>JADMNL010000030.1:206177500-206907500 GCA_016271365.2 Neoceratodus forsteri
GTTGTATGGAAGAGGAAGAGGTACTGGGGGGTTCCAACGCTAGCTGTTGCAGCAGAGGGAACCATATCTGCCGAGGCCAAAGAGGGTCAATGAGAATCATGTGTGCACCCTCTGCTTGGAGCTTCAGCAGAACTTTCTGCAGAATTGGGAAGGGAGGGAAGGCATACAGAAATCTCCCTGTCCAACAGAGCGACAGTGCGTCTTGCCAAAAAACACCAAACCCAGGAACGAATGAGCAAAAATTGGGTAGTTTTGCATTGAAAGGGGAGGCAAAAAGGTCCAGTTCTAGACAGCCCCACAGGTCAAACAGACCTTCTACCACATCTTGCTTCAGTTCCTACTTGTGAGTCTGTGCAGTGGTGTGGCCGAGACTGTCCGTAAGAACATTGTGAACACCCGGGACATGGACTGCTATCAAGTGCAGGTTGTGCTGGACTGCCCAGTATCAAATACACATTGCCTCCCTGCAGAGGGGGTATGAGCGGGTGCCTCCCTGTTTTTTTTTTAGTTTAGTTTATTGTTCTAGGAATTACTACCTTTGAGCCAGAGGCTCTTTTACAAAGGTTCCATGTCAATTAGGTACAGTGCAAAAAAGGTTACATAGGTAACACAACAATGTGTGCTGTGTCAAGAGCGAGAAAACATATACAAATACATATCAAATCATTTGTGCAAAAGGAACATGAGATATCAATAATCACATTATTATTATAAGAAAGAGGTCATGCCAGATTAGGAGAAACAAATAGGGAAAAAGTCCAGAACAGAGAGGGTAAGTGAAAGGTGTGGGGAGCAGACAATCGCAGGAGAAAAGGTTTCCCAAACATGTCTTTGTCAAATAATGGAACAGGGTGGGTAGTGAGAAAATACAGGTTACTCACTTGTAACTGTATGTGAAAAATGACATAAGGGCCACAGAGATCCAGGAGGAACAAAATGGGGGTGAGATACTGTGGGTTAAGCTGGAAAGGAAAATGGGAACAGCCATCCGCACAGGTGTGGTCTATAGACCACCAGCCCAGGAGGAAGAAACAGATAGGGAGCTGATGCTAGCCATCCAAAGGATGGCAGACAAGGGTGAGGTAGTACTGGTTGGAGACTTCAATATTCCAGACGTGGACTGGAGCATCCCAGCAGCAGCATCAACTAGAGCAGATTTATCCTGACTCCTTCAGGGTGCCTTCCTCAAGCAACTGGTCATGGAACCAACTCTCGGAGAATGCAATACTGGACCTTGTGCTCACAAACAGCGACAGTGTGATGGGGGTAACAGTGGGGGAGCACCTGGGTAACAGTGACCACCAGTCACTGTGGTTTGAAATCACAGAAAGAGCAGAACCAAACCACACACAAACACGTATCCTGGATTTTAGGGGGCAGACTTTGGGAAAATGGGAAGATACTTGAAAGAGGTGGCATTATGAATGGACAGGAATCAGGGGTTGAGGAACAGTGGGCAGTATTTAAAATGGGGATTACAAGAACAACAGAATTATGCATTAACAGGTTAGCAAGAGGAAAAGGAAGAGGAGACCATTATGGTTTTCCAAAGAGGTAGCAAAGAAAGTTAAAGCCAAAAGATTGCATTCAGGCAATACAAAAGACACAGGCAGAAGGGGATAGGGAGAAGTACCTGGAGAAGCAAAGGGAGGTAGGGAGGCTGCAAGGGAAGCCAAAGCTCAGACAGAAGAACACATTGCAAAATCAGTGGGCAAAGGGGACAAACCTTTACAGGTACATAAGGAAAAAGAAAGACAAAGGAGGGATAGTGAGACTGAAGGGGAGGATGGAGCTGTGGAGGATGACAACAGTAAAGCTGACATATTGAACAGGTATTTCTGCTCAGTCTTTACTGAGGAAGAGGGATAATGGGTCTGAAGGGAGTACAAGGGTGAGAATGGTGCAGAATGGACACAAGTCCCTTTACACGAAAGGGTCCTGAAGGAACTGGAAGTAATAAGAGTTGATAAAGCATGGGGCCAGACGGGTGCACCCCAGGGTCCTTAAGGAACTAAGAGAGGTGGTGGCTGAACCTCTGGCTATCCTGTTTAGCCGATCACTGGAAACAGGGAGGTACCCAAAGACTGGAGGACAGCAGATGTAGTCCCCTTATACAAAAGTGGGAACAAAGAGGAAGCAGGGAACTACAGACCAGTCAGCCTCACCTCGGTAGTGGGAAGATCATGGAAGCACTACTGAAGGAGAGATTGGTGGAACATCTGGGTTGTCAATGGACCACAGGACCCAAGGCAGCATGGTTTCACCAGGGGAGGTCATGTCAGACCAACCTCGTGGAATTTTTGACTGGGTGACTAGGGAGGTGGATCAGAGGAGGGCAGTGGACATGGCCTATCTGGACTTCAGCAAGGCCTTTGACACTGTGCCACATAGAAGACTATTACACAAACTGGGGAATATGCGTGTGGGCAGGACAGTAGTGTGGTGGGTAGGTAATTGGCTGGGTGGCAGGACACAGAGGGTGGTGGTAAATGGCTGTCACTCCACAGAGGGAAGAGTGACCCGTGGGGTACCACAGGGATCAGTGCTGAGACCGGTCCTATTCAACATCTTCATCAGTGATATTGTGCAGGACCTAGAAGGCAGAATTTCACTGTTTGCTGATGACACAAAGCTCTGTAACAGAGTAGACACACCAGCGGGTGTAGACAGAATGAGAAGGGACCTGCAAAAACTTGAAGAATGGTCAGGGGTTTGGCAGTTGAAATTCAATGCAAAGAAGTGCAAGATAATGCATATGAGGCACAAAAAGCCCTGGCACAATATATCAGTTGGGGGTGAGGATATAGCATGCACCAAGCAGGAAAGGATCTTGGGGTTGTCATCTCTGATGACCCTCAAGGTAGGGAAACAGTGTGACAAGGCAGCAGGTAAAGCAAATAGGATACTGGGATGTATAGGCAGGGCATCACCAGCAGGAAAAGGAGGTCATAATTCTGCATACAAGACACTAGTGAGGCCCCACCTGGAGTACAGTGTACAGTTCTGAAGACCATACCTACGTAAGGACATAGACAGGGTAGAGAAGGTTCAGAGGAGGGCAACAAAGATGGTGCATGGATTGCATCACAAGTCCTATGAAGACAGGTTGAAGGAACTGAACATGTACTCCTGGAGGAGAGGAGGAAGAGAGGGATATGATAGAGACATACAAGTATCTTACAGGGAGGAACAGGGTGCAGGAAAACACTATTTTTAAGCTAAAAAGATGTTCCAGGACTAGAGGGCATGGGATGAAGTTGGAGGGAGGACGATTCAGAGGAAACATGAGAAAGAATTTCTTCACAGAACAGGTGGTGGACAAGTGGAACACCCTGCCAGAGGAAGTGGTGGGGGCTGAAACAATCACGGGATTTAAGAATGCATGGGATAGACATAAAGGAATTCTAGAGGTTGGGGGTAAGGGGAAACAGACTTGTAGGAAAACAAACTGAACTTACAAGCTCAAATGGGCAGACTGGGTGGGCCATAGGCCCTTATCTGCCGACACTGTCTATGTATCTATGTAACAGGAGTTCTAGGAATGGTATATGTTGTTCATCCACACTGTCTGGCAGGTATCCTTGCCGCTTTAAATCTTGCCGGAAGGTCTTCAAGCTGGCTCCTCCCACCTACTTGGGTGGTAAAATTCTGGGCTCCGGCCCATGACGCCAGATCTGGCCCGCTGGAAGCTCAGGTTGTGCGTCAAGCCGGGAGGTCGGTAGGATCAGAGGGATGAACAACATATACCATTCCTAGAACTCCTATTACAGGTGAGTAACCTGTATTTCTGGACATGGATATGTTGTTCATCCACACTGTCTGGCAGACTCTAGCAGTTCTCCGGGAGGAGGGAGGCAAGGCACACACCCCTACTTAGGGAATAGAGACTGGAGAACCGAGGCCCCAAAACCAGCATCCCGGCGTGACTCAAGGTCGATGTGGTAATGGGTGATGAAGTGTGCTGACTTCCAGGTAGCAGCCCTGCAGATTTCCTGGATAGGACGCCCTGGAAGCAGCCACCGATGCAGCAGTCATGGCGGTAGAATGAGCTCTTATCCTCTGGGAGGCTCCATGCCCGCCAACTTATAGCAGAGATCTATGCAGGAGGTGACCCACCTGTCTATCGTCCACTTGGCTGCAGGTCTGCCAGGTGCGGCTTCAGCATAGGTGACAAACAGCTGGCTAACCTCTCCCGACTTTCAGCTTGCGCCCTTAGTAGTAATGCAGCCTTCTAGGGTCCAGAGTATGGAGCCTATATTCGGCCTTCAGGTGTGATTGGGGTAGAACACCGCAGAGTCAACACCTGGTTAAGGTGAAACTCCGACACCATCTTCGAAGGAATTTCGGTGGGGTGGAGGACAACCTTGTCCCTGTGGAAGACCAGGTAAGGAGACTCGATGCAGAGCGCCTGGAGCTCTCCCATCCTTCTGGCTGACGTGATAGCCACCAAGAAGGCGGTCTTCCATGACAGGTGAGAGAGTTCACAACTGTGCATTGGTTCGAATGGCTTGCCTATGAGCTTTGCCAGTACCAGCAGTAGATCCCATGGAGGTGGAGGTTCTCGCACCGGAAGGGAAATGTGATCAAGGCCTTTGCAAAAGCGCCAGACCACCTTCTCCTGCGCCACCGACTGCCTCCCAGCCCGCGCCCGGTAAGCAGAGATGGCTGCCAGGTGCACCTTAAGGGTCGTCGACCTAAGCCCTTGCTGAGAAAGGGACCAAAGGTAGTCCAATATGCTTGCCAAGGAACAGGAGGAAGGGTCCAGGCCCTTGCCCTGGCACCAAATGGAAAATCTCTTCCATTTGAAGGTGTAGCATTTTCTGGTCGACTCCTTACGGGATGCCTCAACTACGTTAAGGACCTCGTCGGAAAGACCCAAGGCCTGGAACTCTAGCCGCTCAGGAACCAGGCCGTCAGGTGCAGGGATTGAAGGTCCGGATGGAATACCTTCCCCTGACTGACTGAGAGCAGGTCCGGGTGAGCTGGAAGCTGCCTCGGAAGCCTGGAGCTGAGGCTGAGGAGATCTGGGTACCAGTACTGGCGGGGCCAGTCTGGGGCTATCAGAATCACCTGCGCCTTGTCTCTCCTTGCTTTGAGAAGCACCTTGTGCATCAAGGGGAACTGGGGAAAGGCGCAGAAGAGGCCCGGGGTCCACGGCCTCGAGAAAGCATCCCCCTGCAGCGATCCCTGATGAGGGGGGCGGGCATGGAACAGCCTCAGCTTCGCATTCTCCCTTGAGGCAAACAGGTCCACCTGAGGTGTGCCCCAATGGGAGAACAGATCTTGTACTACCTCCGGCAGGAGAGACCACTCATGGGACGCAGCCCCTATCCGGCTTAGGGCATCGGCCAGGGTGTTGGAGGCTCCTGCCACATGAATGGCTAGGAGATCCGCCTCTAGGCTGTGCACAAGTGACCAGATGTGGAGAGCTTCCTTGCATAGAAGCATGGAGCGCGTCCCGCCCTGGCGGTTTAGATAGTACATGGTCGTGGTGTTGTCCTTCTGGACCCAGACCACTTGACCCCGAAGGAAGGAGCAAAGGCGGTGAGAGCTAGGAGGACCACTCAGAGCTCCAGCAGGTTGATGTGGCATCGGGACTCCCGCAGGGACCAGAGGCCGTGCGCTCGGTGTTCCCCCAGATGGGCACCACAACCCATCAGAGAGGTATCGGTCGATAGAGAGACCGTCGGCTCGGGGAGGACAAACAGGATGCCCTCCTGCAGATGAACTGGAATGGTCCACCACTGGAGAGCGTTCCACATCCCCTGGGTCACCGTCACTACCTGGTCCAATGGATCGCAGCGTTGGGACCACTGGCTGGCCAGCCCCACTGAAGGGGGCGCATGTTCCAGCGGGCCCAACGGACCATGCTGGTACAGGCCGCCATGAGACCCAGGAGGCGCAGGAAGTCCCAGGCAGGGTGCAATTGCCCAACCAGCAATGAATGGGCAAAGGAGGAAAGAACCTGGGCCCTGTCCGCTGGGAGCCATGCTCTGGCTCGAAGAGGGTCGAGCTCTGCCCCGATGAAAAGAATCACCTGCTTTGGCTCGAGTTCCGACTTGGTCTCGTTGATGAGGAGGCCGACCTGAGAGTAAACCTGGAGGGCCAGATCTCTGGACCGCTCCACCTCCTGTCTGGAGGGGGATGCTATCAGCCAATCGTTCAGGTAAGGGTAAACCCGGAACCCTCGGCGCAGCAGGAATGCTGTCACCACTGCCATGCATTTGGTGAAGACCCTGGGAGCTGGAGATAAGCCGAAGGGCATGGCTTGGAACTCGAGAAGGGATCCCTCCGCTCGAAAGCGAAGGAACCTCTGATGTGATGGATGGATAGGGACGCGAAAGAACGTGTCCTGTAGGTCCAGAGAGTAGAACCACACGCCGTGTTCCAAGGATGGTATTATCTGAGCCAGAGGGACCATCCTGAAGGTTCGAGACCTTAGGAACTTGTTTAGGTCGTGTAGGTCGAGAATGGGGCGCCAGCCCCCCATCCGTTTTGGAACCAGGATGTACCAGAACACGAACCCCGGGTTTGAGGGAGGGTCCGCCACCTCTCTTATCACCTCCTTCTCGAGGAGGAGAGCGATGTCAGCTCGGCGAGCTGACAGCGAGGCTTCGGACCCCGAGGCCCCCCGAGGTGCGACGGCTCTGAAGGGTGGGGCCTGCTCGAACTCCAGAGGCAGGCCCTTTCCTACCACCTCCAACACCCACCAGTCTGTGGTGATAATGGACCAGGCGGAAAGAAAGTGGCAGAGCCGCCCCCCCCCACGGGTGGCACCTGGGGTGAGGCGACGGGGTTGGGGACGACACCCCTCAACCCATCACTGGGCAGGCTTGGAGGAAGGATCGGCCGAGGGACCTCCAGGGCCTTTACCTCCCTGTTTCCTGGAGGAGGAAGCAGAGGGCTTGGGTTTGGGACGCCAATCGCGAGCCTGCTGGCCCTGATGCTGCTGGGTCAGACGTGCAGCAGGCGCAGATGGACGAAAGGGCTTGGGTTGCGGTCTGCGGCCCTTGTCCCTCTGAGCGGATGAGACCAAATCCAAAGTGGCATTGGACTTTTCGATCCTCTGGAGGTGGCCTTCCACTCCAGGGCCGAAGAGGTCGGTCCCCAGGAAGGGGACATCCACCAATTTGTGCTGGGTATCCGCTGTGAAGGTGGATATTCTCAGCCATGCCCGACAGCGCATAGCCACTGCGGCCACGACTGACCTGGTGCATGAGTCTCCAATGTCCAGAGCAGTCTGAAGTTGCTGCTTGGCCACTGCCCTGACCTGGTCCCGCACCTGCCTAACCGTGGTCTGCAGGTCAGCCGGGAGATGAGGGACTACCTCGTCCAGGGAGCCCAACAGGGCATGGGAGAAATGTGCCATAAGCACGGCCGAGCTGGCCTGGATGGCCAAGGGACGCACGCAGCGAGATCTTCGCAGGGAAGTCCAATTTCTTGGACTCCTTGTCGGGAGGTTTGTCCACGCCCCTAGCGCTCGCACGCCGGAAAACACTGTCGGTAACTAACCCTCGGCTGAGGGATGTTCCAGAAACCGACAGGGAACCGTAGTGACCGCATACTTCCTGGCCATCCTGGCCGAAGGCGCAGGGCAGGAAGCAGGGCGCTGCCAGAACTCCAAGACCGGGCCCACAATAGCCTCGGCCACAGGAAAGGCCTCCGTAGGAGAATCCCCTTGGTCCAATATCTCCGTGAGGGGATACTTGGCCCACTTGGATACGGGCTCGAGCTGCATCCCGGTGGACTCCGAGATGAGCCTAAGCAAACCCAGGAAGGACGAAGGGCTGTCATCCAGCGACTGACCTCCAGAGGACTCCAAGTCCACTCGCCTGGAGAAAAGGGAGGAATCGTCGTCGGACTCAGAAGAGTCCGCAAAGAGCTGCCTCGGGCCTGAGCCACCCTCCACCTGCCGAGGGCGATCGGGAGTGAGGGTGACAGACAGCCTGTGGGGCAGACCCGAGTCGACCGAGTTCTTGGTCAGAGCCCCAAACAGTGGCTGTGGAGGCGGAGGTTCCACCGGAATTGGTGGAGCAGCTGGTTTTGGCCGAACAACCGCCTGGGAACAGGCTCCCGGTAAGACGAGGGGTTGTTTCGTCAGTCCGATGACAGCTACTTAATGGCCAGGAAGGCGATGGCGCCAGCTTGTTCCTGGTCAGAAGGAGCTGTTGCCACATGAGGTCCTCAGATCGTCGACGTAACTTCACGCCGGGAGCTCCTCGCCCGAGGACGCAGTGGTGGCGCCATCATGGGTGCCGAGACCGAGACCGCCTATGATGGCGTGGATCGCTGGACCGCGAAGAAGTCCGAGACCGAGAACTCGGCCTTCCGAGGACGGTGCAGGGAGGACGGGTGGAACCGCCCCACCCGGCTCGGAGGGTTCACCCGAGGGCTCCGGAACCGGAGGCACTGGCAAGCCCACGGGATCCTCAACTCCCACCGGGGGAACCAGTAAGAGAGGATTTTCGGCTTTGCCGGTCGACAACCCATCCAACGGGTCGAGAAAAATCTCGACTGCGTCGATGGGAGTCTCGGTCAACTGACCTGATGGGGACACCGTGAGACCAGTGGCCGAAGCCGAACGATCGACCGAAGTCGATGGCTGACAACTCGGGGAGAGGGACCTTCCCGCCCCAAGAGCGCCGACGGAGGGACTTACCCTTGTCTTCTTCTTGGACCGAGAAGAAGGTCCAAGACGTTGGTCCCTCTCCTCTAGTGGAGAGGAACAGAGAAAGCTCCTTAAAGGAAACTGTATAAGAGGAACCCAGGGAGAACGGGATAAATGTCGCGGTCGAGGAAGATGCGGCCCGCGCCGCCTCCTCTCTCGAGGGCGATCAATTGCCTAGCTGATCCGGCCGAGCCCTGGGCCCGCTGCGGAAACCGCCGACCTGGCCTCTTTGACTTCACCGAGGAAAATGTTTCTCAGGCTCTAATTGTAAACGGGCAGCACGGTCTTCGAGGACGAGGCTGAGAAGGAAGAGCACAGGTCGCAAGCTCAGGGTCGTGCTCAAGGCCTAAACAGTAGACACATTTGAGTGCGGATCCGTCCGAGACATCTTCTGACCAAGAAGGGCATCTCAGAAAACCGAGTCGATGGTCCATCGCGAGCCGCGAGGGACAGAAGACCAAGTCCATAATGCTAAACTTTTAAATTCGGAAAACCGAAGAATTAGGAACTAGTCTTATATGCAGAGCGTTAAGGAGGGAACCTGAGCTTCCAAGCGGTAAGGAAGATCTGGCGTCATGGGGCGGAGCCGAGAGTTCTACCACCCGGGTGGGTGGGAGGAGCCAGCCTGAAGACCTTCCGGCAAGATTTAAAGTGGTGAGGATACCTGCCAGACAGTGTGCAAGAACAACATATCCATGTCCCTAGAAATAGGAGGTTTAATCAGGGCAGTCACAGGAGCTGGAGGTGGCAAGGTGAGAGAACAGCCTTGATTTGAAAATATCTAGAGAGGTGGAGGCAGTAATATGAGTGCTGAGGGCATTTAGCCAGCTGGGGGCACAATAAGCAAATGATCTTTGTCCCTGAGAAGTCCGGCATCGGGGGACTTGGAGAGGCTGGTGTTCTGATCTTCTGGTAAAACAGGTGCTAGCGCTCGGGCATAACTGCTCCTTGATACAAGGTGGAGTGAGGCCCAGGGTGGATTTTTTCGCCATCAGGCAGGTAAGGTACTTTATCCGTTTTTGTTTGTTTTTTGTCTGTTTATGTACTTGACCATGGCAATGTTGTCGGTCTGAACCAGGAGTGTTCCCGGCCATAAGAGGGCCTGAAAGGCCAGGAGAGCATACAGCACCACTCTCATCTCCGGAACACTAGTGTGCAAATGCATTTCCTGATAGGAGCACCTTCCCTGGGTGCGGTGGTCTTCCAGATGCGCTCCCTAACCCTGATTCGAGGTGTCTGTCATGAGGACATATAAGAGGATGGGAGTTGAAAGGGGACGTCCGAGGAGAGATGGGACATCTCCTGCCACCAAAGCAGATCCCTCTTCATGCTGTTGGAGACCACGGCTCTGTGGTCCAGGTCATCCAA
Organism: Neoceratodus forsteri; assembly: GCA_016271365.2. Taxonomy (NCBI): domain Eukaryota; kingdom Metazoa; phylum Chordata; order Ceratodontiformes; family Ceratodontidae; genus Neoceratodus; species Neoceratodus forsteri. The sequence continues at coordinate 206,187,537 of JADMNL010000030.1, forward strand.
GTGCTGGTCCCATTGGACCCTGAGTGTCCGCTGGGTCACCCTCATGTGCAGTCGGATCAACGGTACTGTGGGAATGGCAGCAGCCATCAGACTCAACAGTCGAAGAACAGAGCGAGCTGTAGTCCAGCGAGAACTGGCTGTAGTAGAAGCTTATAGTTTCACAGTATCCGCTCTGTTGAAGGAAGGAAGGCCTTGCCCTGGACCGTGTCCAGCACCACTCCAATATACTGGAGGTGCTGGGAAGGTGAAAGGTTGGACTTGGGGAAATTCACCATAATGTCAAGTCATCAGAAAGGTCCAGGATGAAGGAGAGAGACTCCTTCAGACTGTCCTGAGATGGGGCTGACAGAAGCCAGTCGTCCAGGTATGGGAAAGTACAGTTATGTAAGAACTTACCGTAACAGTAGATCTTTGAGAGGAGCTCTTGCAGCAGGTAATACCAATAGGACTAATGCCACCCGGCATTAGGACCCCATGGAAAAATCTTCTAGCTAGCAGTCTGTGGTGGGGGACCCCCCTTCCCCCGACGTCGGCTCCAGCCAAGGTCAGACGTGGTATAAAGGGGGCGGTCCCCTGGTGCAATCTCAGTTTTCCCGCTGGAGACCTGGCTGACAAAAGGAATGGAAAACCGAGGAGGGTCTCCTCTACCCAAACAGAAAAAGACTAACTTGTCCATGGGGGCTGGAGGGTGGGAAAGCCACCTGCTGCAAGACCTCCTCTCAAAGATCTACTGTTACGATAAGTTCTTACATAACTGTACTATCTCACTTCGAGAGGGAGCTCTTGCAGCAGGTAATACCAACAGGACTGAGTCTCAAGCAGTACCCAAAGATAGGCCCAGGTCAGATGAGAGGAGGACAAAACTGGTAACTGATAACATGGATAAGTTGGAGTCTAGGAGAGGAGGCCCTGAAGGACTGCTAGTTCAAAGCCTGCTCTCCGCCTACAGGCAACATCCAGACTGTAGTGTTTGACAAATGTATGGACTGAGCTCCAAGTGGCGGCGGCACAAAGGTCTGCCGAAGATATGTTCCACAGAGAGGCAAAGGAGGTTGCCACAGCTCTGGTGGAGTGACCCTTCACCGATCCCGGTAAGGGTTTATTGTGGTGCTGATAGCAAAAGGTGAGGCAGTGCACCAACCATCTGGTTAGTGTTTGCTTGGTGACAGGAGGCCCCTGTCTTCCTATAAGCAAAGAAAATGAACAGCTGGTCTGTCTGCTGAATGGAACTAGTTCTGCTGAGATAATACCGGAGTATCCTATGTACATCCAGAGTATGGAACAGGGCCTCCCCTTTATTCGAAAAGTCTGGGTAATAGACCGGAAGCTGGATGTCTTGATTCAGGGTCAGTTCAGACACCACCTACAGTAAAAACTTAGGGTTAGTATGAGTACCACCCTGTCCCTATGAAAAACAAGATAAGGCTCTTTACACATCAGAGCCTGTAGCTCGGAAACTCTCTGAGCAGAGGTAACGGCAACTAAAAATAAAGCTTTCCAAGAGAGAAAGCGAAGCTTGCATGTTGCGGCTGGTTCAAAAGGGTGGAGGGGGAGCTTCTCTAAAACAAAAAGAACACCCCTCCGTGGGAGTCTGATGTGCAAGATTCCCCTCATGAAGGTCTTGCACACATCAAGTTATGGCAGAGTCCTTCTGTTCAAAGGTGCGTGGTAGGCTGACAGAGCACAAAGGTTCACCCACCCCCCCAGGCACACTGCCAACCACGGCAGACTCTGGACAGCACAAGCGCTCCCTCTGAGGAGCAGGAAGGACGCCGTTTGGCTGATTACCTCTGAGGTTGAACCCCCGAACACAGACTCGATAGCACAAGCGCCCCTCCGAGGAGCTGGAAGGACGCCGCTTGGCTTATTACCTCTGAGGCTGAACCCCCGCACACCGTAGCTGAACTCGAACAGCACAAGCGCTCCTCCGAGGAGCGGAAGGACGCCTGCTTGGCTGATTACCTCTGAGGTAAAGAGAACCTCTCCCTCACCATTTGGACTCCTGCTGGGGGGTGCTACCTGCGTGGTAGCCTATGGACATATTCATTTGTATACTGCTCAGGGGCTTTGTTTGTTCATTTAGCTGGTTTTATTCTGCTCTGTACTGCTCAGAACTCTGCAAGGGAACTGCATGGTGCCCACGAGTTGCCTCGCTGACTTTAACACCATTCAGCCAGGACACTTACTTCATACTGTTACCTGTGATAGTTCAGATGTACTGGTTAGTTCAGAAGTATTGGGATAGTTGGGATTTACTGTGACACCATCTTGGGATAGCCACACATGTGCAGTACAAGATCTCTTTGTCTAGTCACAATATCTCCTGCTGCATAGTAATTTGAGGTCTTTTGTTTCCTCCACTACTTAGGCTGAACCCCCCCCCCCAGGCACACTGCCGACTCTGCAGACTCGGACAGCACAAGTGCTCCTCCGAGGAGCTGGAAGGACGCCTGCTATTGATTACCTCTGAGGTAAAAGAACCTCCTCACCGCTTGACTCCTGCTGGGGGGTGCTAGCCCGATGATGCTTTGCGTCGTCTGCCCCGCCCGCCCCAACCACTCACCCACCCAGGGGTGGCAGTCAATTGATGGATCCACCCCTATGACATCACTTCCTGTTGTCGAAAACCTATCTCCCCACTTTCCCATTTGCAGGTTATACCTGCTAGCCACTAGAGGGACTCGGTGCTCTCTCTCTATAACCTCCTGCTTTGATAGCTCCACTGCCCCCTGGGCCCTACTCCAACTCCTCCCACTACCACTATCCACTAGGAGTCGCCATCGAGCACCCTTTTTCAGGCCAACCTCTGACTGCCTGGCACGCTGTCGATGAATTCTTTGGATCCCATCCAGGTTCTTTCCCAATACTCTGGGTTAGTATTGAACCTGATACCCTCTATCCCGGAGGCAGTGTTGCTACCGCTGCACCAAAGTAGCCCTCACTCCTCCACTTCTTTCCTCCACTTACCATTTACTCCATAGCTCTCCAGGACTATGCTCACCACACTCCACTGGTCGTGCCTCATGCTCTGCTTGTGCCTGCTGCCACTATCTTACCCATCCATCTCAGTGCAATTGCCCACATGCCTGTATGTTGCTCCCCTGTGCTCTGGCACCCCACCCCACCCCCCATGCTCTCGAGCCTGCTCTCACGCCTCCTTGGGACCACTGGGTGTCTCGCCCTCCCTGCCCACCCTCCAGCTTCCCCCACGCCTCCTCTAACACTCACGGAGTCTTCTATTCTTGCTTTCCCATCCTGTACTACCCTGCCCACCCCCTGCACCCTAAAATCTCCTTCCCTCGGCCGGTCATAGAAATACCTTTCGCCGCCACCTTGCCAGGGTGTTAGTTATGCTACTCCTCCTATCAGGGAACACTCACCCCAACCCTGGCTCGGTTCTTAACAGCTCTTCCATTGGCCCTCCTGGTTTAAATGTAGTCTCTATGAATATCTGTAGCCTCCTGAAAAAATTTGACTCCCTACAATGCCTGGTCACATCTATTAACCCAGATGTCATCGCACTGGTTGAGACCTGGCTGACGAAATCCACCCCAGACTCATCAGTCTCCCTTCCTGGTTTCTCCCTCTTCTGGACTGACCGGGCTGGGAGACAGGGTGGTGGCTGTGCTATTTACATCAAAGAATCTCTCACTGGACTTGCCCTACCTGCACCTGTCCATGACTCCAGGGCCCAGGCGCTTACACTGAAACTGACCCCTGATTCATTAAAGGGCCCACTCTATCTGACTACTGCATACATACCCCCTAGGGACCAAATGCAGGCTATTGCCTCACTTACGGAGTACCTTTCCTCACTACCCCCCCCCCAGACCAAATACTAGTGGGTGACTTAAACATCAATTGGCTCAGCCCTTCTTCCTCCTCTGCCCGTGACTCCTTTGCTGCAGTAGACTTGACGCAACTTGTTACCCACCCTACTAGGACTAACTCTAAGAGAGGCACTAGTACCTTACTCGATGTGGTACTCTCCAACCGCCCTAATCGGATCCTCAATGTCCAAGTCCTCCCTGACTCACTCAGCGATCACTCCCACATTCTATTTCACTGGTCATCCACAGTCTCCAAACCCTTAGCTCAGTCCATACGTCGCAACGCCTGAAACCTGGTGGACTGAAGAAATTCAAGGAACTTCTGTCCCAAATTGACTGGTCTCCTATACAGTTTGCACCGGACATTGACACGGCCCTATCCTTCTTTATCCAGACATTTAATAAAGCCTGTGTTATCTTTGCCCTACTGCCGTACCAAAGTGCAGAATGCTCCCTGGGTAACCCCAGCCTTGATCCAACAACTCAAACATAGGGATAACCTATGGCACCGTGCCATTGAAACAGGCTGGTCCTGTGATAGGCAGATGTATGCTGCCGCCAGAAACAAGTGCACCTGGGCCATCAGAAAGGCCAAGGCTGATCATTATCATTCCTCGCTTACTGCCTCTTGGGGGAATCCCAGAACCTTCTGGGATAATATCAAACAGTTGAATGGAAGCACACGCTCCCCCCCACCCTCCCAGATCAACATCAATGGCACTATCTCCTCAGACCCAGCCCTTATAGCCAACTACCTCAGTGCCTCCTTCACGGATCTTAGCCCTATCCTCCCTACTGATTTTTTCAACCCTCCACCCCCGTCGCCTGCCATAAGCATTGCACGCCCGTACTTTCACCTCCGCCGTGTCTCTGCCCAAGAACTCAGACCTCACCTAGTCAATGCCCTCAGGAGTAATAGTATGGGCAGTGACACCCTGGATCCATGTATCCTTCGACTGGTTTTAGACCTGGTCCTTACCCCGATCACCTGCCACGTCAATCGATCTCTCTGCCTGGGGCAATTTCCATCTGTCTGGAAAATTGCCATAGTCACTCCCATTCTTAAAGGCGGTGACAGGTCTGTGGCTGGAAACTACCGGCCTATCTCCATTCTCTCTCCTCTCTCCAAAGCCTTGGAAAAGGTGGTGGCTTCTCAAATCACTGACTACCTCACCAACTACAATGCCCTCTGTCCTGAACAGCACGGTTTGCGTGCTGGCCATAGTACCAGTACTGCCCTCCTAGAGTTTTCCAATTTTCTCACTCCTCCTTAGACATGGGCTCTGGCTGGTGCTATGTTCATAGACCTCTCTAAAGCTTTCGACACTGTCTCCACCCCTCCTTCTGGATGCCCTTAGTCTCTCCGGTTTTGCAACTGGACCTGTCTCCTGGTGCGTCAGTTATTTGTCTGCCCGCTCACAGCGTGTAAAAATTAACGGGACTCACTCAGACATCTGTCCCATCCGTTCTGGTGTTCCCCAGGGCTCCATTCTGGGCCCCTTACTCTTCTCCCTTTACCTTAACACCCTTCCAGGCTCCTGCTCTGGTAACATATTATTGTATGCTGATGATGCTGTCATCTTTGCCACAGATCGTAACCCTATCGCCCTCCAGGACTCCCTGCAGAGGTCTTTCAATGAAACCAAGGGTTGGTTCAAGGAACACAGACTGGTGATAAATCTTAAAAAAACCAAAACCATGATCTTTGCTCACCCTCAAAACAAGTCCTGCAACTTCAAACTTCTCATTCACTCTGGGTCCATGTTCCCACTCGAGCAAGTTTGCTCCTATAAATACCTGGGGGTCCATTTTGACCCCACTCTCTCCTTCCATGAACACATATCTGCTCTTGCCACAGCTGCAAATATCCGACTAGGCATCTTACACCGGTTTAAAAGTTGCCTTCCCCCTGAGGCTCTACGACTTGCAGTCACCTCATCCATCCTGTCACTAATGGACTATGGGCTGCCGGTATGGTGCACTGATCAGACCTGGCCCATAAAATTCGCACTATTCTAACAAGGCCTGCAGGTTAATTATCAGTTTAGTTAACACACACCTGTCAGCTATACTTTAAAGCCTTGTTGCTTGACCTGGATGAGCGCTCAAATATCAGACCTGTATCCTTACTAAAAAACCTCCTTGGGCTATCCCCACCGGGCTGACCGCACTATCCGCCGCCTATACCACTAGTTCAAACTCTACTCTGGGAAATCCTCACTATCTATTCCTAGGGCTAGGACCACACGGTCAAAGAGCCTACAGCCACAGGGCCCCTTCCTGGTTCAATACACTGCCTCCTTCCATCTCTGAGGCCCCATCGAATCCTGTTTCAAAACGCCCCACGGAATCACCTACTTAATACCCAAGCTGTAATTGCTACTAGTCTTAGCCTTACTCAATCATTATGACAAAGCTACCTTTTAAGCTGCTTATTGATTGCCTAAACCCTGTTATTGTATGCATCACTCCTGCTTGTACCAACTTGCTGTATTTTCCCCTTTTGTACTTATTACTGTCGTAATTTACTGTTGTACTGTGTTATGTCTTCCTGTGACAAGGTACCTTTATAAATGAGCCTCTGGCTCAAAGGTTTTTCCAAACTGCTGTTCAAATAAATAAATAATAGATGAGCAGCTGAGGCCCAAGTCCAAAAGATGAAGAAGGTACTCCAGCACTTATCTTACCAAACAATCCAGGGGGTCCAGGAGACGGGGTGCTGCCCATAGGCAAAAACACTTCCACTTCATGGTGTAGGTTGCCCTTGTGGAAGACTTTCTTGCTGTTAATAGTACCTCTGCCACTCTACTTGACATTCCCAATCTATCCTCTGCTTAGACTGCAGGAGCCAGGCATGCAAATGTAGAGTTTACAGAGCTGGGTGGATGAGCGTCCCCGCTCTTGAGAGAGCAAGTGAGAGGAGAGGGGCAACTGCACAGGAGGCTCCGTGGCTAGTTGATGCAGCAGCGGATACCAGATCTGTTGAGGCCAAAGAGGAGCCACCAGGATCATTCTGGCTTCCTCCATCTGCAGTTTGAGCAGGAATCTGTGAAGAAGAGGGAAGGCATACAGAAACCTCCCTGTCCAGGAGAGGGACAATGCATCTCACCAGAAAACACCAGGCCCTGGATCTAGCGAGCAGAGATTTGGCAGTTTGGCGTTGCATGGGGACGTAAAGAGCTCTAACTCTGGTCAACCCCATCTTTCAAAGAGGTCTTCTGACGCCTCTTGATGCAACTCCCACCCGTAGTTCAGAGATCGAGAGCAACTTAGACTGCTGGCGAGAACATTCTGGACCCCTGGCATGTGAATCGCCATGATGCCCAAACCGTGTTCTACTGCCCAGTACCACACTCTCATGGCCTCTCTGCATAGGGGATAGGAGTGAGTACCCCCTTGCTTGTTAAGATGAAACACTACTGGGGTATTGTCTGACTGGACTAGGAGTGGGCCCTGGTAGAGCTGGTCTTGGAAAGCCTGAAGGGCATACAGCAAGGCTCTCATCTCCAGAATATTGATGTGGAGGGACTGTTCTGCTATATTCCAAGAGCCCTTTGTTTGGTGCACACTCAGATGGTCTCCATAGCCTAGGCCTGAAGCATCTGCAGTAAGGATCTGTATCGAGTTTGGTCTCTGGAAGGGAACCCCTACCTCGAGGTTGATTGGAGTTAACCACCAAAGAAGAGAACGACGGACCGCCTCCGAAATCCGAATAGGTCAGTCCAGTTTGTCTAAGCTCTGGTCCCACTGAACACTGAGGTGCCACTGAAGAGACCTCATATTCAGTCTTGCCAAGGGGAACGTGGCTATGGCAGCTGCCATATGCCCTAGTAGCTGCAGAATAACTCTTGCTGCGACTCGGTCCGAGATCTGCACTTTGAGGGCAACTACTCTCAGCCGTTCTGCTCTGTCTGCTGGCAGAAAGGCCATGCTTTGAATGGTGCCTAGGACCGCCCCAATATACTGAAGTCTTTGGGAGGGCCAGGGCTATGACTTTGACCAATTCAAAATGATGCCCAGGGACTGGAACATCAAGGCTGTTTCCCGTGAGGCATTAGTCAGCTGGTCTACTGACTGGGCAGAAACGAGCCAGTCATCCATGTAAGGGTAGACAAAGTGGTCCTTTCTTCTCAGGGCCGATGCTACCACTGCCAGACATTTGGCAAAGACTCTTGGTGCTGATGAAAGGCCAAACGGAAGTACTCTGAATTGACAGTGCTGACCTTGAAAAAGGAAGCGCAGGAACTTCCTGTGTGAGGGCAGGATTTTGATGTGCATGTACGCATCCTGCATATCTAGGGAGCATAGCCAGTCTCCTTGATGGATCATGGGCAAGAGGCTTGCCAGGGTCACCATTCTGAATCTCCTGTATTGGATAAACTGGTTCAGTTGACTGAGATCCAGTATAGGGCAGAGGTCTCCCATTTTCTTGGGAACCAGAAAAAATTATGAATAGAAGACTTTGCCCTGGTGGGTAGGCAGAACCACCTGGATGACCTTCTTCTGTAGGAGGGCCTGGATCTCTGCCTTCAGATGAAGGGCGTGGCTGGTCGAACAATAGGATGGGATGGGAGGATTGTCCGGAGGACAGCTTAGAAACTCTAGGGAGTAACCCCTCTCTATTGTCTGAAGGACCCACTGGTCCGAGGTGATACTGGACCACCCTGACAGGCAGAGGGAGAATCTCCCTCCTACCGTCTCCCCCAATGGAATCTGAGGATGGGGGAGGGACTGCAGTGAATCATGCTGTGTTTGGGGGGGTTAGGCAAGGGGTTTCGGGGTGCCTTGGCATGACTGGGGCCTTTTGCGCCGGTAGGGGCAGGAGGGCCGCGTCTTTGGAAGGCTTCTTTGTTTTGGGGTTGCCTTTTCCCTTGTTGTCCTTGGTTCTTACGAAAAGGATGACAATGGGAAGTGGGCGGTTCTGACTGGTACATCCTGTGCACCTCGGCTACCGCCTTGCCAGATTTCTGAAGCACCAGGATGACTTTCTCTGCTTCTTGCCCAAAAAGGATGGAGTCCTGGAAGGGGGCATCCAGGATGGCATCCTGCAGGTCCTGGCGGAACCCCGATACTCTGAGCCACACATGCCTCCTCATACAGATGCCCGAGGCCACAGCCCTGACTGCCATGTCTGCTAAGTCGTAGGAGCACCTAAGTACGTGCTCATCAACGTCCATGCCTGACTGGGTGTATGCCATGAGCTCATTCATGTTGTCGGAATCTGGCTGAGCCTTCATCAGGTCCATGGTTTTCTCCCAGGAGGACTTCTGGTAAGTCACCACGTGGGCTAAGAAATTCAAAGAACGAATAGCCCCAGTGACTGATGTATAGGCTTTTCGTCCCATGTGGTCCAGCTTTTTGGATTTGGGGTCTGGAGGCTGGACACTCGTGTTTAGGTTGCTGGGCTCTTCCATGAGCTGCTGTGAGCACCATGGAATCTGCTATGGGGTTCTTCCCAAAAAAGGTTCCCCTTTGGAGTCCTGTACAGCCTGCCTGCCTTTCTGGGCACTGCAGATGTACTGGAGGGGCGCTGCCAGGTGAGCCTGGTTACATCCTGAAAGGGTTCCACCAAGGGTGGGATAACCAAGGGTTTTGGGTCCTTGGATCCCCAAAACTTTACCAAGCAGCTCCTCTCAGGATCAAGCTCCTCAGTGTTCCATTGGTAGCTTGTTTGAATATGCCTCATTATATCCAGGAATGAGGAGTCATCTGGGGGGAACCCAGGTGAGTCTCTCGGACTAGGGGAAGGTAGTGGAAGATCCTCCCCAGAAGAGTAATCTGATGAACAGTCCCCTGTGTCTGCTCCAGCGGACGACCGCTCAAAGAAGGCACCGACGACTGGTGCCTTCTCCTTCTTCCTACAGGGCCAGGCAGTGGATGAGAGCCCTCATCGGTTGCACGACCACAAGCGGGCAGAGGAGGCATTGCATGGGTTTGCTTTGGGGAGGGCTCCGGAGGCCTGTAGAGCAGATGCCCCTTACTGTGCTCTAACATGAGGTGAACAGAGCACCGATGTCCACTAATGGTATGACCGGGGGTGCGGATGTCGGGTTCAAGGGGCCAAGCGCTGGACCCTTAGGGCCTTCTGGTGCGGGCGTCCAATCTGGGGACTCCTCCACAATGGTCCTGGGCTGCAGGTCTGGCTCAGTGTCATGGGCAGACCTGTCGTCCGATCTGGCGTCTGGTTTCGACTGTGAATCGCTGGGTGACTGATCCCTAGGAGTAGGGGCAGATGCCTGATCTTTGGGGCCTGACGGCCTCTTATCAGTCGATGGGGCTTGGCCCTGGCCCGAGGGTGAACTAACCTGGCTAACGGGATGCTTGTCACCTACGGGAGGCTTCCCCTTTGCAGGGGGCAGAGGAGTCCGATGCCGGACAGTCTCCTGGTGTCTGGTGGAGTCGTCAGAGTGTCTGTGTTTGTCGGACGAATCACTAGACTTATTGCCTGAGTCTGAAGGCCTGCCTGAAGATGCCTGTCCCTCTTGGGTTGACCCACGTGATGGTCTGTGGGGTCAGTAAGCCAAGGGGAAGCTGGGCGGATGAGCACCCAGAAGAAGACTACTTACCTTTGTCCTGAGCTGAAAAGGAGGATGTCTTCTTTGTAACAGTCCCAGCGGCAGCCGCAGGGACCGACCCTGACTTCTCGGCAGAGGAAGAAGAGACCCTATGAGGGGATTTAGGGCAGAACTCCGACCTGGTGCTATCTTTCTCCCGGTGATGGTGATGCTTCCCCCCCTCTGATGACTTCTCTTTAGGGGGAGACTCTCTAGCGGGGGACGAAGAGCTGTGTCCCGATGGAGAATTCTGCATGGCTGCCACCTGCTTCTTGAGGAGATAAGCCTTTAGGGCGTTGACTCTGCTAATGCAGGTCTTTTGACTGAATTTCTGGTAGTGCGGGCAACTGTCAGGCCAGTGGTCTGGCCCTAAGCAGATCAAACAGGCCATGTGGTCGTCCCTGGCCGGGATCTGCTTCCTGCACTGACACTTCGACTTGCGTTGCATGGAGGAAGGCGAAGACATGCAAAAACTGTTGAATGATGCTGGAAAAATTGGAATTGAAGCATTGGAAACGTGAAGAAAAAAGCTCAGTTGACTGTGAAAACTAGGCGTCCATGGAGCCGAGGCAAGCGTGTCGACAGCAAGAAAAGAACGGAGATGGCGCCGGGGAACCGCCCCCTTAATACCATGTCTGACATCGGGCAGAGCCACACAGACTGCTAGCTAGAAGATTTTTCCGTGGGGTCCTAACACCTGGCTGCCTTAGTCCTATTGGTATTACCTGCTGTAACAGCTCCCCCTTGAAGTGAGATCACATATATCCCCATGCGGCGCAAGGCTGCTGCTACTACCGCTGGGTACTTGGTAAACACCCAAGGTGCCGAGGACAAGCCAAAGGGGACAGCCTTGAACTGAAAATGGTTCCCCTGGAACATGAATCCGAGGAAACGGTGGTGGGCCGGGAGGATAGGAATGTGCAGGTCAGCATCCTGCATGTCCAGCGAGCACAGACATTGATCCTTGAGGAGCAGGGGTAGGAGTCCCTGGAGAGTCAACATGCGGAACCTCTTGTATTCTATGTAGAAGAAGAATCAGCATTTATATAGCGCTTTTCATACACAGTATCTCAAAGCGCTTTACAAGCAATGCTAGACTGGTAGTGAAGTGACTGAATGTGTGGTGGCGGCCATATCGCACATCATCACCCACACACAACCTGGATAATTGCATGAACCGGTTTATGGGAAGGGGAATGTTGGCCAGGACACCGGGAATGTTCCCTGCTCTTTACGAAGAGTACCCTGGGTTCTTTTACTTCCACCTGGACGCCCACCAGGACAACACCAGGATGGGCAGAAGGGACCTTGGTTTAACATCTCATCCGAAGGATGGCACACCCCAGCAGTACAGCACCCCGCAATACTGCACTCGGATGCCAGCGATTTTTAGGTGCAAGTCCATCCCAGTGTGGGACGAGAACCCACGACCTTCTGGTCCAGAGGCGGATGTGCTACCAACTGAGCCACGCTGACTCCAGTATAGGGCGGAGGTCTCCCGTTTTCTTGGGAACCAGAAAAAAATATGAATAGAAGACTTTGCCCTGGTGGGTAGGTTCAGCACAAGGTTCAGTATGCTGAGATCCAAGATGGATCTTAGATCTCCCGTCTTTTTTGGTACCAGGAAGAAGTGTGAGTAATAGCCTCTTCCCTCCTGGGTCTGGGGAACTGGCTCTATGGCTGATTTTGACAGAAGAGCCTGAATTTCTTCCCACACCACCGGAAGGTGGGTGGAAGGGCAGTGTGACCTTCCTGGAGGATTGTCCGAGGGTCGGTCCAGGAATTCTACTGAGTGCCCTCTTGCGATCACCTGCAACACCCAAACATCTGAGATGACTGCCTCCCACTCTCTGAGGTGGAGGCGAATCTTCCCCTCACCAGTTCCATCGGCAGGTCTGGAAAGGGTGGAGGGGAGTCCTGCAAGTCAGGAAGCAGAGGGGAGGGCCGGCTGATGGCCTCCCACTGCCCTGTGGGATTTGGCACCCCAGAGCCCGGGGCTGTCTGTTCCTTTTTCGCGGTTGGCACTGAAAAGGTTGCTTGGGTTTAGCACTGGAGCAACAGAGGCAACGGACGTCTCGAAGGGACCTGCCACTGTCTTGAAGCTCCATGATGATGTCCTTAAAATCCCCCCAAACAGGACGGGGCCCTGAAGGGGGCGTCCAGTAGGGTGGGAATTGGACATCCTGTGCCAAGCATAGCCATGCAAGCCTTCTAAGGCAAACAGCCAAGGCAGTACTACATGCCAGAGAGTCTACGCAATCGTAGGTGGCTAGTAGTGTATGTCGGCAGGAGGACTTATTAAGCCTCACCTTTTTAAGGAATCCATTCCTAAGATCTTGGTCTAGAATGGCCAGAATGTTGGATTCCAGGTCTGACAGGGACAATTTCTGGAAGGAAATCATGTGGACCACGTAATTCAGTGACCTCAGAGCACGAGTGGAGGAAGCGTAAACCTTTCGGCTGTATTGGTCCATTTGTTTGGACTCCTTATCGGGCGAAGAGGCACTAAGGTACTTCGGCTTGGCTGACCTGTCGTGGGCTGCTGTGATCACTAAGGAGTCCGCCTTGGGCTGCATAGTGAGGTGAGAAACCCCTTCCAGGGGGTGGTAAATCCTGCCGGCCTCCTTAGAGACCGCAGGTATAGAGGACGGCTGCTGCCAAATGGCAGAAGTTAAGTCCTTGTGCAGCCCCGTCCAAGGAGGGATGGGTAGGGGGTCCGCATCAGAGATGTCCAGGGTCTCAGTGAGTCTTTCTCTTGGGATCCAATTCTTGGGTTGCCCATCCACATGGTCTGAACAGACCAAGAAGGTGTCTTGAATTAAGGGTCCTCGGGGGCAGTTGGAGTAACTCCTTGGGCTGGGGCTCTATAGGAGAACAGGGTTCCGGAGCTCTGAAGAATCGGAATCCGAGTCCGAAGTTAGATGATACTGGTCTGCTTGGAGACAAGACTTTATCTGATGTGCCCTCAATGGGTCTGTCGCCAGGCAAGGCTCTTGAGGGCTTGAGAGGCTCCCCTGTCCAACGCCTGGGGGCGGTGAAAGACCTGGGCAGACAGGGGAGCCAGCGAGGACTGGCATAGGCCTGTTTGAGCCAACTCCTCTAAGAGCTGTGACTTTGTCTCTTTCCACCAAGCAAGAATGGATCCTGGCTCATCAGTCTGGGACCTGTCCGAAGCCTGAGGCTGTGGAGCAGGTGGACGAGGTGGCTGGTACCCTGGGAACCCCGAATGAGTGTCTGATGGGTAGCCTGACTAAGGATAGCCATAATGGTAGTCCTGCGGGTTATAACCCTGAAAGAACTGGCCCTGCAGCGGGTACTGGGTCACCTAGGCAGGCAACGGGTAGCCCGGCGACAGGTACCCTGGCACCAAGTAACAGGGGCAGTACGGCGCCAGGCAGCCCGGGACCATGCCCAATGGAGGGAGGACCACCGGAACAGCAGGGGCGGAGCCGAAGGACCGCTAGGCATTGAGGGGCCAGATGGCAGGTCTTGAGGGGTAGGGACCCCGGAGGGACCTGGTGGCAGCTCAGGCATCAGAGCAAGAGGCGTTGGAGCGCCTGTGGAGCCGGCAGGCAGAGGGATGTCAGCTTGCACACCCATCGTAGGGACGGGAAGGTCAACAATCGGGGAAGAGCTCCAAGGTGTAGGTTCCCCATGGTGTCCGACGTTAGGGGGTCAGGCGCTGGAGGGATCACTAAATACGAAGGAAAATCTGTAGTGCGCGAGGGGGATCTGGGAGAGGTGACTCCCCCCCATTGGCAGGTCCGCTGGGACAGTGGAAGATCCCGCCAGCAAAGTACCAGACATTGAAATCCCCAAGGACACACCGCTCATCTCCTGTAAAGAATCAAGGGAGAACGAGGGGTCAGGTTGTGTCAGAGGCAAAGAGATGCTGAAGGGAGAACCCTCAAGGAAAAAAGTAGGGTCTGGCAGCTGGCTCTGATCACCATCAGGGAAATCCCCAAGGTCCGATGGGAGAGCCCTGGCCGAGCACCGACTGATCGGCTGTGACCAAGCAGGCGTTGGAGGAGCCAGTGTTAGACTTATCGGTTGGGGTCGGGTGGATGACAGAGGAGTTGGAGTCCGGCTTATCGACTGGGGATGTGCACTCTTCGGTGGAACTGAAGGGCAACTTATCGGCCAGAGTGCTGTTAACAGTCCCAGAAATAGAACCCTCCTGGGAAGGATGCCCCTTCTGCCTCTGACAACTGCAGGAGGGGGGGGCCAGCGACTGATCCGCCAAGGCGGACGGAGGCCAGACAGAAGGGGTACTCACCGAGGCTAAGGCCTCCTTAGAGGCTGCTTCTTCGGTCTGGTGGCGCTGAACAGAAGGGGACTGATCCCGGTCCCAACACTTCTTCTTCTTTCACTCAGTAGTGGGAGAGGAGGCCCATTCTCACAGCTCCTGCAGCTCCTTTTCCATGGACGCACCGTGCTTCTTTAGCAGATGGGCTTCGAGGGCTTTTTGGTGTTTAGCTTGTGTGGCCCTGTTGAAGGAGAGGCAAATCGAGCAGTCCTGGACCTGGTGTTTTGGGCCTCGGCAAAGGACGCAGCAGGAGTGGTCGTCCCCGTGCAGGATTTGGGTGCCGCCCTTGTATCACTTCTTCTTCGGGTGACGCGACGAAGAAGACATGCAATAGTGACAAAAGGTACTAGGAAGGCAGGAAAAAATAAACAGCCGGAAAATGAAGGTTCGACTGACTCAGGTCAGTGGGGGGAAAGAACTGGAGGGTGGGTATGGGGACCTCCCCCTTTATAATGTCACGCTGACATCCCATCAGGTGATGCCAGGGGCGGTCCCCCACTAAGGACTGCTAGCTAGAAGTTTGCCGTGTGGTCCTGACGCCAGGGGATGCAGTCCTATCTGTAATGACCTACTACAGGAACCCTCTCGAAGTAAGATCTGAAGATATCCTCTCAGTCCCACCAACTCAACCCAACTTAGTTATGGAGTCCAGGGCAGGCAAAAAAACAAAACAACAGACAAATGATATTTAAGTATTAAAAGTACACTAAAAACTTAAGTAATCCATGTCCTACTCACTCCATCCACTCTCTTTTCAGCTTGATCTGAGTCACTACCCCCCCCCCACGACTCATCACCGCTCAGCACAGGGTATGGTCCACACAACACTCATGCATCCATTCACCAGACAGTGGTACATCACCTGATTCAAAACATATTAGAAATCAGGATTCTTCACTTCACCCACTCACTCCATGACGACTATATACATTTCTTATGGAGGACAGCACCAGAATACAGATGGTCTATGATGTAAGGTACAGTAGTGTTAAAACAGACAGACATCACAGGCTGTAGTTTCAGCCTAGATACAATTAAGATGTGCCTACAATCTCCATTCCCTCATTTCACAAAGTCATTGACCCGCCCTTACCCACCGCTCACCACCACACAGCATGGCCCACCTGATCCAACACTGGCTCTCCCTTTTCTTTCAGTCATCAGGATTCACTGACCTCACCCACTCACCACGTGGCATGGCCCATCCGACCCTCACGCTTACCCTCCCTAGGTGGGTCATTATTCGACTGAGTTCATATTGCTGATGACAGACTGCAGGAATCTGAAACATAACCAAGGTCTTATCTTAGGCAGCAAACAATATGGTGGAGAGAGGGGGCTGGGGCAGAATTAATCTGAAGAGAAGCACAATGGCGTTTGCGAGGATGGACGACAGCTTACCTGACCCTGTGCCGTCCACGTTTTACAGGCTGAGGTGAACGTAACTATTTTTTCCTTTTTTAAACAAGTGCTGGCACTTGGGTGAAGGAATGAGTCACCAACGTGAGCTACAGGAGACAAGTAGCTCAGTGAGAGACGAGAGATGTGTCATCTTTCCACGTGGACACATAAAAGCGATGAGCATGCACAGCAGGCGTTGACCTGACACACTGAAAGCAGGGTGGCAAAAGGGCGAGGTTTCATGGATTCCCAAAGAAAAGGTCCAGTAGTCAGTCTCACTAAGACTTGACTGACCAACAGCGTAGGCTCCAACTGGCCAGACACAATACCCGACATTGCGTGCCACACACATGATCAGCAGTGGGAGGACTACATTTCAGAGAAGTGCAAAATGACCAAAGCAGTGCTGGAAGAAGACTTTTGTGCATATTTCTATAATGGTACATCGTTAACGACAGTTATTACGGTTACGGAATTCAGCCAGTTTCAATACCATGGTATCTGCAAACCACGAAATACCTTCATGCAGGTATACTGTGACACCCCCTATCTCCATCCCTGGAAGTCATAACAGGTTATTTTTCTTCAGTATTAAAACATCCACATCCTGTTGTTTTAAATGCAGCTCTTGGGTCTGGCACAAGACAGTCTACCAAAGCTACAATATGATAAATCACTGAGGCTAATAAACGGCTTTATGGCTCTGTGAGCTTGGAGTGCACATAAAATGCATGAGAGGTTCCACTGGGACATGAAGCACTGTCTCTATCTGTAATGAGGGGGAAGACCTTTTTAATTCACGCGTGACTTTGGCACTCAAGAAATATCTAGCCCAGTCGGCATCGGCTAAAAAGGTGAAGCATATTTCTGAGATGCCTGTAACTTGTCCCTACCACAAATGAATAAACGACCAGAACAGATGTATGGATCGCAAACTTGAGATCCTTATGTTGAACTATTTTGTTCTCCGTAATGGCATTAATATGACACCTTCAGCAGCATCAGCGCAGAAACTAATAAAACGGCTAGGGCTGGCCCCTGATGTCACCGGGATGATTTGCTGTGGCAGTTTTATTGCCACATGCCTAATTAAATTTCAAGGGCCAGAGGCCGGCAGGAACAAGAACGTCAGCTTATGGTTCTGTTTATGAGATGCAGTCTAATCAGCACTAGGACAGTGAGTTCTTTTAACATTGTTATTACTTACAGGAAGATCACACCCAATATCTTCTTCCTTACAATTCTGGCTATTAGAATTTGCATCCAGATCTTCCACCATGTAACTCTGTGTCTCATAATCTAACAGCTTGTCTTTACAAGTTTATAGAGAGCAGACTGAGACCTGGGAGAAGAGACATTACCATTCTCGCTTCTTGATGATGTGACGGAACAAATGTTGAGCTGGTAACTAGAAGGTGGCAAGTTCAAATCCTGCCTGGGCAAGCTGAGCCTCCTTCCTCAGGTGGTAGGTAGACAAGTACTATAAAACTTGGCAAAACAAGTTTCTGTACAGGCAGAAAAAAAATTCAGCGGCCAGGTGGGCAACGGTCATTAGGTTTTGGGTTTCTACCCAGTACAACTGCATCAAATGGCCACCCTTATAGCAGCCATTAACCCCATGGCTCCCAAACGTGAACTAAGATTTGTTTCACACCCTGGCATGCAAGAAAGAGCTGTGGAAGAGTTATAAATGTCTTCTTTAACCCAGGGCAGGCAAGTCACCCCAGAGTACTACAGTACCTGCCTCAGTGACTAAATAAATAGCTAAAAAATAAATCAGGGTACAGCGTGTCATAGGATGCTCCCTGCCTCCAGGGGAGGGACAATGATGGTGCATATAGAGCCCTTGGTGAAATGATCTAGGCAGGATGGGAGGCTGTCATCGGATGTATAGAAATTTAAGGGAGAAAAAACAAAAAGTACTCTCCCCAGAAGGTGTAAAGAGCAACTATGATGTTATGTGCTGGTTGGTGATATTTCACGATGAAAAGCCTCGTAATGTAAAGGGAAACAGAGATGGGTTTTAGTATCATCAGTTCCTCCTGTGGTCATCTCAGAATATGTCTGGAAGCATCACAGGGTCACGGACTGCACTCTCAGTGAGTCAGTGATGTCTATGTTGCTAAACACAGCTACTCAGCCCCCCATTTTGTGGTCATCTGAGCCCTGTATATGGGAGTCTGAGCCTGGGAATAAGAAGGAACTATATGTTAAGTACACTGGGAAGTAGCGTATCAGACAGGAAGTTTGCAGGAACAGCCATGTGTAGGATTCATTAAAAGGATGATAGGAGAGATAAGGCCTTTGATACCTTGCACCACGGCATTCTTCTGTCAAGACTCAGTGAAAAGGGGATTCAAAAACGAGGAACTTAACTGGTTCAAATCATATTTAGTGGGACAAGATCAACTGGTGGAGACAGGCCCTGATAGATCCACAAGAAAAACTTACCCATCGCAGTAATATTGTTTCTTCCAAGGTGTCCTTTACCATCAGTAACAGTATACAGTAAGCTGACTAGGTTGAGCTGCCTCAGAGATGGAGTTTATGATAATGAATGAAATGAGTTAGCCAATCAGAAGTGAGTTAGACGGTGTGCTGAGTGGAGCCTGCCCAGAGGGCACCAGAATTATTTCAAAGCTAGAATGAGAAAACATGCCCATCTCAAGTGTGAACCAACAGGAGTTAAAAATCACGCCACTGCATTAACAATGAACAAATGAAAAAAACTACGAACTTTGCTTTACATGCAATTCAGAAGTTCAGAAACAAATCTGGCGACAATAAAGGAAGCAGAGTCCTCTTCAGTTAGGTTACTTGGGGAGGAAGGGTGGGAGCTTACTGATGTAAAGGACACCTTAGAAGAAATAATATTACTACAGTGAGTAATTTTTTCTTCTCACCCAGGGGTCCTTGAGCATCAGTAACAGTATGCAAACTACAAAGCAGTGTAGTTGGGAGGCGGGTACAGAACCTACTTGGGGAAGAGGCTCTGCAGGACCGCCCTGCCAAATCTGGCATCAGATCTTGACTGTACATCCAGGCAGTAATGCTTTGTGAATGGGTGTACAGTCTTTCATGTGGCTGCTTTGCAGACATCAAGTAAGGGAATATCCCTTGCAGCTGCCACTGTGGCAGCAATGCCCCTTGTAGAATAGGCCCTGAGGCCCTCAAGCCTTGTCATAACAAAACTGAATGCAAGAGACTATCCAGTGGAAGACAGCCCTCTTAATGGTTGGTCTTCCTCCACCTACCTCCCCATAGGTGAGGAAAAGCTGGGTAGCGGCACCACTAAACTGCCTGGTGTGTTCCAAGTAGTAAGATGGGGCTCTTTTCACATCCAAACTACGGTGTCTTTGCTCTCCTAGAGTGGATTTCTCAGTGAAGAATACAGGAAGGGTAATAGACTGGTTAAGGTGGAATTCAGAGACCACCTTGGGCAGAAGTTTCCTGTTTGTTCTGAGCTCTGCCTTATCCTTGTGAGAAATAATGGTTCAGTACAGAGTGCCTGCAACTCTAAAATTTTTCTTGCAGAGGTGATGGCAACTAGAAAGATCGTTTTCCAGGTGACATATTTTAAATGGGCCATAGCCATGGGCTTGAAGGGCAGCTCCATGAGCCTGGTGATGTACAGGTTGAGGTCCGAAGGGGGAACAGGTTCCCTAACTGGGGGCTGAAAGTGGAGGAGGCCTTTGATGAATTTTTGAAAACAGGCAATGAAATGATTGACTTATCCTTGCCTATGGACAGGTAAGCTGAAATTGTAGCCAGGTGAAATTGTAAGGACGAAACCTTTAGGCCCGAGGTCTTAAATGAACCAAATAGTCTAGAAGACTGAGGAATGAGGCTTTGAGAGAGTTTACGTGCTTCCTCTTGCACCAGAAAGAAAACTGTTTTCACTTAGCTGTGTAAGTTTTCTTGGTACCGGGTGTTTTGGCCATCGCCAGGATTGTAAGGACCTGTTCTTAATACTGAGTATCTGGATACTTTAGCTCCTTAAGAGATACAGGTTATTCACCTGTAACAGGAGTTCTAGGAATGGTATATGTTGTTCATCCACACTTATTGGCAGGTTCCTTGCCGCTTTAAATCTTGCCGGAAGGTCTTCAAGCTGGCTCCTCCCACCCACCCGGGTGGTAAAACCCTCGGCTCCGCCCCATGACGCCAGATCTAACCCGCTGGAAGCCTGCAGTGCTGCCGGGAGGTCGGTCATAGGATAAACAATATATACCATTCCTAGAACTCCTGTTACAGGTGAGTAAACTGTATTTCTAGGAACATGGATATGTTGTTCAATCCACATTTATTGGCAGACTCCTAGCAGTTCTCCGGGAGGAGGGAGGCAAGGCGCACACCCCCTACTTAGGGAATAAGGACTGGAGAACCGAGGCCCCAAAACCAGCATCCCGACGTGACTCAAGGTCAATGTGGTAGTGGGTAATGAAGGTATGTGCCGACTTTCAGGTAGCAGCCCTGCAGATATCCTGGATAGGGACATCCCTGCTACCGATGCAGCGGTATGGCAGGTAGAATGAGCTCTTATCCCTCTGGGAGGCTCCATGCCTGCCAACCTATAGCAGAGATCTATGCAGGAGGTGACCCACCTGCTTATCGTCCGCTTGGCTGCAGGTCTGCTAGGTGCGGCATAAGCATAGGTGACAAACAGCTGGCGAACCTCTCCCCGAACTTTAGCCGTCCGCTCCTTATAATAAGCAAGCGCTCTTCTAGGGTCCAAAGTACGGAGCCTATATTCGGCCTCCGAGGTGTGACTGGGGTAGAATATCGGCAGAATCAACACCTGGTTAAGGTGAAACTCCGACACCACCTTCAGAAGGAACTTCGGGGGGGGGCGCAGGACAACCTTGTCCCTGTGGAAGACCAGATACGGAGACTCGATGGAAAGCGCCTGGAGCTCTCCCATCCTTCTGGCTGACATGATAGCCACCAAGAAGGCAGTCTTCCACGACAGGTGGGAAATATCGCACCTGTGCATCGGTTCGAATGGCTTGCCCATGAGCTTGGCCAATACCAGCAGTAGATCCCACGGAGGTGGAGGTTCCTGCACCGGAGGGGAAATGTGATCGAGACCTTGGAAAAAGCGCCAGACCACCTTTTCCTGCGCCACCCTGCGCCCGTGCCCGGTAAGCAGAGATAGCTGCCAGGTGCACCTTAAGGGTCATCGACTGAAGCCCTTGCTGAGAAAGGGACCACAGGTAGTCCATAACGCTTGCCAAGGGACAGGCGGAAGGGTCCAAGCCCTTCCCCTGACACCAAATGGAGAATCTCTTCCATTTGAAGGCATAGCATTTCCTGGTCGACTCCTTACGGACGCCTCAACGACGCTGAGGACCTCGTCGGAAAGACCCAAGGCCTGGAACTCTAGCCGCTCAGGAACCAGGCCGTCAAGTGCAGGGATTGAAGGTCCGGATGGAAAACCTTCCCCTGGTTGACTGAGATCAGGTCCGGGCGGACTGGAAGCCGCCTCGGGAGCCTGGAGCCGAGACTGAGGAGATCTGGATACCAGAACTGATGGGGCCAATCTGGGGCTACCAGAACCACCTGCGCCTTGTCCCTCCTCGCCTTGAGAAGCACCTTGTGGATCAAGGGAAATGGGGGAAGGCGTAGAAGAGGCCCGGGGTCCACAGCCTCGAAAACGCATCCCCCTGCAGTGAGCCCTGCTGAGGGGGGTGGGCATGGAACAGTCTCAGCTTCGCATTCTCCCTGGAGGCAAACAGGTCCACCTGAGGAGTGCCCAAGTGGGAGAAGAGATCTTGTACTACCTCCGGCAGGAGACACCACTCGTGAGATGCAGCCCCTATCCGGCTTAGGGCATCGGCCAGGGTGTTGGAGGCTCCTGCCCCGTGAATGGCTAGGAGATCCGCCTCCAGGCTGCGTATGAGTGACCAAATGCGGAGAGCTTCTCTGCATAGAGACATGAAGCGCGTTCCGCCCAGGCGGTTTAGATAATACATGGTCATGGTATTGTCCATCTGGACCTGAACCACTTGACCCCGTAGAAACGGAGCGAAGGCGGTGAGGGCTAGACGAACCGCTCGGAGCTCCAGCAGGTTGATGTGGCATCGGGACTCCCGAGGGGACCAGAGGCCGTGCGCTCTGTGCGCCCCAAGATGGGCACCCCAACCCATCAGAGATGCATCGGTCGATAGAGAGACCGTCGGCTCGTGGCGGACGAACGGGATGCCCTCCTGCAGATGTGCCGGAATGGTCCACCACCGGAGAGCATTCCTCACCTCCTGGGTCACTGTCACGGGCTGATCCAACGGATCGCAGCGTTGAGACCACTGGCTGGCCACTCCCCATTGAAGGGGGCGCATGCACCAATGGGCCCAACGGACCACGCTGGTGCAGGCCGCCATGAGGCCCAGGAGGCGCGGGAAGTCCCAGGCAGGGCGCGATTGCCCAACCTGAAATGACTGGGCAAAGGAGGAAAGAACCTCGGCCCTGTCCGCCGGGAGCCGAGCTCTGGCTCGAAGAGAGTAGAGCTCTGCCCCGATGAAGAGTATCACCTGCTTCGGCACGAGTTCCGACTTGGCCTCACTGATGAGGAGGCCAATCTGAGAGCAAACCTGGAGGGGACCAGGGGCCGTGCGCTCTTTGCGCCCCCAGATGGGCACCCCAACCCATCAGAGATGCATCGGTCGATAGAGAGCCCGTCAGCTCGTGGCGGACGAACGGGATGCAATCCTCCAGATCTCTGGACCGCTCCACCTCCACTCTGGAGGGGGCTGCTATCAGCCAGTCGTCCAGGTAGGGGTACACCTGGACCCTTCGGCGCTGCAGGAATGCTGTCACCACTGCCATGCGTTTGGCGAAGACCCTTGGAGCTGGAGAGAGACCGAAGGGCATGGCCCGAAACTCATAAAGGGATCCCTCCGCTCTGAAGCGGAGGAATCTCTGATGAGACGACGGATCAGGACATGAAAGAACGCATCCTGCAGGTCCAGGGAACAGAACCACACGCCTTGTTCCAAGGATGGGATTATCTGAGCCAAAGTGACCCTCCTGAAGGTCCGAGACCTTATGAACCTGTTCAGGTCATGCAGGTCGAGGATGGGGCGCCAGCCCCCTGTCTGCTTTGGGACCAGGAAATATCTGGACACAGACCCCGGGTCTGGAGGAGGATCCGCCACCTTCCTGATCACCTCTTTTTCTAGGAGCAGGGCAATATCGGCTCAGCGGGCCGACAGTGAGGCTGCGGACCCCGTGGCCCTCGAGGGGTGACGGCTCGAAAGGCTGGTGCCTGCTCGAACTCCAGAGGCAGGCCCTTTCCTACCACCTTCAACACCCAGCGGTCCGTGGTGATAGCGGACTAGGTGGAAAGGAAGTGGCGGAGCCGTCCCCCCACGGGGGGGAACCCAGGGGGGAGTGACGAGGTTGGGGGCGGCACCCTCAACCCGTCACTGGGAAGGCTTGGAAGAGGACCGGCCGGTGACCTCCTGGGCCTTTACCTCCTTGCTTCCTGTTGGAGGAAGCCCGCGGGCTTGAGGTTTGGGATGCTAAGCCTTGAGCCTGCTGGGCCCTGTTGCTTTTGGGCCGGTCGTGCTGCAGGGGCCGAAGGACGAAAGGACTTATGCTGCTGCTGACGGCAGCCTTTGTTCCTCTGGGCGGAGGTGACAGAGTCCAGAGTGGCACTGGACTTTTCGATCCGCTGAAGGTGTCCCTCCACTCCAGGGCCGAAGAGGTCAGTCCCCAGGAAGAGGACGTCTGCCAACTTCTGCTGGGTATCTGCTGTGAAGGTGAATATCCTCAGCCCCGCCCTGCGACGCACAGCCACCGTGGCCGCTACTGACCTTGCACAGGAATCACCTATGTCCAGAGCAGTCTGAAGCTGCTGCTTCGCCACTGCCCTACCCTGGTCCTGCACCTGACGGCCCGTGGTCTGCAGGTCGGTCGGGAGATGAGGGACGACCTCGTCCAGGGAGCCCATGAGGGCGTGGGAGAAGTGTGCCATCAGCACGGCCGAGCTGGCCTGTCAGAGGCCAAGAGAGGACGCTGCGTACACCTTGCGCCTAGCAAAGTCCAGCTTCTGGACTCTGTCGGGGCTTATCCACATCCCGAGCATTTCGAGCGCCGAAGACGCTTGTCGGTGACTAACCCCTCGCAGAGGGGTGCTCCGAAACCGGGCAAGATCCGTGGGGACCGATACTTCCTGGCCATCCTGGCCAGGCGCAGGACAGGAAGCAGCGCCCAAGGCTGGGCAGACAATGGCCTCCAGCCACCGAAAGGCCTCCGTGGGGAATCCCTCGTCCAGTATCTCCGTCAGGGGATACTTGGCCCATTTGGACACGGGCTCGAGCTGCATCCCGGTGGACTCCGAGATGAGTCGAAGCAGACCCAAGAAGGACGATGGGCTATCGTCCAATGACTGGCCCCCGGAGGACTCCAGGTCGACCTGCCTGGAGAACAGGGAGGAATCGTCATCGGATTCCGAAGAGCTGCCTGGGCCCTGAGCCACCCTCCACCTGCCGAGGACGGTCGGGAGTGAGGGTGACCGACAACCTGTGGGGTAGGCCGTGACCTGACCAAGAATCCTTGGTCGGTGCCCCAGACTTCGGTTGTGGAGGCGGAGGTTCCACCACAATCGGTGGAGCAGCGGTTCGGACGAACAACCAGCCCTGGAATGGGCATCCGACTGGGGCGGCGTTTGCTGATCGTGGGCAACAACCACTTGATGGCGGTGTCTGAACCGGTCGGTTTAGTCCCGGACAGCAGTAACTGCTGCCACAAGAGCCTGTGCTGTCGACGTAATTTGACGTCAAGCTCTCCTCACCCGAGGAAGAGGACGAGGAGGAACGTGTGTCGCCGCTTACTTCGGTACCGAGACTGAGACCGCCGATGTCGATGGGAACGGCTTGACCGAGATGAAGCCCAAGACCAGGACCAAGACCCTTGGGAGGATCGAGGGCGGGTCTGGGAAGGGGTTGGGGACACCCACTCTTCCCTCGGCTCAGGAACTTTTTCCAGGGACTGCGGCCCCGAAGGGGCAGGCAGATCCTCGGTCTCCACCGGAGGAACCGGTGAAGGAGGGTTGTCAGCTTCACCAGTCAACAGCCCATCCAACGGGTCGAGAAAAATCTCGACTGCATCGACAGGAGTCTCGGCCGGCTGGCCTGACGGGGACACCATGAAGCCAGTGGCCCGAGCCGCAAACCTCGACCAAAGTCGGCTGTCGGCTGTCTGGGGAAGGAGACTTCCCCGTTCCCACGAACGCCGACGGTGGGACTTACCCTTCGACTCCTTCTTCTTGGGCCGAGAAGAATGTCCCGCAGGCCCCTCTCCCTTCGTGAAAAGGGACTGACAAAGCTCCTTGAATGAAGCCGTGTACAAGGAACTCAGAGAGAGCGGGATAAATGCCGCGGCCAAGGAGGAGGAGGAAGATGCGGCCCGGGTTGCCTCCTTGAGGGCGATTATCTGCTCGAGCTGGTCAGCCGAGCCAGCTGCCGGACACCACCCAACGAGCCTCTTTTGATTTAACCGGCGGGTAACGCTTCTTGGGGTGCCCGAGCTTCAACCGGGCAGCGTCCTCCAGGACGTGGCCTAAAAGAACAGCACAACCTCACAAGCCCGCGGGTCATGGTCTAGGCTCAGGCAGTAGACTCCACGGAGTGCGGATCCGCTCTGATATTTTCTTGCCCGCAAGGGCACCTAAAAGCCGGAATCGATTTGTCCATCGCAGCCATGAGGATGATGAAGACCAAGTTTAGAAAACTTCAAAACTAGTTTCGGACGAACCGAAGAGATAGGATCCAGTCTAAAACACAGAGCGCTAAGGAGGGAACATGAGCTTCCAAGCGGTAAGGAAGATCTGACGTCATGGGGCAGAGCCAAGAGTTTTACCACCCAGGTGTGTGGGAGGAGCCAGCTTGAAGACCTTCCGGCAAGATTAAAAGCGGCAAGGAACCTGCCAATAAGTGTGGATTGAACAACATATCCATGTCCCTAGAATCAAGCTTTAAGGTGAAGAGATTGCAGATTTGGATAGGACAATCCTAGCTAAGGCAAAGTCAGGAGGAAACTGAATAGGCTTGCTGTGCGACAGGGCTACTAAGGGAGGATATCAAGATTGCCTTGGCCAATCTGGCACAACCAAGATCATTGTTGTTGATTGGGCCCTCAGCTTCGGCAACACTCTGTGAATCAGAGGAAATGAAGGGAAGGCATAAATAAACTTGCCTGTGCAGTCCAGAGTTAAGGCATCTGTTGGAAGAGTCCCTAGTGCTGGGGGCCTGCAGCAGTACAGAGGAAGTTGATGGTTGAGGTGCGAGGCAAATATATCTATTTCTGGTGTGCCCCATCCTCTGAATACTGTGGCAAGGACCTGTTTGTTCAAAGTCCATTCATTGTGCCCCTGGCTGATGCGACTCAGTGAATCCATCAGGGTATTGCCTTTGCCTGGGAGGTGTATGGCTGACAGGTTCACACCGAGAGATTAAGCCAGAGACCAGATTTTCATTGTCTCTGTGCAAAGCACAGTTGACCTTGTACCACCCTGCTTGTTTATGTAAAACATAGCAGTGGTGTTATCTGTCTGGATCTGACTGATTAGCCTTCTACCGGGGCGGGGACAAAGGTCTTTAGGGCAAGATAGATCCTCTGAGCTCTAGCAGGTTGACGAGGCTTGCCGCTTCTTGGGAAAATAAGTGCCATGTGGCGAGTGATTGTCCAGATGAGCTCCCCATCCCAGGAGGGAGGGAGGTAACTGTAGTAATGACTTTTGTAGGAGCCGAGAGCTGGAAGCGAAGTCCCACCACAAGGTTGGCAGGTTCCTTCCACCAGTTTAGAGCTCGGAGTAAGGTTTTTGTGACTGGAACAAGCTTGGACAGAAAATGCTTTCTTTGGGACCAGTGAGCCCACAGGGGGCCTTAGAAATTGTCTGGCTGGTCTGGGCTGGTTCAGGACAAAAGAGTTTACCACCGACAGGAGACTTTGAATCCTGTCTGCTGGAAGGAAAGCCTTGCTCTGCTGAGTATCCAGCTCTGCTTCTATAAAGGTTAGGAGCTGTGTTGGGTTCAAATGGGATTTCTTTTCGTTTATGAGAAACCCCAGAGACTGCAGTTTGTTTTGTGTAACTTACAGCCTTTGTAACTTGCAGAGGGGGTCCTGCCCACTGTCACAAACCCATACAGCAGGTCAGGCCCTCTACTCCCAAAGTGCCAACTCCGAGCGTAGTCTTGTGAACAGTTAACAGAACAAGGTAACCCTCTTGTCTGTTTTGTGAGTTCAGATCAACCTTTGATCTCAAGTCTTGGAGGGATTCAAACTGTGAACCTCTTATTAGCGTACCCAATGTAAAGGCTCAGATAATACTGTCTTTGGGGGGCTAAATATCTTTGCCTATGGGCACCTAACCAGGTGTACAGAAATGAGCCCTTAAAAACTGTAATAAAAGACCTCAGATTTAAAATGCCTACTTTTTCCAGTTTGGTATCACCATTCAAGCTTATGTACCGTGTCTGCTTTAACCATCTATACTCTACTTGTAAAGGAAAGAAATCAAAGACAGACCAAGTAAGCTCTAAAAATGGAGTTTTACTAAAATAGATAAAAAAATATGTAACACATAAAATACAGAACTATTATATCACAAGACACACAAATCTCTTAAACAAAACAGGTTTTAAGAGTGCAATTCCTACTACAGGACTTAGATTTGTCTCTCTCTCTCTCTCTCTCCAAATAGCTGCTTAAAGTGCTTACAGATGTTTCTTTGTCGGAGTCTAGATAGAAGAGTCTCTGAAGGAAAAACAGAATAATGTTTAAAAATACAGGTTACTCACCTGTAACAGGAGTTCTAGGAATGGTATATGTTGTTCATCCACACTGTCTGGCAGTTATCCTTGCCGCTTTAAATCTTGCCGGAAGGTCTTCAAGCTGGCTCCTCCCACCCACCCAGGTGGTAAAACTCTCGGCTCTGCCCCATGACGCCAGATCTGGTCCACTGAAGCTCAGGTTGTGCTGCCGGCCGGGGTTATGTGGATGAACAACATATACCATTCCTAGAACCCCTGTTACAGGTGAGTAACCTGTATTTCTAGGGACATGGATATGTTGTTCATCCACACTGTCTGGCAGACTCCTAGCAGTTCTCCGGGAGGAGGGAGGCAAGGCACACCCCGATACTTACTTGGGAAAGAGAGACTGGAGAACCGAGGCCCCAAAACCAGCATCCCGGCGTGACTCAAGGTCGATGTGGTAATGGGTGATGAAGGTGTGTGCTGACTTCCAGGTAGCAGCCCTGCAGATTTCCTGGATAGGGACGTCCCTGGAAGCAGCCACCGATGCAGCAGTATGGCAGGTAGAATGAGCTCTTATCCCTCTGGGAGGCTCCATGCCCGCCAACTTATAGCAGAGATCTATGCAGGAGGTGACCCACCTGCTTATTGTCCGCTTGGCTGCAGGTCTGCCAGGTGCGGCTTCAGCGTAGGTGACAAACAGCTGGCGAACCTCTCCCTGAATTTCAGCCGTGCGCTCCTTATAATAAGCGAGCGCCCTTCTAGGGTCCAAAGTATGGAGCCTGTATTCGGCCTCCGAGGTGTGATTGGGGTAGAACACCGGCAGAGTCAACACCTGGTTAAGGTGAAACTCCGACACCACCTTCGGAAGGAATTTCGGGTGGGGGCGCAGGACAACCTTGTCCCTGTGGAAGACCAGGTAAGGAGACTTGATGCAGAGCCTGGAGTTCTCCCATCCTTCTGGCTGACGGATAGCCACCAAGAAGGCGGTCTTCCACGACAGGTGAGAGGTTCACACCTGTACATCGGTTGAATGGCTTGCCCATGAGCTTTGCCAGTACCAACAGTAAATCCACGGAGGTGGAGGTTCTCGCACCGGAGGGGAAATGTGATCAAGGCCTTTGAAAAAGCGCCAGACCACCTTCTCCTGCGCCACCGACTGCTCCCCGGCCCGCGCCCGGTAAGCAGAGATGGCTGCCAGGTGCACCCTTAGGGTCGTCGACCTAAGCCCTTGACGAAAGGGACCATAAATAGTCCAAGATGCTTGCCAAAGGACAGGAGGAAGGGTCCAAGCCCTTGCCCTGACACCAAATGGAAAATCTCTTCCATTTGAAGGCATAGCATTTCCTGGTCGACTCCTTACGGGACGCCTCAACAACATTGAGGACCTCGTCGGAAAGACCCAAGGCCTGGAACTCTAGCCACTCAGGAACCAGGCCGTCAGGTGCAGGGATTGAAGGTCCGGATGGAACACCTTCCCCTGATTGACTGAGAGCAGGTCCGGGCGAGCTGGAAGCTGCCTCGGGAGCCTGGAGCTGAGGCTGAGGAGATCTGGGTACCAGAACTGGCAGGGCCAGTCTGGGGCTATCAGAATCACCTGCGCCTTGTCCCTCCTTGCTTTGAGAAGCACCTTGTGAATCAAGGGAAATGGGGAAGGCGTAGAAGAGGCCCGGGGTCCACGGCCTCGAGAAGGCATCCCCCTGCAGTGAGCCCTGCTGAGGGGGGCGGGCATGGAACAGCCTCAGCTTCGCGTTCTCCCTGGAGGCAAACAGGTCCACCTGAGGTGTGCCCCAATGGGAGAACAGATCTTGTACTACCTCCGGCAGGAGAGACCACTCGTGAGATGCAGCCCCTATCCGGCTCAGGGCATCGGCCAGGGTGTTGGAGGCTCCTGCCACATGAATGGCTAGGAGATCCTCCAAGCTGCTGACGAATGACCAAATGTGGAGAGTCCTTGCATAGAAGCATGGAACGATCCCGCACTGGCAGTTTAGGTAGTACATGGTCGTGGTATTGTCCGCCTGACTCGGACCACTTGACCCCGAGAAACGGAGCAAAGGCGGTGAGAGCTAGGGCGGACCGCCTGAGCTCCAGCAGGTTGATGTGGCATCGGGACTCCCTGGGACCAGAGGCCGGCACCGGTGTTCCCCAGATGGGCACCCCAACCCATCAGAGAGGCATCGGTCGATAGAGAGACCGTCGGCTCGGGCGGACAAACGGGATGCCCTCCTGCAGATGAGCTGGAACGGACCACCACCGGAGAGCGTTCCATATCTCCTGGGTCACCGTCACTAGCTGGTTCAATGGATCGCAGCGTCGTGACCACTGGCTGGCCAGGCCCCACTGAAGGGGGCGCATGTGCCAGCGTGCCCAACAGACCACGCTGGTACAGGCCGCCATGAGACCCAGGAGGCGCAGAAAGTCCCGGGCAGGGCGCGATTGATCAACAAGAAATGATTGGGCAAAGGAGGTAAGAACCTCGGACCTGTCTGCCGGGAGCCGTGCTCTGGCTCGAAGAGAGTCGAGCTCTGCCCCGATAAACAGAATCACCTGCTTCGGCTCGAGTTCCGACTTGGCCTCGTTGATGAGAAGGCCGATTTGAGAGCAAACCTGGAAGGCCAGGTCTCTGGACCGCTCCACTTCCTGTCTGGAGGGGGCTGCTAACAGCCAATTGTCCAGGTAAGGGTACACCCGGAACCCTCGGCACTGCAGGAAAGCTGTCACCACTACTATGCATTTGGTGAAGACCCTGGGAGCTGGAGACAGGCTGAAGGGCATAGCTCGGAACTCGAAAAGGGATCCCTCCGCTCGAAAGCGAAGGAATCTCCGATGTGACGGACGGATAGGGACGTGAAAGAACACGCCCTGCAAGTCCAGAGAGCAGAACCACACGCCGTGTTCCAAGGATGGTATTATCTGAGCCAGAGTGACCATCCTGAAGGTTCGAGACCTTAGGAACTTGTTCAGGTCGGTAGGTCGAGAATGGGCGCCAGCCCCCGTCTGCTTCGGAACCAGGAAGTACCTGGACACAAACCCTGGTTGAGGGAGGTCCACCTCCTGATCACCTCCTTTGAGGAGGAGAGGATGTCGCCCGACGAGCCGACAGTGAGGCGGCGGGATTTCCAGGCCCCCGAGGTGCGACGGCTCTGAAGGGCGGAGCCTGCTCGATCTCAGAGGCAGGCCTTTTCCACCACTCTCAGCACCCACCTGTCCGTGGTAATAACGGACCAGGCGGAAAAGAAGTGTCGGAGCCGCCTCACGGGGAACCTGGGGTGAGGTGACGGGTTGGAGGACACCCTCAGCCCGTCACTGGGCAGGCTTGGAGGAGGGACCGGCCGAGGGACCTCCTGGCCTTTACCTCCCTGCTTCCTGTTGGAGGAAGCCCCGGCTTGATTTGGGATGCCAAGCCCGAGCCTGCTGGCCCTGACGCTGTTGGGCCGGACGCGCACGGCGCAGAAGGACTAAAGGGCTTAGGCTGTGGTTTACGGCCTTGTCCTTCTGAGCTGAAGAGACCAAGTCCAAGGTAGCATTGGACTTCTCAATCCTCTGTAGGTGACCTTCCACCCCAGGGCCGAAGAGGTCGGTCCCTAAAAAGGGAACATCCGCCAACTTGTGCTGGGTATCCGAGGTAAAGGTGGATATCCTCAGCCAAGCACGACGACGCATAGCCACTGCGGCCGCCACAGACCTGGCACATGAGTCCCCAATGTCTAAAGCAGTCTGGAGCTGCTGTTTGGCCACTGCCCTGCCCTGGTCCCGCACCTGCCTGACCGTGGTCTGCAGATTCGCGGGAAGATGAGGGACGACCTCATCCAGGGAGCCCAACGGGCATGAGAGAAATGTGCCATGAGGACGGCCGAACTGGCCTGGCGAAGGCCAAGGGAGGATGCAGCATAGACTTTTCGCCCGGCATAGTCCAATTTCTTGGACTCCTTGGGAGGTTTGTCCACATCCCTAGCGTTCCCGGCACGCCTGAAACGCTGTCGGTAACTAACTCCTTGGCCGAGGGGTGTTCCGAAAAACCGGACAGGGAACCGGTAGGGACCACATACTTCCTGGCCATCCTGGCCAAAGGCGCAGGGCAGGAAGCAGGGCGCTGCCAAAGCTCCAAGGCCGGGCCCACTATGGCCTCGGCCACCAGAAAGGCCTCTGTAGGGGAATCCCCTCGGTCCAGAATCTCCGTGAGGGGATACCTGGCCTGCTTAGAAACGGGTTCGAGCTTCATCCCGGTGGACTCCGAGATGAGCCGAAGCAATCCCAGGAAGGAAAAAGGGCTATCGTCCACCGACTGTCCTCCTGAGGACTCCAAGTCCATTCGCTTGGAGAAAAGGGAGGAATCGTCTTCGGACTCGGAAGAGTCCTCAAAGAGCTGCCTCAGGCCTGAGCCACCCTCCACCTGCCGAGGTCGATTGGGAGTGAGGGTGACAGACAGCCTATAGGGCAGTCCCTGAGCCGACCGAGAATTTTTGGTCGGAGCCCCAACTAACGGCTGTGGAGGCGGAGGTTCCACCGGAATCGGTGGGGTAGCTGGTTTTGGCCAAATAACTGGCCTGGGAACAGGCTCCTCGGATAAAACGAGGGGTTGTTTCGGCCGCTCCAGTGACAGCCACTTAATGGCCGGGGAAGATGACGGCGTCGGCTTATTCCCGGTCAGAAGGAGTTGTTGCCACATGAGTTCCTCATATCTTCGACGCAACTTGCGCCGAAGCCTCCCCTCGTCCGAGGAAGAGGACGAGCGGCGGCGCCACTTGCGCGGTGCCAAGACCGAGACCGCCTATGACGGCGGGATCGGCTGGACCGCTAAGAAGTCCGGAGATCGAGAACTCGGCTTGTCAGGACAGTGCGGGAGGTGTCGGGGAACCGCACTCTCGGTTCGAAGATTCAACCAAAAGCTCCGGAACCGAGGCACAGACGAGCTAACGGGTCCTCAACTCCCACCGGGGAACCGGGAGAGGAATTCTCGCTTCTCCAGCCGACAACCCGTCCAATGGGTCGAGAAAATCTCGACCGGCCGACGGGAGTCTCGGTCAACTGGCCTGATGGGGACACCGTGAGACCAGTGGTCAAGCAGAAGTCGCCCAAAGTCGACGGCTGACCACCAGGGAGAGGGATCTTTCCCGCTCCCAAGAGCGTCGACGGTGAGACTTACCCTTGTCTCTCTTTTTGGACCGAGAAAACGGTCCAGAAGAAGTTGGTCCCTCACCTTTAGTCGAGAGGGTCAGACAAAGCTCCTTAAAAGAAGCTGAATAAGAGGCACCGAGAGAGAGCGGGACAAATGCCGCAGCCGAGTTATAAGCGGCCCGCGCCGCCTCCTCTTCGAGGGCGATCATCTTCTCGAGCTGATCCACCGAGCCCGCCGCCGCGGACACCGCCAACCGGGCCTCTTTTGACTTCACCGGAGGAAATCGCTTCTCGGGACGCCCCAGTTGTAAACGGGCAGCACGGTCTTCAAGGACATAGGCCAAAAAGGAAGAGCACAGGTCGCAAGCCTGCAGGTCGTGCTCAAGGCCTAAGCAGTAGACACACGTGGAGTGCGGATCCGTCCGAGACATCTTCTGCCCGCAAGGGCATCTCCTGAAACCGGGAGTCGATTTGTCCATCGCAGCCAGGGAGAGAAGACCAAGTCTTTTAGCAAAAACTTTTAATTTCAAAATTCAAGAATTAGGAACTAGTCTTATACGAGAGCTGTTAAGGAGGGAACCTGAGCTTCCAAGCGGTAAGGAAGATCTGGCGTCATGGGGCGGAGCCGAGAGTTTTACCACCCGGGTTGGTGGGAGGAGCCAGCTTGAAGACCTTCCAGCAAGATTTAAAGCGGCAAGGATACCTGCCAGACAGTGTGGATGAACAACATATCCATGTCCCTAGAAGCTGGTTTTCCCCACCTATTTGCATGAAGACACCTAGCTCCTCCCTGTCAGAATATATATAAAATATATCTATATAAAAACAGGATGTCTTTTCAAAGTATTAAATTCTGTAATCCTCAACACACTTCATTTTCTTCAAATGATTTTCTTTGATCTGTGGGCAGTATCCCCTCTCACACAGACATCAAAGCCTTTATGATTTCGCACCAGTGTACTAAACCTGGTTTCCCCCTCGAAACTTCATAAAAGGGATACTGATTTCCCTCTAAGCAGCTAAAGCTATAATTAACTTAGAAAAGTCTGTAATTAGCTGCGGGCCTTCCTGGTAACACCTTGTATCTAAAACCTGTGTGTGTGATCTCACATGCTGTTTCAGCATTTCTCATGAGACAGCCCATAACACATTTTTTATATTATAAAAAAAAAAAATCATACAGCACTCAGAACTGACTGTCCACGTCACAATCCTCCCCACCTAGACTGAATTTGGGGGCTCTATCCCCTGCATGGGATGAGCTTCCCAAATCAGTTTACTCCTCAAAGACCCTAGACAGCCCATCTGAGTTTTGATTTTTTTGGCTCCAGCCCTATGTAACATTGTCATTTCATACCCTTGCAAAGCAAGACTCCATCTTAGCAATCTACCATTGTTCTTTCCCATCTGCATCAGCCAAATCAGGGGGTTGTGGTCAGTCTGCATCACAAAGTGCTGCCCATACAAGTATGGCTCCAACTTCTTGAGGGCCCACACTATGGCAAGACATTCCTTTTCCACCGTGGAGTATGCTTGCTCCCTGGGAAGTAACTTCCTACTCAGGTACACTACTGGGTGATCTGTCCCTTGGCTGGGATGTCTGATAAGTACTGCCCCAATACCCACGTCTGAGGCATCAGTCTGAACTATAGAGGTTTTGCTATAGTCAGGAATTATCAAAACAGGAGTACTGCACAGTGCCTCCATTAGTTTGGAAAAGGCTTTGTCACCGGCTGGGCCCCAGGTAATTTTCTTTGGCATCCTTTTCTTTGTCAAGTCAGATAGGGGAGTAGCCTAGGCACTGTAATTGGGTACAAATTTTTTGTAGTACCCTGCTGTCCCTAGAAAACTCCTGACCTGCTTCTGTGTTTCTGGTCTGGGCCACACCTGGATCACCTCTATCTTTATTTGGTTAGGACGGAGCTGTCCCCGGCCCACCACATACCCAAGGTATGCCACTTCTCCCATGGCCAACTGGCACTTCCTGGCTCTGACAGTGAGCCCGGCCCTCTGTATCCTGCCCAGCACTTCCCTAAGGTGGGATAGGTGTTCCTCCCTGCTGGTACTAAAGATGGCAATATCATCCGTGTAAGCCACGGCGTACTCCTCAGCACCATTTAACACCTGGTTCACCAACCTTTGGAAAGTGGCCGAGGCGTTCTTCATTCTGAAAGGCATTACTTTAAACTCAAATAAGCCTATCGGAGTGATGAAGGCCGACCTCTCCCTAGCTCTGTCTATCAACTCTACCCCTTTGTCAGGTCAATGGTCGTAAGGTAGGTCGCCCCTCCCAACTTGTCCAGGAGTTCATCCGTCTGGGGCATCGGGTGGGCATTGGATTTTGTGACTGCATTCAGTCCACGACAGTCCACACAGAAATGAGTAGAGCCATCTAGCTTAAGCACAAGGACTACGGGTGAGGCCCAGGGGCTATGGGATCTCTGGATTACCCCTAAATCCAGCATCTCCTCCACTTCTCTCCTAATGTCCTTTTGGACAGCCTCTGACACCCGATATGCTGTCTGCTGTATGGGCGTCTGTGTCCCAGTCTCCAGATTGTGTGTCGCTAAGGGGGTTAGTTCAGGCTTGACGCTAAACAATGGGGCAAAGTCTGCTGACACCTCCCTTACTTTCTGGATCTGGTCCGGGGCCAGCTGGGGAGGCAATTTTACTGCCTCCACTGAGGACTCCCGCTTGCTTTCCTCCAGCAAGTCCAGAAGGGAGTCTCCTTCGTCCGTCCCCTCCTCATTACTACACACTGCAAACACCATGTCAGCCCTATTTGCATATGGCTTCATCATGTTGACATAGTACATCCTTTCTGTCTGTCTTCTGTCAGGTAACTCCACAATGTAGTTCACGTCATTTACCTTCCTAACCACTTTGTACAGTCCCGCCCACTCAGCTTGCAGCTTATCTTTTCGGACAGGAATAAGGACCATGACGTCCTGACCCACCATGTACGAGTGAGGCAGTATGGCGCAGTGGGTTAAGGCTCTGAGCTGCAAATCTGGAGACCTGGGTTTGAATCCCACAGCCCCCTAGGTGCATACTGTGTGACCCTGAGCAAGTCACTTAACTTCCTCGTGCTCCCAGGTTGCACCTGCAAACAAGCTTTCAGCTTAGTGTGTCTCACCTGGTAAAATAATTGGTAAAAAAAAAAAAAAAAAAAGAGTGAGCTCTGGGTCTGCGGTCGTACCACAATTTTTGTTTCTGTTGGGCAGCTGCCAGGTTGCTCTGGGCTGTCCCCATAAGCTCCTTCAGCCTTTCCCTAAACCGAAGGACGTAATCCACAATGGGAGTTCCCTGGGTGGCATGCTTGCCTTCTCAGTTCTCCTGGATCAAGTCTAGGGGCCTCGTACCCGGCGTCCAGATAAGAGTTCGAAGGGGGAAAATCCTGTCAACTCCTGGGGCACGTCCCTGTATGCAAACAACAGGTGGGGAAGGTATTTCTCCCAGTCCCTCCCATGCTGTTCAGCAAACGCCCGGAGCATTGACTTTAGGGTACCACTGAATTGTTCCACAAGTCCACTGGCTTATGGGTGATATGGTGCCGTGCATCTCTGCAGCACCCCATACTTCTCCCATAAACATTTCATCAGGTCTGACATGAAGGAACTCCCTCGATCGGTGATTACCTTCTGATGAAACCCAACACGGGAGAAAACCTCTAGTAAGGCATCTGCCACTTCTGTCCTCAGTGAGGATAGGGCGACTGCCTCTGGGTAACGTGGCATAATCCACACAGTCAGGATGAATCTCTTACCTGAGGAGTTGGGGTATTTAGAGGTCTCACGATATCCATTCCCACCTCTGGAATGGCTCCTTCTATGGGCAATGGAATCAGGGCAGTTTGTTCTTCTGCCGGCCTCCCTATTTCTTGGCACCGCAGACAAGACCTGTAATACTCTTCACCTGTTGGGTGAAGTTAGGCCAGTAGAAATGCTGGGCCAACCGCTGCATCGTGTGTGCGATTCCCAGATGACCAGACAAGGGAATATCATGTACAATCTTAAGCAACTGCTCACGATACCCCTGGGGAACGACAAGCTGCCTGCCTAGCATCCCTCCCTCTGTCTATACTGCCTGAGTATACATAAGTCCATTTTCCCAATAAACTTTATGTCTGCCGTCACCTCCCTGTGTGCCGTCCGAGTCAGCCCAAGCCCTCAGTTTCTCTAAACTAGGGTCACTTCTCTAAGCAGCTGCAAACCCCTCACACATTCCCAAGGCATGGGACAGGTCCCCCCCTTCAGTCACTAAACTAGGATCCCTAGCACTAGCGTCAGGGCACTCAGGATCACTGTCAATCCCAACCCTCTGACAATGGGTCACCCCTTCTTCTTCAGAGTAGCCCTCCATAGCTGTGTGGTTACTCGCTACTGGGGAATTTTCTACCCCCTTTTTGTTAGTCTCCCCATCTGGAGACACAGGCTAGGGAACCAGCCTCTCAGTGGTTTCTACAATGGCTTCTGTGGGGTTCAGGGAACTACAATTTTCCCTTGTCACTTGGCTACGCGTAACTGCACATACCATCCCGTTTTAGATTGTTGCCCAGGATCCCATCCACTGCTAAGGTTTTGGCTACAGCCACCTGTTGTACACTTCCCCCTGTTTCACCCCAGTCTAGGAGAACACTAGCGTAGGGCAATGTTTTCCCTCACCAGTGAAGTCCTGTACAGTGACGTGATGACAAGTATAAGCCGACTAGGCTCTACCAGATCCCCTTTACCAAGGTCAGGATGCCCTGTATCCCTTAACACCCTTGCATCCGGCATACCATTCACCACGACTGGGTATGTGTTCCCCTTATGTTCACTGGCACGCTCCAGACACACAAACAACTCCACTTCTTTTCTGGCACCCTGTTGTGTATTGCTCATTTTTGGAACACTGTCTGGCAATATGCCCAGTTTCT
This sequence comes from Neoceratodus forsteri, assembly GCA_016271365.2. Lineage (NCBI taxonomy): Eukaryota > Metazoa > Chordata > Ceratodontiformes > Ceratodontidae > Neoceratodus > Neoceratodus forsteri. The sequence goes on from JADMNL010000030.1 coordinate 206,225,420, forward strand.
CTACACAACCAACATTCATTTCTCTCTCAGAGAAATCTTTTCTCTGAAACCTGGGGCTAACTGGTTTCGTGGAGGCATTGAGGGTTTTAGCTGCCTGAAGGCACGCTTCGCTTCTGCACTGCCACGCCCGCCTATCTTCGCCTTCTCAGAGCAGGTCTGTTTCTTGGCATAGCGTCCGAGAGTTCAGCAGCCTCTTGCACTGTTTTGGGATCTCGGCTCTCTAGCCAGGTTTTTAGCTCTACTGGGCATGCCCAATAAAACAGTTTTAATAAAATCACATTTTCAATTTTATCAACAGAGTTTGCCTCAATTCCTTCCCACCAACGTTTTAAAGACTGACGTTGTTTCATGGCTAGCTCCTCGTAGCTCATGTCAGGGCTTCTCCTGAGCTCACAGAATTTAGCTATATATGATTCAGCAGTTAATTCAAGCTTTTTTAACAGTGCAGCTTTAAGTTTGCTGTCATCATCACTGTCCTCATTGTCCATTTGACCCAATGCATCCCGAGCTTTCCCAGTAAATAGCGGGGATAGCTGGACCAGGACTGTCTAGGAATTTTAGCCTGAATACTAACTTTTTCAAAAGAATTTAAAAAGGCACCCATATCCTCCCCCTCTTTAAATTCGGCTATTAATTTGGAATTCAATTTGTAACCCAGTCCTGTAGTCCCAGTTAAACCCAAGCCACTTACCTGCTCTGGTGCTGCTGGTCAGAGTCATATCTTCTCCAGTTCATGTTGCCCCTAGTGCTCCTGCTCCGCACAGTCTGCATCTCAGCATTCTCACTCTGCCTCATGGCGTCCTCGCTCTGCCTCACGGTCTGCCTCTCGTTGTTCCTGCTCTGCCTCTCGTCCCTCTCATTCTCTTTTCTCCTGGAACTCCAGCTCCATCCTGCGCAACTCAATTTGCAGCCTGAGTACTTCTGGATCCAGGATACTGGTGACCTTCCCTGCTGCTGTGGCCCTTCACTGACAGTGACCCTGTTGCCCTCCTCATCGGAACTGGACACTGCACTGGCCGCTAGCCCTGCCACACTCGAGGTCTGGTCCTTTTCAGTCATGGTCCGTGACTCGCTGCTCTGGGTATCTGCTACCATCAGGGCCATCTATGAGGTTCTGCTCGCTGGCTTTCACTGTGAACGGGACTCCTCTGTCCTTACACAACTGCTTTAAGGAGTCTACAGTGTGCCTGCTATAGTTGGAAGCCATCTTCCCTGACTACTGCTACTCTGACTTGCACTTTAGAAAAAAAAAATAAAACAGGTAGGAACTTGACTGCACGCCAAGTGATACAGTTCTGTTTCTTTTTAAAATAAAACTCTGCCTTTTTCTTTCTTTGCAAGTGAGCTAACGGTCTCCAGCTGACATGCTGAACAATAAAAGCTTGTAATACCAAAATTATGCCATCTCTGCCAACCAATCTATCACAAACCCACTCAGCATGTCAGGCCTTCTACTCCCAAAGTGCCAACCTCCGAGCGTAGTCTTGAGAACAGTTAACAGAACAAGGTAACCCTCTTGTCTGTTTTGTGAGTTCGGATCAACCTTTGGTCTCAAGTCTTGGAAGGATTCAAACTGTGAGCCTCTTATTAGCATACCCAATGTAAAGGCTCAGATAATTCTGTCTTTGGGGGGCCAGATATCTTTGCCTATGGGCACCTAACCAGGTGTACAGAAATGAACCCTTAAAAACTGTAATAAAAGACCTCAGACTAAAATGCTTATCTTTCCAGTTTAGTATCACCATTCAAGCTTATGCCTAGTGTCAGCTATAACCATATACACTTTTCTTGCTAAAGAAAGAAATTCAAAGACAGACTAAGTAGGCTCTAAAATTAGAATTTTACTAAAATAGATAAAAAAATGTGTAAAACATAAAATACAGAACTATTATATCACAAAATATAAACATCTTTTAAAAGAACAAGGTTTAAACAGTGCAATTCCTACTACAGGACTTAGATTTCTCTCTCTCTCTCTCTAAATACCTGCTTAAAGTGCTCACAGATGTTTCTTTGTCAGAGTCTAGATTGAAGTGTCTCTGAAGGAAAAAAACAGAATAATGTTTAAAAGCTGGTTTTCCCCACCTATTTGCATGAGGTCACCTAGCTCCTCCCTGTCAGAATATATAAAAAAAATATATCTATATAAAAAAAGGGTGTCTTTTCAAAGTATTCAATTCTGCAATCCTCAGCACAATTCATTTTCTTTGATCTGTGGGCAGTATCCCCTCTCACATAGACATCAAAGCCTTTATGATTTCGCACCAGTGTACTAAACCTGGTTTCCCCCTTGAAACGTCATAAAAGGGATACTGATTTCCCTCTAAGCAGCTTAAGCTCTAATTAACTTAGAAAAGTCTGTAATTAGCTTCGGGCCTTCCAGGTAACACCCTGTATCTAAAACCTGTGTGTGTGTGTGTGTGTGTGATCTCCCATGCTGTTTCAGCATTTCTCATGAGACAGTCCATAACACATTTTTATATTAAAAAAAAAATCATACAGCACTCAGAACTGGCTGTCCACGTCATACCCACCAGAAGCCAGTCATCCAAGTATGGGTAGACTGCTATGCCCTGTTTCCTTAGGTAAGCTGCCAAAACAGCCAGGCACTTGGACAATATCCTGGGAACTGAAGTTAGGCCCGAAAGGGATGGCTGCAAACTGGTAATGTCCTAATGGCAGTCTGAATATTATAAACTTTCTGTGGGACTGCCTTATTGGAATATGGAAATAGGAGTCCTTTAGATCCAGGGAGACTAGCCAGTCTCCTTGTTGCAAAGAATGAACAGCCATTGTGAGAGTGACTGTTTTGAATTTTGGTTCAGTAAGTGCCTGCTTAAGTACAGGAGGTCGAGAATAGGTCGCCACTCTCCATTTTTCTTTTCTGTGAGAAAGTACAGTGGCGTCCCCCAGAATGAAACCCAATTCTACAGCATTTTGCAGCACTCTGCAGAATGCTGCAGTAGACCTACTGAATAAAGCAATGTAATTAGTCCCTTTTGTCATTCAGGAAAATGTGACACTGCCAGAATGAAGTAAATGCCACAGTTTCCTGCATGGCAAAAGGGACTAATTGTCACTGAAATTACATTGCTTTATTCAGTAGGTCTGCTACAGCATACTCCATAGTGCTTTAAAAGTGGGTTTCATCCTGGGGGATGCCACTGTATCTGGAGTAGAGGCCTTTCCCCATCTGGGAAGAGGGTACCCTCTGCACTACTTTTGCTGATAGCAATTTCTTTACCTCCAACTCCAATAAAAGTGTTTCTGTTGGAGTTAGGGGTTTTGATGGTAAGGGACTCCTGAGAGTTGGAAATGTTTTGAACTGGAGGGATAGGCCCTTTTTCCACTACCTCCAGGACCCGCTTGTCCATAGTAATGTGGTTCCAGGATTGGAGGTAATGGGAGAACCTGCCTCCCACCGGGACTGGGGAGGCGACCTGGTTGTTGGAGTGAGGGCTTAGACTAGGTAGCAGATGCAGGAGTGGTGGCAGCTCTCCTCTGGCCCCTGCTGCCTCTTCCTCTGTATAAATGTCTCATTTGGGAGTAATCCATGGGCATTGGCATAGGGAAAAATGCCCTAGGATAAAATCCTCTGCCTCCATTTCCTCTGTAATGTTTTTTTTTGGGGGGAAGTAGAGGCTTTTTCTTTTGTAGTGTTGCTCACATAGAAGGTTTTCTACTCTTCCACCTTTTTCATATATGCTTCAGTCTTATCCCCTAAAAGGAAATTATTTTCGCAGGGGAATTCCATAGCTTTGGACTGGGTATCCTGTGTTACATTTGTAGTTCTCAACCAGGCCAGGCGTCTGAGTGAAATGGCTTGAGCCATGACTCTGGTAGCTGCATCATTATTGTCCACAGCCATGTGAAACTGGTACTTAGTGGCTTCCAAGCCAGTTTTCACAGTCTCAGCAATATCCTGTACCATCTTATCTGATTTGTGGTTCAAGATGGCCAGCACCGAATTCCATAAGGCCTTCTGATACTTGGCAGAGTATGACAAGTAAGTAGACAGGCGCAAAAGTAAAGAGGCTGTGGTGTATGACTTCTTTGCCATGAAGTCATCTTCTAGACTCTTTTTCAAGAGGCTGAGAGGATAGTGGGACTTTAGCCTTGTCACAAGCCGCAGCCTGCACTACTCCTTCATGGCTTGGATGAATATACAGAAAGTCAGCATCATTTTTTGCCAGCTGATATTTCCTGTCAATCTTTTTGTCTACTCCAGACAAGGAAGTGGCAGTTTAAAATAACTTCATGGTAGTTTTCTTTAATGATTTGTAAATACTGTAGGTAGCCCTATCGTTTTGGGAGGTGGAACACCCATCATCTCTTTGTAGTCTTCATCCTCCTCTTCATCCTCTGTGGTCTCCTGGGTACCTACTGGGTCATAATGTCGCACACTTAATAGTGTATGACATTATGGCTAACCCAGGATAGCGCCATAGGCAAGAGTGAAAGGTGCAATATCGCGTATACTGCTGTACGCAGTATTGACCCATTCACACTTTTCCAGGCAGAGGATAAGACCTCTGCTGGGACTGTGTTTCGCCGAGCAGCTGCCGAGGCTCACTGGACTGAACCACAGCAGCAGGAACCCAGGCGCTGCATCTGGGACAGGGTTTGATTCCCGGTCCCAGAAACTTTATTTTTTGCACTTTGTGCTGCCCGAGTTAACACCCCAGAGCTGAGAATCTTAGTGGGGAGTTCAGCGCAGTTCCCTGTACCAGGGATGTGAATCTCCCACAAAAACAAAAACTTATGCCTCATGGCAGAAATCACGCTGTACTGGCAGCGTGATTTTGCCATACGGCATAATGTCTTGCGACATTATGACCCTGTGCCTCCTGGGTAGGGAGATCCAGAGTATCCACCATGTACTGTAAAAAGGTAACTAGGGAGGAAAATCCTCCTGGCCATTTGGTGAAGTACCAAACACCTGGTCTGGCGAGACATCAGGTTCCAGGGGCTGACCTTCTGACTTGTCATCATCATCAACCCCCTCTCCCATGCCATAGTAGTATTCTGGTCCAAAAAAGATGGGACAGAAGTGCTATGATGCACAGGGATAGAAGGGGCAGACAAAATAATGACCATACTCTGTATAGTTTGGTAAAGGTGCCAAGCCTTGGCCGTTTCTTCAACGGGGTAAATCTTTTTCCAAGTCTGAGACTTTTCTCTTTTTCTTTCAGTGACTGACTTTCTTTTTGTTTTTCCTTTTCTTTATGTTTTTGGGCCACTGGCGTCCCCCTTGCCTTGTCGCAGGAGGAGCAGTGGTATGCTTTTCTTTAAATTTTTTTTAGCAGGCACTTCATCAGTGACCTTTTCCCCTTGTCTCCTTTTTTGACTGGTCACCATTTTTACTGTTACTGTGCTTGTCTGACTTATTCTCAGAGGAGTCCCTGGGGGACTTATCTCTTGATTTAGCCTAGGAAGAGAACCCCTCTTCAGAAGTTTTGGCAGAGGGGGAAGAGACCGAGAAGCCATAATTTCCAATCTTTTGGCTCTCTTTTTTAATTTTTGAACAAAATTTAGAGCAAAGAACACAGTAATGGTCTGGACCTAAGCACTGTAAACACAAGTCGTGGCTGTCTGCTTTAGCCACAATTTTGTGACACTTTGAACAATTTTTAAAATCTGTAGGTCCAGTCCTTTTCTTGGGTCTTTCTAACATACCAATTTGTCAGAAATGTTCCCAAATGGGAAATATAAAGTTTAGCAGTCGGTTCCCCTTGCGGAAGAACCGCAACTTTCTGAGGTAAAAAGTAACTTAAAATGAAGAAAAACGATGGTTCCTACAGAAAAATGGGAACCACTAACTAATTAACACAAAATAATGTCGAATACACCAAAGACTCTATTTATTTTACTTCAAAATAACTGAAGGGAACTGCGGAGAACCATGGAAAGGAGGGAAAATGCGGTTCCCGGGAACCGCTAAAAAAACAGAAAAACAAGTATAAAATACTCACGAACTCAGCACTTACACAAGAAAAAAGCAATAACTTTAGTCAAATTTTCTCTATGGCCAAAAATGAGAGAGCACCCCAGAGGCAGTGTTACTCAGTCAGGCAGAGAAAAAATTCTGGTGCCCTCTGGGCAGGCTCCACCCAGCACACCCTCTAACTCTCTTCTGATTGGCTAATTCACTTTATTCATTATCATAAACTCCACCTCCAAGGCAGCTCAACCTAGTCAGCTTAGTACATACTGTTACTGTTACTGATGCTAAAGGACCCCTGGGGTGAGAACAATTAATATAAAAATCGGTGTTCCTCATGGGTCCATATTGGGCCCGCTCTTATTCAATATCTATATCAATAATTTGCAATTTCATGACCTTTTGGTTAACTACCATATTTACGACGACGACACTATGATCTGTATAGAAGGAAAAGAAATAGGAAATTACAACAAAAATTACAGGAGACTTTTTTGACTTTCAAAACTTTCTTAGGAAAGAGAAATTGTGCTTAAAGATCAAATGAAAAAGTCTTACAGACTGTCAATAAAAACTTGAGGTCAAGTCCCTATGTCATGACTAGCATTTCCTGAAAATATGCTGTTTGGTTTTGTGGTTTTCTGTAAATCAGCATCTGTTAATGTGTTCTGCAGTAACTGAAAACAGTGAAGAAACAGTGAAGATGTTTCTGTCCCTGTCAGTGAGCAATGACATCATACTTGTCCAGCCTCTTACTGCTGCAATTAAGTCCCTAATTGCCTGAAGAAGCTGTTACACTTCCCAGTCAAAGCAATCTGTAGGACTAATTGTCTTAACTCCAGGTGTGTTACTAACCCACCTGGTTTATGTTTAAATCGATTAGTTTACAATCTGTCTTTCTGTTCTCATTAAGAGTTGGTCATTTGTGTTTCAGTGGTGCACTGAAGTGGTATAAATGACTGTGTGCGAGAAATCACCCGATCTGTATCACAGCAGTCAGTACTATCACATCAAAACCCTGCATTGCTGTCTGACAATATAACACAAGATTATTTAATGTATAAAATAAATCTAAAGTTTGTTAAGTCATAGAAGTAGTGTGTCTTTGATGTAGCCTCCATGAATATGTTCATGTGAGAACAATGTTGTTGATATGCCAGACTGACAAACAGGTGTCTGCCACACTCTGCTAGTTCAGGAAAACGTTTATTTATTTTTTTATTTATATATTGAAATTTTGGATAACACCTTTGAGAACAAGCTCAATTCATAGGTTTCACTTCAGACGAACAATACAAATTGGAAAAGTATGAGACGGAAGACAAACAAAACAAGGAATTATACAAGACATTACAAGAGTGTATAACTAGAGAAGTTCCAATACATGTGGCATTGTACAATGTATGCCATGGTGCATATTTGATTAAAGCCTGGAATTAAAAGGGTCATATTAGAGGGGGTGGGGTTTTATGAAACGACCCTTTACAGGAAAATGAGAACAGACTCAGCCTAATATCTAATAATCAACAAGATAAGGGATGGCATCATCCCAGGGGCCTCGTCAGAGGTGAGAAGGTATGGAACAAAGCATTTTAAAGTGAGCAAGGGAGCTCAGGAGATATAACGGGGGAGGAGGGAAAGGGGGAAAGTCATAGAGGGGTGAGGGGAAAGAGTGGAAGGGATCAAGAGGAAATGTGAAGGAGAATGATTAGAAATTTAGAACAGTTATTTACATGCTGAGAACAGTTATGCGTAACGTTAGAATAAGTGATGGTCACAAGAAGGAAGATTATTGGAAGCAGTCACAACTGGCATCAGCAACTAGCTGTTGCTTAAGTTTAACCTATAAGGAGCCCAAGGTGGATGCTGAAGTGATGTCATGGTGCAGCGAGTTCATCCATAGCGGGGCACAGTAAGCAAAAGACCTTTGTCCCAGAGAGGTGCGATAGCGGAGTACATTAAAAATCTGGCTAGTATAGCTTCTGGTGCAATGACGGTTTACAGTGGGGGCAATACACTTTCGCACTCCTGGGGACATTTTGCCTAAGCTTACTTTTTTGGACAGTAAACATGTTTGGTATGAGTCTACCTTTAAACTGGAGCCAGTTAGCCTGAGCGTACATGTCACAGGTATGGGACAGACGGGCTGAGCCAGCAAGGAGCCGGCATGCTTTGTTGAGTGCAACTATGATGCGGCAGAGAGTTGTTTCAGTAGCTGATCCACAGATGGGTAAGCCGTAATCAATAAGCGAGACAAGAGAGCTTTGAATGGCCAGGCTAAGAGCCTCTGGGGTCAAACATTGCTTATGCTTATAAAGTAGCCCAATGTGGGTGTTAACAGTCTTAGCAATGTTGTCAATGTGATAGGCATAGGTCATCGTACTGTCAATAGTAATCCCTAGATATTTAAAGAGTTGAACTAGCGCCAGGGGAGAGCCCTCTTCATTGGTGACAGAAAGAGGGTAAGTTCTGTGCCTATTTTGGGAGCTGGAGTACAGCATAGTTTTAGTCTTGCTGTAATTCACAACTAATTTGTGCTTATGGAACTATCTTTCTATGACCACGACATTACTCCGTAGCCTGGATTCAAAAAACTTAGGGTCTGAGTCACTGGTAAACAAGACAGCATCATCAGCAAATAAAAGGATGTGACCCTGACAGGAGTAAGGAAGGGTGTTGAGGAAAGTGCTAAATAAAAGACGGCCCAAGATGGGCACTTGAGGAACTCCAGATAGGACAGGTTTGCTATCAGAGAGGGTGTTACCAATCTTCACCTGCTGTGTACGGTTGTGCAGGTAACTTTCAAACCAGGCTACGCTGTCACGAGCTAGACCAATGGTGGTAAGCTGTTCGACCAGGAGGGCATGATTCATTGTGTTGAAAGCTCTGGTTAAATCAATGAAAGCAGCACTGACCAGGTGTCTTTGATCTAAGGAGTGGTGAATAAAAGCCTGTGAACTCCAGAAGGGCGGTAGTGGTACTATGCCCATTTCTGAACCCGTGTTGCTGCAAGCATTGTAGCTGATATTTTTCCAAGTATTCAACCAGTTGGTCAGCTACTATACGCTCAAGAACTTTCAAGAGTGGGGGGCAGGATCAATCAATCAATTTTATTTATAAAAAAGCACCTTTCTTAAAATCAAGGCGCTTGTACAACATGATAAATAAAACTACATCAATACACATACTCAACAAATTAAAACAATAAATATCACGGCGGCTTTAAAAATCAGAATAGGCTAAGTTAAATAGGAAGGTTTTAAAAGCAGCTTTAATACTTTTGACGGTCAGGCAATCTTGCACCCAACGAGGTAGAGAATTCCACATGGTCGGGGCCACAAAACTAAATGACCTGGCCCTAGATGTCTTTAAATGGACCCTAGGAATCTCTAGCAAACCCTCGCCGGTGGATTGGAGAGAGTGGGAGGGACAGTAGGGATGAAGGAGATCTTGCAGGTAACTAGGTCCCTGGTCGTGAAGGGCCTTATAGGTCAGCAAACTGACCTTGAAGGTGATCTGCCACTGTACTGGCAGCCAGTGCAGTCCGCCGAGCACAGGCGTTATGTAACTGGTCCTAGGAGCACCTGTCAATAGCCTGGCCGCTGCATTGTGCACTAGCTGCAAGCGGCGGATATAAACCCCCGGTAGCCCTAGGTAAACAGCGTTGCAGTAGTTAAGACGGGAGGTAACAAAGGCGTGGACCAAAGTTGGAAGATCATCGGAAGGAACCAGGTGCTTCACCCGGGCGATATACCTCAGATGGTAAAAAGAGGTTTTGATGACTGCCAGCACCTGAAATGTAAGGGTCAGACAGTCATCAAAAAAACTCCCAGGTTCCGCACCTGGTCTGAGGTAGTCAGCTGGACACCTCCAAGTCATAATCCTGAAGGTGATCCCGACGATAAACCCGCATCCCAACAACCTGGGTCCACAACCAACACCTCGGTTATTTCTGGTTTAACCGCAGCCAGCTCACACTCATCCAGTCCTGGATCTCGGTGAGACAGTTGTTAAAGGCCGAAACAGCATCATCCTGACCAGTCACTAAGGACATGTACAGCTGAGTATCATCTGCATAGCAGTGAAAACTCAAGCTGTACCACCTAATAATCGCTCCTAACGGCAGCATATACTCTGCAAACAACATGGGCACCAATATGGAAACCTGCGGCACCCTGCAGGATAGGGAAGAGTGGTGCTGAGGAAAAAAATCCCAGAAATCACTCTCTAGGTCCTACCCTCGAGAAATGATCGAAACCATCCAAGGACCGTACGAGACAATCCACAGATGAACTGCAGGCGTTCCAACAGTACACCATGGTCCACAGTGTCAAATGCTGCAGAGAGATCTAGAAGGACCAAGACAGAATGGGTCTTTCGATCTCTCGCTATTAGGAGGTCATTTAGTATGTGGACAAGGGCTGTCTTGGTACTATGTCTATTCCTAAATCCAGACTGGAGAGAATCATAGACATTGTGGCTGATCAAATGATCATCCAACTGCGACGCAACCACCTTCTCAATAACCTTACCCACAAAGGGCAGGTTAGAGACAGGCCTGTAGTGTGTCAGACAGTCCGGGTCCAAGGAGGGCTTTTTAAGGAGGGACTGAACAACAGCCTCCTTCAGGGGATCTGGAAAGATCCCCCTCTCCAAAGACATCCAGACTATTTCGGCAAGGACCGGGCCCGGATCCAAATTACAGTTGGTTGGTCGCATCGACTGGATGACCATCACAATGTCAGTGATTGTGGGGAGGCCAGAGTCAGACCACACAAACTGGGTGCCTGACATCTCCTGCCGACCACCACAATTCCCATTAGAGAGGGTTGAGTGGACACCGGATCTGACTGTGGCAACCTTATCAGTGAAGAATCGAGCAAACTTGATAGAGACAGACCAGTAGCTCCCAGTAATTGTGCGATCCCCAGACTTACGAACTGGTGTCACAATGGCAGAGTTCCATTTCTGAGGGAATTGAGAGTAACTAAGTGACGTGTTAATAATATGTGTTAGAGGTGACAGAATTTCATCCAGCGTAAGGGCTACAAACTTAAGATCCAGGGTGTCACCACTAAAACTTGATTTCCCTAATACCTTGAGTAGGTAATTCCTGGCTTCATGAGCTGAGAGGGGTCTGAAGTAGAAAGGAGGATGAGAAGGGTGCTGAGTCTCTTTTCCAGAGTAGTCACTTGTGAGGGGGTGAGAGAAGTAGCAGCCAGGTAGCAGGACACCACTCAGGTCCGTGAAGGCATTATTAAAAGTGTTAGCAATAAGTTTAGGGTCGAGTGAGGGTACACCATCAATGTTAAGCATGGTAGGGGCAGATCTGAGGTCTCTCCCAGTGACCTCTTTACAGTTAGTCCAAAATTTCCTGCCATCATTCCAGGTCCGAGAGAGCACTTCCTTATAATATTGATTTTTAGCTGCACGAATAGCCCTTGTGCAGTTGTTTCTAGCAGCTTTGCATCTCTGAATGTCGGCCTGGTTACACAGGGACATAGACCTGTGCCATAGATGGTCCCTGGCATTCAGAAGCTCAAGGAGATCTGGAGAAAACCAGGATTACAGCGGTCTTTGATTTTACACTTTTTATGGGGGGCATGCCTATCACATACAGCATTGAACTGAAGAATGAATTGGTCACAAAATTCAGTTCTCTGAGGGATTCTGTGTGAAAATACATCATGTATGTGCGTAACTAGAAACACTATACACCATCATGATGCCCCTGTCTCCTGACCCTCAGTTGAAGCTGCTGCACCCTGCTTCCCTCTGCCCCACCCCCTACTGGCCCAGGGCATCTGCCTCCACAGTTGGGGCTGCTGCACCATGCTGCCCCCAGCCACCAAAAGGTGGGGCTTTTGTGGCACCCTGCTATCTACCTCCACTGCCCTAAATGGGCAGGGCCACTGCATCACATGCACCTTGTCTCACAGTCAGGGCTGTTGTACCCTGATGCCCCATTGTGTCCTGCCCCACAGTCAAGACTACTGCACCATGCTGTCCTCTGCCCCCAGCCACCACTGTGCCCTGCTGCATCACACAGCCGCTTGCTTCCACAGTTAGGGTTGCTGCACCATGCTGCTCCCTGCCACCAGAGTCCGATCCTTTGGTACACTATCCAAGCTGCTTGAAAGATAAGATTAAAAACACGTTCATCTTGTGTTAGAGGGTGGGGACAGAGGGAAGCAGGGTGCAACAGATGGCTCTAGGGCACAACAGGCCACAGCAGTCTTGACTGTGTTCACAGGGTTGCAGGGTGCAGTAGCCTTGGATGTGGTGGCAGAGACAGAGGACATCATGGTGCAGATGCCTCGACCATGTGACAGGACAAAGGGTGGCATCAGGGTGCAGCAGCCCTGACAGTGAGACACAGTGCACGTGATGCAGTGTCCCTGCCCATTGGTGGTCTTGGGCAGCATGGTGCAGCAGCCCCCACTGTGGAGGCAGAGGCCCCGTGACTCTAGGGCTTAGCAGAACACAGCAGTGCTGTCTGCAGAGACTGGAACAGGGAGCTTTGGCCGTGCATGTTGGGGGGGAGTGCAGAGGAAAGCAGGGTGCAGCAGCCTCAACTTAGGGGTAGTAGAAAGGGGCATCAGGATGACATAGTATTTCTAGTTACACACATACATGATGTATTTTCACACAGAATCCTTCAGAGAACTGAATTTTGTGAGTTCATTTAGTACATGCTCCTGAACTAACAGAGTGTGGTAGACACCCGTTTGTCAATCTGACACATCAACAATATTGTTCTCACATGAACATATTCGTGGAGGCTACATCACAGACACACTACTTCTATGACTTAACAAACTTTAGATTTATTTTATATCTATTAAACAATCCTGTGTTATAGTGCCAGAAAACAACACAGAGTTTTGATGTGATAGTACTGACTGCTGTGATACAGACAGGTGATTTCTCACACACATTCATTTATATTACTTCAGTGCACCACTGAAACACAAATGACCAACTCTTTATGAGAACAGAAAGACAGATTGTAAACTAATCGATTTAAACACAAACCAGATAGGTTAGTAACACACCTGGAGTTAAGACAATTAGCCCTACAGACTGCTTTGACTAGGAAGTGCAACACCTTCTTCGGGCAATTAGGGACTTAATTGCAACAGGAACTGGCTGGACAAGTGTGATGTCATTGCTCACTGACAGGGACAGAAACATCTTCACTGTTTTCAGTTACTGCAGAGCACATTAACAGATGCTGGTTTAAAGAAAACCACAAAACCAAACAGCATATTTTCAGGAAATGCTAGTCATGACACAGGGACTTGACCTCAAGTTTTTATTGACCGTCTGTAAAACTTTTTCATTTGATCTTTAAACACTTAAAAAAACATAGTCAGTATTGTTCATGTGTATTAATAAAAGCGAAGTTCCCCTTGTGATCCAGGCTCAGGATGGAGTACAGATGGAGTACAACAGGTGATGGTATATACAGTAAATACCTGGGAGTTTTGCTAGATGCTAAACTAAATTGGGACGCATAGCTTGAGTCTTTATTGAAAAATATGGGCAAAAAGTTGGGAATATGCTATAGCTTAGAAAGTTATATGACCTCTGAAATACGCCTGAAAATTATTAATGCTATGGTGCTTCCTGTATTAGATTATGGGGATATCATCTATGCTGGGGCATCGAGGACGGAGCTAGCAAAGTTGGACGTAATGTACAACAGGGTGGCTCGCTTCGTCCTCAATGCCCCCAGGTGGATGCATCATTGTGATCTAAATAGACCACTTACTTGGTTGAAGCTTACAGAAAAAAGGAATTGGCATCTCCTGACATATATGATTAAGACACAAAAAAAAAATCTGCCCTGATATATCTTGGATTTCTTCAAAGTCAGAGGAACCAGGGAGTCTCTGAGATCTGTACAAAGGGTGGAATATATGGTCTCAAAATGCAATTTAGGAATTGGGAGGTTATCTACATGGTGTAGGGGTCCTGTTTTGTGGAATTCTATCCCTATAGGGTTAAGAGGTGTGAACACACCAATATGCCAAGGCCCAATAAAACAATGGTTTCATGACAGGGCTATGGCACCATCACAATGCTGCCATGAGGGAATAACTTGAATGTGGAAACTGAAGAATTTGCCATGCGTATAATGCACTCCGTTTTAATGTGTTTGTGATTTGTATTGTGTCATTTGTTTAGTGACATACTGTGCAATTCTTAATACAGTATATTTATAATTCATGTATAGGCAACTACGTTTTAAATTGTAAAGGATATCTTTAGAAATGAGCATTTTGCTCAATGGAGCTGTAACATTCTATCCCTGTTCATATTTTTTTTTATGAATAAAATGTATTACTACTGCTACTACTACTAGAAGGAAATGTTCTGTAAAACAACAAACGTGACAAAAATAGTATCCCTTTAGGGCAGACAATGTTCTTTGACAAGTAAATTGTTAAGGGATATGAGGTTGCAAGGAAGACAGCATGCTGCCTTTCAAAAGAACATAATTACAGATACTACTGTTATGCAATGCATCATGGGTAACATGCAAATTATATAGAAAGAAGTTGACTGTACTGTAGCCTCTTTTTTGATTCTGGCAGTACCCACTGTAAGGACTCTCAACACTTTATGGTCCTGCTTAAAGTCTAGTATGCCCAACTGCCTTCATTTGCATATATTGGCCATGATGCTTTGCATCAGGGGATACATATATTTATAAAATGGGTAGGCTAAACCAGCCAATCAGAGACCTGCCTCACCATGCATGAAATATGTTCCATGCATGGGTAAAAAAAAAAAAAAGGCGTCAGTGAAAAGGCAAAAATCACTGATCTTTAGAATGTTGGCATTTTAAAATGCCGCCATTCTTGTTTCTTTACTAACATCCACTGTAGCAGAGCATTACTGGTATAGCAGAAACATCACACCATCATTCAGTGTGCTGTGCCACATATTACATTATGTTCTGTCACAAACCAAAACCTCACTTTCCATTTCATTGGGGGGGGTCCTACAGTGTAAGACTAGCCGTCAGTTTCTCAAAAGTTACAAGAATGTACAGAGTGCTAAGAATAAACAGAAGGGAAGATATCCAATTGTTCAGAAAAGCATTCCCGAAGGCGCTGAGCTTCCTGAAAGGCTTATTGTGGTCCACCAAGAGCGCGTTGCCACGGATGTCTTGGAGATGGCAGCCGCCACCCCTCTGGCTATTAAATCTTTACCACAGGACACAAGGTCAAAGAGCTGTGCGGTCTGAACCTTGCTGCCCGAACTGGGTTGCGCTCCTGCTGGTGATGGTACGGGAGTTGAAGAAGCAGTCATGGCCTCTAATTCTCTCGGATATGTGTCTTTTCATTGAAACACGCCCGCATTAATTTGGGACTGGCAGTGCTGGACGGGCGTTGAGCCTGGGGGCACGTGAGGGAGGGGAGCATCACAATGAGTGTAACCGACCCACGTCAGCGCCCACATTAATCTCCGGCTATAAATCGTGAGTGAATGTCCACTTTTCTTTTTAACAGTATTCTCCCTCAAGCACCTGTAGTTTCATTTCCACCACCCATAACTGTGGGGGTACTCGGTATCACAACCACCACTACTGATGCCACAGAAAGACAAACTCTGTATTGCACCAGCACGAAGATGTCATTCTGTATTAGGCAGAAGGACTATTTTATCATAAATCTGAACATGCAGATCTGTTTTTTCCACACATTAACATTATTTTTCTTGCTGTGAAAAGTAAAACCAGAACGTAGACCACTTTTTAAGCACAATAAGACACTCCGTGGTGTACATGGAACATATTTTACCACACCCCAGGGGCAGAAGGCACTCGGCCAAGACCTCATGCCTTATTACGCCCCTGGCCGTACAGTAAAATACGTTCCATGTACACCCTGTCTTGTCTTATTGCTTACGTAAGCTTGTGCTTTTTTAAAGCATGGCTTCACTGGCAGCACGCTTGGTATGTTCTATGGCAGTTCAGTGGTGTGAACAGAATGGTGGTGGGGGGGAGGGTTGCAGAGAGGAAAACAAGGCAAGGAGAAGAGAGAGAAGGGATCTGAAAAGAAAATAACAGAGAGGCAAAGGGGCAGAGAACAGGAGTCCAGTGTAACCACTGCAAAAAAAGTAGAAAAAACATTACAGACAGAAATCCTGGAGTCACAACAGCAGCTGTGAGGAAGGCTTCAGAATGTTGTAGCTGACAGAAAGATCTGCAGAGAAGACAGTTGGTCTAGTGGTTAGAGCACCTGTGTGGCAGCCAGGAGATCACAGGTTCAGATCCTATCAGAGCCAAATACTCATTTTGTGACCCTGGGTAAGTTAACTAACCATGTAGTGATCTACTTTACACAGCTTCAGCAACGTAAGCCCGATGATAATGAAGGCGAGCTTGATGATGAATGCCTAGACTGAAAGTGCTGACGACCGTGCCCATAGTGAGATCAAGAGTGGGATTTTGACCTTGATTAATATGGGCCACATGGCTGACACAGTCTGCTACAACTGGAACTGACTGCTGTATCAGTGGGCCAGCTGGCAGGGGCTGTAATGCTGGAACCATAGGGATCGGGATGACATATGCTTTGCAGGTAGAGGACCTGTCAGGGGAATCTCAACTGAAATGCCCACCCCAGGCTGGGGCTGCGGAGCCAGCAATGGGATCGCCAGAGCTTTGGGGAGTGGGGGGGGGTGGGAGAGACAAGCTGCCTTCTCCATCGGAGTCATCATCGACTGGTCTCAATGGCGTGGTTGACAGATCTAATGGTGCCAAAAAGTCTGGCTGCCCTGACTGGCTACGCCATTCTGTGGGATGGCTCAGGTGGCAGAAAAAACAGGTTATTCATACAACTGTAGTTCAATGAGAGGTATGTGGTTCACACCCACACTTGGGCAGTTCCACTGGAACAGTCTAATTTGCCAGATGTCTTTAAGCTAAGCTCCTCTCACCACTCGGGCAGTACATCCCCCGACTAAGGCCCGTAATGTCAGATCTTGCACGATGGAAGCACGGATCCGTGTGCCACTTGCCAAGGATGGCCAGGTGAGCTGTGTGGATGTGAATTACATGCCACTCATACAACTATGGTTCCAGGTGAGTAACTCCTTCAGCAATGCCCAGTGATGCCAGATCTTGCCTGCTGCAATCTAGACCAGTGTGCCACTTGCCAGGGGAGGTCGGGTGGGTCAGTGTGAATGAACATCATATACCACTCCTAGAACTGCTGTTACATGTGAGTAACCTGTTTTTCTAGGGACGTGGATATGATGTTCAATGCACACTCCTAGCAGTTCTCCTGGGAGGCGGGGGCAAGGTGCACACCCTCTACTTGGGAAACAGAGACTGGAGAACTGAGGCCCCAAAACCAGCATCCCAACGTGACTCAAGGTCGATGTGGTAATGGGAAATGAAGGTGTGTGCTGACTTCCAGGTGGCAGACCAACAGATTTCCTGGATAGGGACGTCCCTGGAAGCAGCCACCAAGGCAGCGGTATGATGGGTGGAATGAGCCCTGAGCCCTTAGCCATACGGGAGGCTCCCTACCTGCCAACCTATAGCAGAGGTCAGTGCAGGAGACTATCCACCTGCCAATCGTCTGCTTAGCTGCCAGCCCGCCAGGTGCTGCTTCAGCATAGGTGACAAATAGCGAAGAACTAAAGCAAAGGGCCTCTTCAGTGTGAAGGTGGTCAGGAGAGAACCTTCTTCTTCCAGCGGAAAGGGTTGGTGCCGAGGGAGTTACTACCCAAGTGGGTGGGAGGAGCCAGCTTGAAGACTCTCCCACGAGCCATAAAGCGGAAAGGATACTGCCAGAAGTGTGTCAATCATGCTCTCTGCTGCTAGTCTGCCAGGCGCATCTTCAGGGTAAATAGCAAACAGTTGATGAGCCTCTCCCCAAACTCCAGCCATGTGCTGTACATAATACAATGAGAGTGTCTCCTCTGCTGGTCCACGGCATGGAGCTTGTGGCTGGCCTCTGGAGATGGGTTACGTAAAGTACACTGGTAAGTTAATAACCTGGTTAAGATGAAACTCTGATACAACCTTCGGGAGGAGCTTCACACTGCGGCGAAGGACAACTCTGTCCTTGTGGCAGACGAGGTAGGGAGACTCCACCGAGAGTGCCTGGACCTCCCCAATCCTTCTGACTGACATGGTCACCAGGAAGGCCATCTTCCATGACAGGTGTGACACCTCACACTTGTGCATAGACTCAAAACGGCTAGCCCATGAGCATAGCTAACACCAGCAATACGTCCCATGGTGGAGGTTGTCCACACACCAGAGGGGACAGGTGGTCCAGGCCTAGGAAAAAGTACCCAGCCACCTTCTTCTGGGCCACCATCAGCTTGCCAGCCCATTCCTGGTAAGCAAAGATGGCTGCCAGGTGCACCTTAAAGATCATCGCTCACAGTCTCAGCTGAAAGAGGGACCAGAGGTAGTCCCAAGATGCTTGCCACAGGGCAGGCAAGGGCATCAAGCTCCTTGCCCTGGCATGAAATGCAGAACCTTTTTCATTTAAAGGCATAACACTGGCAAGTCGACTCTTTCCAGGAGGCCTCCACAATGCAAGATCCAAGGCCTGGAATTCCAGCCACTCAAGAACCAGGCTGTAAGATGTATGGTGCAGGATCTTCCCCTGATGTCTAGTCAGCAGGGCAGGGCAAAGAGGTAGCCACCATGGAGATCTCCTGCTGAGGTGGGGCAGATCTGGATACCAGAACTGCCAAGGCCAGTCTGAAGCCATCAGGATCATCCATGCCTTGTTCTTCCGGGCCTTGACCACTATACCTTGTGGATCAGGGGAAGGGAGGAAAGGCATACATGAGGCCTGGGGTCCGGGGCTTCACAAATTCACCACCAACAATGTCCCGGACTGTGGGGAGCAGGCACAAAACAGCCTCAGTTTCACTTTCTCCCAGGAGGCAAATGGGTCCACCAGAGGAGCACCCTACACAGAGATCAGGTGGTTCACCACCTCCTGATTCAGGGACCACTCGTGTGACATCTCCCTCACCTGGCTAACAGTATCCACCAGCTGACTGTTCTCTCCAGCCACATGGATTGCCAGGAAATCGGCATCCAAGTTGCATGAGGGTTCGATGTACGGTGGTCCTCCCAACACAAGTGAGTTAGTTACGCCCTGCCTGCTGAAGTAGAACATAGTCCATCTGGACCTGCATGACCTGACCTCTGAGTAAAGAAGCAAATTCCATCAGCGCAAGTCGCACTGCATGAAGTTTTAGCAGGTCTATGTGGTGACGGGACTCCCAGGGTGGTCAGAACCCGTGGTGTCTCTGGTACGCTCCCCACCCCACTAGAGACTCATCTGTTGTGAGCATGACGGTTTTGGGTGAACAAATGGTATTCCTTTCTCCAGGTGTTTGGGGAATCAGCCACCACTAGATTTCACCCATCAGCTGGGTCACTGTGGCCAGCTGGTCCAAGTGGCCTAGGCACAGGGGCCACTGACAGCCCAACTCCCACTGGAGGTAGCGCATCTGCCTGCATATCCAACAGATCATGCTGGTGCAGGATGCCATGTACCCCAGCAGCCTCTGGAAATTCCGGGCAGGGTGTGAGAGCCCAGCCGAAAATGATCAGGCAAAAAAGGCAAGATCCAGTGCCTAGTCTGCGGGGAAGTGGACCTTACCATGCAGGAAGTCTAGTTCTGCTCTGATGAACTTGATCATCTGTGTGGGTACCTGTTCAAGCTTGTCCGGATTTACCAACAGGCCCAAGTCCTAGCAGATCTGGAGAGCCAGATCTCTGGATCTCTCCACCACCTCTTTGGCCGAACCAGCTATTAGCCAGTAGTCCAGGCAGGGACACAGCCTGACACCTAGGTGCCTCAGGTATGCAGCCACCACTGCTACACTCTTGGTGAAGACCCTGTGCACTGCGGTGAGGCCAAAAGACATGACCTGGAACTAGAACAGGACCCCTCTTCTTCAAACTGGAGGTACCGCTGGTGGGACAGGAGGACTGTGATGTGGAAGAATGCATCCTGGAGGTCTAGGGAGCAAAACCACGTTTTGCTCCAGTGATGTAATAATCTGATTCAGAGTGATCATCCGGAAAAACAGGTTAATAACCTGTAAAAGTAGTTCTAGGAGTGGTATATGTTGTTTATCCACACTCTTTGGCATGTCCCCTTCCACTTTAAGATGGACCGGAAGTCTTCAAGCTGGCTCCTCCAACCCACCCGGGTGGTATATACCTTGGCTCCATCCCATGATGCCAAATCTTAGCCCACTGGAAGCCAGGTGTTGTGTGTCCGCAGCCGGGGAGGTCGGGTGGGTCCATGTGGATGAACAACATATACCACTCCTAGAACTACTGTTACAGGTGAGTAACCTGTTTTTCTAGGAGCGTGGATATATTGTTCATCCACACTCTTTGGCAGACTTCTAGCAGTTCTCCAGGAGGAGGGAGGTAAGGCGCACACCCACTACTTAGGGAACAGAGATTGGAGAACTGAGGTCCCAAAACCAGCATCCCGGCGTGACTCAAGGTCGATGTGGTAGTGGGTGATAAAGGTGTTTGCTGACTTCCAGATAGCAGCCTGACAGATTTCCTGGATAGGGATGTCCCTGGAAGCAGCCACCGATGCAGCAGTATGGTGGGTAGAATGAGCTCTTATCCCTCTGGGAGGCTCCTTGCACGCCAACTTGTAGCACAGACCTATGCATGATCTGATCCATCTTGCAATAGTCCATTTGGCTGTAGGTCTGCCAGAAGCGGCTTTAGCGTAGGTGACAAACTGCTGGCAAACCTCTCACTGAATTTCCACCGTCCTCTCCTTGTAATAGGAGAGGGCATGTCTCAGGTCCAAAGTATGGAGCCTGTACTCTGCCTCCGAAGTGTAATTAGGGTAGTATACCGGCAGAGTCAACACCTAGTTAAGGTGAAACTCTGACAACACCTTCGGAAGGAATTTTGGGTTGGGGCATAGGACAACCTTGTCCCTGTGGAAGACCAGATAAGGCAAATCCACCGGAAGTGCCTGGAGCTCCCTTGTCCTTCCGGCAGACGTGATAGTCACCAGGAAGGCCGCCTTCCACAAGTGTGACAAGGCACACTTGTGCATTGGTTCGAATGGCTTGCCCATGAGTTTTGCCAGTACCAGCAGTAGATCCCACGGAGGTGGAGGTTCACGCACCGGAGGGGATATGTGATCCAGGCCTTTGAAAAAGCACCCGACCACTGTCTCCTGCAACACTGTTGGCTGACTCGCCCACGCCCGGTAAGCAGAGATGGCTGCCAGGTGCACCCTAAGGGTCGATGACCAAGACCCCTTTGGAGAGAGACCAAAGTAGTCGAGAATGTTAGCCACTGGACAGGACAGAGGGTCCAGACCCTTGCCCTGACACCAAATGGAAAACCTTTTCCATTTGAAGGCATAACATTTCCTGGTCGATTCCTTTCTGGGTGCCTCCACCATGGTGTAGACATCTTCAGAAAGACCCAAAGCCTGGAACTCTAGCTGCTCAGGTACCAGGCTGTGAGGTGCAGGGATTGAAGGTCCGGATAGAATACCTTCCCCTCAGTGAGTGATATCAGGTCCGAGCGTGCTGGAAGCCGCTCCGGACGCCTGCAGCTGAGGTTGAGGAGATCTGGGTACCAGAACTGACATGGCCAGTCTGGGGCTACCAGGATCACCTTCGCCTTGTCCCTCCTCACCTTGAGGAGCACCTTGTGGATCAAGGGAAATGGAGGGAAGGCGTAGAGGAGGCCTAGGGTCCACGGCCTCAAGAAGGCATCCCTCTGCAGCGAGCCCTGCTGAGGGGGGCGGGCATGAAACAGCCTCAGCTTGGTGTTTTCCCTGGAGGCAAACAGGTCCATCATCAGTTTGGACATCTGGCCTAAGCAGCTGAGCGCATCCGCCAGATGGTTTGAGGTTCCTGCCACATGGATGGCTAGGAGATCTGCCTCCAATTGGCTCATGAGGGTCCAGATGCGGCGCGCCTCCCTGCACAGCAGATGGGAGTGCATGCTACCCGGTTTGTTAAGGTAGTACATAGTTGTGGTATTGTCCGTCTGGACTTGAACCACTTGACCCTGGAGTTGAGGAACGAAGGCTGACAGTGCCAGTCTGACTACTCTGAGCTCAAACAGGTTGATGTGGCATCGGGACTCCTTGGGGGTCCCAGAGCCTGAGGGCCCTTTTGTCCCCCATGTGGGCTCCCCAGCCCATGAGAGAGGCATCGGTCATGAAGACGACCTTCGGCTCGGGATGAACAAACGGGGTCCCTTCCTGCAACTGGTCTGGGGTGGTCCACCATTGGAGAGCGCCCAACATCTTCTGGGTTACAGTGATTAGCTGGTCGAAATGACCATGGCGCTGAGTCCACTGGGTGGCCAGCTCCCATTGGAGGGGGCATGTGCAGCCAGGCCCAACGGACCACTGAGGTGCACGCCGCCACGTAATCCAGAAGGCACAGAAAGTCCCGGGCAGGGCGCAATTGCCCAACCAGAAATGACTGGGCAAAGGAGGAAAGAACCTCCGCCCTGTCTGCCGGAAGCCGAGCTTTGGCTTGACAAGAGTCGAGATCTGCCTCGATGAAGCCCATCACCTGAGAAGGCACGAGTTCCGACTTGGCTTCAATGATCAGGAGCCAAGTTGGGAGCAGGTCTGGAGGGCCAGGTCCCTGGACCTCTCCACCTCCTGTTGGGTGGATCCTGCTAGGAGCCAATCGTCGAGGTAAGGATAAATCCTGACCCCCCGACACCCGAGATGGGCCGCCACCACTGCAATGCATTTGGTGAAAACCCGTGGGGCCAATGACAGGTCAAACGGCATGGCTCAGAACTTGTACAGGGTCCCTTCGACCCTGAAGTGGAGGAACTGCTGATGGGACGGATGGATTGGGACGTGAAAGAGCGTGTCCTGCAGATCCAGTGAACAGAACCACATGTTTCGCTCCAAGAATGGTATGATCTGGGACAGAGTGACCACCCGAAGGGTGCATGATGTGAGATATTGATTCAGGTTGTGCAGATCAAGAATGGGTTGCCAGCCCCCCATCCGCTTGGGCACCAGGAAGTACCTAGAGGCACAGCCTGGTTCTGCTGGAGGATCCGCCACTGGAGCTACTGCCTCCTTGAGGAGGAGCTGAGCGATGTTGTCTCAGACAGCCAACTGGGTCTGAGCAGATACTCTTTTGTCTCGAGGTGCACGGGCACGGCTTGGAGGGTATTGCTCGAATTCCAGAGGCAGTCCCTGACCAACCACTTTGAGAACCCACCTGTCCGAAGTGACAACGTACCAGGCAGAAAGGAAGCGGCAGAGCTCCCACCCCCCCATGGGAGGACCCAGAGCTGAGGTGACAGGAGAGGGGTTGACAGCCCCCACCCCGTCACTGAGCAGGGCTGGAGGAGGAGGCTCCAGGACCGGAAACTCAGCCTCCTTTACGGGCCTGTTGGGGTCCGGGCTTGGGCTGGGGGTGCAAAGCTTGAGCCTGCTGCTGTTGCTGGTGCTGCTGTCCACCTTGGAAGGAGGACTGCTGAGCCACAAGGGAAGAATGCCGAAAAGGCTTCTTCTTTTTCTTCTGCTGGTTCTTGCCCGAAGAACCCTTGGCAGAGGTAGCGAACAAGGTGGCATTGGACTGCTCAATGCGCTGAAGGTGACCGGCCACTCCTGGTCCGAACAAGTTGGTCCTGAGGAAGGGCACAAATGCTAGTTTGTGCTGGGTATCCGCCGGAAAGGAGGAGAGCCTCAGCCAAGCCCTGCGACGAGAAGCTACTGTGGCAGCCATTGAGTGGGCACAAGAATCCACAATGTCCAGGGCCATCTGAAACTGCTGTTTGGCAACAGCTTGGCTCTGATCCCAGACCTGCTTGACCGTGGTCTGCATGTCCGAGGGGAGATGTGGGAGGACTTCATCCAGCAACCCTACAAGGGCATGAGAGAAGTGTGCCATGATGATGGCCGAACTTGCCTGACAAAGGCCCAAGAAGGAAGCTGCACAGACCTTCCTGGCTGAATGGTCCAGAAGTTTGGACTCTTTATCAGGAGGTTGGTCAGTGTTGACAGAACTGCCAGTATGCCTGAACACAGAGGCAGTCACCAGGCTCTCGGCCGAAGGGTGCTCTGTGAACCCTGCAAGGGACCCCATGGGCACCACGTACCTGCGGGCAATGTAGGTAGACAGAACTGGACAAGAGGCAGGGCGCTGCCAAAGTTCTAGGGCCAGGCCGACAATAGCCTCAGGCACAGGAAAGGCCGCCGTCGGGGTATCCCCTTCCTTAAGGATGTCCGTAAGAGGGTACTCCACTTTTTTTCTGGATTGGCTCCAGGGGCATCCCTGTAGATTCAGAGATGAGGCGAAGAATCCCTTGAAAAGATGAGGGATCTTCCTCCGTCTCTAAGCCAACGGTTGATTCATCATCACCTGGATGAGAATGCAAGCCAGTGACGTCCGAGTCTGAGGAATCCAGGTATAGCGGCTGACCACCCAGGTCACCTTCGATTCTCCGAGGGCAGTCCGGGGTGACCTTGATTGACAATCGCCGGGGAAGCCTGCTGTCTGGTCTATCTTCCTTGGAAGGAGCTCCTCCCACAGGCTGTTTGGGCGGTGGTTCCACCACGATCGGTGGAGACACCATTTTGGGCCGAACTGGTGGTTTTGCCAGCTCCGTGGGCTGAGGAGCCCATTTAATCAGCTCCGAAGGAGTCGACTTCAGCCTAGGAGGCGAAATACAGGTAATGGCCAGTGTAGAAGCCGAAGTCAGCTTGTGCCCGGTCAAAATTAGCTGTTGCCACATGAGGTCCTCATGGCGCCGGAGTTTCTGACAGAGCCCCTCTCTTCATCCGAGGAGGACGAGGACGACCAATGGCGTCGCCTCTTTTTAGAGCGTTTATGGCTCTTCCTTGGCCTGCCGGTCAAGGGGGTTCGAGACCTCGATTGGGATCGGACGGGCCGAATTGGTTGCTCGTGAGACACTGGTGGGACCGGTGATTTCCTGGGATCAAGGACCACTTCTTCGATGGGAGTCTCAGCAGGCTGGGTCTCGTCACCTGGAAAGACCAGATTAGGGGTTCGATCGAGGGAATCGTCGACCAAAGTTGGCGATATCGGATCGATCATGATTTCAACATCGATCGATCGATAATTTGGTTGACTGACCAGATGACAAAGCCGAAAAGTCAACGGCCCAAGAAGCGATCTCGACCGAAGTCGAGATCGCATGTTCCTGGGATCAAGATCTCTCCCACTCCCAAGAACGTCTCCGTTGAGACGAAGACGATCCCGGATCCTTCTCCTGCTTATGGGATCGACAGGAGTGCGAGACCGCAGACTCCTCTCCCTTGGTCAGGAGAGACTGGCACAACTCTTGGAAGGAACCCGAGAATGTGGAGCCCAGGTTGAGTGGAACGAAGAAGCTCAGAGAAGTCTCTGTAGCACGAGCCACTTCCTCCTCAAATGCTTGCATGCGTTCCAATTGCTTGGCGGATCCTGCAGCTGTGGAAACCGCCCACTGAACCTCCTTGGATTTTACTGGAGGGTTCCTCTTCTCCGGCCTCCCCAGCTTCAGGAGTGCGAGACGGTCATCGAGGATGTTGGGATGAAAGGCGAGACACATATCGCATTTCGAGGTGTCGTTGTCGACACCAAAGCAATAGATGCACGCAGTGTGAGGGTCGGTGTGCAATATTTTTTGGCCGCAAGGGCACCGACAAATCCGGGGAAAGACTTGTTTTCCATAATCGAAGCAGCAAACTTGCAATCGCTAATGCTAACAATGCGAATTTTCGGAATAACCGAAGGTTTGAAAGCCAGGGCCTACAAAATGCCTGAGCACGAGGGAGGCAACCTGAAGCTTCTAGCGGAAATGAAGATCTGGCGTCATGGGGCGGAGCCGATGTATATACCACCCGGGCGGGTGGGAGGAGCCAGCTTGAAGACTTACGGTCCATCTTAAAGTGGAAGGGGGCATGCCAAAGAGTGTGGATGAACAACATATCCACGCTCCTAGAACTTGCATTTCCACATAGGCAGGTTCAGATTGTCCAAATCCAGTATGGGGCACCAGCCTCCCATCCATTTTGAGACCAGGCAGTACCTGTACACATAACCCTGACTGACCAGGGTGCCCAGGACCAGGGCTATTGCCCCATTTTGCAAGGAGCTGAGCTATGTCCTCCCGAAGGGCAGACAGTGTATCCTGTACACCTTAGACTCCCAAGCTGCATAGAGGCAGTAAGGCAGGAAAGCCTTGAAGTCCAGAGGCAACCATCTGCCCACTACTTCAAGCACCCACTTGTCTGTTGTAATAGTGGAGCATTGTGGCAAGAAGCGACATAGCCAACCTCCTACAGGAATGCAGACAGGGACATGACCAGGAAGAGGGATGACACCCCCCACCAACCTGTCACAGGGCAGCTTTTGTAGAGGCACCAGTGGCTGCAGCTGGAGAGGCACCACCACCACTCCTACCCACAATTCTTAGTACCCTAGCCCACAGACTTGGAGTACCAGGCCTTGTACTGCCCCTGCTGGGGTTGCTGCCATGGAGGCTGTGGCTGAAAGGACCAGTACTGGAAAACCTGTTTCTTAGACTTCTTTTTCAGGTCCTTCTGGGATGATGCCACAGCATACAGGGTGGCACTGGACATCTCAATACAAGTGAGATGTGCTTCCACCAGGGCCAAATAGTTTGGTGCCCAAGAAAGGGACATCGGCCAGCTTGTGCTGGGTGTCTGCCATGAAGGTGGAAAGATGCAGTCAGGCCTTGCGTCACACGGAGACGGCATCTGCCATGGCACAGGCACATGAATTATCCATGTCCAGGGCTGTCTGGAGCTGGCGTTGAGCCAGCTATTGACTCTGGTCTCTGATGACCTCACCAACAACTGCTGCTCAGCTGGAAGGTGAGGAAGGATGGAATCGAACATTTCCTTCAGGGAGTGACCAAAACTGGCCATCATCATAGCATAACTAGCCTGATGGAGACCCAAGAACACTTCAGCATACACCTTTTTTTGTGGTGTAGACAGTCGCATGGGACTCCTTGACCAGAGGCTTGTCCACATCCACCTGGATTCCCAGGTTATGGAAAACCAAGACATTAACCAGCCCTTCCATGGAGGGGTGGTCCGAGAACCTCGAAAGGGACCCTGTCAGGACCGCATACTTGTGCACCATACAGGTAGAGGGTGCCAGGCAGGATGCTGAATACTGCCAAAGATCCAGGGCCGGTCCCAAAATGACCTCGGCCATGGGAAAGGCAACCCTCTGGGATTTGTCCCTGTCCAGAATGTCTGTATAAGGGTACTTAGCCCTTTTCTGAACTGGCTCCCACGGGATTGACAACGACTCCAAAATGCATCGGAGAAGCACCACAAAAGACATCAGGCCTTGCTCGGTGGAGAACTCCTAGACCAAACACCAGTTGAGGAAGAGAGTCCCACAGGAGGCTACGGACTTGTTGTCCGAGTCGTCCATGGACTCCTCACAAACGGCCTTTGACCATTTCTCCCCACGGACCGCCCAGGTATCCTCCCCCCAGGGTGATCTACACTGACATCCAGCCTAGCAACACGGTAGCTGAACAGGCCTACTTGGGCAGAATGCTCGCCTTCAGCTATTGGGGTGGCATCTCCACCTGAAGTGGTTAGACGCACTTGCAGGGAGCACCTGTGTAACATGGACTGGCAGGGGCACCACCAGTGGCTGCCAAGTGACTGGAGGTCCAGGGGGTAGAGCCCTACCCTGCTCCAATGGCCCACTGTCGCCAGAGAAGCTCCTTGTAGCATCTGCACAGCTTGCAATGGTTCCTCTCCTCGCCCATGGATGTCAAGGAGCATGGATGACGATGTCTCCTGGTTGACTGGGATAGAGTGTGAGAATGCCTCGACTGGAAGATCGACAGTGAGGAAGTCTTCTGGCTGGTTGTGGTATACCAGGAGGCTTGACTGCGAGTGGAGGCTGCTCCCACTAAGGACCGGATGGGGACACTGACAGATCCATGTTCCTGAGTGACGACCAGGAGCAACGGGCTCTGCAAGATCATTCCTCAACCTCATCTGACAGCCAGTCAACAGGCTCGAGGAAAATTTCCATGGCCTGCTAGACCAGAGTTGAAGATGACTAGCTTGACAGAGGTACTGAAGAACCCTCAATCTGCCCGACCTGCCCCTTAACCAACGGGCGCACGACCACCGTCAAGCGGTCGGGTGAACTGAGGGACTGGGAGGACCTCTATCTCTCCCAGTCCCACAACCGGTGCTGACAGCGCTTGTGCTTGGAACCATGGTGGGCTGAGGGTTCAAACACATGTCCTGGAAGACTCCAGCCAATGACCCCCTGATGCTGGCCCCAGTCGGAACAGCACTGAGACTGAGGAAATGCCTGCCATTGCAGCTGCCACTTCTGCTTCCAGAGTCACAAGCTGTTGCGCAGACCCAGCTGCAGCCGAGGCTTCATTAAGCCCCTTAAGGTGGTCTTTGGATCCTGTTCTGAAGCCTGACACAGTGAGAGCCAGAGCTTCCTGTCCTTGAGGGACTCAGAAAGTATGCCGAGACAATGACCACAGCTGGCCACATTGTGCTGCCAGGCCAGGCAGTACACGCAAATGTCATGCGGTTTGGTGACAGACATCTGTTGGCACCAAATGCAGAACTGGAACCCTGGCATCCGCTGCTCCATCGATGATCTGCAAGGGGAGTCAAAGGAACTGAGGAAATAAAGCCAAAAAACACTAAACACTTTGAAAACAAGTTTGCCTATGGCGCACTAAATCCTAAGCGACAGCCACAAAAGAGATCTGTTCTATCAACAGAAAGAAAGATCTGAAGTCACAGGGCGGAGTCCAAGGATATAGTGCCCGGGTGGTGGGAGAAGCTTAAAGATGTCCGGCAAATCAGACTGCTACAGTGGAACTGCCAGGGTGTGGATTGTGAACTATATCCACACTCCAAGAATGATTATTTTCCATCCTCTGTTTTGTGAATGAGGGCACTCTGCAAATTATCCTCTCCCCGTGAAACCTCTTTTTCCTGCTGGCTAAAATCCAAAGCGAATACCTTTTTACTACTTTTCATGTTGACAATTACAAGTCTTTGAAGCCTACAAAGCTCTGGCAGTTGCTTAAGACTGGTGCAACAAAAACTGAGTACAATTCTTAGATAAAAAACAAAAAGGAGATGAAATGAGGATTTGACAAGAAGAGCAGTTGGTTGTCATAGCTAATAAGCAATGCTTAATATAGTGTTTCCACTGGTCAAGTTGCATTGTGTCAGTGTGAGAGACCCACATTTTTCTTCCAGACTTGGGCTCTCAATCTCTGGGACATACTGGAATGGGCTGGGAGTAAAGGACCCATGACACACGAGCAACCCCTGCTGCTTGGATATGGAGGTGCACTAGCATGGGTTGTAACGTATGGGAATCACAACGTGAAGTTTTTCACAGTGTTATAACCTTGAAAACATTACAGTTACAATGCCCTGACAGGAACAGGAATCTCAGATGGAAGACCTGTTAACAAACACACACACAACAATTATGCCACTAAAGGTTTCCTTCTCCCATAGCTTATCTAGATTTGCCAGAGTCTCGATGTGTTGCACACTGCTCTACGGGCTTTGGTAGGCTATTCCAGATGCCCACCACTCTCTGTGTAAAGAACTGCCTCATGAATTCCAGACTGAACTGCTCACCTATGAATTGTCTTCAGTGTCCCCCTTTTTTTTCAGGTTTAAGTTTAGGCTTTCTAATATCTTGGTGTTCTTAACAACACAGTAAACCTGGATCAAAGCACCACTTCTCCTTGTTGTTTTCCAGGCTAAAGAGCTTAAGCTCACTCTGTCCCTGCAGCTCATTCCTTCCAACCCCTGCACCATCCAAGCTGCCCCTCTTGGTACTCGCTCTAACCTGGCAATGTCCCTTTCGTAGTGCGGTACCCAGAACTGGATGCAATACTTTTGATGTGGTAGCACCAATGATCTGTACAGTGGATACCATGACCTCACAAGATCTTCTGACTATTCTCGTAATACATCCCATATGGACCCCCTTTTTACATACGAATGTGCCAGCAGAACAAGGCCTTACGGTCTCTCTAGTCTGCTCAAGTGTGCAGTTCCTAGTGTGTTTACAGAGGGAACTGCCCCCCTCTGAAATACCCCCTCCCCCCCACACCTGCAACCTTCTCTGTCCCAACTTCTCTTTGACTGGGTGACAAAGGAACTACACCAGGGTGGAACAGTGGATGAAGACTACCTAGATTTCAAAAAGGCACTCAACACCGATCCACATAGGGGACTATTAAGCAAGCTGGGCAGCTTAAGAGTGGGTTGAAAGGTGATAAACTGAGTAAGAAACTGGTTAAGGAACAGGAGGCAGAGGGGGTGGTGGTAAACAGAGTTTACTCAGAGGAAGGGAGGGTGACCAGTGGGGTGCCTCAAGGATCAGTGCTGGGACTTGTCCTCTTTAATGTCTTTATAACTGACATTGCAGAGGAGCTGGAGGGGAAGGTTTTGCTCCTAAATGACACCAAACTCTGCAATAGGGCGGACACTCCAGGGCATTGGAAAGGATGAGCAGCGACCTGAGAAAACTCAAGGAGTTGTCAAGGTTCACTAAGGTTCGAGTAAGGAGCAGAAGGCTGAGGCCCACAGAAACCATAATGAGTCAATTTCTCAGTGTATGACATGAAATTATCAAGCCTATTTTTAAAAGATGTTCTTGTCTCACTGATTACCAGATCTGAAGACAGAAAGAGTTCCATGGGTTGGTCAAGGGTTGGCAGATGGGTTTCAATACAAAAAAGTGCAAAATAATGCACTTGGGGCACAGAAAACCAGGGGCGGAGTACAAAAGGGTGGGGTGGTACTCGTGACCACCAAGCAGGAAAGAGACCTAGGGGTGATCATATCGGATGACCTAACGGTGGCCAGGCAGTGCGACATGGCAGTAGAGAGGGGATGTGGGATGCTGGTGTGCACAGGGAAGGGGTGCTGCCTTTCTATAGATCGCTGGTAAAACCTCACCTAAAGCACTGTATCCAGTTCAGGAGACCACATCTCAGAAAAGACAGACAGAGTGGAAGCGGTCCAGAGAAGGACAACTAAAATGGTGCAAGATCTGCATCAGAAGCACTATGAGGAGAGATTAAAGGACCTAAATAAGTATTCCCGGGAAGAGAGGAGGGAGAGGGGGATATGGCCGAGCCCCTTAAATACCTCATGGAGGTAAAGAAAGGTACAAGAAGGAAGTATTTTTCAGGAAAAAAGGAGCTCAAGGACAAGGAGGCATGATAAGAAGCTGGAGGGGATAGATTCAGGAGACATGTGAGGAAGTGCTTCTTCACAGACAGTGGTGGATTCCTGGAAAAGTCTTCCAATGGAGGTGGTGGGGGCGACAATAGTGGTGGGGTTCAAGAATGCAACAGATAGACATAAGGGGATCTTAGGGAAAGGTGGGTGGGTAACTGGCCCGGAGATCAAGTAGGATCTGTGGTGATGCTACAGACATGGAAAAAATGGGCAGACTAGGTGGGCCAAGAGGTCCTCATCTGCTGGCAAATTCTATGTTTCTAAGTGGACATACTATGATATAAACTACTGTATTCTTTTGTGGGATGCTGTTGTAAGTTTTGCTTGCACAACTTATAAATAAAAAATTTAAAAAAAGAGACACTGAGGGCCACCAGAAACGGAGTTGACAAGAGAGTCACAGCCTACAGTCTGTGGGGAGACAGCTCAGAGGCAAGAGCAAGAATGGGCTGTGTGGGTCCCGAGCAGAGGGTTTCGAGAGAAAAGAGAGGAGACCAAGTCAAGTTATTTTGGAGTGCAGGGGGAAAGTCTACAGGAGAAAGAGGCCTGTCTAGAAGAAATACTGAAGAAAGGAATGGGAGTCAGAGTTCCTGATTGTGTAGGAGAAGAGATAGCAGGGGAGCAGGGAGAACTAGAACCTGGTTTAAAGAGCAGCAGAGTGACAGAGGTGTCTACCAGCAAGGGGAAGAAATGAAAATTCAGAATGAAGAGAACAATGGTGGGTATGGTGGTGGGGGGCAGGCAAAACAGAAAAAAGAATGGAAGAAAGGGTGGATTTGGGGGTGGCACTATAGGTTATATCACCATAGTCAAATGTTAGGAGGATCATTTTGAGAAAAATCTCATGCTGAGCTGGGAGGGGGTGCAGGATTTGTCCCTGTACAGCACACATCAGTTTGGGAAAGATTTTGGAGTAGGTGGTGAGTGACGTTTACTTTTTTCTTTTTTTTATCTTATGTTTCTTCCCCTACCTGTCAA
The DNA here is from genome assembly GCA_016271365.2 of Neoceratodus forsteri. NCBI lineage: Eukaryota > Metazoa > Chordata > Ceratodontiformes > Ceratodontidae > Neoceratodus > Neoceratodus forsteri. The sequence continues at coordinate 206,257,622 of JADMNL010000030.1, forward strand.
CTTCTCTATAACACCTGCTTTCAGGCACCTGTATGCCCAGCAGTCTTCATAGGTTGCTCCAACCTACTGGTCCAGACCACTGCCTCACTTTTGCACCCTAAGGGAAAGCTCCTCCCAGGCAGGCTCTGGAGGGTGGCGAATCCTCCACAGCTCACACAAGTTCGATGAGGTAGGCAGGGAAGGAGACGACTTCTGGAATTCTGGAGTAGGGACCAATGGCACTGTTGGCTGTTTAGCCCCTTTTCAAGCCCACCCACCCCCTGCATCTCTACAAAGACATATGCACCACTAACCTGGAGGAAATCTCCCCACGTGGCGCCCATGCAGTGAGAATTCTGCCACCCTGTTGGAGCTGGAGAGCGCTGGCTCTTCAGCACTCATAGCTCCACCAGCCCAGGATGGATGGGCAGGTTTGTGAGGCAAACCTAGGTCACCCACAACGAAGCATGATAGTGTCCACCTGTGCTACTGTACTGGGCTAGACTCTTATTTCCAAGTCATAATCTGCTTTAGACTAATCTAAAATATGTATTTTTGCCAAATTTGTTTTCTCTGGTTTCTGCCTCCCACAGTTGCACCCATTCTCCAGACAGGCAGGCAAGGGAGAAGGTGCATTCAGAGCGTATTCCAGTGCTGCTCCTTTGCTGACTGGGATGAACAAAAGAAGGGCAGACCACACTCTCCCTCCCCGGGAACTCAGCACCTCATCTCCACAACTTGTTCTGCTCAAGCATGAGATTCCAGGGACTGCATATGAACTGCAGTCTTTCAGTTGGCAGGGCAATGAGCTGCCGCTGCACACTGGGTTGACTAGCTCTAAAAACAGGAATGTTGTAACATCCATGAAGGGAACAAAGGCAGCTGATTTCAGACCAGTCTCTGGCAGGTTCTTGTTAGTACCACAGAACCATCCCCTAACAGTGCAGATCTTCACTTGGGCAAACAGAGTCAGAGGGTGAATTTCTGTACATACTGTATGCATTTAATGACAATTACTGTAGAGGTCTAGGTCACACGTAGCTTTATTGTGTATGGTATGTATTGTTAAGTTACGTACATCCAATAAAGAGGATCAGCGCAAGAGGATTCAAACGTAACTGCATGTTATCTGACAGACCATGGTGGGATCAGCTAACTATGCCATCTGGCACAAATACATTCTGTTAGTAGACTTTAAGTCACACATGCTGGGCCATCATATCTAACAATGGATGGGGTTTGGCTCACATGGGGGCATGAAGCCATGTGGTAATCACTAATCATTCTTCCCTGTCTGCTCAGGAAGCTGCCGCGAGCTTGATGCTGCAGGAGGGTGAATGTGTCTGCCCAGGTTTGCACTGAGTATGGATGCAGTTCAACAGACTAACAATGCTGTCAGGGCTCTGAGAGAGGGTCTGTCTGGACTTCTATAGTCCTGTAAACCATGACCAGTCCCCCTGGCATTGCAGCAGGACTTCCACTCAGCATGTCTGCAACCAGGTGCTGAACGGCAGTGGTGGTGATGGTGTTGGGGGGGGGGGCGCTGAGCATTCCAATGGACACTGCCTCCTTAGGAAGAGCCTTTCTGATCCCTGCTGCAAGAGCACCAACTGGGGGCATGGTACAGTGTGCGTGTTCACAGTTGGTGTCTTGGGAAGGGCAGACAAACAGAAAACAGCTCCATATTGACAGGATGAAGTCTCAGGATGCTCAAGATTTGTGCCTCCTGTCCACCCAGTATGATGGGGTCCCCGCTACTATATATGGAGTTCCCGGAGGGGGCAGGTGTCACCGCCTGAAGACCTTACCACGGAGGGTAAATAACGGGAGAGGTAATGGAGGGTGAAGGGTTAGGAGATAGGCTGAATGGTGGCCAGGAGGCAGAAAGCATCCACGGCTGGAGAGTAGGGCAATAAACACTGTATAAAGCATACGTAGCTCTTTTAACTGGAAAGAAGGGCAGGATGACTGAATTACTCTCTACTTTGCACACAAAGCACATATATAGTTCAGCCATTCATAGCACACCCAGTTAGTTTGCTACAGACATGGATGCTCACAATGTCAACAGTATGTTTAATTATTTCTATTACTAAGCAGCCCAGTCCTGACAGCTGTGGCATAAATCTGTTAATCACAGAGCGATTAATACCGGTGACGAGATTAAAATGCAGAAGATGAAACGCTGATGCAAAGTTTCATGACGGGCAGAGCATCTATTCATAGTCGCATGCCTAGGGCTCATTAATATGTTAGAAAATGAAGCACTCCTGAGAAGAAAAGCTACAGCTGGGACGCTACAGCTGGGAGTCAAATACAATTGGCAATTAACTTTTAAAAAGCTGAATTAAAAAAATTATCACTGCCTTAAAAATTAAGTGAATTTCCCACTTAATATCATTTACTTACACTGACACCAGCAGCCTCTCCCAGTGCATCTGTAGGTATGTGTGAAGTCTGAGGCACCTGGCACTTGATTCTGTTATGTTTAGCTACATTTTCAAAGGCAACTGTGCATGCTTTCAGCTCCCTCATTTTATTTTTGAGACAGTGATCCCTACTCTTCCCCTTCTCTAAACCACAGGAGCTGGTGTGGCAACACCTTTCCTGCAGTTGGGAGAACATCTAGGCAGCTACATTCAGCACCAGTGCCAACTGTTATTTAAGCAATAATGCCCAACAGGGTGTGTGTCGTGCTGGGATAACGTCACGCCTCAGGCGGCGGCCGAGTGCATTCAACAACTGAGGTGTGATGTTATCACAAATGAGACACACCCTGGAGGGCATTATTGCTATTATACAATGGCTCATTGTTATATATAAAATTAAAAAATAATTTTAAAGAATGTTTTATTAGTGTGGAAAAATATTTTTGTTTTTTTAAGAGGAGATGCAAAAAAGGGATCAAGCTCCATAATGATAACACTAGAACCGTGATATTGTGCTGGGATAACATCATGGGTCCAGCCCAAGATTGACCAATCAGAGTCCAGGATTTTTCTTGTCATTGTATAATATTTATTCATTTTGAATGTTTGGCCAGGGCTGCCCAATGGCCAAATGGCCATGCAGTGCACTGCCATGCAGGGGACCCAGTTCTGGAAACGGAACCGGGTTGTTGCGTTGGGAGGCAGGCTAGGCTGCAGTATTTGCCAAGAGGGAGAGCGCCACAGCTGGAGTGAGCAGACAGTGGGTTCTAGTGCCATGGGGACTCCTGCGGTCCAGCAAGTAAGTGTGCTCTTTCTGCTGGGGCACAAGTGTGTGTGGGAGGCTGATTAAGGCACTGCCTGTGCCACGGAAAGGAGGGAGAATCGTGGGTGAAAAATTGGGGGAGAAAGTACACCCCGCTACTGTCTCCAAGACGGTTCTGACCTAAACAGGGTATACCCCCCGATATCATGGTACTGGCTGCACTGGGGCAGGGGATTACCAAAAAAAAAAATAAAAGAAGAAGGTATGGGCGGCAGCTTGTTCCCAGGTGTGTCTGGGTGGGGTGTAGGGCGCAATAACAATGCAGAGTATACAGTATGTATCAGTACGGTGATACACAGCTCATTAAATAAGTAGAAAGCAAAATAAACAGACAGTACAGTGTGGTGCACAGAAGCAAAGCAGAACCAGCCTGGCATTCTGGAATTTGGGAAGGACAGCTGCGTTCTTTATCTGGTATGTTCCGTTACAGTGAACTGAAGGACACACATCCGAATAGGATATCATGGCATCAAGGACATGGCTACAACTGGGGAAGGAGAGTAATAGTGCCTGATTGGGGGAGGGTCGTGACTAACAGCTTCCGAGACTGCTCGATAAGAGGATACCATGTGGTGGAAGACAGGATGTGGTGAGGGATAGAGTTCCACAGGGTAGGGAGTCTCTAACAGAAAGCAGATTAACAAAGGGACAAGCAGCATCTTGGGGTAGGGAAGAAGTAAGGGGTTAGAGTGGTGAAGGAGGCAAACTGAGGGAGGGATAGGCACAAAGAATGAGAAAGGGTAGCTTGGGGAAAGTACTGGACCAGAAAAGACCAGTTGGGCAGAGTGCAAGTTCCACTATCGCTTAAAGGATGGCCACTTTACAAATGAATAAAGGTCCCAAGGAGTGTGAGGAGGACAGTTCAGGACAAAGGGACAGGAATCATGAGGATCCAGGCTGGCTTGTGTGGACATCCAGGCTCCACTGTAGCCAATGCTAGCACAGTCTAATATGGGGAGAATCATTTTCTGAACAATCTCACATTTGGCAGTGGCAGGGAGGCCAATTTATTGCTGATGGAACACTGATGACTGGAAAACTATCAGGCTTGCATAATCTGACACTCGTGGAGGCCCCTGTGACACCTATCTCTCTCAGCTTGGCTGTTTACCATTCTCAGTTTCATAAAATCACCATTTGGAGCCACCTGTGACAGGGGCACCACTTCCTGCTCTTGTTACTCGTTTGCTTAGCATATCTCCAACTCCGTTCCATCAGTAATGGAGAGGACAGAAGACTATTATTTCTTCCTCTTCCACTGCATTTGCCGCATAGTCTGCATCTTGCTCTACAATCTGATCCACTTATGATCTGAATGCACTGGATGCTGTGTAGCCATGTGTGACAAAATACCTCTCAATTTCGAGTCGTTCTGTTCTATATTACTATGAGCATTTGCATTATAACAAGACCCTTCCGAGTTTATCTGCTCCTGTTGAATATTCCCTAAGGGAGGCCATAATCTTCACTTCTTACTTTCTGTTGTTCCCCTGGTCTCCGATGCTGCCCTTCTCAACCAAACCACTTCTCAGCCCCCCCCCCCCCAACTTCCCATCTCTGTCATTTACTTGGTCTCAGGGGGTCCACAGGGATCTCTTCCTCCACTGAGGGCATTTCCCCTGTGATGGGTTCCCCCCAGACTACCATTAGCCATGGTCACCACTGAGCCAGTCATATGAAGAAACTGGTGAGCAGTCGGAAGTGGAGGTGGGAGTGCAAGAGTGCCAGTGCAGTTCTGACACACATCAGGATTTTACGCTTTTCTTCAGTTTCGTCCCGGGGATGCTGCGGGCACGGGCCTCAGGGCATGCATGAGCACATTTGCGCATGACCGCATAATGCAGTCTGGCTGTGTCCACCTCACGCTGCTCTCCAGCTGCACCACCACCTGTGGTCACGCAGGTGAAAGTGTGGTAGCACAGAGTGTACCTCTTCCTCCCCCAGAGAAGAATGTCTGAAGGGTTCCTCAATCCTCCTCTACCAAGCTGGAATCCTCACCTTCTGAAATGACGATGATCCCCACAGTAACACATTGCGATGTCACAAGATGGGAATTATGATCCCAGTAAGGGGCAAAGGCATCAGACACAGATGATTGAAAGGGACAAGGATCCCACTTTCATTTCAATGCCCTCAGTCAACAGGGCTCTCTGGGACACTGAGCCCAGTGTCCTTGATGCACCAGCTGCCTATTGGGACCCAGCATTTGTCAGTGCCTTGTGTCCTCGGGATGTGCTGCTGGTACTTCAGGAAGCAGGAACCCCTGTCTGCAATTCCATTTTTTTTGGATAACTGCTCTGCATGCTTGGGGGCTGGATGATGCAATCGGCAGCACACTACAAAGCCACCAAAACAGCAACCCACCTCAAGTTGAGTATCAATCTATACACCTTAATTGTTAATAATCATTTCTCTTATCATCTGTCTTAGTAATAGCATTCTGTAAGGCTGCTTTCCCCTACTACCTTCAGATCCTGGCGCATTCTGGGAACCCCTTAGAAAGAGCCCAAGCCTGCAAGTACCTTGGCCTTTGGTTGGACCTTCAGCTAAAGTTCACCAAGCACAACATTAGAACTTTAAGAGGATCATGCAATCAGCTTGGGCTCCACATCAGGGACAAAACTGCCTCACCCAAACACAAGGTACTTGAAGGGGAACGGTCAGCACTAAGAACGCCACATCCAGGTGTGGGGCTGGTGGCAATTTGCAGTTTGAGCGCAACAACATTATTTCATTTTAACTTACTGTTTACTGCAGTACAGTAGATTGTATCAGGCTGATTCTGCTGACTCATGAGATGACTTTTGCTGAGACAGAAATCCCAGAATCTCCTGCAGCTGAAGTCGGAGCTGGGCTGCATCTGTGGGAGATTCAATAGTCTGCAGTGCACGTTAGAGCTTCTATAAGCTCAGAACAGATGTTTGCCAGTCCTGCTGGTCTCCTGAGGTTATGTACAGCCCTCTGTGACTGTCCTAAGCCCTAGGTGTCAGCGGGATGAGCAACTGAAAAATCAGAGCTTATAAAAGCTCTAACATGCATTGTAGGCTATTAAGTCTCCTCCTGCTACAGCCCAACTCTCATATCAGCTGCAGCTGATTCTGGGATTTCTGGTTACAGCAAAAGTCATCTTGTGATTCAGTAGAATCAGCCTGATACAATCAACTATACTGCAGTAAACAGTAAGCAAAAAAATGTTTTTACACACAAACTGCCAACTGGAACGATTCCACACTTGGCCGAGGAGTCCGTAGTACTGACTGTTCCACCCGGAACAGAGCCCCAAGCTTCTTGAGTGATTCCTCTTGCAATTTTTTTTTTTTTTTTTTTAATCTTTTTATTTTATTGCAGTTTTGGTGGTACATACAGTGAATGATAGTAACAAGACTGTCATGATAGCAGCCTGTATATAATTATGCAGCAGCAACATAGTACTATAGTCTACATGTATACCATGTGGCAAATTGGGGGTACACCATAGATAAAGGTATACATACAAACACATGGGAGGAGACCCTTATGCACGCTAAGCAACTAACCAAAGGATTGGTAATTGTACGGACCAACTGGATATCATGCTCTTCATTATTTTAAAACCCTGTCAAGTAATTGCAACCACCCAGTCCCCTGGGGTTACTAGAATCCCATCAGTATTAGTGTTAGGCAAGTAGACAAGGCAGCTGGCAATGAGCTCACTTAGGGACTTCTTACATTATGACATCACTGTTTACTCAGCTAGCCTGAGGAAAGGATGATATTGTCATTTAGAACTCTCTCAGCAGTATAACCATTACTGAGTCAGCTGCTCTGGGGGAAGTTTAGAATGTTCGGTTAGTCTTAGTGTGGAAGTGAGTGGGGCTCTGTGTCAGAGAGCCCTGTTTTTCTCACCCTAGTTTGGATTAAATCTCCCGTTTGCCAGTGAAGTGGAGGAGATCTTTTTCAGCAGGATTCCTTGATTTTCACTCCAGAGAAGTGGAAGGGATTGCTAGTTCAGTGGATCCAAGGGGAAATCCCCTGAAGGTCTTACTGTGTTACAGCTGCCTTTGAGAAGGACTTTGTGTGGAATTTCTGACAAGCTACCATGGAAAAGGGTGTTTTCTGTGTTGTTTCCATGCCTAAAGAAAGGAGCAACAAGTCTGTGAGTACAAAGGAAAAAGGGAGCTTTCTGGGTTGTTTCCATGACTAAAGGAAGGAGCAATAAGTCTGTGAATACAGAGGGAAAAGGGAGATTTCTGGGTTGTTCCCATGCCTAAAGGAAGGGGCAGCTACTCTGTGGAAAATGGTACGTCATGGGCTGTTTCCATGCCTAGAGGAAGGAGCAACTATTCTGTGAGTATTAAATTGGAAGACAAGTTCTCTAGTTAGGGGTTTGTTCTGGGGTGTGTGTACCCAAATATAAGGTCAGATTACACTTGTTAGTACCCTTGTTCACCTAAGTGTGGAAATTTGAAGTTCGGAGTCTTTAGCATTTCAGCAGGGAATGAAGGCTTCTGTGGTGTAACCCTGAAGGAATGGCAGGGACTGTCAGTTGGGGCAAAGGGTGGGAGGAATGCCATCTGGAAGCTGACAAGGCAGGGCTAACTGATTTGTTGAAGGACACCAGTTTACCCGAGCAAGGGCCATTGCTGCGGGATGAGGCGTGTGACACGGGCCATGAGCATACACCTATGGGAAATGGAAATGTTCTGAGTGTATGGCCCAGTCCACGAGCATATACCATGGGAAAAGAGAAAGGAATTGTTTCTGTAGAGAACTGTACTGGCTAGCAAGGAGAGTTCTGGAAAATGTGTGTGTTTGCCATGACTGATCCTTGGGGGTCCACTGATGCTTTAGTGACATCTGTAATAAAAGCCATACTGCACAATCCCAGCTGCTGCACTGGACAATCTGATCATTGCTTCTGTGTGGAATTACTGGGGCCCCTCAGCAGTTAGGTCTAGCATACTCCTGGCATCCTCTCCCCTGGACCTGGCTGTAGTTACAAAGGTTCATTTTTGGTTATTGTACCCCCACCCTCCTTTCTCTAGCTAATGCAGCCTGGTATACATCCTAAAGCTAGGGGTACTACCAATTTTAGTATTTCCACCAAAAGTAAATGGTATGCCATATGTGAGTTCTAGTTCTTGTAATTGGGGTGTCCAACCTGCCAAAAGTGGTGTGGGGGTTACATAATAATATCTGTTCTATACTGGGAAATGTATAATAACCAACTGTCCATCTGTTCGTCAAAAGTGGCAACTTGTCTTGTAATTGGGCTGTCTTCGTTCCATTTTATAGATCTTGTAAATTATATCTTCCCACAGTTTGACTTGTGGCAGGGGTTTCTGTAAGCATAATTTAGGCACTGCTTCTTTAGCCGCAGCCAATAAAATACTAAGACGGTAAGGGTGATGCTTCTGTTTTGATCTGTGGGGGAAAGTGCAGTAAGATTGCCACTTCTGGTGTCAAGGGCCCCAAGTCAGGAATAATTTCCCTCAAGGATGACTCAATTGCCTGCCAAAAAGGGTCAAGGCTGGACACGACCAAAGCACGTGTGTGTGTGTATACACCTCGCAACCACAACCTGTCCAACAAGAGGAGTCGCGAAAAGCATGGAATTTGGCAGTTATCTGAGGGGTATGAAAATAGTGGGATACCACCTTCCAGCCATATTCGCGCCATATGTAAGAGGATGTCATGCAATGTTGTCCAAGCCAAATGTCTATCCATTGTTGGGGAGTCAGCATAATGGAAAGTTCAGCCTCCTAGTTAGACTGAACCACTTCCATTAATGAGGTTGGGACATCTGAGAGGGCACAGTAATAACAGGAAATAAGGTGAGAAGGGGAAGCCTCTCTCTGTACCACCAGGATTAACTGGAAAATAGGTGCGATGGCCTGGGATTCAACTGTGAGGCTGAAGGTGCTACTTAAAAATGTTTTGATTTGGAGGTATCTATAAAAATCCGAGCATGTTATTCTTAAAGGTCCCATCATGATAAAATTGGAAGCCTGGACCAGGCCTAATCCTATCCAGGCATGGAATTTATGATCCAGTCTAGCTGGAAAAAAAGCAGGGTCCAAAGCCAGAATCCCAAGCCATCTATCCCCTTGCAATTCTAATGTGCAATTAAAAAAAAAAATTTTTTTTGCACACAAAGTGCAGATTACGACAAGCCTGACACTTGGGTGTGAGGTTCTTTGTGCTGACCATTCCCCGTTAGGAGGTCCTGAAAACATTACTTCCCTTTTAACACAAACATAAAACTCAGCCTAATCAGGTTTCTCCATTATAGTACTATTATAAGCCTGAATGAAAGTTTTTGAAATCTATTAAAAGAAATAATTAACTGAAGCACCCCACAGGGATGCTGCTTCAATTTGTCAAAGATCACGTTTTTAATAGGTAATTTCTTAAAGGTTTGGGTTTTGAGGACATCTTGTTTTTAGGTATATAATTCTCAAGAGCCCCCCCCACCACCACCACACACAGCTGGTATTTTACAACAGCCAGGTACGTCTCTGCAAGCGACAGACAGTGGAACCCACGTATAACGCACTAGTCTATTAGTGTACATTTGAGCAGACTAGAGCACACCATGAGGCCTTTATCTGCTGGCACATTCATTTGTTCATAGTGTATGCAAGATCTTTTTGTTATACCGGGTGTCTGCCGTATCATTTCTGGTATTATTTTGCAGTCCGCTGTGGGAGCTGTTGTGCCCCACCCGAACACCCACCACTGAGCTCAGTAATTATTTTTTTATCAAATTACGAATCTTACTTTTGTTAATAATGTGCTTCCCTTAACCTGCCCCACTCACCAGTCTGCCAGAGAAATTAAACATACACTGAGACGCTCAAGAAAGCAGCTGAAATGCTGGAGGTTAGTCAACTGTCAGTCCCTCTCCCTAATTTGATCGTGCATTTGAATGTTTTTATTTTAAACTTTCTTTTGGTGTGAGGATGCAGTCAGAGAACACAGTGGACCAGTATCATAGGTTTAAATATACAGATGGTACAGCTAAGGAGAGTCTCGGGGCATACTCTAAATGTTAGAGTCCCACAGAGAATTTCGTATCACAAGCACAAGGAACTCGAGCAGGGCAGTGCAGGGATACTCCTGCTATCTGTATCTGTCCTAACTAGGATAAAAAAAGGCAAGCGGCATAGGAGAATGAGTGAGAATGTAAGCACAAGTAAGTGCTGTTATCAGAGTTGACCCTTAGGCTGCCGACAGAATTAGAACGTATGTGAATTCTGGAATGATATATCAGTCTGCGGCACAGCAAGGGTTAAATTCTGGGCTAATCGACTGCTAACTGCTACAAATTCCCCACAAATGTCCAGAATAGACAGAATGCAAAGTCCAGCACAGCACATTTAACACGGCTCTCTGTAGGAAAGCAGCTTTCGGAAAACAACAAATGTCTGTCTGAAGCATTTATCTGTTATGAGGTTGCCTCCTATAAGTGGGCTGCACTGTACCTAACACATGCCAGCTGCTACTATGAGTTGTGCTTTATATCAAAATCATAAAATTCATCAGATAATTCAAGAAATGTGCTCATCCACCCATGCATTATTCAAGCATATTAACATAGGTCAGGGGTACTTATCATACAATATGGAATTCCAGGATGTTCCTGACAATGGCTAACAACATTTCTCAGGTGCATAAGACACTGATTTCCATTGGGCCTCACTTATCGTCATCCCACAGTGACACATCCCTGTTGTACTTAACTGCTTTGTCGTCACACCTGAAGTGACTGATTTTCTGAACAGTAATACAGTATCCTCAGAATCTCGTCACAGGAACATAGCTGTGCTGTATGCGGGATGACAGCAGTGACAAGCCAGGTTACTAGATTAACTCATCTATTCTTTAGAGTCCCTGACATCACAGGGTAGCAACATCATTTCAAGACAAATTTTAGTTTGCTATTCTATATACTCTGTATTTAGTGGCCCCTTTTTCATAACAGCTATACGCATGCAAAGAAGGACTGGCAGTAAAGCCTAGAGGTCTGAGTAATGAGCTGTGAATGAGCCTGGTACATCCAGCAGAGCTGGGTTTGCTTCCCACAACCTCCACTTGCATACTGTGTGACTCTAAGCAACTTTTTTGCCCAAGAAAACAGGCACTTGTCTAGTGAGCCTTACCCAGTTACCAAACAATAAAACAGGAACCCTGTCCCCTAGACTTCATCTGTTTTGGCTGCTTGTCTACACTAGACACCATAATCCTCTGCTTGTGACATTATAATCTGTTCAGAATTTCTGCAACTTTCGTGACCATTTGAGGTTACTGTGTCCCTGCATTTGTTTCTGGGATTTACAGTATACAAGTCTGGGCAACAAAGAGTTAATTCCCAGGGTTCCCCTGGTCACTTTGCCAGTCCATGGGCAGAGGTACCATGTGGGAGGGGTTTGCTGCAGCAGCGTAAGCCATGACAGAATCTTGCTGTAATAGTTTTTCAGTGAGAAGCTGCCCTCGGTTTGACTGAGCAGAGCCTCAGGCGAGGGTGGTGCCTCAGGCGAGGGTGGTACCTCTGCCTGTCCTGCTTGAGATACCCATATCTGTGGAATGGAGCAAGACCATGCTGAATTTGTAGCTGAGGCCGTCTCCTGATGTGCCCCCAGAGACTCGATTCCTGAAGGAAATTCAGTTGGGAACTGTGAGTACAACCTGTGGGTGCCTACCCCATCTCTGTCAGAGATTTATTTTGGGTTTGCTGCCCAGTGACTGGAAGGAACAAGATTCATCCCAGAATGAGAATGCCTGCATGCCTGTCAGTTACAGAACCCCTTTTGGAGGAGTGGTCCTAATGGAGCCGCCATGGTGATGAACATGTCATTGGTTAGACCACACTGGGATTACAGTGTACAGTTCTGGTGCTCTTATTTGAAGAAGGACATCAAACTACTTGAGGGGGCCAGCGTAGGGCAACTAAGGTGATCTAGGGCATGGGGGACAAACCATATGATGAGAGGTTAAGGGAACTCAATATGTATTCCTTGGAAGATAGAAGGTAAAGGGGGGATATGATAGAAGTCTGTAAATATCTAAAGGGTATAAACAGGGTTGGCATGGAGGACATTTTCAATTTAAAAAGGGAGGGGACCACTAGGCGCCACAGTCTGAAACTTGCAGAGGGTAGATTTAAAAAGGAAATGAGGAGACACTTTTTCATGGAAAGGGGGGTGTCAAAGTGGAATGAACTGCTTGAGGAGGTGATATCATTGAAAACAGTGGGAAGTTTTAAAGGGGTTGGGGACGGGGTAAAAATGAAAGTGGCAACAGGAGGGAGGAAGGGGATGAGGAAGGGGGTGAGGACATCTCGGGGGGGGGGCAAGAGGAGGGTGGGGCAACTCCAGTAAAACAGACTTGAGCAGACTTGATAGATCACTAAGGTTTTTTTTCTGCTGGCAATTTTCTCATTTTTTTTTCTCATTAAAGTTTTTTATTGATTTAAAGTCATAGTAACAATACAACATACATATTACTGTGAATATTACTTTTGTACACACCAAATAAGTCATATCTTAATATGCTATAATCTTTACTTTACATATTTTTCTTATGTTCTTAACTTCTCTCAGAAGATGTGTGCTTTAAATCTGACCCAGGATGTCACAAACCGTGGAGGACATTATGTATACTGTCCAAAACAGCTCCCTGAAAGGGAAAAGACAGCCTGTGTAAACGTTCCTAAGTGGATCAGGGTCTCATTAGACCAGAAAGTGACCAAACTGAGTGGGTAACAATGTTTGCACTGGCAGCCAGTAGGGCTTGTGTTATCAAGAACTGTACAAATAAAGAGCTACGCTACCCGTCTTTATAAATCGAAAGGGCAATGGTGGTTGGCAGTTGTGGGTGTTTCTGGTGCCATTAGTCTCTAGTGCTGTCCACAGACCCTCTGCCCAGGCACCCATGTATAATATCAATTTTGTTGTAGCCTCCCTCCCTTCACTGAGAGCCAGAGGCAGCTGTGCTGTTAAAACCTCTAGCAGGTGGAGGGCCCTTACATTTTGTTTATTAAAAGTTTACAAACAAGGATGGTGACAAGTCATACAAGCATCAAAAGGTGCTCATTTTCAGTGACACACTAAATCACAGAATTTTACCATGTTATATTACAATGAAACACTGAATAAGAAACACAGAAATTAACCACAGCCAGAAAAAAATGAAAAAAAAGACACTTGATAAGTACTAGATACTAGTGGTGACACACAAGTTTATCTCCCTTTCTTTTAGCTATTTAAAAATGGAGTTGAATGGTACTATTGGGACTTGGTGTACACATAAATAAGTTGGGCACAGAGTTCCACAACTTTGGGACATTGACTGCATAGATGTGACTGCTCTTTACAGTTTTAGAACAATGCACCAAGTATTCAATATTGTCTGAAGACCACAGCCCATTCTTTGTAAGTCTGATACTCAAAAGCTTAGTGATGTAACTTGGGATATTTAACAGAATACATAGTTGAAAAAAAAAAGTCTCAAGATATGTACCTGCCTTCCAACCTCAAGTGAGGACTACCAAAGGCTATTATATAGGGCACATCTGGGCATGTTATAGGGAGTGTTTCATGAAAATCTGGTTATCTGATTGTATGCAGAATCTAACTGAATGAGTACTAGCCTCACCATACCGGATATTTCCATAGTCCCTATGGAAATGATGTTGATGTCACAAACGTAGGATCTGAATGCCAAACAGCCAAGACCACATGAAATCTAGGGCATAGTGATTCAGTTTTAAAATTAACGGGCACAGCTCTGATAAAATACAGGAAGGTACATACAGAAAATATGAGAATTGTAAGTAGAAATGTGGCTAAAATTTCTTTACAGAGTTTCCTCAATGTCGCCTGAATCTCTTTAAAGTGTTCGTCTTGAATAATCTGGAAGAGTGGAACTTTATTGGTAAACAAGTTCCCTAGTGAAATGTATTTGGAACATAGAGAACTGTAGAAGCCAACACAAAACAGAGCAAAACAAAAAAAAAATCAAATAACTCTTGGTAATATAATTAAAGCAAAGAAGTGAAAATTAGCTTTGATTTAAATATCAACAGCACAGTTAAAACAACTGCAAATAAAAACTGCGGCAGAGGGGGCCTGGCGAATGGCAACCCCATCAGTAGTACTCTGACGGAGTGGACCTACAGTAGGTATATGGCATCAGGAGGTTGGAGACTATTTTAGTACAAGTTTCCAGTTTTGGAGAAAATGAAGCTAAATCCCCAAAACATCTGCCTATAAAGTTTTTATGTGGCGCTCATGCACATGACCTGGAAGCTTCACTATCTGTATTAATTATCCCCCCCAACTCGCCCGTGAGGTGAGGGATAGGATGATGTTTACTGTAAATAGCAGGGGGATCAGCAATTTAAACACACATGCATGTCCAAAGTGGCAGCCTACTCCCTTACCTGGAGGTTATTCAGAGGCTCCATTTTCATGACCGGCCCCATGGTGTTGAGGGGTAGAGAGATGTCGATACTTTGGTTGGGCATTAGCGGAGTGTGAATCGGCAGGGGAGTGCTGGGAATAACTCCAAAACTGGGAACACAAAAGCAGATATTAAACACATAACTCGGCACCAAGTCAAATCATACTTTATAGCTTTTAATCACCATGTACACTATTAACTTATATAAGAACTAACAACAGTGAATGCTGTGTGTTAGGTCCGTCCTTTCCACTTGGGCAGACACACCTCCACCCAGTGATGGGAACCACACAAGGGACCCATGAGTCATAAAGGCAGTAACCCGAACCATTCAGAAAAAACCCTTTCACAGGAATCAAAACCAGGGCATCCCCACCCTACTCCCACCCCTGAGTCCCAAAGGCAGCAAACTGAACCATTCAGATAAAGCGAAATTTCCCCTAGTTGGGAAGTTAGAGTCCTCAAAACAAGCAGAATGTATGCTGCTCATATTGTGAGCAGGCTGCTGTCGAAGGTAAATCAAAACCAGAAAGCACAAACATGACACACACATGAAATACAGAGAATTTGTACTTTTTCTCAAATAAAGTCAGGGCTGGTGTTAGGCACTCGCCAACCCCGCAGCCGTAGGAGGCCCGCAAATGCCAGCGAGTGGTGGTGGGTCTGGCAGCGGGCCCCAGCAGCAGTCGTCAGCAAAAGTTAAGAGAACCAATTATTTATTCAAAACTTGTTTTACAGTCACTTGGAGATGCACAGAATTAATCACCTTTCCTACCGTTTCCTTTTACAGCTGCTGGCGCCTAGGGAGTTTCATGATGCTGCCTGCAGTACCCGATTTCCCCAACCCTGATGGATGCTGAACCGTGCAGTTCTGTCCATGCCGTGTTTGGCTGAGCTGAACTTTGCTTCCCATTTCCCTATGTTCCTCTACTGTACTGCACAAGCTGACGTGGGAGGAGATGTGGTTGGAACCAATGACAGGGCCCCACTCTGTCCGTTCCTGTTATCACACTGGGACCTGAACATTTCTGTTCCTCCTCAGGTTCATAGCTGCATTATAAAAATGGAGCCTCCGGCGCTCTTGGAATCACAGCCGAGGACCAGTTCCAGAGCGCCAGAGAGAATTTGACGACTGCAGCCACTAGCCTGACTTGCAAGAGCAGAGAGGAGGACTATTGCCCACCCACCACCCACCCAGTCAGCTAGACTGACTGTCCAGGCCCGCCACTGCCTGCTGATACAGATTTGCTGCCCTGTTACTGTCTGCCAGTGCTGCTAGAGCTGTAATTATTTTTTTTCTTTTTTAAGAAAAAGCGAACAAAGCAACCCGCAGCTAGCAGCGGTAGTTCGTTGCTACTTTGCCAGTGCAGACTCGCTACGCTGCCGCCATTACACAGAGTGGAGAGGTGACTGACTGTAGTTGCGGTGAGAGCCTCACGAGAATTCAGGGAGACCAGTATCTTGCCTTACCTGCCTTCGCTTCCTTTTCGGTAGGTAATAATGTGGGGATAGCCGGATAAGGTGGTGACTGTTTTAGTGTCTTGGTCTGTCTGAAGTGACTAGAAGACCATCAGAATTAATTTAGCCCCTGCTGGGATACAGACAGGGCACACATATTATAGAGGAGACAGCAGCTTAGTAGAGCAGCAGAGAAAGAACAATAAGAGCTGGATCAGGAGGAGCATTTTTTGTAATTTTATAAATTATTTATTATAAATGAGCTGTTCAATTGTTGCTTGCTCTTCAAGTAATTTTTTTTTTTAATTTCTTTTTTATTAGTTGAGTCGGCATTTGTACATCTGGCTAGTACAATTGAGCTTCTACCACTGAATATTTACAATTTGTTACATGCAAGTCATACTAAGAAAATAAATGGTATCTGTCACCATTGCATAACACTGTGGTAATGAATTTAAGTTAATACACGCATCATTTTTGTTCATAAAGCTTCAAAAAGCTCCCGTCTATCTACCCTGGTTGTTAGCAGGCGGCAGAACTTCCTTCACCTTATTTTTATTGAAAAATAAGGGTCGATATGAAGAAAGAGATCCTCCTCTACTCACCCAAAACAGAGGGGGGAAGAAAAAAGGCCTTAGATTGGGGGGGAACCTCACCCCATCTCGACAGCAATAGAAAGGGGGGGGGCAGTTCAGGGGCAATGTGAGGAAGTATTATTTCACAGAGAGGGTAGTGGATGCATGGAACAGCCTTCTTGAGGAGGTTGTGGGGTCTAAAACTGTGGGAGAATTCAAGAATGCATGGGACAGATATAAGGCAATTCTTGTGGGGGGTAGGAAGAAATAGGCTGTTGGTTAACTAGGATCTATGGCCTATCCTGTAGGTAGGGAAATGGGCAGACTAGATGGGCCAAGCAGTCCTTATCTGCTGTCAAAGTCTATGTTTCTATGTTTCTAACTGTGGTCAACGTCCCCCATGGAAACTAAGGGACAAAGGATGGGTCCTTTTGGGAGTAATATAATATCCTGCCCTGCCATTTCCTTAGTAAGGTCTCCTGTTTATTGTGGGCTCTTCAAGTAATTCTGACTCGCTGTCTGTCTGGGATAATGACAAATTGTGCAACAACTTGCTGGAGCACTCCCAGCAGTTAAGAAAGCACATTTTATTCTAATATATAATCTATCTATATATGCAGCAGCTGGAACCTGAAGCAGCAGTTATGGATTTGTTTTTGTTTTTTTTGTGTGGGGGGTTATATAGTGTTCTTCAGGTTTATTCTACTATAAATATAAATGCAACCTGTATAATGCTGCTCTGCATGACACTGTCTATGACTAATTGTACAGTAGCAGAAGCTGGAGCAGCTGGAGTACCAGTTTTTATATTTCAACAGTCAGATCTCCATACTTGCATCTAGTTAGTTTGATTATAATTGTTTCAGTTTTATAAATGTGGTGGGCTTGTTTCTAGGCTTCCAAATGTGATTTGTGGCACATAAGTATGCATTGCCCTCACATGGCAAGTATGCGTCCCTCACAAACTCTTCTACCACCTGTCCTATACCCTGCAAAAATCTCCGGTGCCCAGCATAACCCTGCCCTCCCCTTTCATTCATCGTAAGCTATGGTACCTCTTCCTCCTGGCCCTAATGCTAGCTGGTGATGTTGAACTAAACCCTGGACCAGTGGGTACCCTTCCTCTATATAAAACAACCTGGAATGATACCAAAGGCCTTCTCATTGCACACATGAACATAAGGAGCCTCCTTCATAACACTGCTGAACTTGAGGTATGCACTGTTCAGCACCGCCCTGATATCCTGTGCCTATCTGAAACTTGGCTAAAACCCTCCACCCCTGATGCTCTCTGCTCCCTGCCCAACTACAATATCATCAGACAAGATAGACCCTCACCCAAACGTGGAGGAGGTGTTGCCATCTTCTATAAGCCACACCTGTTGCTATCCCATAATGAAATGTCTACACTATCTCACTGTGAAGCACTTCATGCTACACTGCAGCTAGGCTCAAAAAATCTACACATAGACTGCACCTATAACCCTCCTGCTAGTTGCTACAAGGGTCTTGAAGAACTCCTCTCTTTAATAGACTGCACCGTCAGCCATAATGAAGTCCTTATTCCGGGTGACCTCAACCTGAACTGGTCTAGTACTATAAACCAGTCCTCCCACACCCTGGTACAAGGCCACAACCTTCACCAAATGATCACAGACCCAACTGGGTCATGGCTCCCCTGGAACAGTACTCTGATCGACTGGGTCCTAACTAACCGGCCAGACAGCATAAAAGTTGCAGGCACCCTTGTAGATGCTATTAGTGATCACTCCCCTATCTACTGTATCTGGCACTCTACCAGTAAACCATCTTCACCCCCAAAACTCATTACCTTCCGGAATCTGGCCAATATTAACCTAGAGCAGTTTACTTATGATCTCTCACTGATAGACTGGTCCCCGATCTACGCTTCTACTAATGCTCAGGCTGCCTTTGACTACTTCCTGAGACACTTTAGCCCTCTCCAAGACATACATACTCCCCGTGTCACCCGCTGGATTCGTGGAACCCAGACTAAATGGTTAACAAACGCCCTATTTTCCCAAATAAGAGATAGAGACAAGGCTTGGCGGCGTTTCAAGATCACTGGATTACAAACCGACCACAACCTTTGTCGCTCTCTAAGAAACTCTTGCAAAAAAAAACATACGCTTAGCCAGAAATTCCTACTGTAAGGACCTTCTTATAAAAGCCTCAGGTGACTCTAGGAAATTTTGGTCCACCATAAAATCGCTCCTTGGTACCAACAACAGGGCACATACCAGTGACATGCTGTTAAATGGCATTCACTGCAATAACCCGACAACCATAGCTAACTCTTTTAATCACCACTTCTCAGATCTCTCTAACTACCTCACCTCCCTCCCTCCTGTCACCAACACCATACCCTCTGGTAATATCAGCCCAATACTCACGCACCCACCTTTTAGGTTCCGGAGTATAAAGAGAGGTGAAGTGTTAAAACTGCTACTCACTATTCCTGACAGCACCAGCACAGGGTCCGATGGACTTGAACCAAGGCTCCTAAAAGCTGCTGCCCCACTCATCGAATCTCCCTTAACCAGAATTTTCAACCTGTCTCTACACCATGGCATAATACCAAATATATGGAAAACAGCCAAAGTCACACCAATCCCAAAAAAGGGTGACCCCAAGGAAATAAATAACTACCGCCCCATTGCAATTCTCTCTGTACTTAGCAAACTCTTAGAAAAACTAGTGGCCACCCAATCCATAGAATACCTCCATAGATACAACCTTCTGTCTAGCTCACAGCATGGCTTCCGCAAAGGGGACAGCACCTCTACTGCCCTCCTCAAACTCACCAATAACATATATGTACGGAGGCAGTATAGTGCAGTGGTCTAAGGCTCTGAGCTGCAAATTTGGTGACATCCAGCAGACCAGACCTGGGTTTGAATCCCACAGCTTCTACTTGCATACTGTGTGACCCTGAGCAAGTCACTTAACCTCCTTGTGCTCCCAGGTCGCTCCTGTAAAAAAGCTTTCAGCTTAGTGTGCTATGCCTGGTTAAACAACTAAATAAATAAAATAAATAAATATGCCTCCATGGACTCGGGCCTCCTAACAGGTGCAGTCTTCATTGACCTAATTAAGGCATTTGACCTGGTCAACCACTCTATTCTTCTAACTAAACTACGCTCCCTGGGCTTCACCACCGACACAGTGGCCTGGTTTGAAAGCTACCTGTCCGGCAGGAAACAAGCGGTAGTGTTCAACTCTGCCATATCAGACCTTTCCACCATTAACATTGGCGTGCCCCAGGGCTCAATCCTTGGGGCCCTACTCTTCTCTATCTTTATTAATGACATCCCACTCCTTGCAAACAATTGTTCATCACTGCTTTATGCTGACGATCTAGTTATTTACCACAGTGCCAGAACTGTTGCCGACTTAACCCATCCTCTCGCCGTTGCTTTTGCTAATATTCAATCCTGGCTCACCACTAACCAACTCATCCTCAACTCCAGTAAAACTTACTCCATGCACTTCGGCTCCTCTGCCAGACTTAAAGCGAATCAAAATGCCCTAACTATCCCCTGCATGGATAGATCTTCTCTGATTAGCACCAACTCCTTTTAATACCTTGGCGTTACTCTCGATCCATCCCTCGACTTTGACCTACACATTACAACCACCTGCAAGTCAGTTAACGCCAAGATAGGTAGTGCCTACCGAACTAGATATGCCCTTACCCCACCTGCCAGACTTGCTGTGACACAAGGCTTTCTTCTCCCTGCCCTTGCTTATGGCTCAGTCACCTACCTCTTTGCCTCCAAATCATCCCTCCATAAGTGGGACACTACCTACAACAGCATCTGCCGTTATGCTTCCGCATCTCCACGTTACAAACATCATTGCCAGCTCTATAGTGACCTAAAATGGCTGTGCCCCTCTGCTCACAGACTCCAGGCCTTGGCTCATTAATTGACAATATTGTCAGATCTGGCCTCACAATCCCTTTCATCCCTACAGGATGCTCCAGCCTCTCTGTGTTATGGCTCTGGGTTAGACTGACCAGCTCTCTTTGCATACCTAGGCACAGAACCAATATGGGTGCAGCGCCCTTTCCAACGTTGCTCCTAAATACTGGAATTCCATACCCCAAGCTATTCAACGAACAGCCTCCCACGCCACTTTTAAGTCACTACACAAAGAACACTTACGCTTTATCAACCCCTGCACCTGCTATAATCCACCTTACCTCCACTCTTCTTACCCAGTTGCTCTGTTTCAATCATCCTTATTCCCTTCCTCCCTCTCTCTCTGCTTTCTCTCTCCCTCGCTCTCTCGCATCTCTTTTATTACTTGATATCTTGTCTCTTTGAATGCCTGCTATTGCTAACGCCTATGTTCCCACTTAACTTTATTCTGAGATCCCTGTACTACTGTGCTGTATTTTCATCTTACTGTTGTAAATCTATTTGTGTTTGTTGTCAAAATTTTTGTCTCCCTGTACCTGAAGCCTTGACTTGACTCTGTACTGTACTGCTTTCATGTGCTGCGTCACATACACAATTCTGTATATCTAAAATGTGCTCTCCCGGGTCGTGCCTAAAAATAGGCATTTTTGTGCCTAGTGCACTTACCCGGTTACCAAAAGCAAATAAATAATAAATTGGCGCATATTCCACTAAATTAAAATACTATGTAGAAAGTTTACTGGGGAGGGGGGCCTGGACTGTCTGTAGGGCCCTGGTCATAGAGTTTGCTGGAGGCCTCCAAAGTCTTAAAACCGGCCCTGAATAAAGTAAATTTATCCTTCGACACACCGTGTGTTTCTCCGTGTGGAGACTGTGAAGCTGAGCTGCTTGAAGTTGCTATAGAGAATAGCAAACACCAAAGTGCAAAGAACATGTTGGCTGTAGCACACTCCTAGTGGGGGCTGTGACAGCACTGGCCAAGAGAGTAACGCTCGAGTGCCTCAGTGATGTCATAGCATCTACGAGGTGTGTGAACCTGCAAATTCTTCACACTTTGGTGTGTGTTTTTTTTTTATATTTTATTTTTTTTTATTTTATTTATTGAGATATTCAAAAAGACCTTTGAGTCAAAGACTCATTTACAAAGGTTCCACGTCACACATAGAGTACAGAAGGGATGAAACATGGTTTACAGGTTGTTTGCACATTACAAAGATCTTAAAAAATTATTTTTTATTTTTTTTAAACATGGTTACACATTTGATTCAGTGGGTGAGCTACCCTTCCAGGGGAACATGATTTACAAGAGATTTGCACAGCCATAGAGGAGCAGAGAGGTTCTGAAGTGGCTGTTTGTCCACAATAAGTTATCTCGTGGGAACCATTGGCATGGAGTCAGAGATGTTCAGGGTCTGGGGGGTCAGTTGCAGTCACACAGGTTGGAGGCTCGTAGGCGATTCCTTAGTCTGGTTTTGAAAGGAACAAGCCTAGTTTCTTCTGTTATTAGGCTGGGGACCGCGTTTGTCCAGGATGGGGCTTTGTAGCTGAAAGTTCGCTGGAATTGGGAAGTCTGGCCACGGGGTACCCATGGCAATGGTTTGTTCGAGCTACGGGTTGTTCTGCCTGGTGGTGTTGGGAGGATAAATTGGTTCAGGGCGGGGGGGAGGATAATCTTTCTGGTCATTAGGCAGGTGTGACACCTGATTCTGTTGTCTAGGTTAAGCCAGTTTGCGGTACTGTAGAGGAAGCATATGTGTGTGAGGCGATCACAACCTAGGGTGAGATGGCAGGCTTTGTTAAGCACAAGTCGGAGTCAGTTTAGGGCTGTGGATGCTGCTGCACTGTAGACGACGATGTTGTAGTCCAGCAGGGAGAGGATAGAGGAGTTTATGGTGAGTTGTAATGCTTCAGGGGTGAGGCAGTGTTTGTATCGGTAGAGAACTCCTAGTCTGGAGCTAAGGGCAGTTGATAGGTGTGGGATATGAAGATTAAAGTTGAGGGCAGGGTCTAGTGTGATCCCTAGATATTTAAAGTTGCTTACTTGTTCTAGGAGGGGTATGACTAGCGGTGAGAAATTGGGGGCAGAGGTTTTTGAGGGGGTTCTGGGGATATGAGAAAATCATGACTTTTGTCTTATTGTAGTTTATTCTAAGATGCTAGGTGGCAAGCTGTTATTTGATTTCATGGAAAGAGTGTTGGAGAGTGTGGTGGAGTTTGAGGGGTGCCGGGTCAGAGGCGTACAGGACAGCATCGTCCATGTACAGTAGCAGGTTGCCGGGGCAGGCAGATGGGAGGGAGTTTAGGTATAGACTGAAAAGTAAGGGGCCAAGTATGGAGCCTTGTGTGACACCGGAGCAGATAGGGAGGCGGGGGGACAGGACAGTGCCAACCTTGACCATCTGCATTCTATCGGTGAGATAGCTGGTGAACCAGTTCATGGAGTCATTGGAGAAGCCAGTGTAGGCCAGAGTATTTAGTAAGAGGGCATGGTTGACGGTATCAAATGCCTTAGATAGGTCCACGAAGATGGCGCCTGTGAGGTGGCCACAGTCCAAGGCTGAGTGGACATGGGAGGTAAATTCAAGGAGGGCAGTGGTGGTACTATGACCCTTTCGGAAGCCGTGTTGCTGGTTGGTTAGCAGGTGATATTTATTAAGGTGGTCAGTAAGTTGGTCGGCAACTATGCGTTCCAGCGCTTTAGATAGGGGGGTAGAATGGCGATGGGGCGGTAGTTTGTGGAGGTACGGTCCCCATTTTTATGGATGGGTGTGATGTATGCCGATTTCCAGGGGGTTGGGAATTTCCCTTGACAGAGGAAGCAGTTTAGAATGTGGGTGAGTGGGGCTAGGACTTCCAGGAGGGTGAGGCGGAGAAGTCTCAGGTCCAGGGAGTCGTGACTACAGTGATGGTGGCTAATGGCATTGGTTAGGTAGGGCTTTGCTGTCTCTGGGGTGAGGACACATAGATAGAAGAGAGGAGCAAGGGGGCATGGAAATTTTGGCCAGTGGGGGTCAAAGAAGTTTGGGGGAGCACATGAGTGAGATCAGTGAAGGCCGAGTTTAGGGCTGAGGCTATACTGAGGTCGGTAGAGAGGCTTCCCTCAATTTGCATTTGGTCAGGTGGCAGATTAGGGGTTTTGCCACAGAGTTCCTTAATATTATCCCAGAATTTGCGCCCAGTGCCCCAGGTGCAGGTTAAGGTAGCTTTGTAATAAGTCTGCTTTGGCGGTGCGTATGGCCCAGGTGCACTTATTTCGGGCCTCCCTATACCGTTGCCTGTCCGAAGGCCATTGGGTCTCATTTGCTAGGTGCCATAGGTCATCACGCTGTTGCAGTAGGCCTAGGAGGTGGTCCAAGAACCAAGGGGCATGGTTTCCCTTGGACATAGTTTTGGTAAGGGGTGCGAACTTGTCACAGGCCGTATTGAAAGTGGTGATGAATAGGTCAAGGGCTCGGTCTGAGTCGAGGGTGTTTGCTAGGGGTATCCAGTCCCAGTCTCTGAGGTGGGCCTTGAGTTGAGCTAGTTTGCCAGGCCTAAGTTTGCGTTATGAAATAATTTTAGGAGGGGTTTTGAGGGGAGTGCCAGACCAGTTGCAGAGTACCGGTGAGTGGTCACTTAGAGCGTCAGGGAGGACTAGCGTACTGGTAATTTTGTGAGGGCAGTTGGTGAAGATTAGGTCTAGTACACAAGATGTCCCCATATGTGTGTTAACCCGGGTAGGGGGTTTGATGACCTGTGTGAGATCGAGGGCAGCAGCCTCGTTAATGAACGGGGTGGCCGTCTTGGCCAGCCAATTAATGTTGAAGTCCCCCAGGAGTATTTTTTAATGCTTTGGGGATAGTGTAGCGAGACAGGACATGATGGCTTGGAAGGCTAGCTTCTGGTCTCTGGGAGGGACATAGGCAGTGGTGAGGAGGAGAGGGGTGGTGGACTTTCCTAGTGATAATTTTAGGGTGAGGGCCTGAGCCTTGGAAGTTAGTTGGGGCAGAGGAAGTAGGTGGCCTGAGAGACAGTTCTCAAGGTAGAGAGCGCAGCCTCCCCCTCTCTTTCCCACTCGGTCGGAACGGAAGAGGAGATATCCAGGGAGGTTTCCTGCCGAGTCAGGGACAGTGGGGGAGAGCCAGGTTTCACTCAATGCAATGATATCAGGGTGATGCTGGTGTACCCACCCTTGAAATGAGTCCCATTTTCTTTGAAGGCTACAGATGTTTAGTGAGGCAATGCGTGGCCCATTTACTGGTGATGGGTGGGCCGGTGGGGGATTCAGTGGGCCAGGGTTGGGGTGGACATTGCCAGTCAGGAGCAGAAGAAGTACGAGTGACCTGAGGTGATATCTAGTTGCTCGAGTAGTTAGCCATTGGCATATTCGCTGCAGGATCCCCATGGTGGGTACTGGCAGTTTCAGGGTATGGGGGGCTGATAGGAGGAGTAGCTGGGGAAGGGGGAGGTGCGGTGTGGATGCGGTATGAGGTTGGCAGGAAAAGGAGGAGCTCCAGACAGTCACCCGCCATGGGAGAGGGTGTCTAGGGGAGAGGGAGGGATGGAGGGAGGAAAAGTTGAAGTATCTGTTTGTTTATGAGGTGTAGTGAGGGTGGCGTGCTGTTTCCTGGTTATCAGCCATGGCTTGTAAAGGCTGATAGCTCATGTGTGGATGGGGGGAGGGTGATGTTGTGAGTGTCTGGTTGCATGAGGATAGGATGGGGCAGATTTGGTCCCCTTTGCAGCGTTGGGGGGGGGGATAAGGTGTTTGAAGGAGCAAAAAAAAGGAGAGTGATGATGGTCAGTGGGAGCATGGTTGGGCTAGAGAGCTAGATGGAAGAGTCAGGTCAAAAGGAAGAAATGAAAAGGGACCTCTAGTGGTGGTAGAATATAAGCTGCAGGTGGGAAAGCTGGCTGACAGGTTATTTCGTGATCATGTGATCAGAAATATACCTATATAAGATGCCAACCAAGGGTGGTGGTGGGGGCGGTGGGGAGCCGAACACCAAAGCCTGCTGTTTCAGGGAGGGAGCGGTTGCAATCAGGCGAGCTGCTACTGGTGCGTTCAAGTACCTGGAGTCAGGATTCGACACTCCTTCTGATGGGCTGGCGAGAGCTGGCTGCAGCCCTCACAACCTCCTGGTCTGCTGTGGAGGGGAGAGAGAGAGAGGGGATTACATAGTTAGGAGGGCTTTGGGGAGTGAGCGGGGGCTAGGCACGTGTGTTAGGATTGCTAGGTTCTCCTTCTCAAATTCACGTATGCAGTATCAATTGTTTTGTCCCCCAAATTAGATACAGAAATAACTGAGAGAAAATACAGGTTACTCACCTGTAACAGGAATTCTAGGAATGGTGCATGTTGTTCATCCACACTGTCTGGCAGTTTCCTTGCCGCTTTAAATCTTGCCGGAAGGTCTTCAAGCTGGTTCCTCCCATCCACCCGGGTGGTAAAACTCTCAGCTCCACCCCATGACGCCAGATCTAGCTCGCTGGAAGCAAGGCTGTGCGTCGAAGCTGGGGAAGTGGTGGGTCCTGTGGATGAACAACATATACCATTCCTAGAACTCCTGTTACAGGTGAGTAACCTGTATTTCTAGGGACATGGATATATTGTTCATCCACACTGTCTGGCAGACTCCTAACAGTTCTCCGGGAGGAGGAGGCAAAGCACACCCCTACTTGGGAAATAAAGACTGGAGAACCGAGGCCCCAAAACCAGCATCCCAGCATGACTCAAGGTCGATGTGGTAGTGGGTGATGAAGGTGTGTGCTGACTTCCAGGTAGCAGCACTGCAGATTTCCTGGATAGGATGCCCTGGAAGCAGCCACCAATGCATGTGTAAGTCGGGTAGAATGAGCTCTTATCCCTCTGGGAAGCTCCGTGCCCGCCAGCCTATAGCAGAGATTTATGCAGGAGGTGACCCACCTGTCTATCGTCCCGCTTGGCTGCAGGTCTGCTGAGTGCGGCTTCAGCGTGAGTGACAAATAGCTGGCGAACCTCTCCCGAACTTCAGCCGTCCGCTCCTTATAATAAGCGCGCGCTCTTCTAGGATCCAAAGTATGGAGCCTATATTCGGCCTCCAAGGTGTGATTGGGGTAGAACACCAGCAGAGTCATCACCTGGTTAAGGTGAAACTCCGACACCACCTTTGGAAGGAATTTCGGGTGGGGGCACGGGACAACCTTGTCCCTGTGGAAGACCAGATATGGAGACTTGATGGAAAGCGCCTGGAGCTCTCCCATCCTTCTGGCTGACGCGATAGCCACCAAGAAGGTGGTTTTCCACGACAGGTGAGAGATGTCACACCTGTGTATCGGTTCGAATGGCTTGCCCATGAGCTTAGCCAATACCAGCAGTAGATCCCACAGAGATGGAGGATCTCGCACCAGAGGGGATATGTGATCAAGGCCTTTGAAAAAGCGCACGACCACCTTCTCCTGCGCCACCAACTGCTTCCCGGCCAGCACCCAGTAAGCAGAGATGGCTGCCAGGTGCACCTTAAGGGTCGTCGACCGAAGCCCTTGCTGAGAAAGGGATCACAGGTAGTCCAGAATGCTTGCCAAGGAACAGAAAGAAGGGTCCAGGCCCTTGCCCTGACACCAAACAGAGAATCTCTTCCATTTGAAGGTGTAGCATTTTCTGGTCGGCTCCTTACGGGAGGCCTCAACGACGCTGAGGACCTCGTCGGAAAGACCCAAGGCCTGGAACTCTAGCTGCTCAGGAACCAGGCCATCAGGTGAAGTGACTGAAGGTCCGGATGGAATACCTTACCTTGACTGACTGAGATCACATCCGGCGGGCTGGAAGCCACCTCGGGAGCCTGGAGCTGAGGAGATCTGGATACCAGAACTGGTGGGGCCAGTCTGGGGCTACCAGAATCACCTGCGCCTTGTCCCTCCTCGCCTTGAGAAGCACCTTGTGGATCAAGGGAAATGGGGGAAAGTAAAAAAGGAGCCAAGGGGTCCATGGCCGAGAGAAGGCATCCCCTGCAGCGAGCCCTGCTGAGGCGGGTATGAAACAGTCTCAGCCGCATTCTCTGGGAAGAAACAGGTCCGCCTGAAACGGCGCCTCAGTGGGAGAAAGATCTTGTACTACCTCCGGCAGGAGAGACCACTGTGAGACGCAGCCCTATCGGTTTAGGGCATCGGCCAGGGTGTTGGAGGCTCCTGCCACATGAATGGCGAGAGATCTGCTCCAGGCTGCTTGCGGTGACCAAATACGGAGAGCTTCCCTGCACAGAGACATTGGGCGTGTCCTGCCCTGGCGGTTTAGATAGTACACGGTCGTGGTATTGTCCATCTGGACCTGAACCACTTGACCCTGTAGAAATGGAGTGAAGGCAGTGAGGGCTAGACGAACTGCTCGAAGCTCCAGCAGGTTGATATGGCATCGGGACTCCCAAGGGGATCAGAGGGCGTGTGCTCTGTGCTCCCCCAGATGGGCACCCCAACCCATCAGAGAGGCATTGGTTGACAGCGAGACCGTCGGCTCGGGGCGGACAAACGGGATGCCCTCCTGCAGATGTGCTGGAACGGTCCAGCACTGGAGAGCATTCCACATTCCCTGGGTCACTGTCACTAGCTGATCCGGCGGATCGAAGTGCTGTGATCATTGGCTGGCCAGCCCCCATTGAAGGGGACGCATGCACCAGTGGGTCCAATGGACCACGCTGGTGCAGGCCGCCATGAGGCCCAGGAGGCGGAGGAAGTCCCGGGCAGGGCGCGATTGCCCAACCTGAAATGATTGGGCAAAGGAGGAAAGAACCTTGGCCCTGTCCGCCGGGAGCTGTGCTCTGGCTCGTAGAGAGTCGAGCTCTGCCCCGATGAATTGTATCACTTGCTTTGGCACGAGTTCCAACTTAGCCTCATTGATGAGGGGGCCAATCTGAGAGCAAACCTGGAGGGCGAGATCTCTGGACCGCTCCACCTCCACTCTGGAGGGGGCTGCAATCAGCCAGTCGTCCAGGTAGGGGTACACCCGGACCCTCCGGCGCCGCAGGAATGCTGTCACCACTGCCATGCATTTGGTGAAGACCCTGGGAGCTAGGGAAAGGCCGAAGGGCATGGCCCTGAACTTGTAAAGGGATCCCTCTGCTCTGAAGCAGAGGAATCTCTGGTGGGACGGACAGATTGGGACATGAAAGAACGCGTCCTGAAGGTCCAGAGAACAGAACCACACGCCTCGTTCCAAGGATGGGATTATCTGAGCCAGAGTGACCATCCTGAAGGTCCGAGACCTTAGAAACCTGTTCAGGTCGTGCAGGTCGAGAATGGGGCACCAGCCCCCCATCCGTTCTGGGACCAGGAAGTACCTGGACACAAACCCTGGGTCGGGAGGAGGATCCGCCACCTTTCTGATCATCTCTTTTTCGAGGAGCAGGGCAGTATCGGCTTGGCGAGCCAACAAAGAGGCTGCGGACCCCGTATCCACCCGAGGGGTGACGGCTCGGAAGGGCGGGGCCTGCTCGAACTCCAGGGGCAGGCCCTTTCCTACCACCTCCAAAACCCAATGGTCCGTGGTGATAACGGACCAAGCGGAAAGGAAGTGGCGGAGTCGTCCCCCCACAGGGGGAACCCTGGGGGAGTGACGAGGCTGGGGGTGACACCCCTCAACTCGTCACTGGGCAGGCTTAGAGGAGGGACCAGCCGAGGAATCTCCTGGGCCTTTACCTCCTTGCTTCCTGTTGGAGGAAGCCGCAGGCTTGGGTTTGGGATGCCATGCGCGAGCCTGCTGGTGCTGGTGCTGTTGGGCCGGAAGTGCCGAAGGCGCAGAAGGACGAAAGGACTTGTGCTGCTGCTGTCAGCGACCTTTGTCCTTCTGGGCGGAGGTGACTGAGTCTAGAGTGGCACTGGACTTTTCGATCTGCTGGAGGTGACCTTCCACTCCAGGGCCGAAGAGGTCGGTCCCCAAGAAGGGGACATCCGCCAGTTTGTGCTGGGTATCCGCCGCAAAGGTGGATATCCTCAGCCATGCTCAGCGGCGCATGGCCACCGCAGTCGCAACCAATCTGGCACAGGAGTCTCCGATGTCCAGAGCTGTTTGGAGCTGCTGCTTAGCCACTGCCCTACCCTGGTCCCGTACCTGCCAGACCGTGGTCTGCAGGTTGGCCGGGAGATGAGGGATCACCTCATCCAGGGAGCCCATGAGGGCATGGGAGAAGTGTGCCATCAGCACAGCCGAGCTGGCCTGGCAGAGGCCAAGGGAGGATACAGCGTCACCTTGCACTCCGCATAGTCCAGCTTTTTGGACTCCTTGTCGGGGGGGGGCTTGTCCACATCCCTAGCATTCCCGGAACGCCGGAAAACGCTGTCGGTGACCAACCCCTCAGCAGAGGGGTGTTCCGAAGAACCAGGCAAAGAGCCGGTAGGAACCGCATACTTCCTGGCCATCCTGGTCGAAGGTGCAGGACAGGAAGCAGGCCGCTGCCAGAGCTCCAAGGCTGGGCCAACAATTGCTTCAGCCACCGGAAAGGCCTCCGTGGGTGAATCCCCTCGGTCCAGTATCTCCGTCAGGGGATATTTGGCCCACTTGGATACGGACTCAAGCTGCATCCCGGTGGACTCCGAGATGAGCCGAAGCAAACCCATGAAGGATGATGGGCTTTCGTCCATTGACTGGCCCCCAGAGGACTCCAGGTCTATGGGCCTGGAGAACAGGGAGGAGTCGTTGTTGGACTCCAAGGAGTCCGCGAAGAGCTGCCTGGGGCCTGAACCACCCTCCACCTGCCGAGGACGGTCGGGAGTGAGGGTGACCGACAACCTGTGGGGCAGGCCCTGACCCAACCGAAAGTCCTTGGTCGGCGCCCCCGATTTTGGCTGTGGAGGCGGAGGTTCCACCACAAATCGTTAGGGCAGCTGGTTTCAGCCGAACAACCGGCCCAGGCTTGGGCACCTCGGCTACAGCAAGGGGTTGTTTCGGCTGCTTGGGTGACAGCCACTTGATGGACGGGGAAGGCGACGGAGACGGCGTTGGCTTGTTCCTGGACAGAAGTAACTGCTGCCACATCAGACCCTCATGCCGTCCGACGCCAATTTTGCGTCGAAGCCTCTCCTCTTCTGAGGAGGAAGACGAGGACGAGCGGCGGCACCGCTTACCTCGGTACCGAGACCGCCAGTGTCGGCGAGATCGGCTGGACTGAGACGATGTCCGAGACCGAGATCCTCTGCATTTCCGAGGACCGGTCTGGGAAGGGACAGGGGACACCTGCTCTTCCCTCGGCTCGGAAGCCTTAACTGGCGACTGCGGCACTGGAGGCGCAGGCAAGTCCTCGGTCTCCACCGGGGGAACCGGTGAAGAAGGGTTGTCGACTTCACCAGTCGACAGCCCGTCCGACGGGTCAAGAAAAATCTCGACCGTGTCGACAGGTGTCTCGGCCGGCTGGCCTGACGGGGACGCCATGAAGCCAGCGGCCTTAGCCGCAATGTTCACCGCAGTCGACTGTCCGGGGAAAGGGACCTCTCCCGCTCCCACGAACCCGACGATGGGACTTACCCTTTGAGTCCTTCTTTTTGGACTGAGAGGAATGTCCCGATGGCCCCTTTCCCTTCGTGGAAAGGGATTGGCAAAGCTCCTTAAAAGAAGCTGAATATGAGGTACCCAGTGAGAGCAGGATAAATGCCGTGACCGAGGAAGAGGATGATCATCTGCTCGAGTTGCTCAGCCGAGCCAGCCGCCGCAGTAACCGCCCAATGAGCCTCCTTCGACTTAACTGGCAGGTAGCACTTCTTGGGGTGCCCAAGCTGTAACTGGGCAGCGCCTACTTCCAGGACGTTGACTGAAAACGAACGGCATAACTCGCAGGCCTGCGGGTCATGTTCTAGGCCGAGGCAGTAGATGCACGTGGAGTGCGGGTCCGTCCTGGACATCTTCTGCCCACAAGGGCACCGCCGAAATCCGGGAGTCGATTTGTCCATCACAGCCGTGAGGGAGAAAGTTGACCGAAGTCTTGAAAATTTTAAAATAAGTTTCGGGCGAACCAAAGAATTAGGATCCAGACTACACGCAGAGCGTTAAGGAGGGAACCTGAGCTTCCAAGCGGTAAGGATGATCTGGCGTCATGGGGCGGAGCTGAGAGTTTTACCACCCGGGTGGATGGGAGGAGCCAGCTTGAAGACCTTCCAGCAAGATTTAAAGCGGCAAGGAACCTTCCAGACAGTGTGGATGAACAACATATCCATCTCCCTAGAAAATTACTTTAAGGGAAATTCAAGGTAGCAACTAAAAAGCAGAGTCCACAGAGTAGTAAGCAGCTTATTCTTAGCATTAAAATTCTATCTCTGCTACTGAGCTGATACAATTAATGGACACAAAGAAAAAAGGCACCAAGAGCTGCGTTTTAAAAAGCCTGCGGTTTCAGGGAGGGAGCGGTCGCGATCAGGCGAGCTGCTGCTGGTGCATTCAAGTACCTGGAGTCAGGATTCGGTGCTCTGTTTACGGTGGGCTGGGGGAGAGCTGGCTGTAGCCCTCGTGACTCCAGGGTCTGCTAGAGTCAGGATTCGGTGCTCCATTTACGGTGGGCTTGGGGAGAGCTGGCTGTAGCCTTCGTGACCTCCGGGTCTGGAGTCAGGATTCGGCGCTTCGTTTACAGTGGGCTGGGAGAGAGCTGGCTGTAGCCCTCGTGACCTCCAGGTCTGCTGGAGTCAGGATTCGGTGCTCTGTTTACGGTGGGCTGGGGGAGAGCTGGCTGTAGCCCTCGCGACCTCCAGGTCACAATGGCAACTGTTAGTGGGGTTTTAGGCAAGTTTTTAAGTACTAAGGTGAGCAATTTATTCTTTGGTTACTGCAGTGTTTATTGTGGCAGACTGCTGGTGAGTGACCATTTTTGAAAGTGAAAACTCAGTTTGAGTGCACACTTCTTATGAGGACAGCTGCGATTGCAGCTGGGCTCACAGTCAAAGACTAAAGTTGTTCCTAACAGCCTGAAAAAGTTGTATGTAAAGAACAACTTTTTGAAGCCATGGAAAAAACATGCTGTGTATTATAAATTCATAAACTGTAGGTTTACTATAAACTACAGCTAGTGAGTACAAAAGCCCAATGCTTTGTGCATCTCGCGCTTCACCAGGGGACAAAGCGGAGTGAGGGAAGTGGCTTTTGTTTCTGCACTGCAGTTTGTTGTAAAGCTTTGATTTATGTATTTATCCCTCTTGAGTGTCACTTTTGTGCTCAGAAGTGAGAGTCCCACCCCTCCTCTAATACACGCTATGTCATGGACCACCACTAGAAGTCCCGTTGTGCTTTTATAACTACTCAACAGTGCTTTTACTGCTACTCAAGAATTCACTAGCAGATGGTAATGCTTTGCACAGTCCACATTGTTCTCATACATGACGCTGTCTTATGCCCCTTCCAAAAGCATACCCACCCGGGGGCAATTTTATTTGGGCACATAAGGAATCTTATCTAGACAGGCTAAGCAGGGACTAAATTAGCGCATGCGCGCACGCACACACACACACACACACACACACACACACACACGCACACACACACACACACAGAGTCAAGAATGGCCAAAGGCCACAATCATTTGGGTTCCCAGCAAGTTATGAAGAACTGTATACTGAATGTCTGAGAAAATGAGGAAAATGTAAATGTGACCTCTGACCTCTGACATCAGCATGCTAATCTCTCAAATGAAATTCCAACAGGACACACAATAGTTATGTAAAGGCACTGGGTAAATGATGTTCATGACCATTAAGAAAATGTGGATTTGGGGGATGGACAGTAGAGTAGCTGCGTAGTTGCTTGCCATGCTGGAATCCTGAGTTTACATCCTACACCATGGATTTTGTGGCAGGTCGACAAGAAGCCAAGGCAGAGTCTACCTGGATACC
This sequence comes from Neoceratodus forsteri, assembly GCA_016271365.2. NCBI lineage: Eukaryota > Metazoa > Chordata > Ceratodontiformes > Ceratodontidae > Neoceratodus > Neoceratodus forsteri. The sequence continues at coordinate 206,291,091 of JADMNL010000030.1, forward strand.
CTCAGTCTCTAGGGGCAGGTAGCCATGGCCACAGGTAGTCACAGGAAGAACTACCAACAATGGAGTGTGTGCTAGTGGCCATAGGAAATAGAAGTTATTTGCAAGCATACTTCTACTACAACAACTGTTCACATCCACACTTCCATGGAGCATGGTCAATTTCTAGAACAGTCTTCAAACATGACTCCACCCACCACTCAAACTTGTAATTCTCTTGCTCCACCACTACTGTACTCAGACCCGCACAATGAGAACAGGAATCTGAGGCAGGCCTTGCTGGGGAGAAGTCGTGTGGATGTGAACTGAATACTAGCAGTAGAAAGACCATTTACTCACTACAACAGTAGATCTTTGAAATAATTTCCTCCATTGGGCAACACCTTTTGAACTGTTAGTCGCTGGCCTCAGGACCATTCAGAAACGTTTAGCAGATGGGGACTCCCATGAGGACATGCCACACTGGCACCTATGTAATCGTGGGCAGCCACACTGCTCTTCAGTTCACAGCTTGAGATAAGCTCAGAGGGCCTCTTGCCATGAGGAACCGCAAGACCAGACCAGTACAAGACACGTGAAGAGAGGTATGGGACTGGGAACACAGTATACAATAGGCACTTAAGGACACCTCCAAATAAGGCTGTGATCAAACCTGCCAGCTGATACCTCAGAAAGGGGAAGGAGGGTGAGTGCACTGTGGCCCAGTGAAGAAGAGTCTCTTGTATATCCACTGTTATGATGAGTAACTGTTCCATCATTATAGAAGATATCTTCTCCATTGGGCCACATCTCTGGAACAATTCCCGAGTAGTACACAAGGTTCCCAGGAAGTATGGCAAAGTCTGATATGACATGACAGAAGGCCTTGCAAACCCACAAGAGCAAATCCAGCATGTCTACAAGAGATGATATCTCGACAGTAGTGCTTATTCATGCTTTACAAGCTTTTTCATGTAAACACTTGATAACCGGGAAAGGCACGCTGAGCTGAGGAACGATTCCAGGTGCGCGGGGGGGTGTGATGGAGTACATACACAGCGTGCCACAATATACAAAAACACCAGTATTACATACAACAGTGGATCAATTAGAAAAAGATGAGGTTGCTTGCAGGATATCGGACACAACAAATTTTGACATAGACAGTGGATGGGCCAGAACTGATTTGTTTCTGGTCTTACATATAGTTCAGCAAATGTTACAGTGACTACAACCTTACAACAGAGTTCATCAGTCTATACAATGAGAGTGCCAGGAGGCAAGGAGTTTATATGTGAAAGTGCTCAAATTGGGGAGAGTAGTAAAGTAAGTGCAATAGTTGGCAGAGGACACATGGGACAGGTGTTAGGAGGAAGAAGGTCATATGGGGCAACGGCAAGGTGGAGGAGGAGGAGGAAGGGAGTAAAGTTGATACCTGCAGGCAAGGTACAAGGTGGTGTTCCTTATGGTGGGGGTAAACTTGTTCCACAGGCTAGGGAAGCAGAAGAAAAAAGTGGCCTGCCCAAAGGTGGAGGATGGGCGGGGTATGCAAAAGGAGCATTCATTTCTGTGTCTCATTTCATAAGGGGAGTTGGAGGCAGGGGAGAGACTATTCAACTGGTAGGAGGGTAGTATGTTGAATCAGTATTTGCATAGGTTGAGGAATGGATATATCGTCTGTGGGCCAGTGGGGTTAGTCCAAGAGGGGGTAAAGATCACAGTGGTGTGTTCTAGAGGGTGCAGAAGGAGTTTAGAAGAGTGTCAAGTTTGGATAGGGAGGTTGCGGGGGCCGTGCAGTAGACCACGTCTGCATAATCAACAATGGGGATGATAATTTTAGTTGCTATTTGAATTCTAGCAGGAGGAGAAAGAGTCTCTATTGTGGAACAGCACACCGAGTTTTGGGCGAAGTCTGGCTACAGTTGCATTGATGTGAGATGAAAAGGATAGGTGGGGGTCTAACCAAACACCCAGGTATTTGTATTTAGAGACCTGGTCGAGAGGGTGCCATCTAGAGAGCTGACTGGTTGGGGGATCTGTTAAGTTTTTGAGTAGTGCCAAAGAACATAGATACCGTTTTGGAGGTATTTAGTTTTAGCTGGTTTTGGTTGAACCACCACAGAATACTGCCAAAATCGCTTTGGAGGATAAACTGGACTTCGCGAGGTGAGGGGCCTGAGGTGAAGAGGCTTGTATCGTTTACATACATGTGAATACCGGAATTTGTACAGGAGGAGGGAAGGTTGTTTATGAAAAGGGAGAAGAGGATTGGGCCAAGGATCGAGCTTTGTGGGACGCCAGCTAGGACGTGGCGGGGGGGGAGAGGGAGAGACATCATTGATTTTGACTGATTGCGATCTGTTTGAAAGGTAGGAGTAGAACCATTGTAAGGTGATAAGAGCTAGGTCTGCAGCTTTTACTTTTGTTAGGAGAAGAGGGTGGGAAATGGAATCAAAAGCCTTGGCCAGGTCTACAAATACAGCAGCAGTAAGGAGTCCTCAATCAGCAGCAGTGTAGACGAGGTTTGACGCACAAGAGTGAGGAAATAGTGGAGTGCTGCTTCCTGAAGCCAGACTGGTGTGGAATTAAGATGTTGTTAGTCATTAGGTAATCCGATAGCCTTGTGTGGGCCAGGCACTCCTGTAGCTTGGCAAGAGCTGGGGAAAGTGAGATGGTCTGTAATTTCTGGGCTGGGAGGGGTCACCACATTTGTGGAGGTGAATGACGGAGGCATATTTCCAGGCCAGGGGTACCACGCCTGTTAAGAAGGAGAGGTTGAGTAGATGGATGAAGGGCCTGGTAACTGCAGGAGCCGAGATGTGTAGGAGCTTTGGGTGAATCCCGTCAGAGCTTGATTTGCTGATGTTGAGCGAGCAAAGGGCTGTGAGCACCTCTTGTTCAGAGATGGGATATGAAGTTGTTGTGACAGTGGGAGGGGGACAAAGGATTGAGAGGGGGCCCTGTAGTAAAGCACAGGATGTGAAGAATTTGCTAAGTGTTTCGGCAATGCCAATGGAATCGGTGACAGGCTGGCCATGTTGCATGAAGGCAGGGGAGCTGGGTTGTGTGGGAGAGTCTAGGAGAAAGTGTACAACATTCCAGAATTTGGACGGGTGAGCTTGGGCCAGCTGCATTTTGAAATAATCCATTTTTGCCACTCCAATAGCCTTAGTGCATTGGTTGCGGAGGGTGTTGTAGGCCTGCCTGTTTAGTGGGCTAGGGTGAGCTTTGTAATCAGCCCAGGCTTTGTCCCTTGCTTTGCATTTGGCGAGTAGGGGGGTGGTCATCCACAAATGGTGGCACTTTTTTACCCTGAGTTTTTTCAGAGGAGCGTGGGCATCCCAGATAGCCATGAATGTTTGCAGGAAAGTGGAGAGGGCTGTGTCAGCATTAGGGGCCATGTACACCAGGCTCCAGTCAGCTAGATCTAGGCTAGTTAGCAGGGACTCTGAGTTTAGGGAGTGTGTGTGTTAATGTACTTGGGGGCTGACTTGGGCATGTGAGTCTTTCTGATGCAGTATGTGATGCAATGGTCACTTAGTGCATTAGCTAGGATGCCTGAAAAGGCTACTCTGTGGGGGTGGGTGGTGAGGATCCAATCGAGGAGCGAGTATTTTTGGGAGTGAGGGTTGTAACGAGTGGGTTCTTTGAGCAGCTGTATGAGGTTAAGAGACTCTGTACTGTCAGTGTGGACCTTCGAGGTCGGGGCAAGCCAGTCCAGGTTGAAATCCCCTAATAGCACCAGTATACAGTTAGCCAGTCATTTGGAAGAACACGGTTTAAACATGGAGCACCCTCTACCTAGGGGCAGATGAAACAGAAAGCTGAGCGGACTTTCTGCAGCCCTTAGAGTGAACAAGATAGAAAAAACAGGTTACTCACCTGTAACAGCAGTTCTAGGAGTGGTATATGTTGTTCATCCACACTGTCTGGCACGTCCTTTCCCTTTAAGAATCTTGCCAGAAGGTCTTTAAGCTGGCTCCTCCCACCCACCTCCTGGTATAGTGCCCTGCTCCACCCCTTGATACTGGTAGATCTTGCCCTGTTTCTGAAGCATAGGCTGTGCATCGAAGCCGGGAAGGTTGGGTGGGTCAGTGTGGATGAACAACATATACCACTCCTAGAACTACTATTACAAGTGAGTAACCTGTTTTACTAGGATCTTGGATATGTTGTTCTGTCCACACTGTTTGGCAGACTCCAAGCAGTTCTCCAGGAGGAGGGAGGCAAAGCACATATCCCCTCTATACTTACTTGGGGAACAGAGATTGGAGAATTGAGACCTCAAAACCAGCATCCCGGCATGACTCTAGGTCGATGTAGTAAAGGGTAATGAAGGTGTCTGCTGTCATCCAGGTAGCAGCCCTGCAGATTTCCTGGATAGGGATGTCCCTGGAAGCAGCCATCGACACAGCAGTATAGCGGGTGGAGTGAGCTCTTATCCCTATGGGAGGCTCCTTGCCCACCAACTGGTAGCAGAGATCAATGCAGGAAGTAATCCATCTGCTAATCGTCCGCTTTGCTGTAGACCTGCCAGGTGCGGCTTCAGCGTAGGTGACAAACAGCTGGCGAACCTCTCACCGAACTTCCCGCCGTCCACTCTTTATAATAAGAGAGCATTTGTCTCAGGTCTAGAGTATGGCACCTGTATTCGGCATCCGAGGTATAGTTCGGATAGAACACAGGCGGAGTTAACACCTGGTTAAGGTGAAACTCCAACACCACCTTTGAAAGGAACTTCGGGTGGGGGCACAGTACTACCTTGTCCCTGTGGAAGACCAGGTACGGAGACTCCATCAAGAGTGCCTGGAGCTTCCCCAGTCCTTCTGGCTGAAGTGATAGCCACCAAGAAGGCAGTCTTCCATGACAGATGTGACATCTCACACCTGTGTATCAGTTTGAATGGCTTGCCCATGAACTTTGCCAGTACTAGCAGTAGAGCCCACGGAGGTGGAGGTTCACACACCGGAGGGGATATGTGGTCGAGGCCTTTAAAGAAATGCCAGACTACCTTCTCCTGTACCACTGTCTGCTGACTGGCCTGCTCCTGGTAAGCAGAGATGGCTGCCAGGTGCACCTTAAGGGTCGTGGACCGAAGACCACCTTTGGACAAGGACAAAAGGTAATTGAGGATACTAGCCACTGGACAGGACAAAGAGTCCAAACCCTTGTCCTGACACGAAATGGAAAACCTTTTCCATTTGAAGGCATAGCACCTCCTGGTCGACTCCTTCCTGGATGCTTCCACTACTGTGAGCACATCCTCAGAAAGACCCAGAGCCTGGAACTCTAGCTGCTCAGGAACCAGACTGTCAGGTGCAGGGATTGAAGGTCTGGATGTAATACCTTCCCCATATTGACTGACAAGTCCGGGCATACTGGAAGACGCCTTGGCGGCCTGGTGATGAGGCTGAGGAGATCTGGATACTAGAACTGGTGCGGCCAGTCTGGAGCTACCAGGATCACCTGTGCCTTGTGTCTCCTGACCTTGAGAAACACCTTGTGAACCAAGGGAAGTGGAGGGAAGGCACAGAAGAGGCCTGGGGTCCACAGCCTCAAGAAGGCATCCCTCTGCAGTGAGCCATGCTGAGGGGGGCAGGCATGAAACAGCCTCAGTTTCGCATTCTCCCAGGAGGTGAACAGATGTACTTGAGGTTTGCCCCAGTGGGAGAGAAGACTGTGTACTACCTCTGGATGGAAGAGACCACTCATGGGACATCTCGCCCACATAGCTGAGAACATCTGTCAGTTAGTTTAAGGCTCCTGCCACATGGATGACTAGGAGATCTGCCTCCAGTCAGGTCACGAGGGTCCAGATGCAGAATACTTCAACGCATAGCAGCCAGGAGTGCGTGACACCCTGTTTGTTGAGATAGTACATTGTTGTGGTATTGTCCGTCTGGACTTGCACCACTTGACCCCAAAGCAGCGGAGCGAATGCTGACAGTGCCAGTTTTGACTGCTCTGAGCTCCAACAGGTTGACACGATATTGGGATTCCTTGGGGGGTCCAGAACCCTTGAGCTCTGTGATTCCCCATCTGGGTACCCCAGCCTGTGAGAGAGGCATCGATTCTGAGAACGACCGTCAGCTCGGGAAGGACAAATGGGATCCCTTCCTACAGGTGTTCTGGAAAGGTCCACCATTGAAAAGCGCCCCATATCTTCTGGGTCACCGTGACCAGCTGATCGAAGTGACCATGACGCTGAGTCCACTGGCTGGCCAGCTCTCACTGAAGGGGGTGCATATGCCACTGGGACCATCGGACCACAGAGGTGCAGGCTGCCATGTACCCCAGAAGGTGCAGAAAGTTCCGGGCAGGGTGCAAGTGCCCAACCAGAAATTGTTGGGCAAAGGAGGAGAGAACCTCCGCCCTGTCCATTGGGAGCCGAGCTCTGGCTTGGCAAAAGTCGAGTTCTGTCCCCATGAAGCATATCACCTGTGAAGGTACGAGTTCTGACTTGGTCTCATTGACTAGGAGACCAAGGGCAGTGCAGGTCTGAAGGGCCAGATCCCTGGACCTCTCCACCTCCTGTTTGGAGAAACCCACTAAGAGCCAGTCGTCAAGATAGGGGTAAACTCTGACCCCTTGATGCTGAAGATGGGCTGCCACCTCTGCAATGCATTTGGTGAAGACCCGTAGGGCCGATGACAGGCTGAATGGCATGGCTTGGAACTCAAATAGGTCTCCTTCTACTTGGAAGCGAAGGAACCTTTGATGAGATGGACCGATTGGGACGTGAAAGAACACATCCTGGAGATCCAGAGAGCAAAACGCCATATTCTGCTGGAGAGATGGTATACTGGGACAGAGTTACCATCCTGAATGTGCATGACCTGAGGAATTGGTTAAGGTCATGCAGACCTTGAATGGGGCGCCAGCCCCCCGACCCCATCCACTGCATTACCATGAAGTACCCAGAAACAAACCCTGGGTTGACAGGGGGGTCCGTAACTCTGGCCACCAACTCCTTGCAGAGGAGTCGGGCAATGTCGTCTCGAAGAGCCGACTGAGTGTGTATGGACACCATTTCCTTCCATGGGGCGCGGGCTCAGCTTGGAGGGTACTGCTCAAATTCCAGAGGTAGACCCTGGCTGTCCACTTCTAGAACCCACCTATCCACGGTAACAGTGGACCAGGCGGAAAGAAACTGGAGAAGCCAGCCCCCCATGGGAGGACCCAGAGCTTGTGTGACAGGTATGAGGGTGGCTACCCCATCCCGTCACTGAGCAGGCTCCGAGGAAGAGGATCCAGATTGGGGACCACCTGAGCCCTGTCCTCCAGGTTTATGGGCCGCAGGGGGCATGGGCTTGGGCCGAGGGCACCAAGGTAGTGCCTGCTGTTGCTGCCCCAATTGGAATTGGCCATTAGATTTGACTGGTGGATTCCGCTCCTCCGGTCTGCCCACTTAAAGCCATGCGAGACGATCATCTAAGATGTTCAGGTGAAATACACGGCACATCTCACAGGCCTGAGTGTTATGCCGATACCCAGGCAGTACACGAACGTGGCATGCGGGTTGGTGCGAGATATCTTTTGCCCACACGGGCAGCGGTGGAAACCGGGTGAGGATTTATCCTCCATTGTTGTTGACATTGCAAAGCAATTTGCTGCTACTCTTATGAGTTTAAGTTTGAGTAACTCTGTAGATTCGAAAGCCAGGGCCTACAATGCGCGACAGCAGTAAGGAAGGAACTTGCATCTTCCAGCGGAAAGGAAGATCTGGTGTCTAGGGACGGAGCTGAGGCATATATCACATAGGTGGGTGGGAGGAGCCAGTTTAAAGATCTTCCGGCAAGATTCTTAAAGGGAAAGGACATGCCAAATAGTGTGGACAGAACAACATATCCACAATCCTAGACTGTAGTGTTCAGTGTACAGGATGTGTATGGAGCACTGCCTCACCTTTTTAGCATGCTCTGGATAACACACAGGAAGGTGTACAGTCTGATTCAATGTAAAATCAGACACTACTTTTGGTAGAAAAGAAGGACTGGTCCATAAAAATAACCTGTTCTCGTGGAAAATTAAATAAAGAGGCCCATACACCAGAGCCTGAAACTCAAAAATCCTATGAGCAGACATTATGGTGACCAAAAACAGTGTCTTCCATGAAAGGAAACGCAACTCACAGGCTGCAGTAGGCTCAAACGGAGTAGAGGTCAAATTTTCCAAAATGAAACTGGGGCCACAAGGCAGAACTCATTTACGAGGGATGCTTGTGCAGAATACCCTTCAAAAATGTACGCAACAGTTCTAGTTGTGTCACCATGCACCCATCAATACAGGCATGACAGGCCGAAATAGCAGCCAAGTGTACCTCAATGGATGAGTACTGGAGACTCAAATCACACAGGGACAGAAGACAGTCCAGTACCATATTCACAGGACACGTAAAGGGGTCCACTAAATGGAAAGCACACCATATGTGGAAGCACTCCTATTTCAAAGAATAGATGTGTCTTCCAGAAGGCTTTCTAGGTGCAAGCAAGACATCAACCATCTGGGGGGGACCCCAAAACAAGCAATGGCTATGTCTTCAGGAGCAATGCATGCAGATGTAGGGAATACAGGTCCCAATGGACCAGTGAGACTGCACTTGTTCAAAGGTCTGAATGATTTTCCCATCAACTGTGACAACACCACCAGTAGGTTCCACAATGCAGATGGTTCACCGACTGGAAGGAACAGGTGGTGAAGCCCTTTAAAAAGCAACTGACCACTTTGTCCTGTGCCACCGTCAGCAACCCTGCCTTGACACAATATGCTAAAATGGTAGCCAGGAGCACCTTAAGGGGTAGGGAAGTAAAAAGTAAAACTTTATTTTTATAGCGCCTTTCCAAAACCAAGGAGCTGAACATATTTAAAATGCACAATCACACCATAAATTTTCAGTAAAACAATACAGACAGAAATAATTAAGAACAATCAGGGAAGGCTAAAGTAAATAAATATGTTTTCAACATAGATTTAAAACTGTTGACGGTCAGGCACTCTCTTAACCGACAAGATAGAGAATTCCACGGCCCGGTGGCGCTGAGGGTTGAGGCACTGGATGCCACATCTCGCGCTATGCCGGCGACCCGGGTTTGGTAATGGGCCGGGGGCTGGCAGGGAGGGGAAGGAGGATCGAGCGTCCCTACGGATGCTCTCCTCCCTCAGGGGTGGGATACCCGGGACGCGCAAGTGTCCGTCATTCCCATAAAGGATTCGGTGGAAGCACCGATTCCTGAAAGGGACGGGCGACTCCAACTTAGGGGTCTGGGAGGGGGGACGTAGCACGGCGCATGAGAGGCTAGATGTGCGTCAGCACGCACTACTCGGAGTTAGTCCCAGCGCCAAGGCCCCTAGGGATGGGACCAACAGACAAGGGGAAAATCACCCTCGCGTTCCTGGATGACGGCCTCTCCGCTCAGACCGCCACACCTGACAAGACCCCACTGTGCAGGGAAGGAGAGGAGGCCCTCTAGGGGCAGATCCAGGGACAGCCTAGAGCATTGAGAGGCCCGAAGGAGTAGGACCAAGAGGGCAGGAAAAACCAGGAGGGAGAAAAAGAAAGTATTAAAAAAAAAAAAAAAAAAAAAGATAGAGAATTCCACAGGGTTGGTGCTGCAAAGGAAAAAGCACGAGTGCCAGAAGTTTTTAAACGAGTCCTGGGAATCTCTAGCAATCCCTTGTCAGCGTATCGGAGAGAACAAAGAGGGGAGCAGGGAGTCAGGAGTTCTTTCAGGTAGTCGGGTCCCTGTTCATGTAGGGCTTTAAAGGTTAGCAAGCCAACCTTATAGGTGAGCCGCCACTGAACAAGGCAGTCAGTGCAGTCCACGCAGCACACGTGTAATATGACTGGTCCCTGCTGTACCAGTCAATAACCTGGCCGCAGTGTTCTGCACTAGCTGTAGGCAGCGGATATCAACCCCAGAAAGCCCTAGGTAGAGGGCATTGCAGTAGTCAAGACGGGTGGGTAATGAAGGCATGGACCAATGTTGGAAGGTCATCTGGAGGAACCAGGTGTTTCACCCGGATGATATTCCTCAGATGGTAAAATGAGGATTTAACCACGGCAGACACCTAAGGTTTCAGGGTCAGGCCGTCATCAAAAATAACACCCAGGTTACGCACCCGGTTTGGAGGTAGTGAGCTAAACACCACCAAGCCATAGGCCCGACACCTGTCCAGACCCCAAACCCGCCCCCAGGATCCACTACCAACACTTCAAACTTGTCCGGATTCAGTCTCAGCTAGCTAGTGCTCATCCAATCTTTGATTTCGGCAAGGCAGTTAAACACTGAGTCCGCATCAACCTGTCTGGGTAAAAAGGACATATAGCATAGCAGTGAAAACTCAAGCTGTATCGCCTAATGATATCTCCCAGTGGCAGCATGTACACTGCAAACAACATGGGTGCCAATATGAAGCCTGGCGGCACCCCGCAGAATGGGGGAGGGCATAAGAGGAATAAATTCTGGTGACCACCTTCTGAGACCTGCCCACGAGGAAAGATCGAAACCAATTGAGGACTGTATCCGACAGCCCACAAAGGATCCGCAAGGACTCCAAAAGCACACCATGGTCCACAGTGTCAAAGGCTGCTGAGAGATCAAGAAGGAAACCAGAATGGTACAAGCCTTTCGATCTCTCGCCATGAGAAGATCATTTAATACTCGGACAAGGGCGGTCTCCATGCTATGTCTCTTCCTAAATCCAGATTGGAGAGCTTCATAGATATTGTGGGTCACAAGGCGATTGTCCAGTTGCAACACTATCACTTTCTCAATAACCTTAACCACAAAGGGCAGGTTAGAGACAGGCTGGTAGTTAGCTGGACAGTCAGGATCCAAGGAGGGCTTTTTAAGGAGTGGTCGTATGACCGCCTCCTTGAGGGGATCAGGAAAGACCCCAAGGAACTCCAGACAATTTCAGCTAGGATCGGGCAGATAACATCTACACATCCCACTAAAAGGGGGGTAGGGCCCGGGTCCAAACTACAACTAGTTGGGTGCAACACCTGGATGGTCTTCACAAGGTCCATGAATTCTGGCTGGCTGAAATCTGTCCAGACAGACCGAGCATTCACCACCTCCTGTTGACCTCCGCAATCCCTCATAGGAAGAGCTAGGCCGATATCAGACCTGATGCTGACAACCTTATTTGCAAAAAATCGAACAAGCTCCTCACACTTAACCTGAGAAAAGGCTCTTCTGGATTGGAGACAGATTGGATTGCACAATCTGCCAACAGTCTGGAAAAGCTGAGCCGGTCGATTCTACACCGCAGAAATCTCCCTGGACAGGAACTCTGCCTTCTTACTGGTGATTTCTGATTGATAGTCCTTAGAATGTTCCATCAATCTAAGCCTGTCAACATTCAGGCCGGACTTCCGTCATGCTCTTTCCATCCTTCGACCAACTCGCCTCAACTCCTTCAAGGAACCATCGAACCAAGGGGACCTTGGGCAAAGAGTGAGTGGCCGAACACGAACAGGTGCAATCAAGTCCAGGGCATTTCCCACCGCCTTGTTATAGGAGAGTACAAGATCCCCTTGACTCATGCATTCACCCAGCAATCCTGTTAGGTCCAAGACCACTGATAGACAATCTGGGGTAACTCCCCTTAAAGGGCAGTACTGGACCATCTCCGTAGGGGCAGGTCTATTGGGGGGAGCCCCGAAACTGAACCCTATGGTGTGATGGTCAGACCAACTGACTGGTTCCACCCCTAAGTCTGAGATCTCCATCCCCAGAAGGAACACCAGATCCAATGAGTGACCCCTTATATGGGTAGCGGCGGTAGCCACCTGTGTAAGGGGTGTAGATCACGTACTTGCCTGGTAATCGAGAATGTGCAATATGGGACAGGAGAGAGGACTCAACCCCTGCTCACTGCACCAATAAGAGAACCTCATCCACTTGCAAGATTACATCTTGTGAGTCAACTCCTTCTGAGGAGCCTCCAACATATGGAGGACATCTTCAGAAACTCAAGTGCATGGAACGCTAGTTGCTCAAAAACCAAGTGGTCAGGTGCAGGTTCTGCAAGTCCAGATGCCTGACTATCCAGCTGGACCATATCAGCAGGTCCATCTTAAGAGGAAGCAGCCATGAAGGTCTGCTGCCAAGAGTGAAGAGAGCCTGGTACCAGAACTGGAGTGGTTAGCCTGGTGAAATCAAGACCATGGACATTCTGTATTGCCTTACCTTGAGAAACACCCTGCGGACCAGAGGAAATAGAAAAAAAGGCATACAGGAGGTCCCGAGCCCAGAACCAAGCAAATGCATCCCCGGGCAGGGTGCCCTACTGAGGAAGATGAGCACAGAACAATCAAAGCTTCCTGATCTCAAAAGTAGTGAAAAGATCCATTGACTGTCTCTGAATGTGAACACCTGGGAAACCACCTGTGCGTGCAAGGACCACTCATATGATGCCTTGCTTATACGACTGAGAGCATCCACCAGCTGGTTGCTGGTTCCCGTGACCCAGACCACCACCAGGTCCACATGCAGAGAACGAGCCGAAGATCCTGTCTGGAACACCTCCTGACACAGGAAGGGAGTCAGTGCCACTTTGCTTGTTCAGGTAAAACACAGTAGTCATGGACAACTGGACCTCAAACCAGCAGCATGATCTCTGCCTGCACCTGGAAAACTGTGCAGAGTTCCAGCAGATTGATCTGCAATGGAGTTTTGCTCGGCAACCAGACCCCATGCACGCTACGATCCAGTAGATGAGTGCTCCAACCAAACAGTGATGCATTTGTCATCAAGGTGAATGTTCCGAGTTTTCACACAATCTGCCCAGGGGGATTACATAATACTAGTGCTCCATCTGGGTTGGCAGAACCTGGCAGCTGACCAGGTACTGTGAGATGCTAAGCATAGTGCCTGTAACAGCTGGGGCAAATAGGGTAGACTACCCTTGGTTAGGAGTCCCATTCCAGGATGTCCAACAATGAGTAGGACCGGTCCTTCTGGATCTTCTCCAACAGAGTGTTCAGAATCGCAGACATGTAGTCCAGGATAGCAGTAAAGGAGAACATGTACCTTGAAGGGGGCCTCCTGGTTGGCTGGTTACCATCCCGATGACAATGCAGAATCAACAGGACGAATGATGCATCCAATCCTGAGTTCGAACAAAATAGTGTGAACTGCCAACAAGCAGTAAGATACCCCGTCCCACCAGCCCGACCACCAGCTGCCGTCATTCGCCTACTGCTGCCAACTCTCCTCTTTAAACCTGTTCTGAGATATCTTTATCCTACTAACATCCCTGATGACAGCGGCACTGAAAATAAAGCTCCAGATGAACACTGCCCTGAGGATGCGTACTCCTTCCTGACAGGCACTGGTAAATGAAGTATGACTATGCATCATTTACCAGTGGCACTCGGGAAGGAAGGAGGAAGCATCCTTAATGCTACGTTCAACTGGAGCTTTATTTTCAATGCTATTCTCATCAGGGATGTTAGTGAAATAAAGACAGAACAGGTCTGAAGAGGAGAGTCGGAAGTAGTGGGCGAGTGGTGGCAGCTGGTGGTCGGGGTTGGGGGTATTTTACTTGTAAAGAGACAAACTTCCAGATACTTACACATAAGACCAGCTACCATGTATTTCTGATTAAGGGATTTGTCAATATGAATCACACAGAGGGGCTGTGCAACAACCACTGTACCACCAGGTAAATACATTTACAACACACTGCTGTTAGGCTCAGAGAGCCCATGCTGCAATACTAATTGCTTTTTGTCTTCCTTTCTGCAATAATAATGTAACATAACTGATCAACAGCATACCTTAACACGTATATTGGTAAAAACAACACACGTTAAGTCATGATTTTGATCATTCTGAATCACACATACTAAAGAAGAAGATTCAGAAAATTGGTCAGCAGCACAGAGAACAGTCTCGTTTTCACTTCCGTGACATCATTATGTTGCACATCTGCCAGCCATTTTGTAGAGCAGACAGTGCGGGAGTTTTGAAAAGAGAAAGCGTCTATTTACATTTTTCCAATGCTATGAAACCGCATTTATGCTTATTACATAAATGCAGTTTTAGCATCAATGTAAACAGTAGCTTTTCCTTTATGTGTCTATGAAACCAGATTTTTAAATATTTCTTATTAAAACACTTTGTTTATTAATATTAGCAACCCACAGCCAAGTATGAAGGGTTGTACACCCAATTTAACGCTTTGCTGTTACAAGACTTTCTTTAGTTTGTTTTTACCTGTTTTTGTTAAACTGAATGGCAAAGTCGCTCATGTGCTGTAGAGCCTTGTAAACGAAGCTCATGTCCATGTATATGTGACCCTGTCTGTGAGAGAACGTGCCAGCAATCTCCAGTCCTTTCGCCTTTACAGCAGGCAGCCAAACCTAAACAAAAAAGGGAAAAAAGCAGGACACAGGTAAATTAAACCAAATTATTGAAGCATTCATTTAACTACATTTCAACAAAACAAAATACTATAACATTTATTTTTGTTATATTTTTCACAAAGTGTCAAGTGCGCAAAACTAAAATGCTGCTAATTGTCCGAAATAGCACATTTTCAATAGGAGAGGATTCAGCCTATTATTAGTACCAAGTGTGAAAATTGTGCTGCACAAGAATAAACAGGTTTACAAATTGTGAATGGCCAACAGTAATGTGATAACCGAGCACAACCACTGCAGCAGAAACTAGTACCACAGCGGCAGCAGTCCAAACCAAGCAGCGGCTGCAGTCTACTGTCGAGACGTTTATAATGAAAACTGGCAAAGATAATTGTGGCAAACTGTGACAGGCTCTTCAGGTCAGGAAGGTTAGAAATGTGTATGGCACTGGTCACTTTCTCCCACACCGTTTTTATGAAACATCATGAAACATCAAGAGTGGGTCTTCTTATTGGGAAGTAAAAGGGGGTCAGGCTGCGGGCTTCACAGATCTCAAATATGATCCCTTCAACACTGGAGTTTAAAATGACCTTTGTTAGGGGCTGCCCTATTTATTTATTTATTTGTAAAAATCCGTTTACAACCTTTGAGCCAGAGGCTCGTTTCCAAAGGTACTTCGTCACATAAAGACATACATAGTGTTTTTGGTTACATAGCATAGGTTTGCAAAACAACAGGCGTTCAACAGAGGCGCCACGTCACACTGTGGTCAGACAAATACATTTAGGTTACAGGGTACATGTAATTGAGAACAGGTGTTACACAAGTTGGTATCAATAGTGAGCAATCTAATAGGTAAACACTGAAACAGCTGGCACTGGCCAGGTTAAACATAGGCACGGTGTACAGGGAAGTGGTGGTGGGGATGGCTAGGTGGAGAGCCGCCCGGAGGGCGTTGTCAAGAGAAGTAGAGGTGGAGGCTACTTTCAGAGACAGTGCCTATGCCCCAATGGAAGCAGAGCATGCTTCCTTGCCAGAGACTCGGGTTCAGGAGCAAGCCTGGGGAGCTGGATTGGAGGGGTGCTGGACTAGGGAATGCTACTGAGCGCAGCACAAGCCAGTCAGCCCGGGAAGGGAGACACCCAACATCTGGTACAGCAGCGGCTCCTTGCGGCGGGTCAAGGAGCCTGCTCCTCCATGAGGAGTGGCACACGCCCAGAGCACACTGCAGCGCAAGGCCACTATGAAGCTGTGACGGGGAGGTGTACACAAGAAAAAATAAATGTTTTCATAAGTGACACTGCAGAGGTGCAGTCCGTCACTTTGTGGATGACACCAAAACCTGCAATAGTGTGGACACTTGGGGGTAGGGGGGTCAGCAGAGATCTGAGAAAATTTGAGGAATGGTCAAGGGTATGACAGCCGAGTTTCCATGGGAAAAAGTGCAAAAATAATACATTTGGGGCACAGAAACCCAGGGGCGGAGTACAGAATAGGTGGAGTGGTACTGATGACCAAGCAGGAAATATGATGCACTAAACTTCTTTATAAGCACTTTCAATTACACCTGTAACAGATTTGCCCCCTCACTAAAAAGATTGTTAGAGACCATGACACCCCGTGGATTACACCTCAACTGCTTGACCATATGAAACACAGCAATGAGCTGTGGAAAAAAGTCCCTGCCTCCGGAAATCCTCTAGACAGACAACACTTCCGTGCGGCTCAAAATAACTGCACATGGGCCATCAGGAAAGCTAAATCCCCTTACTTCAAAGCTGCCCTGACCACAACATGGGGAAACGGGTGCAAATTCTGGGACAATACGAAATCCCTCAATGGCAAATCTACCTCCCCCCTCCTGACATACTTAACATAAATGGGGCTATTACCACCAACCCTCAACTGGTTGCCGAAGCACTAAACTTCACCTTCTTGGACCTCAGCACTACCCTCCCCCCAAATTTTTTCAGACCAAATCCCCCAGCACTCCCACCCCCATGGCATCACCTCCTTTCCGCTTCCACACTCTTACCACAAGGGACTCCAAACCCTACCTTCTCAGAGCCCTCAAGGAAACGCATTTTAGTACCGACACTCTTGATCTCCAGATCCTGCAGTTGACACTGGACAAAGTCATTTCCCCCCTAACTTCTCTCCTCAACCTCTCCCTCTGCCTGGGTAAGTTCCCCACAATATGGAAGACGGCTCATATTATCCCCTTACACAAGGCTGGTGACCGCCTTACATTACACCTAGCAACTACCGCCCAATATCCATCCTTCCCCCGCTCTCTAAGGCTCTTCAGCACATTGTGTCAGACCAGCTTACTGAACACCTCTCTAAATATGACCTACTGACAGCACGGTCTAGAAAGGGGTTGTGTATGATTATGGCCTACTAGTTTTATATAGTGTTTGGGGATAATGTGGTGATTGTTGTGTGTGTCTTTGGCTTATTGAAGTTGATACTGGAATTACTTTTTTTTTCTGTATTTTGGACTTGCTTGTTTGATGATTTGTGGTTGTTTTACTACTATTATTGTACCTGTACAAGGGTAAAATTAATTTCTACTATTCTAAATTTTCTGTTTTTCTAGTATTATGTTTATTTTTGCCTTTCTTTTAGTTTCTACTTAATTTTACTTAAGTTTGTTTAGTGAAATTCTATTATATTAGATGACACTATTCCTTTGGTGTATTCTACTTTATTTTTCTAAAGTTGGAATTCTCTTCTTTCATTTTTTTCATTGTTGTTTCATAGAATATAAATTTTTGCATGTGTTTAAATAATGTTGTTTAAAATAAATTTACATTTTCCTTTATGCATTAACATTTAAATTTACTGCTTTTGAGAAAGTTCTTCTTTCTGGGGTTATTTGGCATTACTTACTTGCCTTTTACGGCAAATTATATACTTACTTTTGTTTCTAATTTGTGTTTTGGGATGGGGTTTTAGAGACATATATATATCACGTTTCCTGTTTCTGAAGCTTTCTAAATTCTGGCTTATTCTCTTGTCTCTTTGCATTGATTATGGTATTATAGATATAGGGGTATTGGAGCAATACCAGTTTTTGAGAGTTAAAGTATTCGTTTTAATAAAGTATGCTACTTGTTTTGGTTTTAGTACTATTTTATACTTTGCTTTTTTATAAATTAAATAAATTGGTTGGGTTTCAGGGTAGAGCTACTACTTGTTTCTGGTTGTGTATTTTCTGGTTTTACTGTTTTGAAGTTTTCTCAAATTCTGTTTCACCTTTATAAGGTTCACTACGAGTTTCTAAATTAAATTTCCATTTGGTGCTAAGATTAAAACTTTGCTTGCCAATGCTTTTTTCTCACTGTGTTTCAATTCCTTCCTCTCCCATCACAGTAGGGAAACTAAGATTGGCTAGTTTAAATTACTCTCGCTCCTACCTCTTCTCTATATGTCTTGTAATTGCCCTCTAACTCCTTTACGAACTGATGACTGGCGTGTCCTGCCTTCCTGTCCTATTCTCACTTGCTGTAATGGACCCTGTCCCCACTTTCCTTCCTGTTACTCCCTCCTCTCTCCCCTTCTCACCCCCCCACTGCTAACAATGAACTTCTGTCCAGCTCTTCCCTCTGCCCTGCCCCCCTCCTTCTATATCTCCCATCACTCCACCATCCCAATGTTTCTTCACTCCGAGCCACCATATAGACCCTGAAATAGGCTCACCCCACCACTAGTTATTTCTCAACAGGGTAATGAATTGTTCTTAATTATTGTACCCAAATGCCTTACTGCTCTCCATGTATGAAATCTTGTTTTATGACATGCTGTAAATTGTGTAATGAAGTGTACCTAAATATTGTACCCAAATGTCTTACTGCTCTCCATGTATGAAATCTTGTATCTATGATATTCAGCTCTATGTTACACAAACTGTACCATGTATATGCTAACTGTATGTCATGTCTATTGTCGTTGTAACCTGACATGGAGCTCTGGAAAAGGAGTCTCAGACTCAAAGGATTGTAATTCCGAATATCGAGATAAATAAGTAAGAGACCTGGGGGTGATCATGTTGGATGGCTTAAAGGTGACCAGGCAGTGCAACAAGGCAGTTGGGAAGGCCAGTAGGATGCTGGGGTGCATAGGGAGGGGTGTCACCAGTAGAACGCGGGAGGTGGTGTTGCCCCTGCAAAGATCGCTGGTAAGACCCTTCCCAGAGTACTGTGGCCCGTTCTGGAGACCACATCTCCAGGAGGACATAGACAGAGTGGAGGGCAACTATAATGGTGCAGAATCTGCACCAAAAGCCCTGTGGGGAGAGGCTAAAGGACCTCAATATGTACACTCTGGAAGAGAAGAAGGGGGGTTATGATAGAGACCTTTAAATACCCACAGGGTAAATAAGGCACATGAGGGATGTATTTTTCAGAAAAAAAGGAGCTCAAGAAAAAGGGGGTGTGCTATGAAGACGAAGGGGGAAGATTCAGGAGAGATGTGAGGAAGTACTGTACTTCTTTACAAAATGAGCGGTGGATTCCTGGAACAGTCTTCCAGCAGAGGTTGGGGGGGGGGGCCAAAACAGTAGTGAGGTTCAAGTATGCATGGGACAGGCATAAGGGAATCTTAGTGGAAAGGATGGAGAGAGGAAGAAGAGCTGTGGATCAAGTAGGGTTTGCAGCGATACTGTAGGTAGGGAAAAAGAGGCAGATTGGGTGGGCCAAGTGGTCCTCATCTGCCATCAAATTCTATGTTTCTACTACCAGGAGCACTGGACCTCCAAAACAATGGCACTGGCACGCTAAGGTCCTGCCCCATGTGGATCCCTGTTCGCCGCGACAGCAGGGAGGGTGGCGGATGGCCCTGGGAGGTCACCGGGAGAATACCCGACAAATGGAGCAGGCGGCAGACCAGGGGCCAAACAGCTGTTTAAAGAAAAAGTACTTTTGCTGTGCCTGATGCCTTATCAGTAGGGAAGATTCCTGTTTATTATACTGAGCTCAAACTTGGTTCTCTTTAAACAGCCTTTTATGTGAAATAGAAGTTCCTGTCTCTGCAATTCAAATGATACGTTTTCCCAGATTTGTTTTTCTATACTCTGTTTATCCTCCAGGGGGCCACGGTGAGTGAGAGTTCCCTTCTGCTGGCTGCCACTCTCCCCCTACTCTCCCTCCAATGTCCACCATCTCCCCAGGACTCCAGCAGCAAGGGTACCCCCCATGGATTACCCCCCCATGGTGAGGTCAAGAGAGGGAGAGATCTGTCCTCCATCCCACCCCACCCCAAAGCACATAATCTAGTTCTCCACTGCAGGCCAGCCCAGTGATGTGGTGGGTGCAGGTGAGGCAAGTGGGCATCATACGCCCTCACCATGCCCTTCCTTCTTCCTCCTCCTTTTCTCTCTCCCACTACTCCCGGGACCTCAGCAAACTCATTGCACATGTGCATGGAGGCATGCATGTGCACCGGAAAGTACAGTTAAGTAAGAACTTAACGTAACACTAGATCTTTGACAGGAGCTCTTGCAGTAGGCTATCACAGTAAGGACTATGCCGCAGGCACTAGGACCCTCCGGAAAACTTCTCAGCCAGCAGTACCCAGCAGGGACCGCCCCCGACGTCGGCCCCGCCACAACGTCAGCCCTGGTACAAAAGGGGGCGGACCCAGTTCCACCTCAGTTCCCCCGCAAAGGCCCACGAACAAGCCCTGACATGAGAAGGAGACGAAGCAGTAGATGAAGATCTGCACACCTTGAGGGGGAAGGCGGGTGGGAAAGTAATGCCTGTTGCAAGAGCTCCTCTCGAAGATCTACTGTTACGGTAAGTTCTTACGTAACTGTACTACCTTACTTCGAGTGGGAGCTCTTGCAGCAGGCTATCACAGTAAGGACTGAATACCAAGCAGTCCCACGCCAAAGAGGTAGTTGACACCGGGAGGTGGACATTACTGACTCTAGAGGCCTAGGACGAAAGTCTTTGCAAAACAGCCAGACCAAGACCGGCGCGGCGTCTGGAAACGATGTCCAAGCTGTAATGCTTGACAAAAGTATGCACCGAGTTCCAGGTAGTGGCCGCACATATGTCCCTTACGGAGACATTTCTCAGAGCGGCCAAAGATGCAGACACTCCTCTAGTGGAGTGACCCCTAACCGGACCTGGTAGGGGCTTATTGTGCTTTTCATAGCAGAATGATACGCAGTGGACAATCCACTTCGAAATCATCTGCTTGGTCACCGGTTTGCCCAAGCATTGTGGTGCAAAGGCCACAAAGAGTTGCTCCGACTGATGGTGTGCAGCCCGTCTTTTTGAAGTAATACCTCAATGTCATGTGGACGTCCAATGTGTGAAGGAGAGCTTCCCCTCTATTCGAAGGAGAAGGGAAATAAACTGGAAGGTTAACTGACTGGTTGAGGGTCAACTCTGAGACCACTTTTGGAAGAAACTTAGGATTTGTCCTAAGGGAAACCCTTTCCCTGTGGAAAACCAAATACGGCTGTTTACACATGAGAGCCTGAAGCTCATAAACCCTTCGAGCTGAGGTAATAGCAACCAAAAAACACACCTTCCAGGAAAGAAAACGCAGCTCACAATCTGCTGCCAGTTCAAAAGGGGGGAGGGTAAACTTCTCCAACACAAAAAGGAGGTCCTAGGGTGGGATAGGGTCCCTAATGGGAGGTCTCATATGCAAAATTCCCCTTAGAAAGGTGTGGGCTACATCTAATTGTGCTAAAGCCTTGTCCCCAATTAGAGCATGATAGGTGGAGACAGCCCACATATGCACCTTAATAGAGGAGTAACTCAGGTCATGTTGGTACAAAGAGAGAAGGTACTGTAACGCTGAGTTCACTGGACAAGTGACAGGGTCCAAATGCTGTGACGAGGCCCATAAACAAAACCGCTTCCATTTCATAGCATAGACGGAGCGGGTGGAGGGCTTCCTCGCCGACACTAGGACTGCCGCTACTTCTGATGAGACCCAATATCTGTATTGGGCTACATCTGAAGGAGCCAAGCATGCAGATGTAAGGAACGGAGGTCCGGATGGACCATCGATCCCTGTTCCTGGGACAACCGCTGCAGGACTGAAAACCAAATCTGCTGAGGCCACCGGTGGGCTATTAGAATCATTCGAGCCCCTTCGGCCTGCAACTTCAGCAAGACTCTCTGAATGAGAGGGAAGGGCAGAAAGGCATAGAGATGCCTCCCTGCCCAGCAAAGGGATAAGGCATCTGGCCAGAAAGCTCCAGGCACATGATCTTGTGAGCAAAATATTGGCAGTTTGGCGTTGTGTGATGATGCAAAAAGGTCCAGCTCTGGACGACCCCACTTGTCGAAGAGCTGATCTGCTATGGTCTGTAACAGCTCCCACTCGTGCGCTCTGGATCGAGACCTGCTTAGGCTGTCGCCCAGATTGTTTAGGACGCCTGGAACGTGCATCGCTGACAGTAGAATGCGTCGCTCTAGTGCCCAGTACCAGACTCTCATCGCCTCCCTGCAAAGGGTGTACAAGTGAGTGCCCCCGATTGTTGACGTAGAAAATGACCACCATGTTGTCTGTTTGAATGAGAAGAGAGCCCGGTACCAGGTCCTCCTGAAATGCTTGTAGGGCACAGAGGACCACTCACATTTCCAGTACATTGATATGGAGAGATCGCTCCTTGGGTATCCAAACCCCTTGCGTTTCACGAGTACCCAGGTGCCCTTCCCAGCCAGATCTGATGCATCCATCGTAAGGGTCTGACCTGGTGGCTCCGGACGAAACTGGACCCCTCTCTCCAAATTGCGGGGGTCCATCAACCAAAGTAAAGTTCTCCTGACTGGCTCAGTCATCCTGACTAGAAAGTCTAGATCGTCGGAGCCCTGGTCCCACTGCACTCTGAGCATCCACTGTGGGACCCACATATGAAGGCGGGCCAGAGGAGTGACCGGAATGGCCGCTGCCATGTGCCCCAGCATCCTGTGGAAGTTTCTTGCTGGAACCTGAGGAGTTACTGAGATTCACTCGACAATCTCCCGCAGGCGATCGCCCCTGTCCAGGGGTAGAAAAGCCATGCCCTGGACAGAATCCAGGACCATTTCAATGAAGGCGAGTCTTTGACTGGGCTCGGGGACGACTTCCGAAGTTTCAGGGTGATCCCCAACTTCTGGAATAGAATATAGGTGTCTCCGAGAGTTTGAAGCAGGCTTGACCTGGACGGGGCTGCAAGTAGCCAATCGTCGCGGTAAGGGAAGACGTAATGTCCCTGCCACCATAGAGTCACAGCCACCACAGCCAAACACTTTGTAAAGACTCGAGGGGCGGAGGAGAGGTCGAATGGAAGAACTCGGAATTGATAATGCTCCCCTTGGAAGTGGAACCTCAGAAACGTCTGGTGGGGAAGGGAAGACATATGCATATATGCATCCTGCATGTCTAGGGAGCAGAGCCAGTCTCCTTGGTGCAGTAGGGGAGGCAGACCTGGAAGGGTCACTATCCTGAACCTCTTGTACTCTATAAAGAGATTGAGGGAGCTGAGGTCCAGAATGGGACGAAGGTCCCCTGTCTTTTTGGGGACCAGGAAGAAGTGGGAATAAAACCCCTTTCCCCGCTGATGCAAGGGGACTACCTCTATTGCCTTTTTCTGCAAGAGGGTCTGAATTTCTCCTTCTAGAAGTGGGATGTGAGAAGGAGGATATAGGGAGTACTTTGGTGGAGCAGTTGGAGGGAACTCTGTGAACTCTAGCATGTGTCCTCTCCTGACAATATCCAGAACCCATTGGTCCGCAGTTATCGATCTCCACCCTTCGAGATGAAGGGAGAAGCAGCCCCTGACCATCTCCCCGGAGTCTTCCTTTGGAGGAAGAGGGGTGGAAGGGAGTCACTGGGCTGAGCCGGGTGCAGGCACAGAGGCCTGGGAGGACTTGGGCCCATGGTTAGAAGCGCCTCCAGGTTGCTGGTTACTGGCTCTCCTACAAAAGCCGCCTCTCTGACCCTGCTGACTACCACGGGCTTGTCCACTTTGACTACCTGAGGGCTTGCGAAAGAACCGCTTCTGCTGCCGTTGCTGCGGTACATTTGGCAGACCAACCAGATGGACTTGCTCGACTCCTGGAGACGTAAAATCAGTTCTTCCGTCTCTGGCCCAAACAATATGGTACCTTGGAAAGGCAGATCTCTGATATCGGACTGCAGATCCTGGTGAAAGCCCGAAACTCTTAACCAGGAATGGTACAGAAGACAAACCCCGGAAGCGGCTGCCTGGGCTGCCATATCTGCAGTGTCGTACGAGGCTCTCAGGACATGAGAACCTATGTCAGAGCCCGATTTAAGAATGTCCAGAAGCTCTGTTTTCTGCTCAGAATCTGGCACGACTCTGAGTAGCTCTTGTCCCCTTTACCATAGAGCATTCTGGTACTGGACCATATGCGTCAGGAAGTTGGGGAACCATATGGAGCAGGTGGAAGCAGGGTAAACTTTCTTGCCCACCTGGTCCAAATACCAAGACTCCGGATCAGAAGACTGCAAGCTAAGGTGCTTCCGCTGCCTGGACTTGTCATGGGGAGCCATAATGACTGAAGAGTCGGCCTGAGGGTTCTCTGCTAAAAAGGCTTCTGCCTCAGGTCCTTATAGAGCCTGTCCGATTTTTTTGGGAACAGCCGGGATGGAGGCTGGGTGCTTCCAGGTCGACCGGGTTAGGTCCTGGAATGTGCCCACCAAAGGAGGGACTACCAATGGCTTTGGCTCCTTTTGCCTCAGGTATTTGGCCAACCTTCGACGTTCTAGATCCAGGTCCTCCGTTTCCCAC
Source organism: Neoceratodus forsteri (assembly GCA_016271365.2). NCBI lineage: Eukaryota > Metazoa > Chordata > Ceratodontiformes > Ceratodontidae > Neoceratodus > Neoceratodus forsteri. Next base: position 206,315,198 of record JADMNL010000030.1, read on the forward strand.
TCATTGGAGGCCTGGATATGCCTCATGACGTCCATAAAGGTTGGATCATCTGGAGGCGAGCGAGGCTGGTCCTTCTCTCCCCGGGCTCCCCCAATCCCAAAAGAGGAAGAGGATGCTGATGAAGAAGAGGAGGATTGACTACTAGGTCTGGAATAGTCTGACCTCTCCTTGAGACCAGACTCCCTCTGTCGTCGGCAGCTGGGGACGACATCGTCCGAGACTGCCCGGGCCCGGGACCGGGCGACAGAGGTGGACCGATGTCGGCCAGAGGACCGACGTCGAGAGAGCTCTCGCCCAGAGGAACGAGTAGGGCTGCGAGTGTGAGACCTAGACTGGTGATGGTCTCCAGAGTCCTTGCAGCGTCTGCAGCAGTCTCTGGACCGACAGCAGGAACGAGCCCTGGTTGGAGGTGTAGGAGGCTGCTCAGGGACTTCCTCGGGGAAGGCTCACCTCCAGGCTGTGGTTTGCCCGCCAGGTCTGGTACTGGTGTCTGGGCTGGCAACAGGGGGGTCCACTTCTGGACCTGTCCCCACGAAAAGGAGAACAACTCCTGCAGCTCGTCCTTCGAGAAAACCTCGGCAGCTGAGCCTGGAAACGGGGTGTCCGGGACGTCGGCCCACGAAGGAGAGCCCTCTTGGGAGCCCAGGGGGGAGGAGAACTTGAGAGACGGTGACATCCAGCTCTTCCGTGGCCGCGCCCACACCCTTCGCCCATTCAACCAGCGCTGGAGGTTGGAGTGACGATGGGGTTTCTTGGGGGGGTGCCAGAGAGTCCTTCGGCTCCGGAGGCGCACCTTTAGCAGGCGGCGCCAGTGCCTTGAGAGGTGTGGCCGAAGCTTTTACCTCCAAGGGCTTGGTGGTAACCCTTAGCGGGATTACCTTAGGCTTGGTTGGCTTCTCCCCCAGTGGGCCGGCCTTGGCCTGTGAAGACTTTGGACGCTCGCCTGTGCCTGGTGAAACACGGGCCTTCTTAGGAGAGGGCCATGAGCGAGAACGAGACCGTGTCTGGGACCGGTACCGGGACAGACTATGGACTTTCTCGTAGCGCTTGGTTTTCTCCTTGCGCTTCCCCTCCGAGGAGTGCAGATCCATCTTTTTCTCTAAAAGGAACACCTTCAGGGCCCTGAGACGATGGATCCGGGTCCGGCTGGTGAATGCCTGGCTGGCAGAGCAGGCCGCAGTGTCGTGATCCGGCCCGAGGCAAAAGACGCAGCGCTTGTGCCTATCCTTGGAAGGGTTCTGCCTCCTGCAGTCACACTTATTCTGGTGTGGCTCCGGAGAGACCGACGACGGCAAAGACATCCGTCGAAGTAACTGAAAAAAAAAACGTCGAAAACGGTACAAAACAGATTTTAAAAATACAAATTTAGCTGTTCCTGGCAAGCTAGAAAAGGAAGGCTTCTTCTAACGTCTGCGGGACGCAGCGGGAAAAGAACTGAGGTGGAGCTGTGTCCGCCCCCCCACTTTGTACCTGGGCTGACGGGGCAGGGCCGACGTCGGGGGTGGTCCCTGCTGGGTACTGCTGACTGAGAAGTTTTCTGGAGGGTCCTAGTGCCTGCGGCATAGTCCTTACTGTGACAGCCTGCTGCAAGAGCTTCCACTCAAAGTAAGATCCAGTGGATCCACTCCACCCACCCACACCAGGCCTAATGCCAGACCCCTATTTGCATGGCACTACTATCAAGCCTCCACTTCGTGGCAGCCAAGTGCTGGGTAGACCAACCTCCCTAGTCAGGGAGAGGAGAGCTGCCTGACAGCTGCTCAATCCTACTCCCAGCTCCCCCCCCTCCCCGGCGGCCCAAACTTGGATCGCTAGCGTGGGAGAGGTAAGGCGTTTTAAGCACCCACCATTAGGCTGACTTTTCCCCAGATTTTCTAAGCTGTTAATGCAGCTGGCCCGGTGGCACTTAGGGATGAGGCACTGGTCACTGCACCTCGCGCCACGCCAGCAACCCACGTTCAGAAATTAGCACGGGTTGCCGGGGTCATAGAGAAGGAGGTGGATCGAGCCGTCCGGCTGACTGCTCTCCACCTCCGGGGGGGGGGTACCTTCAGTTGGTGCATGTCTGATCCCTGGTAGAGGCTGGGGGTCGGCGCAGCACTGCCGACATAAGGTGGCCGGAGCTTATCAGATGCCTGATGGGGACGCATGCGGATGGGTGCGTGTGCCCGTCGCCAGCATCATTGCACGCCGAAGCTCCAGCATGGGAGAAAACAGAATGACCCTGGTGGCTGGTCGTGGCGGCTTGATGGCTGTCCCATGGCAGTCTGTTCCCGGAGGTAACACCTTGGCCTGGGACAGAGAGTAGGGGGCTCCCTGTCATCACCCTGCCATGGGGGGTTAAGCCGTGAGGGCTACAAGGGTGAGGACCTGAAGGGAACAGAGGCCGGACGAGAAAGGCCGACCAGGGCCGGGGGAGAAACTGTTTCTGCATCCTGCCTTTACCAGCTGGAAAAAGTGTACCAGTCCTTGCCCTTTTGGAAAAAATGAATAGATTTTAATTACTTGGATTTTTTTGAGCTCTTTCCTAGAGCTTGGAGTGGTTTACTGAGCAAAAAACATCAAACATTCTAAAACGGGAACAACAGAAGCCATCAAATGATGTCAAAAGCCCGGCTGAAATCCAAACAGAAGCAGATGAAAATAAACTACACTACCATCAGTAGAATTCAGTGTTCGATGAATGGGGGACACATTAAGGTTGCAGGATTCAAAATATACTAAAAGTCTGCATAGAGGCAAAGAAACACTTTCAGTGGGAGTCAAAACAGCTGAGCTCTATCCTGTTGGTTGGCTCCAGATTTAAAGTCCCTATATATTAAAAAAAAAATTAAAGCTGCACAGTTGGGCTTCTAAATTGTTTTTAAAAAAATTCTCATTGCTAGTTAACAACTCTATAATGTTATCCAGTGGAGAGGCCCAGAAATAAATGTTGTAAAATCTGAAGTACGAGTCCTCCGCTTTCTTTGCTGCCATTTAATTGTTGATACTATCCTTGGCCCATTTTCTGCCTGCACAAATCCTGTGAGTGCCATTTCCCAGGCTCTAATCAACATCCGAGGAAGCTATGTCGTTAACGTCTGGAAGAAATACTGGTAATGAGGCAATATGTTTATTTTAATGGATTCCACCCTGATAGGACTTCTCAATGACAACACACATCATCTTATAAAACCTTCTCAAATAAATCAGTATAAAATTCCCCAGCATGCCAGGTTTCCTGTGAACTGTTTTGAGCAATTAGGCAACGAGCAACATGTCTATATCTCACTGGAAAAGCAGGTACTGTCATCACACAAGCAGTAGTTAATGCTCTGTGCTCTGCTATCCTATGGAGTCATACTCCACTACCACACACTACTAAATTATAAAGTACAGAGATGTCAGTAAATCTAGTCCCTGAACAGAGTGTAGGATAAGCCAGGTTATCTCAAGCCATTCCCTTCAGGACTGGGAATGAGCAGCTATCCGCTTAAGCAAGAGTAGGACTTAGGAACTTTATTGTAGACTCTTACCGCTTCAAATTTCAGGAAACAATGTCCAAACAAGGGAGGGCCTCTGAAATGAATGCACATTCAAGTTCAGTTGCTGACCTAAAAAGCCCTACATGGACAAAACCCAAGCTATCCGTGTGACCTCCTGACTCATCATACCCCCTGCCCTCTCAGCTCCTCTAAAGTGGGCTTTCTGGCGGTTCCCAGGGCATGGCTGAAATCAATCAGGGACAGCGCCTTTGGGGCAGCTGGCTCAGCCGTGGGGACTCGCTTCCAAGGTCCTTGAGGGAGGGCCCCCCCCCTTAGGGGAGACCTTTAAGAGGGGTCTGAAATCTCACCTCTTTAAGGAAGCATTTGGCCTGTCAGTAATCCCCAGCTCACTGGCTGTTTATCAGAGATTGTATTATTATTAATTTATTTTTAATAGGGATTTTTAGCTGCTATTGTTTATTGAATTCTTGGATTACAACCTTGGAGTTACAAGCTCATTTACAAAGGTTCCACGTTAGGAAAATAAGGCAAACGTACAATAGTAAACACAGAGTAACAAAGAACTAAACAATTAACAATGGTAGAATAACTATTAAAGAACATGGGATAGAGATAGAGCCTTAGCAGACAGGTAATGACAGAACAGCAGGAGCAATAGCACGGAGAGTGGGGGAAGAGGAGGGTGGGGGTTTAAGTGGGGGAGGAAGAGGGGTGCTCATCTTGCAGTAACCATGGGTTAGGGGTCACCTTGTCAGAAAGAGGATGGGGATGGGGGACGGGGAGGATGGGGTTGCGAGCATGATGAGGGCATGGAGCCCAGGGGAAAAGATGTAGGGTCCATGACTGGGCAAGGGTCAGGGGGCAAGGGGTTGGGGGAAGGAGAGGGAAGTAGCGAATTAGGTGCTCGCAAAGTGCAAATTGGTGGGGTAGTCAGGGTTTTCAGCAGATGGGTTGGTCAGGTAGGACAGGTACATTTCCCTTGTGAGGAAAGGTGGGATCTAAGAGCAGATTTGAACGAGTCGATTTTGCTAATTGTTGCTAGTTCTGTTGGGAGTGAGGAAGGCCAGGTATTCGAGGGATCGCTGACCTTGGGTGGCGTGACAAAAGGGGATCTTAATAGAAATCTTATTGGATGTCCTTGTCGTCCTAATTGGTGCGACCTGGTGTATGAGGGAGCTGGGCCCTGGAGGCAGTAGGCCCAGAGTTGCTTTTTTGTCAAGGAGACAGGTTTGATAGCAGGCCCTATCACACAGATTTAACCAACCGGTTTGCTGGTAGAGGTGGCAGGTATGGGACAGGCGAGGGGCTCCCACAGCAAGTCTGCAGGCTTTGTTGAGCGTGGAGGTGAGTCACCTCAGGGTGCTGTCAGAGGCTGCACTGTAGATGACAAGGCCACAATCAATGGTTGAGAAGACCGAGCTGGTTATGGAGAGCTGGAGGGCTTTGGTAGTGAGGCAGCTTCGGTGCTTATATAGCAGGACAAGCTTCCTGCTGCAGTGGCAACCTGGTCAATGTGTGCGGCATATGAGAGGAAGCTGTCACGGGTGAGGCCCAGGTATTTGAAATTGGGGACCATTTCAATGGTCATATTATGTAGATTCTGTATGTTGAGGGTTGCGGCCTTATGGCGACTGTGCACTGTGGCAAAGAGCATGGTCTTCGTCTTTTTGTGGTTGACTAGGAGTTTTGCGTTGTTAAACCAGGCTTCAATGTTGTTGAAGTCCTGTTGGAGACGCTGTTCCAGAACGGTGGGGTCAGAATGACTGGAGTAGATCACCGCATCGTCAGCGTAGAGCAGGATTTTTTGTCGGCAGGCTAGCGGAAGGTTATTTAGAAAGAGGCTAAAGAGGAGAGGGCCCAGGATGGAGCCTTGGGGGACTCCAAGGGACACTAGAAGGGGGTCAGAGAGCACATTGCTTATTTTTACCTGCTGAACACGCCCTGAGAGGTAGCTCCTGAAACAGCACAGTGAGTCAGAGGAGAGTCCAATTACCTCTAATTGGGTCAGGAGGAGGTCGTGGTTGACCGTATCAAAGGCCTTGATGAGGTCGATAAAGGTTGCTCCCACCAGGTGCCCCTGGTCGAAGGCACTATGAATGTAACCCGTGAACTCAAGAAGTGCAGTGGTAGAGCTGTGGTGTTGATGGAAGCCATGCTGCTGCTGGCATTGTAGTTGGTATTTATCAAGGTGAGCTACCAGCTGATCGTAGACTATACGCTCAAGGGCTTTTGAGATAGGTGGCAGGATTGAAATTGGGCAGTAGTAGGCATGGTCCGACTTACTGCCTGCTTTATGGACAGGGGTTACTATGGCAGCTTTCCAGAGTTTTGGGAATGTACCTATGGTGAGGGATAGATTTATGATACAGGTCAGTGGGGTTAGCAGTTCGTCAAGGGTAAGAGAGATTAATTTTAGGTCGAGACCCACGGAGCTCTGCCTGGATTTCCCAAGGACTTTGACGAGATATTTTTTTACCTCAATTTTAGATAGGACTCTGAGGTAGAAAGGGGGAGCTTAGTGTGTTGTGGGGGAACTAGGGGGGGTAGGCTGGTTGGAACCGACTTGGTCTTGGAAACTGGGGGGAGTACTGTACTGAGGTCAGTGAAGGCTTTGTTGAAGATGTTTGCGATGGATCTGGGGTCTTGTATAACAGATCCATTGTGGCTCAGCAGTGTGGGTGCCGTGGTATCACTTTTCCCAATGATTGCATTAATGTTATGCCAGAAACGGCGGCTGTCCCCCCAGGAGGAGTTAAGTTCACATCTGGGGAAGTTAGCTTTAGCCTGGCAGATTGCCACAGTGCATTTATTCCGTGCAGCCTTGTAGTTTTGCAGATCCTGGCCAGAGACAGTATGTTTGTACTTATGCCATAGGCGGTCTCTGGTGCTCATCAGGGCAAGGAAGGGAGGGGTTAGCCACGTTTTATGTGAGCCACTGATTTTCCTTTTGGTTAAGGGGGCAAATATATCACAAGCAGAATTGAAAATAGCTATGAATTTGCTCAGTGCTGTGTTAACGTCATTATCATTTAGGATAGGTGCCCAGCTCAGCTGCAGGAGGTATTGCTTAAAGAGCCCTAACATGCCCTTTTTTAGTATGCGGGATGTTATCAACTTTGGGTGGGGTTTATTGGCCTTATTGGACCAGGCAAGGATGATGGGTGAATGGTCACTTAGGGAGTCTATTGTAAGTTTTTATTCATTGGTATTTATTGTTACATATGTCTAAATTCCTGTACAGCACTCTGGGCCCCCGGGAACGGGTGCATTAAAAATAAAGGTTTACTTATTTATTTACACATTTAAATACTGTATATAGCCATTTAAACATAATCGCTGTCACTCGCATGCACTGACTCTAACCAACCTGTGCTCACTTACTTCGAGACTTCAGCCCACCCTTCATTTCCTCCTCTACAGCAGTGCACACAACAGCTCTCCTGGACTATCAAACTACATAGATACTATCTATGATAACTAAATATAGGTACTGCAGCATTTTCAGGATAAGTTCTCTGAGCCTTCCAGAGAGTGGTTTCCTGTCTGGTGGTTCCATTACTTACAGATTTGGCTGCCACGAATCCACCAGCAGTCATGCCCATGCTGGAGGACAACTCGAACAAGTCATTGAGCCCACTGCTCACAACAGCCGGAGTAGGGGGAGGGGGCAAAACTCGTAGGTACGGATGAAGGAATAAAACTCTGTCCCACCTAAAGGAAGAAAGGGTTCAAATTAAACAAGTATAAAGGATTTAAACTGAAATATTAATGCATCATTAGATTAACATGAGCCTCTTTGGAGGAGTTAGCATTTGTACTAACAGTAAACTATGCATGGTTTATATAAATAGGTTACTCACCTATTACCGTAGTTCTAGGAGTGGTATATAGTTCACATCCACACATAGGCAGTTCCCATGGAAAGTGCTGGTTCACCAAAATGTCTTCAAAATAAGCTCCTCCCACCAACAGGGGGTATCTCCCTACACTCTGACCTGTGACTTCAGATCTTGCACGCTGGAAGCAAGGATCCATGTTCCGCTTGCCAGGAGAGACCAGGTGGGTGGTGTGGAAGTGAACTATATACCACAGCTAGAATTACGGTTACAGGTGAGCAACCTATTTTTCTAGGGGTTTGGATATAGTTCACGATCCACACATTGGCAGACTTCCAGCAGCTCTCCAGGAGGCGGCGGCAAGGCGTGCACCCCTATTTGGTGAACAGAGACTGGAGAACTAAGGTCCCAAAGGCAGAATCCTGGCAAAACTGTAGGTCAATGCTGTAATGGGAGATAAAAGTGTACTGAATTCCAGGTTGCAGCCCTGCAAATCTCCTGGAAAGGGATGTCACTGTAAGCAGCTGCCGAGACAACATTGTGTCCGCTGGAATGAGCCCTAACCCCTAGAGAGGCTAACTGCTAGCCAACCTATAGCAGAGGTCGATGCAGGATGTTCTTAATCTCCCAATCGTCTGCTTTGCTGCTTGTCTGCCAGGTGCGGCTTCAGTTCACAAATAGCTGGCAAGTCTCACTCCAAACCCCAGCTGTCTGCTCTGTATAATAAGAGAATGACCTCTGTAGGTCCAGAGTCTGAAGCCGGTGGTTGGCCTCCAAAGAAGAGTTGGTACAATATACCAAGAGCCTGGAGCTCGCTAATCCTTCTGGATGACATGATGGCCAACAAGAAGCCCGTCTTCCATGACAGGTGCGACATCTCACACCTGTGCACAAGCTCAAATGAACTGCCCATGAGCACAGCCAGCAGCAGAGGTAGGTCCCATGGTAGTGGTGGTGCTGGTTCACACATTGGAAGAGACAGGTGATAAAGGTCCTTGAAAAATCATCCTGGCCACCTTCTCCTGGGCCACCATCGGCATGCCAGCCCACACCCAGTATGCACAGATGGCTGCCAGGTGCACTTTGAGGGTCATCGCTCGGAGCCCCAGCTGGGAGAAGGACTAGAGATACTCAAGGATACTAGCTACAGGGTGGGCAAGGGACTCAAGCTCCTTGTGCCCTCACACTAAATGGAAAACCTTTTCCATTTAAAGGTGTAGCACCTGCGAGTTGGCTCTTTTTAGGAGGCCTCCACAACATGACGCACAGCTTCTGAAAGACCCAGAGCCTGGAACTCTTAATGGCTCAGGAACCAGGCTGTGAGGTGTAGGGTCTGAAGGTCCAGGTGCAAGACTGTCCCCTGCTGTCTGGTCAGCAGGTTCAGGTGAAGTGACAACCACCATGGAGATGTGCTGCTGCAGCTAAGGAGATGCGGGTACCAGAACTGCCGTGACTAGTTGGGAGCTATCAGAATCATCCACATCTTGTCCTTCCAGGCCTTCACCACCACTTTGTGGACCATGGGGAAGGGAAGAAACACAAACACTAGGCCTGGGGTCCATGGCCTCACAAAGGCATCACCATTAGTTTCCCAGACTGTGGGGGTGGCAGGCACAAAACAGTCTTAGTTTTGCATTCTCAGAGGAGGCAAACAGGTCCAACAAAGGTGTGCCCCACAGGGAGAACAGGTGGTTCACCTCCTCCTGATTCAGAAACCACTCGTGCAACGTCTCTTCCACTTGGCTGAAGAGTGTCTGCCAACTGACTGTCCGCTCTGACGACATGAATTACCAGACCTGCATCCAGGCTGCATATGTGAGTCAAGGCGCAGAAGGCCTCCCGACGCAGGGGAAGGGAGTGCGTGCCATCCTGCCTGTTCAGGTAGAACATGGTCATGTTGTCCATTTGAACTTGCACAACCTGATCCGACAACAGGAGCAAATTCTGTCGGAGCTAGCCGCACTGCACAGAGCTACAGCAGGTTGATGTGGTGATGGGACTCCTTGGATGACAAGAACTGATGGGCTCTGTGGTCCCCCAGATGTGCTCTCCACCCAACGCTGACAGAGTTATAGTCAGCTCTGGGCAGACAAATGGGACTTCCTCCTTCAGATGTTCTGGAAGCAACCATCACTGCATGGCATTCCACATTGACTGGGTCACTGTGACCGGTTGGTCAACATGTCCTAGGGGCTGGGACCACTGATGGCTCGACTCCCACTGCAGGTGCTGCATCTGCCAGCAGGCCCACCAGACCAGACTGATGGAAGACGCCAGGTATATCATCAACCGCAGGAAGTCTCGGGCAGGGTGCGAATGCCCAACCTAAAATGACCATGCAAAGGAGGTTAAGATCCAGTGCCTGGTCCACAGGGAGGGGAGGGCCCTTGGTGCACAGGGAGTCTAGCTCTTCCCCAATGAAGTGAATCGCCTGCAAGAAGATCTGTTCAGACTTGGCTGGGCTGATCAACATGCCCAAGTCTCTGCAGGTCTGGAGGGCCAGATCCCTGGACTGCTCCACAGCTTCTTGGATGGCCTGGGTATCAACCAGTGTCCAGGTAGGGGAACACACAGACCTGCTTGTGCTGCAGGAAGGCTGCCACCACTGCCATGCACTTGATGAAGACCCTAGGGGTGGACGAGAAGCTAAAGGGCATGACTTGGAACTGATACAAAACCCCTCTGCATGGAACTGAAGGTACCGCCAGTCACACGGATGGACTGGGATGTGAAAGAATGCATCCTGGAGATCCAGGGAGCAGAATCACATGACTTGCTCTAGGGATGGTATGATATGTGTATGCCCTCCAGGGTAAGCTCTCTCCCCTCTCCACCTGTCATCACCTGACAACATTTCTTCTTTTACTCCTGTGTATGTCCTGCTCCATGGCATTTAGTCCAGTTCTTGCTGTATCCAGCCAATCATCCTTGTTCACCCTTTTGCTTGTCTCCTATGTCTGTGTATGTCCTCGTTTCATGTCATATTTTGTGTGCAACATGTGCTTCTAATTGTATCTCCGGCTAATTCTTGTAAAGTACTGTATGCTACCTGTTTTTTCATCTGGATGAGCTTAGAATTTTTGTGTTAAATATTTTACTAGGCTATCTTTGACCCATTGTAAAATTGCTGTACGTCACTTATTTCTGACACTGATTGTAAGCTGCAGTATTCCTACTCGCTATCCACTGTATATGTTGCGGCCCAGGTCGTGCCTGAAAACGGTCCATAGGATCAGTGCACCTATCCAGTTATCAAAGACTTAAATAAATAAATATGGTTCAGGGTTACCAACCACAACTTGTGCTTCCTCATGTACCGACTGAGATCATGCAGATCCAATATTTGGCCCACCCCACCCCACCCCATTTCGAACCCAGGAAGTAACTGGACACATAACCTTGACCTGCCAGGGCATCTGGGACATGGGCTACAGACCCCTTCACAAGAAGCTGAGCAATGCCCTCACTTAGGGTGGACAGCGTGTCCTGAGACACCAAGGGCTCCCTTGGAGCGTGGAATCAGAGAGGCGAGAGAGCCTCAAAATCTAGAGGCAACCCTTTGCCTACCACCTCGAGAACCCACCTATCTATAGTAATGATAGACTAGTGTGGCCATAAGTGGCAAACCTGACCCCCCCCACAGGGAGTTGGGTCAGGGACTGGACAAGCGGGAGGATAACACCCCCGACCTGTCACTGAGCAGCTTTGGAGGCAGCACTGGCCGCTGGGGCAAGGGGGGCACCACTTCTCCTACCCCCACCTCTCTTTGGTCCATGGCCAGAGAACTTGGCCTTGGGGCACCAGGCTTGGTATTGTCCCTGTTGAGGCTGCTGGCAAGGCTGATGTGACTAAAAGGACTGAAACTGAAAGGCCTTGTTTTTAAGTTTCTGGGACTTAGGGTCCCTCTGGGATAAAGCCACAGAGTCCAAGGTGGTGATGGACTTTTCAATCCTGGTGAGACGACCTTCCACCAAAGAGGTCAGTACCCAAGAAAGGGACACTGGTCAGCTTGTGCCGAGTGTCCACTGTAAAGGTGGAGAGCCTCAGCCAGGCCCTGCAATGCACTGTGATGGCTGCTACTATGACATGGATGCAAGAGTTGCCTATGTCTAAGGCCATCTGGAGCTGGTGTTTAGTCGGTGCTTGACCCTGGTCTCTGACCAACTTCACCAGTAGCTGTGATGGAGGACATCATCCAGCACCCCCAGCAGGGAATGACCAACGTTTGCCATTATCATGGCATAGCTCACCTGATTGAGACTGACAGAGGAGGCAGTGTAGACCTCCTTGGCCATGTGGTCAAGCTTTTTGACTTTTTGTGTGGAAGCCTGTCCATGTCACCATGGTTTCAGGACTTTCAGAAAGCCAAGTAAGAGACCACACCTTCAACCAATGAATGGTCCGAGAATCCAGAAAAGGGCTCAGTAGGGAGCATGTACTTGCAGACCATATGGGTGGAGGATGCCAGGCAGGATGTTGCCAGAACTCCAGGGCTGGTCCCAAACAAAAAAATAAATAAAACAGCCTCAGCCATGGGAAAGGCAATCCCCAGGGATTCATCCCTATTGAGGGTGTCCATGACAGGGTACATGGCCCTGTTCTGAACAGGCTCCAGAGGGACAGAAACAGACTCCGAAATGAGTCGGAGTAGAGCCCCAAATGACACCAGTCCATGGTCAGTAGTCAGTTCCTTGACTGACCCTTGGTTTGAAGGTGTGAATCCTTGACGACAGCATGGATGAGCTTTCTGAGTCATCCGAGGACTCCTCAAAATTGGTCCTTAATCATCTGCCACTGTGGATCACCCGAGAGTCAACCAACTGGGTGATTTCCACCACCAACCGGCCTTGCAAGCCAGCCTCAGCACAGAAGTACTTGGCCAGAGCTCCTACCAAGGGCTGCTATGGAGATGGCTCCACCCACGAGGGTGGTGAGACAAGTGCTCACATCATTTGTCAAGGATGGATCAGCATGGGCATGACCGGCACCTGTCAGTTGACTATGGGTGTTGGAAGTAGAGCACAACGTAGCCCACAATGGTTCACTGCTGCCATAGGAGTTCCACATAGTGCTGCTGCTGTATGTGGCCAAGCCTCTTCTTGTCTGAGAAACATCGACAGTGATGCCCATCAGTCGAGTGACAGTACAAGCAGCACCTTGACCAAGAGCTCGACCTCGGCCATCAACCTGAGGACTGACGCTGAGGAGAACCCACCATTGGTGCATTATAGACCTCATGCACCAGCTTCAGGGGAACGACCACCAGTGGAGGCTGTTCCCAAGTGCAGCTGGTCATGGACGCCAACTGATCCATGTCCTCTTGAGTGAGGACCAGGAAAACCGGGGTTTTGGAGATTGCCTCCTCGATCTGCTCCAACAACTGGTCAACAGGGTCGAGAAAAATTCTGACTGCCTGATCAGCCGGTGTTGAGGTCGACAATCCTGATGGGGGCATTGTGGAGTTTTCAACCTGGCCCTTGACCAAAGAATACTTGACCGGAGTCGAGCACTCAGGGAGTCACAGATGTGAGATGACCATTATCTCTCCCGGTCCCATAACCGGCGGCATTCGTTTTTCTTAATATGGTGGGCAGGGCTATCCCTGAAGGTCTGGAGGGCCGGACATGTTTCCCAGAATTCACTGGAGAAGGATGTTCCGATGCTGGCCCCAGCCAGGAGCAGCGCCAAAGCCAATGAAGTGCCTTCCACAGCAGTAGCCACCACCTCTTCCATGGCCACAAGCTACGCCGCAGACCCCTCTGAGCGTACACCTTCTCGTGGTCCTTTGGCCAAAGTTTCGGGTCCTGCTCAACCAGCCAGCCGAGAAGATGGGCTACACGATCCTCCAGAGAGCAAGGAAGCATCGTCTGGCACAGGCGGCAGCTCAAAAGACTGTATGCAGTCCCCATACGGTAGAGGTAAGACATATATGGTACCGTCCGTGACATTTTCCGGTGGTACATGACACAGAATTTGAAGCCAGGAGCAGGCTTCACTTCTTCGTGTTTCACATTCCTGTTGATGAGTCTGGAGCCGAACCGAGGAATTTGAAAATATTGAAGAAAAAATGTAGACATCACCAATGGCGCACTTGGTAGCCTACAACATGCAGAAGTGCAAAGGAGGGGACCAAACTCTTCCAGTGGAAAGGAAGATCTGATGTCATGGGGTGGAGACAGAGGATATGCCACTTGGGCAGTGGGAGGAACTTAGCCTGAAGATGTTCCGACGAAATCAGCACTTCCAGTGGAACTGCAGATGCATGGAAAGTAAACTATATACACGCCCTAAAAATGCTATTTATTATCATGAGGGAGGGAGCAGGACCATAACTCACAAGTGGCAGAGCTGTGAGTGAGTTATGAAAGTCCTTCCCCCTCGCTAGTGATCATAAATGTCATGTATGAATGAGAGGCCAATGTGTGTCCAATTTATACAATGTGTTTTAAATTGTACAGCTTTCAAATTAGTTCTTTTGATACAAAATGATTTCTTTTTGATTTTACTGTTCTGTTTTGAGTGCAGCAGAGGTCACTGTGATGTCACCAGGCATTGTTCAAGCTGTTCTCCCATTGGTTAAGAGCTCCTTTGTGACCAACATCATGTGATGATAAATGGTGATAAACCCCCCCCCCCAAGAATGATGATAAATTATTTATCATCATTTTAGGTCTTCAGTCCATAGAAATACTTCATTAATCTGTAACACTTCATTCTCACATAAACTGTATAACATATTCATACAATATACTGCGTGCGGCAGTTAAACCTTTTAATGATAACTTATTTTAGCTACTGACGAATTCTAAAAGAAGATAAATCATTTATCTTCATTTTAGTCATTTTTCTCCACTTCAGACTGGTCACAAAGGAGCCCTCAACCAATGGGAGAGCAGCTTGAACAATGCCTGATCACACTACAATGGTCTCTGCTTCAATCTACACTGCTTCCTTCCTATTTCAGGAGGATTTTAGCATTATTTAGTAGCCTCTGATCTGATGCCACCTGTTTCTTACTGCTTTTAATGTGACATTTTGTACACATTTATTAATTCTAGTAATTTCATATAATGTTACCTTAGTTATTTATTCCCCCCCACACTTGTTTCACTCTGGTCACCACCAGATGGGGCCCCATCGGCCATCTCCTCTGTTTATCTGGTCCTGCTTGGACCACCCATGACTCACTTGTGTGGTGCCCCCTTGGGTAGGGCCATCTTCAGTTCCACGGCGCTCATACTTCTCATCTGAAGCCATCACAGACAGAAGTGAAGGAGGGGGGCAATCAGGGTCCAGAGAGCAGGATGCAGCCATGGATGTAGTTGGCTGGAGTGGCATCTTCCTCCTAGCCAGCGGGGCTTTTCCTGTTTTCTTGGCACCCCCCCCCGAGGCGCAGACGTGCAAGGATATCCGCATGCCCCATGTGATCCTGGCAAGTGTAGCCCCCTGTCTCCACAGGAGTCACTGAAGGCCGGAGATCACAACTCACTCTCCCAGGAGAGGAGAGCAGTCCTCTGGACGCCAACTCTCTCCTCCCTGGCTAACCCCAATGACCCAAGTTTCGCCTCACCCCCGGTCACCGGCATGGTAAGAGGTAAGGCACTTTGAGTGCCGCAGCCCCCTGTACCACTGGGCTGCAGTTATTTTATTTATTGTATTGTGAATTTTGTAAGGTGCTCTGAGCACCAAGGAATGGGCGCTTGATAAATAAATACTACTACTCAAAATAGAGCACGAAATTAAACAGAAACAGTTACAACGCCATACAAAGAACACATTTAAAAGCTTTACAATTTAAAATGCATTGTATAAACTGAACACACAATGGCCTGGCTCAGAATATGCCACTTACTATTTGTAAGGCAGCAGAAATTGCATACCACATATAGTGGTTCACACATCACACTGTGATTAGGTTTGAGGATTCTATGCTTGTTAGCCCATAGCGCTTATTTCTGATGTGACATGCAACACCTGGACAGTGCCAGAGACTACCACTCCAACACGGTGGGGGTTCACTGCAAGATATCTCCTGACTGGTGAGGAAGGGGCTAGAAGTAAAATAATGATGTGGCCTGTGATAAGCTGAAGGGCAGTTGAGTAAGATGTCTGGGAACCAAGACAGCGCAGTCTCGAGAGTTGACAGTCAAGACAGAGATAGTATTTAGGACACATTGTCAAGACTGTGGAATGCACCCCAAAATATAATATGGACATCCTGAAACAAAAGTAGCTTGATTTTTTTTTTGTTAACTAGGTTATTAGCTCAATGGAATATACCATATATCCTCTATTAGAAGCCACCCTTGAATATAAGCTCTGTAGAAACAAGTCGCAGGCCATAGTGAAACATTTTAATAAATGCTCCACTCAAATATAAGCCGCAGCCACTATTTCATATTGGATAAAGCACCCAAGATGGGGCTTATACAGTGCACTTATGAAGTTTTGCACCACCTGCTGTTTAGTTATTATCTCTCTTGTGATTTTTACCTTTTTAAATATTATCGTTATTGTACTTTGTATGCTCTTTGTTGATGTTAAGGTTTCTTTTGCTAAGACATAGGCCACTGAGAACACTTGGTGAAATCCAGGATGTCCGTTATTACAACAGGAAGAACAATTATTAAGTCAAATGCAACAGATAACTTAAAGAGAACATTTATGAACAATGCCCAGCATAGCTTGTAAGCCTATGGCTCCTCTGTAGCTGGTGACAGTCCAGAGATATCCATACTTACATCTGCCCCACACCGATACTACACTGCCACCATTTTTAGAACCTTGTAATGTCCTCGACTACCAAGCTGTGCTTGACTACAATGTGGTTAGCTGTAGTTTGATCATCAGTGGCCATAAAATAATGGGGGCACATATATTTCTACTATTAGTATTCAGTTCATATCCACCCTGAGGTAGTATTCTACACAACATACTCAGTCACTAGAACAGTCTTCAAGCCTAACTGTTCCTACCACCCAATCATGTGGTCATCAGAAGCAAGGCTTGCCGGGGAGGTTGGATAGTTTGCTTGGATGTGAACTGCATACTAACAGAAAGTACAGTTACGTAAAAACTTACCGTTAAAAGTAGATCTTCGAGGAGTGTCTCTTGCAGTAGGTAATACTTTGGGGTATCCAGCAGTGGTCACTGTGGTGAATGGCAGCTCTTCTAGCAGTTCTTCACCACACATGACATCAGCTTCCTGTTTCCTATATAAGTGTGGGCGGTCCCTGGTATCCTCAGTTCCCCTGCTGGATTCAGCTAGAAAATCGAGGACCGAGGGGAAAGCGAGGTACCAAAGGAGTCCTAAGCGTAGTCACTGGACCAGAACTTGCTCCCTTAGAGAAGGAGGGGGATGGAGGGTGGGAACCGACCTACTGCAAGAGACACTCCTCAAAGATCTACTGTTAGGATAAGTTTTTACATAACTGTACTATTTTCCACGAAGTGGTCTCTTGCAGTAGGTAATACTTTTGGGATGAATCCCAAGCAGTAATGCCAATGTGGGAGGACAGATATGGTAGGAGACCTTGTAGGACCGCACGGCCGACGGCCGTCCGACATGGTGAGGCAATATCCAGATTGTAGTGCCTTGTGAATGTACGGATCGTGGACCAGGTAGCTGCATTGCAGATATCGGAAATGGAGGCTCCTTTAAAGCAAGCCGCAGTGGTGGCCATAGCTCTAGCGAAGTGGCCTTGGACAGGTCCAGGTAAAGGCTTGTTGTGTTTTTTTGTAACAAGATGTAATACAATGCTCCAGCCAGGATGCCTTCACGTCCCGGGGCAAAGGAGATGAACAGTTGTGACGTCTTTCTAATCGACTGTGTCCGATTAGTATAGCAGCGTAATATACGTTAGCACCCTTTGCAGACTGAGTGAGAGACCTTTTGGTACCTTGCATTTCTGCTTAAAGTTGAACCAGCATAATATTCTGCGGTGATTTGCATTATGGGGTATGTGTTATTTTGTAATATACGGTGGACATCTAAGATATGTAGGAGATGTTCACCCTGATTGGAGTAGTCTGTATAGTAGACCAGAAGATCCAAGGACTGATTTAAAGTATGTTCAGAGACTACTTTAGGAAGGAAGGAAGGGTTGGTATGCAGGACCACCCATTCCTTGTGAAAAAACAAGTATGGTTCCCTACACATGAGGGCATGGAGCTCGGAAGTACGTTGAGTGGAAGTGATAGCCACTAGGAATAGGGTTTTCCATGAAAGAAAACGAAGATCACAAGTGGCGGCTGGCTCAAAAGGCTCATGGGTCAATTATTTAATCATAAAATTGAGATCCCACCTAGGAGTAGGTTTTCTAATAGGAGGTTTAAGATGCAACATTCCTTTTAGAAACATCTTAGCTAGATGATGTTGGTACAGTAACCTGCCATCCAGAGGCTCATGGAAAGCGGGAGATGGTCGCCAAGTGGATTTTAATGGAAGAATAACTTAGACCAGACTCAGATAGTGAGTCCAGAACCTTCGTCAGTGGGCAAGAGTAAGGGTCCATAGATCGAGAGGCTGACCATATGGAAAAGCGTTTCCATTTGGAATTGTATGTTGCTCTTGTTGCTGGCTTACGGGAAGCCAAGAGGATATTGGCAACAGTAGAGGACATTTGTAAATAAGTAATGAAAGCGTCCTCAGGAGCCAAGCGTGAAGGTGTAGAGCCTTCA
Source organism: Neoceratodus forsteri (assembly GCA_016271365.2). Classification (NCBI taxonomy): domain Eukaryota; kingdom Metazoa; phylum Chordata; order Ceratodontiformes; family Ceratodontidae; genus Neoceratodus; species Neoceratodus forsteri. The sequence goes on from JADMNL010000030.1 coordinate 206,333,199, forward strand.
GGTTGGGGTGTAGTAGAGACCCGTGACACTGAGTCAAGAGGTTTGGTCTGATCAGCAATGGGATGGGATCCCGTACTGACAGTTGCAGGAGTAGGGGAAACCACAACTGGAGAGGCCACACAGGGGCTATGAGAATAATTGTGGCTGATTCTAACTGTAGTTTCAGTAGAGTCCATGGCAGGAGAGGGACTGGCAGGGAAAGCATATAAGAAGAGACCTGTCCAGGGTTGGGACAGGGCATCTATAGGTCGTCCCTTTCTGCTCGGGATAATGGAAAAATACCTGGGCAGACAGCAATTCTCTGGGGAGGCAAACAGATCCATCTGTGGAAGATTTCTTGGAGCACTTGCTCGTGAAGTGTCCATTCGTGAGTTGTGGACTGACGACTCAGCCGGTTGGCTAACTGGTTGCAATGTCCCGGTAGGTGGACAGCTGTAAGCGTCAGGTGCTGGGGTATGGCTTCCAGTCAAACCGCAGGTTTCTCTGCATAGGGTGAGAGACTTTGTATCCCCTTGCTCGTTGAGGTAGAACACTACTGCAGTGTTGTCCGATTGGATCAGTAACGATCCTGGTTCGAGGTAGGGCCGGAAGGCCTGGAGGGCAAGACAGACCGCTCTCATCTCTAGGAGACTGATATGAGACAGATGGGGAGAAGTGGGCCATTGGCCTTGGGTCTGATAAGGACCTAAGTGCGCCCCAGACTAATAGGGAAGCATCCGTGGTCAATGTTTGCATGGGGTGGGGGGGGACCGGAAGAGTATTCCCTGATTCAGATTGATTCTGATTGTTCGCCATGTCAGGGAGGAACTCAGAGAGGGAGTGACCTTGATTTTGTCTTCAAACTGCCCTGTTTTTTGGGACCATTGATTCTGGAGGATCCATTGGACAGGTCTCCTGTGAAGACGGGCAAAGGCTACCACCAGGATGGCAGCCGACATGTGACCCAGAAGGCGCAGCATTTGTCTGGCTGTGACTATCTTCTGAGTCTGTATATGTAATGCCAGAGCTATGAGCAAATCCTGCTGGGTAGGCGGGAGGTAAGCCCTGGCTGTAACTGTGTCTAGAACAGTTCCAATGTATTGGAGAGACTGTGTTGGATTTGGACTGGACTTTGGTCAATTTACTGTGTTTCCCAGATCTGCAAACATTTTTAAGGTAGCGGCGAGGGAGGCAATCAAAACTACTCTGGAGTCCACTTTTATTAGTCAATTGTCTCACAGTTCCCTCGATTTGGAAACATGCAGTAGTCCTCCCCCTTCCGAAGGGGGGCAATTCCTCTTCCTCACCAGGGAACTATCGACCTATCTCTCTCTCCTGTTTACCTTAGCTAAACAACAAGAACACATAGCCCTCATCCGACTCTCCTCATTCCTCTCTGACTCCGCTTTCTTCACACCCTTCCAGTCTGGCTTCAGGAAATCCCACTCTACCACCACCTCTCTGCTGAGGCTAACAGAGACCATCTCCTCAGGCTTTGACAAATGGCACATTACCTTGGCTATCTTTGTCGACCTGGCCAAAGCCTTTGACACTGTCTCGCACCCCCTCCTCCTGTACAGCCTTTCAGCTGCTGGATTATACCCTTCTGCCACAGGCTGGTTCAGTGCCTACCTGTCCGGAAAGTCGCAATCTGTGAGAATAGCTGATGCTACCTCTCCCCCCCTTGCCCATAACCACTGGAGTCCCCCAGGGTTCAGTGCTAGGCCCCATTCTGTTCTTCATCTTTTTAAATGACCTCCCCCAGGTTTGCTCTGCATCCAGCATCCACATGTATGCAGATGATACAGTGTTGTTTACCTCTGGCAAGTCTGTCTCTGATGTCACTACCAGGCTCCAGTCCGACTTCACTGAAGTCCAACTCTGGTTTAGTTCTCATCAACTTTTTCTAAATGCCAAGACAGTCTCCATGTCCCTTGGCACAAGGCAGAGACTCGCTAGGCTAAGTCACCTCCCCACCTTTCACACCCTTGATGGGACTGTTCTTGAGGACTCCCCCTCATTCAAGTATCTCGGCATCTGGCTGGACAGACACCTTGACTTCTCTGTACATATCGATGCCATTCTGAAAAAACTAAGGCCCAAGCTCGGGGCCCTTTACAGAAACTGCAGCTGCATCCCACTCACCACCAGGCGTGAGCTGGTACAGAAGAAGATCATGCCCATTTTTGACTACTGTGACATAGTCTATGGTGCTGCCCCATAGCCCTACCTATCCAGATTAGACTCTCTCTTCAATTCCTTCTGTCGTTTCGCTCTTCATGCCCCTCACCGCACCCATCATTGTGATCTCTACCGCTACCTCAATTTCCTTCCCCTCCACTCCCGGCATGCGCTACATGGTGCTAAGTTCATCTCTAAATTCCGGCTTGGATCTCTCCCCTCATATATCTTCTCCTCTCTTGGCATCCCTACTCCCTTTCTTTGTTCCCTGAGATCCCAGGCTGACACACGTTCTCTCTCAGTCCCCTGCAGAGCTACATCCTCTGGCCAAAAAGCCTTCTCTTACCACCTGCCTAAAATGTGGAATGCACTTCCTCTACAAATCTGCTACTCCTCCTCCTCCCTATATTCCCTTACCTCTGCTCTGCACAATTACCTTACTCCTAGCTGCACCTGCTCCTGACCCCCTCCTTGCCCACCTGCCTCCCTCTCTCTCTTTTCTTTCTCTATCCCCACCCCATCTGCACTTATACTGCCCTATATAGCCTAGCTCTTAAAAAGATGTCTTTGTTTCTTATGTTTTCACCCTTGCAGCATCTGCATCACCTGTGAACCGCCTGTAATGTTACTGTATGCATTTTTCTACCTTGAATCCAATGCTTTTGACCCTTTACTGATTTTGTATGTATGTATGTATGCATCTATTGTGAACCACCTGTAATGTAACTGTTGCATTTGCCTACCATGTATCAAATGCCTTGATTCTGTTTTGATATTGTATGTATGTATTCACCCTCTGTAATGTATGTACCTATGAAATTCTCACTCTGTACATCCCTCTCCCCATTTCCCCCAGGACGTACCGTGAGATGAGCATTGAGTTGCTTAATGTATATTTCTGGGTGAAACAATCCAATAAATAAATAAATAAACTGAGCTTCCTTGGATTTCACCGGAGGGTTCGGTTTCTCCGGCCTCCCCAACTTCAGGCGTGCGAGATGGTCATCGAGGCCGTTAGGATGGAAAACGAGACATATTGCATTTGAAGGTGTCATGGTCGACACCGAAGCAATAAACGCACGCGGTGTGGGGATCGGTGCACGATATTTTCTGGCCACAGGGGCACTGACGAAATTCGGGGGAAGACTTGTCTTCCATAGTCGAAGAATCAAAGTTGCGATCGCGAATGTGAACTAGACGAATTTTTGGAATAACCGAAAGGTTTAGAGCCAGGGCCTACAAAATGCATGAGCACGAGGGAGGCAACCTGAATCTTCCAGCGGAAAGGAAGATCTGGGGTCATGGAGTGGAGCCGAGGGTTATACCACCTGGATGGGTGGGAGGAGCCAGCTTGAAGACTTTCGGCAAGATTTCAAGTGGAAGGGGCATGCCAAAGAGTGTGGATGAACAACATATCCATGATCCTAGAATTCTGATATTCATAGCACCTGAGGAAAATACTTTTTTCCCCCAGATAATCAATTCTTTGAGATTCCTTATCAGAGGGTAAGGAGCTCATGTACTTGGGTCTTTTAGTACAGTCATGAGTGGCAGTAATGACCACAGAATCTGCCTCAGGAATACTAGACAGAAAGGGGTGATTCAGAGGAGCTTGATATAGACGATCCGCTCTGAGGGGGACAAATATAATAGCTGAAGGGTGATGCCAAGCAGACAGTATGGCATTCTGGCAAGTTGGTATTAGTGGGGGAACCACTAAACAGGCTCCTCGGGTAACTCAATGTATTCTGCCATATCCTTACGTTGTCTGTCATGTTCCGTAGTGGAGAATCCCATACCTTTTTGAATCTGAAAAATCATTTCACCAAAGGAAGGGTCATCTGGGGAGAGGCAGCCACAGGTAAAGGCAGATTCTCACCAGGGAAGAGATTTCTGAATAGGGGGATTCCGGATTAGGGAAATCCAAATGTTGAAACTCTTCATCCTCAAGATCACCGGTGAAATCATGTGGCAATTCTTGCTCATCTGACAAATAGTCCTCTATAAATGGAGGAGGACACCAGGGTGGAATGTTATCCTGGTAACTGTGGAATCTTTTAGGCAGAGGAGGGAGAGGAGATTGGGCAAGATCACCCAGCCCTTCAGAGAGCTGAGAATACCACATGGCATGCAAGACATGTCAGACTACATTGGTGATGTCCCTTTCCTGGGAAGGGGGGGTTGGGGGGCATGTTGGTAAACCAGGGGGTGATTGAGGGAATTGGCCGAGTAGCCTGAGCTGGTCTTGCTCCTGGGTAGTAAAGACCAGGGCCCCAATCTCTGTCCGCCTGACCCTGTAAGAAGGCACCTGAGTAGGTGAAGGGGCTGTCAATAAGGCACAAGCCGTGGGCTTCCCCTGAGGAATGCAAGATTTGGTTGATGAGCCCACAGGGGAAGATAAGTTATTTCCACATAAACTGTCAGACGCCATCGACAGGAGAGGGGCCCCCATTGACAGAGCAGCTTTTTTTTTAGTACAATTTACTGCATGTAAAGCGCTGGAAAGCGTCGTCGACAAGAAGGTATAAGCCTCCATCGACGGAGCAGTCACTAGTTGAACTGCAGTTAAAGCACTGGAAAGCACCATCGACAAGAGGGTATGAGCCCCCATTGATGAAGAAGAGCTTAAAGGACATTCCGTCGACGGAGGGACACCAAAAACGGTGGCCATCGATGGACGTCTAGGCAGGGAGTGTGAGGAGGGTTTCTCCTCCTCCTTTTTCTGCCTGGAATGGAAATCAGAAGAGGGAGAGCCCGTGGTACAAGCCCCCTGGTTCTTCAAGAGAGACATTTTCTGCTCCATCAAAAGTCGTTGAATTTCAAGCAACCGTTGTCGATGAATTGCCTGATTAAAGTCCTGACATAAGTTGCAGGAATTGGTGTCGTGTGTGGGTCCCAGACACTTTACACAAAGTGTGTGATTGTCAAAGCGGTATATCTTTCCTACCACAACAACAGAAACGAAATAAAGCTTATTTAGTTGAAGAATCAGTACACACTCGTCTTAGTTCCAAGTTTCTCGTCGATGACTGCTACACAGAAGTTGCACTAGTTGCTGTGTGAGATGAAGATGGCGGGAAAATGAACTGAGGATACCAGGGACCACCCACACTTATATAGGAAACAGGAGGCTGATGTCACGTGTGGGTGGTTTCTGGTGAAAAACTGCTAGAAGAGCTGCCGTGCACTATGGCGACCTCTGCTGGATACCCAAAAAGTATTACCTACTGCAAGAGACCACTCCATGGAAGATCTATTGTTACAATTAAGTAACCTGTTCCTCTACTACCTAGATTCAGTTCACATATTGGTAGACTCCTACAACTCCTCTCCTCAAGTTTTTAAGCTAACAGAGGACTGAGGACCCAAAAGCAGGAGCCCAGCAACTATGCAGACTGATGCTATGGTTGTGGGATATGAACATGGGCACATCAGACCTGGTAGCAGCCATACAAAGCTCTGCAGTGATGCTGTACCTCACAGCGGTAATGCAGCAGTACGCTTGGTGAAGTGAGCCCTTAGATCTGGTGTCTCTTTCTGAGCAAACTGACAATATAGAGCCACGAAGGATATAATGAACCATTTACTTATCTGGCCCAGGTGATGGTGACCAAAATGCTGACTTCCACAACAACTGCAACAGATGACCCTTTTCCATAAGTTAATAGGGCATGCCCATCAGCCAAGATAGCACCAGTGGTAAGCTGCACAGTGGAGGTGGTCTGCACACTCTACGGGGCAGGTGGTTTTACCATTTGAAGAAACAGGCAACCATTTTCTCCAGAGTCACCATCAAAACAATGGCCTTCAACCACTAATCTGGGATGGGAGCCAGGTGCACCTTCAGTGATGTAGTTTGCAGCTCTGACCAGGGACCAGAAACAATCGAAAATGTGCTTCACTGAGCAGGACAGCGGAGGAAATCCATGCTCTGCACACCAGCACAAGAATCTTTTCCACTCCTTGCCAGAGGCTTACAAGCTGATTCCTTTCACAATGCCTCCAAAACCCTGAGAATGTCACCAGAAAGGTCAAGAGCCCGGAACTCTAGTCACTCAGGAACCAGGTCATCAGGTGCAGGGACTGGAAGACTGGGTGCTTGATTATCCCCCCGTACTTTGTGGGCAGAGCTTGGCAGAGTGGGAGCAGCCATGGTGGCCTTCTACTGAGGATGTAAAGATCCTGATAAAATAATTCAACCAGTGTGGTGCAATCCAGAACAGAGATACCTGATCCTTCCACACTTTGAGGACCCGAGGAAACAGAGGGCAGGCATACAGGAGATCTCCTGGCCCCCAGGCAAACGTGTCCTCTGGAGAAGTTCTTTATTGAGATGGGCAGAAAAAAATAACCACAAAAAAAAAAAACTCAACTTCCTGTTTTCCCAGAAAGTGAGCAGGTCCACCTACTAACTGTGTTCCCCATGCAAACACCTGGGACACCACCTGCGGGTGCAGCATCCACTCATGGGATGCCTCCCCCAAATGACTGAGAGTGTCAGCTAACTGGTTGTTAGCCCCCACTAAATGAACCACCATGAGGTTCACCTAAAGTGAGCAATCACGGAACCACATCCGCAAGGCCTCCTGATACAGTGGGAAGGAGTGCTTGCTGCCCTGATTTTTCAGGTAGAATATCGTGGCCGTGTTGTCTCTTCACCTGAACAACCTCTCCCCTGATCAGCTTAGCGAATTCATACCACACCAGTCACACTTCTTAGTGTTCCAATAGGTTGATGTGCATTCTAGCTTTGCTCAGCATCCAAATACCATGTGCCTTGCAGTTCAACCAGTGTGCCCCCAGACACTATGGAGCAGTCTGTCCTCAACCTAAGGACTTTGGCTGCACAAAGGGGATTTCCTCCAAGAGGTCTGGCAGGGACAGCAATTACATGATGGCATCCAACACCAGCTGGGTCACCTGAACTGTCTGGTTCAGGGCTAAGGGCATCTGGAACCACTGGCATCCCGGTTCCCAGTGGATGGTTCTCAAGTGCTAGTGGTCCCAGCAGACCATGTCTGTGATAGATGCCATGAAGCCCAGGATCTTTAGGAAATCCTGGGCTAGGCATGATTGCTCGATCTGGAATGATCAGGAAAAGGATGACAGATACTCAGCCTTGTCCAGAAGTAGGCATGCTATGGCCTGCAGTGAGTCTAGTTCCACCGCAGTTAACATGATCACCTACTTCATAGTCAGCCCAGATTTGCTCACGCTGACAAGACCCTGTAACATCAGAATGACCAGATCCCTTGACTGCTCTCCACATCCCACACCCAACTGCCTGTATGAAGCCAGTCCTCAAAGTAGGGGACCATCTTGATACCTCTGCCATCTGAGGAAAGCTGCCACTACCAGCAGGCACTTGGTGAACACTCTAGGTGCAGCTGACAGGCTGAACAGCATGGTTGAAAACTGGTAGAACATCTTCTCCATTTGGAATTGGAGGAACTGTGTGTGTGAGAGAGAAAGACAGAGAGGGATACAGAAGTAAACATCCTGGAGGTCCAGGGAAGAGAACTATTCTCCTGACTCCAAGGAGAGAATGATCTGTTTCAGGGTTATTGTGCAAAATGTCCAGCTGCTGATCAACTTATTCATGTTCTGTAGATCAAGTATGGGGTGCCATCCACCCCATCCACTTAAGTACCAAAAAAGATAACAAAACAAATCTGTTCTGAGCTTTATTTCCTAGGAGAGGCTCTACTGCTTGCTGTGCTAGGAGCTGTTGAACCACAGTCCATAACGCTGAGATTCTAATGAAAGCACATCTTCCAGAGTTGCACTGGGTATATACAGGAGCAGAGTCTCAAATTCGAGAGACAAACCCAAACCTACCACTTACAGGATCCGTCTGTCCAACGTAATAGTAAACCACAGTGAAAGGAAGTGAGAGAGTCATCCCCCGACCAAAAGCTGCAGAAGGGTCTATGATGAGGAGTGGTTGGGGCCCCTCATTGCGTCACTTTTGCCTCTGAAGGCAGACCCCTAGGTCTGGCCACTGGTGGAACCACTGCTACCGTTTTTTTATGCTGGTCTTGTCAGGAAGTCTTGGGGTTGAAGGACTTGACCTGGCGGTACTGCTACCTCAGCTGCTGCTGATGGCCTTGTGAACCATGAAAGAGTCTCTGCTCTGCGGGCACTTCTTGGTAGTCTGCTTAGACTGAATAATCGAAGTGACAGAGCCCAGGGTGATGAACAACTTCTCAAACCAAGTCAGATGCTCCATGATCTTTGGACCAAACAGGTCTTGTCCTGTGAGGGAAGGGCTGCCACCCGCTGCTGGACTTCTTCCAGGAAGAGTGAAAGATGCATCCGTACACAGTGAAATATGGAAACTGCCGCTGCCTGCTGGGTCAAAGGTCACCAGCAGCTACTGCTTAGCTATACAAGGCCCCTACTTTTCTGCGGCACAGTGGGACCAAGTTCTGCGGCAAGACTACCATTTGCCGCAGAACTTCTGCGGCAGTGGTTTGTAATTTCTGCAGAAGTTCTGTGGCACTAACAAACTACCACATCACAGTGTCAGCTTGTCATCCTGACTTCACTTTCACGGCAATGGTTATAGCAATCAGGATGGGGGAAAGCACAGTAGCACTAGTTCAAAAAATAACAGACTTTTAGAAATAATTTTGTGCCAAAGAAAGGAAAACAAATGTCTCTCCCTTAAGGTCCTAGCCTATTGCATAAATGAAATATGCAGAGGGGCCCTTATGTGATAATTAAGATATTTCTATACGCATGCTATCTATCCCACTAATGAGGTCTCCACCGTCTATCACTTGTATATTTATATGTGCTTTCTACACCACTCATGAGGTTCCTACTGTGTAACACTTATATATTTATATGCAATGTTACCTACATAAAAATATGTGTGTTTAGTGAGAGATCCTGTGTGTGCATGTGTGTGTGTGTATGTATGTATATATATATATATATTTTTTTTTTTTCTAATTTCCATGAAGTTGCATCCTTATTCATATAGGTCCCATTGGAAATGGAATAAATGGAATACAGGAGTTATTGTAAAACTCATTTTTCATGTCAACCTGCTTCCCCTGACACACTACATAACACCATCAGGCCATGACATGCATGTGAACCATTTGTGAGATACAGCTCTCCAGCCCATCACAATGTGTCCACCGTGTGACAAAACACTTCACCATACCTTCCCAGGCTCCGAGCAGTGATGTGTTCCACCAATCCTTGTGCTGCCCAGCCAGCTCCAAGAGCTAATCTTTGAACCTGAGTTGCGGCATGGAAACACAGCCGCGTACCCTCCTGGCCCAACAGCTGTCCCTACACACAACATTTCTCCATAACTTTTAGGTGAGTCTATGAACCGATGACAATATGCAATCAATAACCCTGGCAAAAATGCATACAGTGCAATTATTTATTTAATTGGCCTACTCTTTCATCAGGTCTACACATTATTGTATTCCACTTTTCTGGGCATAATTACTTTATTTTTCTTAAAAATGACAGTTAAATTAATTTTACCAGTTATTCATTTCAGATGGCATTTCTATACCGTAAAGACACAAATATGTTTGTATAAAGTGAAGTATGGACTTAACAGGTCTGTGCTATTGAAAAGGTTTTGTTTACGTTGGCCCTAGTGCAATAATGTAAGACTGAAAATTGTATTAGGCTGTAGTGCAGGTTGAACAAATATCACCATGCATGATATGCTGTGCCACAGTCTCTGGCAGTGGGAACTGTGGTAGATAAGTGACTGTTCATTTCTGTTGCAGAATGCAGCCATTTCATTAGCTAATGTATGGTGTTATAGCAATGATAATATCACATTCTGAGCATATGGGGGGATTTGGATATAAAAAGAGGGGAAGGTAACCAGATTATATGGCTAAGCAGAAATATTAATAAAAAAATCACCAAGCAGAGTTAATTCTGTGGCATCGCAGAAGTTCTGCGGTAGATTGCAAGTTCTGAGCAAAATTCTGCGGCCGCAGAATTCTAGGGGCCTTGGCTATGGAGCTTCGTATGTTCCAGATGTCAATAAGGTCACACTGTTTATTCTCTGACAAGACAGGCCAAAGATCTTAGAGTTGGTTAATCAGCTCATGGTTGTATCTATCCATAAGCTGGACTGATGAATGCTCATGGACACTACCGAGTATGCTCTGTGGCAGAAACAACCCTGTCTCCTGGATACCTTGTCTGGGGGCATATCCAACTCTCCCTGCATCTTGGCCATATGGAAAACTGTGTCCACCACTAGACCTGCTAGGGATGGGTACTCCATAAACCCATTTCTAACCCCCCCCAAGGTCCACATACTTGGGGTCCATCTGACAAGGCTGGGCTAAGTAAGGAACTGGGTGCTCCCAGACACAGAGTGTGGGAACCTGCACTGTAGGAGCACTACAGAAGACTACCCTGGTGATGTATTTTTTTTCTTGGATGTCCATCAGCAAGCAGATCTCCCCCTTATGGACCACCTACAGTGGAGTGTCCGGAGCTGTGAACAACTTGTTCATGAATGAAGTGAAAGAGGACTGCTCCAAGGCAGGTTTGCACCATTGGCAAACTGTTGTGCAACCTTTGGGCCATGAGAAATGATGCCCCGTCACAGTTCATCTACAGCACTGCCGGATGCAAATGAGATGTAGTAACCAACCGTACAGTTGGGGTGACCACTGCTGACAGGGCATAGGGAAGCTCTGTCTTTGGCCTGCAATCCTTGGTCAAGGCCCCCACTGGGTGTTGTGGCAGTGGGGGCTGGACTGGGAGAAGTCATTCTGGGTGCAATCAGGGGTTGCACGAATGGAATCAAGTTAAGACTCAGAACTGAAAGGGTTGTCTAAGGCCTAGCAAGCCCAACTGTCGACACTGGTTGACCCTGTCTGTGGGAACACATTTTGTAAGCTCACTGCTCCCACATGGACTTCTCTCACCTGTGACTAGTTTTCTGCTGATGACAGGAGCCCCATAAGGAGAAAGTGGTAATGATCACCACTGATGTTGACAGCAAAAATGTGACCTTGACACTGATGATCTGGTAGATGTGGCTGTGCTCCACCAGTACTGGCTTCCTTGCCAGACATTTGACTGGCACCAAATGGAACAGTGGGGAGCAGCACCAGGGTCAGGATGACAGGCAAAGGTCTAACAGGAAACAGGTCCGATCACAACCTCACCTGAACTGCCCCGCCTTCCCAACTTGAGTAGAGGCACTGGTGCTGGAAGCACCAAGGTTTGCAAGGAGTTAACACCCCGCAGCAGAGTTTTCACCAACTGCTGGGTCCAGTGGCTTGGTTGCCGGATCACCTAGCATCGAGTCTTTCAGCTGCCCAGACGTAATCACCACGGCCAGGCTGACTGGTACCATGTGGCACACGACCTGCTTAGAAACTGCTCAACCTGTAGCGCCTCTGGAAGGTAAAAACATAAACAACCCCTTAACTGACAAACTCCCACTATCTGCGTTGACGTCTCTTTTTCTTGTGCTTGTGCAGTCCAGCAGGAGTTTTGTCAAACAACTGCAGGTTGACAAAATCTAACAGAATTCACTGTTGTCTTCTGCTCTAGAGCTACTAACTACCTGGCCATGATCACTGCAGCAAGCAGTCCCCATGTGGCACCAGCCTCCCCTAAAGAACCTTAGTTCGATGAGCCTCGATCGCCTGCTAGTGCATGGCCTGGCACCACTGGCAGTTGTCCACAATACGGGTGGATGCAGGCATCACGGCTGTCAGTGACCGACACGGTGATCCTGCAGATCATGCACCTTTCAAATCCCCTTTCTCATCCATTAAATGGCAAGCTGCCACGGAGCAGCGAGTCTGAGTCAAGGTGCACATGATGAATGACAGGAGAATCTAAAATTAGAAGAAATTTCTAAAAAAGCTTAGAAACTTTGCAGAAACCAAATTCACAAGCAGTAGCTGTGAAGGTGGAGACCTGTTCTTTCCAGTGGACGAAAAGTAATGGAGCGGAGGTGCAGGACGATCACATAACTGGGCAGTAGGAGAGGTCAGGCTTAAAGAGTGTTCCAGCGCCCGAGCATGTTCAATGGAACACTGCCAGAGTGTGGATAGTGAGCTGAATCTAGGCAGACAGAAATATCTTTATAGTACCTGAATGCAAACACACTGATGACTGATCAGACATACTGCAATAATTCATTCTGCGTCATCTGTAAACAGTTACAAGGTCAAAATAATGAGCTGCAAAAATACAGGTTACTCACCTATAACAGGAGTTCTAGGAATGGTATATGTTGTTCATCCACACTTATTGGCAGGTCCCTTGCCGCTTTAAATCTTGCCGGAAGGTCTTCAAGCTGGCTCCTCCCACCCACCCGGGTGGTAAAACTCTTGGCTCCGCCCCATGGCCAGATCTAGCCGCTGGAAGCCAGTTTGCGTCGAAGCCGGAGGCCGGGTGGAGTCGTGGGATGAACAACATATACCATTCCTAGAACTCCTGTTACAGGTGAGTAACCTGTATTTCTAGGGACATGGATATGTTGTTCATCCACACTATTGGCAGACTCTAGCAGTTCTCCGGAGGAGGAGGCAAAGCGCACACCTACTTAGGTAAAGACTGGAGAACCGATGCCCGACCAGCACCCGGCGCGACCCAAGGTCGATGTGGAAGGGACCGTAAAGCCTGCTTCCGGGCAGAAGCCCTGCGGATATCCTGGACCGTAGAGTCCTTGGAAGCAGCCACCGATGCAGCGGAAGGACGGGTAAAATGAGCGCTTATCCCTCTGGGAGGCTCCATGCCCGCCCGCCTATAGTGGAGACCTTTGCAGGGGTGACCGCCCACTTGTCTTCCACTGGGCTGCAAATCTGCCAGATCAGGCTTAGTGAAGATGATGAACAGCTGGCGAACCTCTCCCAAACTTTAGCTTTACGCTCCCAAGAGGTGAGCGTTAAGCAGTTCCTCACGGAACCTGAATACGACCTCCCGAGGTGAATGGGGATAAACCCGGCAGAGGCAATACCCCCGAAGGGAAGACTCCGCCACCGCCTTCGGAGGGACTTTGGGTGGGGCGCAGGACAACCTAGTCCCTGTGGAAGACTGGATAGGGAGGTTAAAGGAGCACCTGGAACTCTCCCTGCCTTCTGGATGGCAGAGTGGCCCCAAGAAGGTGTTCTTCCACAACAGGTGGGGGAAACTCGCACCTGTGCAAAAGGTTCGGATGGCTTGCTCATGAGCTAAGCCCATACCAGCAAGGATCCCACAGAAACGAGGATACTCTCCCCAAAAGGGGAGGCGTGATCGAGGCCTAGAAGTGCCAGACCACCTTCTCCGCACCACCAGCTGCCTCCCGGCCCGTGCCGGGAAGACAGGGTGACCCATGAAGCACCTAGAGGTCGTTGGCGAGCCCTGGTTTAGGATGGACCGCCAGATGGTCCGAATGCTCGCCCAGGGATGGGGAAGGCAGCCCTATCCATCAACAAAAAGGGAGAACTTCTCCAGAGAACGAGCATCTTGGCCGATTTCTTGGCAGGACGCCCGAAGGTCGAGGACCTTGCCGAAGACCCTAGGCCTGGCCCCTAGCCGCACAGGGGTCGGCCTACAGGTGCAGAGATTGAAGGTCCAGATGGATAACCTTCCCCTGAAAAGGAAAGACAGGACCGGGCGGACTGGAGGCCGTCTTGGGAGCCTGGGGCTGAGACTGAGGAGAGCTGAATACCAGAACTGGCAATCCAGTCTGGGGCTACCAGCATCACCTGCGCCAAGTCCCTCCTCGCCTTGCCCGTAGGTCAAGGGAAATGGGGGAGAGGCATGGAGAGGCCCGGGGTCCGAGGCCCCTATGGCATCCCCTGCAGCAGACCTTGCTGAGGGGCGGGCAAAAAATAGTCTCGGCCTCGTATTCTCCCCGGAGGGAAGAGGGAGAAGATCCTGTGCTACCTCCGGCAGGGGAGATCACTCATGAGACGCAGCCTATACCCGGCTCAGGGCAGCAGCCAGGGAATCGGGGCTCCTGCCATCAAATGGCTGGGAACCCTCGACTGCGCAACAACCAAATGCGGAGAACCTCCTTGCACCGAAACAAGGAGATTGACTGAACCTGGCGGAGTAGGTAGCACATGGTCTTGGTATAGTCCTACTTGGACTTAGACCTGTAGACCCCGTATAAGCGGAGCGAGCGGTGCAGGCTAAGCGGACCGTCTGTCTCCAGCGAGCAGGAAGGACACTGGGACTCGTGAGAGGACCAGAGGTGAAGCACTCTGTATTCCCCAAGATGGGCACCCCACCCATCCGAGAAGCATCAGTCGGAGAAGACCGCCGACTCAGGGCGAACGAGCAGGATGTTCTCCTGCCGAGTTGGAGCGGTCAAGGAGGCGTTCTCTTAACTCCTGGGCTGTAAGTCATGAACTGGTCCAAGGGCAGCACTGTGACCTATGGCTGGCCCTTCCCACTAAGGGAAGGCCGCCCCTGAGCCACAGGAGGGCAGGAGGTCCTGGCAGGGCGTAATTTCCGCCAACCCGACCGGCAAAGGAGGAAGAACCTCAGCCCTGTTGCCCGGGCCGAGCTGGGACTCAAAAGTCCGAGCTTAGTCCTGAAGAAGCTTCACAACTAAGGTATGAGTTCTCACTTGTCCAGCAGGAGACCAGTCTGCCTTCCGGGTGGGGTGACATCCAGACCCTTCAGTGCCGCAGAGACTGCTGAGCAAAGAAGTGCTAGGAACTCGTAAGGAGCTCCCCCGCAAGATGGGGTGGAGCCTCCCCAGAAATGGGCGGAGCGAGGGTAGGTACATCCTGGAGACCAGGGAAACAGCTACCGCCACGTTCTGAGGATGGGATGTCTGAAGAAGAGACCATCCAGGCGATGGAGAATGGGTGCAAGCCCCGTCCGTTGAGACCAGGAATACCTTAGCAGACAGGGGTTGAATGGGGGCGGAATCTACGCCTTCAGTCACCTCTAACTAGGAAGCCAGGCATGTCGGACGACTGACACAGGGGCAGTGAACTCAAGATCCCATGGGGCAATGACTTAAAGGGAACCGCTCGCAACCTGCGACAGGATCCACCATAATACCTTCAGAACGAGGTGCGGAGCCGTCCCCCCATGGGGAAACCCGGGCTGGGGCGATGGGGCCGGGGCAATGCCCCTTGGCCCATCACTGAGCAGGCTTAGAGGGGGAAGTAGTGGAGGAGCCCCTCGGTTTCCTGCCTCCCTGCTTCCTTTTAGAGGAAGACGCTGGACTGGCAACAGGCCGCCCAGCGCATGCCTGCTGGCCCTTATGCTGGGCCGGGGGGGCCCCAGGGCTCAGGGGGCAAAGGGGCTTACGCAAAGGCTGATGGCTGCCCTTGAACCTCCGGGCGAGAGTGACCGAGTCCAGAGTGGCATCGGACTTCTCGGGCCCATGGATGTATCCCTCCACTCCAGGGCCGAAAAGGTCAGTCCCCAAGAAGGGGATGTCCGCCAACTCGTGCTGGGTTTCCAAAGAGAAGGAGGATAACCTCATGCCGCCCTGCGGTGCATGGCCACTGCAGCCGCCACCGATCTGGCACAGGAGTCGCCTAGATCCAGAGCCGTCTGGAGCTGCTGCTTAAGCCACCGCCTACCTGGTCCGCACCTGCCGAACCGTGGTCCATGGGTCACCTGGGAGATGAGGAGAACCTGGTCAGGAGCCCAAAGGGTGTGGGAGGAAATGTGCCATCAGTGCAACCGAGCTGGCCTGGCCAGGCCTAGGGAGGGCATAGTAAACCTTCGCCCGACACAGTCCATCCTTCTGGACTCCTTGTCAGGGGTCTGTCCACATCCCCAGCGTTTCCAAGACATTGGAAAACGTCGTTGGTGATTACCCCTTCAGCCGAGGGGTGCTCCGAGAAACCGGGCAGAGAACCGACAGGGATAGGGTACCTCCGAGCCACCCTGGCCGAAGGCACAGAGCAGGAAGTAGGCCGCCACCATAGCTCCAAGGCTGGGCCCACGATAGCCTCAGCCACTGGGAAGGCCTCCGAGGAAGAACCCCCTCGATCCAGAATCTCCGTAAGGGGGTAAGGTGCCCGATTGGAGACAGGCTCGAGCTGCATCCCAGTAAATTCTGAAATGAGCTGAAGTAGACCCTTCGAAGACGATGGGCTGTCATCTACTGGATGTTCCTGGGAAGACCCCGGGTCCTCCCTGTTAGGAAACATGGCAGAGCCTGCTTCAGGCTCCGAAGGATCTGCAAAAAGCTGCCGCAGGCCCGAGGCACTCTTCGTCTGCCGGGGGCGGGCAGGAGTGAGGAGACCGACTGACCTGAAGGACAGACCATGACCTGGCCTGAACTCCGCCGAAGGCGGAGGGGCAGCGAGGGTCAGACGAGCAACCGGCCCTGGAGAAGGCTCCTCAACCGATTCGAACGGCTGCCAACCAAGCGGCGGCTGCTTGCTATCCGGAGAATGAATCGGGGTCGATTGAAACCCAGACAACAACTGCTGTCGCCACATAAGTTCCTCGTAACACCGGCGTAGCGGCATCGATAAGCTCCTCATCCGAGGAGGGGCGAGAAGAGCGGCAAAGCCACTTAACTCGGTGCCTCGACTGAAAACGCGAGATCAGCGTGAGCTAGACTGAGAGGTTGACGGCCGAGACCGAGACCTCCTCGGGGGACGAGGCGGGCCTGGGAAGAGCGGGGCGCACCGCTCCTCCCTCGGCTCGGAAGAAAGGACCGAGGGCTGTCGGCCGAAGGGAGGACAGAGCCTCAGCCTCCGCCGAGGCGGAGGGGAAGACGGCATCAGCAGACCCCCTAAAGACAGGTCGAGGAGACTTTGAACAACGCCGACGGGGAATCTGGCCGCTGACCTGATGGGGATACTGTGAGGCCAGTGGCGAGCGAATCTCAGGCAAAGTCGGCGTTGGCCGATGTGAGGGAGGGAGAGATCCTGCTCCCGCCCGGGAAGAGACCCGCCTATGAGCCCTTAGCCATAGGCAGGCGACAGGGCTCAGGTTCCCTCTCCCTTGGAGGAGAGAGAATGACGAAGCTCCCTGAACGAAGCTGCATGAGATGAATCCAAGGAGAGCGGGATAAGCTCCGCAACCGAGAAACAGTCGAAGCGGACACCCGCCAGTCCGATGGAATCTCTGGAGCGGGGAAAACTACCGGATGTCCGAGCCCCAGGCTGGCCGCGCAGTCCTCCAGAGAGCTGACCGAAAGGGCAAAACAAAAGTTGCAAGCCTGAGGATCGTGATCCAAGTCCAGGCAAAAAAGGCACGTGGAGTGCGAGTCCCTCCTGGAGGAACCAACCGTATGCCTCTCGGGGCCGGAAAAAGCCATTGCCATAGCGAAGAAGAAAAGATCGAAGATTCAAAGGACACTTCAATAAATTCGAAGACCGAAATTTTCAGGAACCAGTCGAAAACGCAGAGCACTAAGGAGGGAACCTGAGCTTCCAAGCGGTAAGGAAGATCTGGCGTCATGGGGCGGAGCCGAGAGTTTTACCACCCAGGTGGGTGAGAGGAGCCAGCTTGAAGACCTACCGGCAAGATTTAAAGTGGCAAGGGACCTGCCAATAAGTGTGGATGAACAACATATCCATGTCCTTAGAACATGCTGCTATTTCAGGCATCAAAAATGTTTTGCAGCCACCAGTATTTGGAAAATACACTGGCACCATAGACAATCATTGGTCCAGGGGGTGTTGAAATGCCTCTTTCAACGCAAGACAAAGTACAGTTATGCAAGAACTTATCGTAACTCGGTATTACTCAGTTTTTAAAGAGTTGAAGGAGGTACTCGGCCCATCAAGATCACTCTCCTCATACTGGTGGGGTGAATTATGTACCTAGCCCTAATAAAAGTTGGTCCAATTCCTTTTTAACAGTAGATCTTCGCGAGGATCTCTTTCATCAGGCCACACCAATGGAACTTGTAGCCACCAGGCACTAGGATCACACAGAAACTTCTCTAGGTAGCGGTCTACAAGGGGCTGCCCACAATGAAATCAGACGCAATGAGGTCCCTCCCATATTAACATGGGAGGCCCCGTGTTTTCGTCAGTTATTTTCCTGTCAGAGACCCCATACAAAGGATCACAAGCTGGGGAACCAAGGAAGCCAGAGGTTCCCGCCAGATGGAGAGGTGAAACAGAAGGTGAATCATCCTGGAGAGAGAATGAGAGAGAGAGAGAGAGACAGACACAGAAAAGCTCAAAAGCAAAGGAGGATGGAAACATAGAATTTGATGGCAGATAAGCACCGCTTGGCCCACCTAGTCTGCCCATTTCCCTACCTGATGGATAAGCTGCATATTCTAGTTAATCAACAGCCTATTTCCTCCTACCCCCACAAGAATTGCCTTATGCCTATCCAATGCATTCTTGAATTCTCCCACTGTTCCTGACTCCACAACCTCCGCAGGAAGGCTGTTCCATGCATCCACAACCCTCTCTGTGAAAAAGTACTTTCTAGCATTACCTCTGAGCCGTCCCCTCTCTATCTTCAAATTGTGCCCCCTTGCTCTTGTACATCTCTTCTTCTGAAAGATACTACCCTCTTGTACTTTAATTCCCTTGAGATACGTTAAAGTTTCTGTCATGTCCCCTCCTCCCTCCTTTCCTCAAGGGTTTACATATTAAGCTGCTTTAGTCTCTCCTCGTATGTCTTCTGGTGCAGACCTTGCACCATTTTGGTTGCCCTCCTCTGAACAGCCTCCAGTCTGTCTATGTCTTTGCAGAGATGGGGTCTCCAGAACTGCCCACAGTACTCCAGGTGGGGTCTCACTAACTGTCTGTACAGAGGGATAACAACTTCCTGTTTTCTACTATTGATGCCTCTCCCTATGCATCCCAGTATCCCCCCAGCCCTCCTTACTGCCTTCTCACATTGCTTGCCCACCTTTAGGACATCTGACATAATTACTCCTAGGTCTCTTTCGATTTTTGTTGTTATTAACTCACCTCCCATTGTGTACTCTTCCCCAGGGATTTTGTTTCCCAGATGCATTACCCTGCACTTCTTTGCACTGAATCTGAGCATAGAAACAAAGAGTGGGACGGCATGGCCTGATGCAAGAGATCCTCTCAAAATCTACTGTTACAGTAAATTCTTACATAATTATACTGTCTTCATCAAGGGTATTACATGCATCAGGCCACACCTATGGAATGAGTCCCAAGCAGTTACAGACATACAGACAGTCTGGGTGGCTGGAGGTCATAGGTGTAGGGCCCTGAAGCACCAATAGGGCAAAGCCTGCCCATCTCCTTGAAGCAATGTCCAGACTGTAGTGTTTATTGAAGATGTGGGCTGTACTTCAAGTGGCAGCCACACAGATCTCTACAGCCGAAAGATTCCTGAAACAGGCAACAGAAGTAGCCATGTCTCTGGCTGAATCACAACAAACATCATCAGAAAGTTCCTTACCCTGCTTCCTGTAACAAAATGTAATACACTATGACAAGCACTATGACAAGCACTGTTTGGAAACTGATACGCCCTCCTTCCCAGGGGCAAAGGAGACAAACAGCTGTGAGGACTTCCTGCAGTCTTTCATATGGTGTGCATAATAACGCAAAATTCTATCTATATCAAGAGTACAGAGAAATGCTTCCACTGGACTGGCATGCTCCGGGTAATAAACAGGCAGGTGGAATGTTTGATTTGAGGTACACTCGGACACCACCTTAGGGAGAAACTTAGGATTTGTGTGCAAAGACATAGAAACAGAAAAGATTATGGCAGAGGGAGACCAAAGGTCTATCAAGTCTGCCAGAGGTTCCCAAGACCATTACTGTTCCCAGGACCTAGCCCCCCCTTCCCCCACTAAATGCCACCTTGACCCTTCTTGTTTTTTCTACATATTCTTTTTATCCTTCCTTTACCGTATCCAGCCACCCACTCGTTCGAGCGGCCAGCCTTCACCCGCCACTGCCTCTCCCATTCTGCCATCCTGCAGCTCCCTCGCCCGGTTGACCTGGATGTACCCCCTTTTCTGGGGGGCCCCCCTGCCCGCCGGTGTCCATCGGGAGTGGAGACCAGAGTGCATCTCGGCACTCCCTTGTTTCTTTGCCGGGCGAGGGTACGCAGCGTTGGGAGCTTCCTGGCTTCACCGTTATCTGGCCAGTGTGGGTGCCATTTCCATGTTTTTCCTGCCCCGTCTACAGCGCCACTCTTGCAGTGCTTCTGCTCTCCAACGGGGGCCACTACAGAGTGAGGCAACCCCTACAACCCACCCCAGGAGATGAGAGCAGTGCTCTGGATGCTAAATCTTCTCCTTCCCCCACTGACCCCCAACATCCCAAGTCTGTTCCCGAACCCGGGTTGCCAGCATGTTGCAAAGTGTGGCGTCCAACGCCTAAACCCTCAGCGCCACCGGGCCGGCCTCCCCTTGGTTTTTAATCTAATGTTCAACTTATCCCAGCCCAATTTGAACGCTGTCATCATCTTGGGCCCCAACAAATCAGCAGTCAGCCTATTCAAAGGCTCTACTACCCTTTCCAAGAAGTAGTGTTTCCTGAGTTCCTTTTTAAAGACCCCCCCCCACCACCACCACTACCCTCAGCTTCCATTCATGCTCTCTGGTGCAGGAGCTGGAAATCCTGTTGAACAGCTCAGGGTAGGGCACCCTATTTATTCCTTTCCGAACTGAAGGTTTCTATCATGTCTCCCCCAATCTCCAGTTGAAACATGTTCAGTGCCTCTAAGTGCCCTTGTATGAAAGCCCTTGTGGGCACAGGATCAGTTTTTTTTGTCACCCTCCTCTGCACTGTCTCTAGTCTGTTTAAGTCTTTCTTTAGGTGTGGGCTCCAAAACTGGACACAGTACTCCAGGTGGGGCCTCACAAGGGACCTATATAGTGGCAGAATCACCTCCCTATTCTTGCTGTCAAATTTTCTCCCAATGTATCCCAACATTTTACTGGCCTTACTGTAAGCTGTGGTGTACTGCCTGGTCTGCTTGACGGTGTCACAGATGAGAACGCCTAGGTCCCTTTCCTCCTGAGAAGCACAGTGTCTGACCCCATTAAGCCAATATGCGGGCAAAGACACCCTCTGTCTTTGTGGAAAATAAAATAAGGAGGCTCACACATCAGAGCCTAAAGCTCGGAAATCCTTTGTGCTGAAGTAATGGCAACGAAAAATAATGTTTTCCATGACACAGATCACAGCTCACATGTCGCGGCTGGCTCAAAAGGAGCCAATGTAAGTTTCTCCAACACACAATTTAAGTCCCAGGCCGGGACTGGGTTGCAGATGGGAGGCTTCAGATGAAGAATGCCTCCCAGAGATGTACGGGACACCTCTAGTTGTGCCACCGTACAGCCATCGACAGGCACATGGAAGGCAGAAATGGCTGACAGGTGCCCCTTAATGGAGGAGTACTGCAAGCCTGAATCTGAAAGAGACAGCAGGTATTCCAGAATCTGGTTCACAGGACAAGTGAAAGGGTCCAAACGAAGGGAAGCTGCCTGTAAAGCAAAGCACTTCCACCTCATGGAATAAGTGGCCCTGGTGGAAGACTTTCTGGCAGCCACCAGGACCTTAACCACCATCTGGGACACCACAAAGTGAGCCATGGCTATGTCTTCAAGAGCCAAGCATGGAGGTGTAGTGGCATGAGGTCCAGATGGACCAGGGTGCCCTGCTTCTGTGATAGCAGGACTTTGCAAAGGGGTAAGGGTACTGGAGTTTCCACTGCCAACTGCTGCAGCAAGGGGAACTAGATCTGATGAGGCCAGAAGAGGGCAATAAGGATCAGAGTAGCCCCCTCCATCTGGAGCTTGATCAGTACCCCCTGAATTAGAAGAATGGGAGGGAAGGCATAGAGCAACCTCCCTTTCCAAGAGAGGGACAACGAATCTCGCCAGAAAATTCCAGGCCATGCAGTGAGCGAGCAGAAATGCGGCAGTTTTGCTTTGAGTGGAGGTGCAAAAAGGTCCAACTCTGGATGACCCCATCTGTTAGACAGATCTTCTACGAATGACGTCAGCAGCTCCTACTCATGCACTGAGATTACGACCAGCTGAGTCTGTCCGCCAGGACATTTTGGATGCCTGGAATATGGACGGCTGACAGTTCTAGGCCGTGTCCTAGAGCCCAGTACCAGACCATCATCGCTTCCCAACACACAGGGTATGAATGAGTCACCCCTTGATGTAGTGCACTACACTGATGTTGTCCATTTGCACCAGCAGATGACCCGGGAAGGCTTGTAGAGCATACAGGACAGCTCTCATCTCTAGGGCACTGATGTGGAGGGCAGCCTCCAATGTAGATTATGTCCACTGAGCCTGGTGAGGCCACAAATGGGCCCCCAACCCAACCTCGAGGCTTCGATGGTGAGGATATGTTATGGGGAAGAAATTAGGAAGGGGACCCCTCTCAGTAGGTTGCTTGGTTCCATCCATCATGGCAGCACCTTCTTGACTGCAGAGGAGACTAGGACTTGTTGTTCTAGGTCATCGGTGCGCTGGTCCCACTGAACCCACAATGTCCACTGAGGGATCTGCAAATGGAGCCTGGCTAAAGGCACTGCGACAACTGCTGCAGTAATCAGGCCTAAGAGCATGAGGACGGTTCTGGCCGTGACATATCTGGTGTCGTAAAGCAGCTGGGCCTGGGCCATCAGGTGGCTCGCCCTGTCCTGCGGCAGGAAACCGAGGCTCTGAGCTGTGTCCAGAACTGCCCCAATGTATTAGAGGTGCTGACAAGGGGTCAGGACTGACTTGGGCAAATTCACCGTGATTCCCAGAGCTTGGAACAGGTGTCTGGTATGTTCCAGGGTCTGGAGCAGTAGCTCCCTGGACTGTCTTGAGCAGCCAGTTCATCCAGGCAGGGGGAGACTTACAGCCCCTCCCTCCTGAGGACAGCTGCTACTACCGCCAAGCATTTGGTTAAGACCTGAGGCGCAGAAGACAAGCCAAAGGGCAATGCTCAGAACTGGTAATGCTCCCCCCAGAACTAGAACTGGAGGTACTGCCTGTAGGGAGCACACACCTTGATACGCAGGTATGCATCCTGCATGTCAAGGTAGCATACATAGATACATAGACAGTGTCGGCAGATAAGGGCCTATGGCCCACCCAGTCTGCCCATTTGAGCTTGTAAGTTCAGTTTATGTTTTCCTAGAAGTCTGTTGCCCCTTACCCCTGACATCCAGAATTCCTTTATGTCTATCCCATGCATTCTTAAATCCTGTGATTGTTTCAGCCCCCACCACTTCCTCTGGCAGGGTATTCCACTTGTCCACCACCCATTCTGTGAAGAAATTCTTCCTCACGTTTCCTCTGAATCATCCTCCCTCAACTTCATCCCATGCCCTCTAGTCCTGGAACATCTTTTTCGGCTTAAAAATAGTGTATTCCTGCACCTTGTTCCTCCCGTAAGATACTTGTATGTCTCTATCATATCCCTCTTTCCTCCTCTCCTCCAGGAGTACACGTTCAGTTCCTTCAACCTGTCTTCATAGGACTTGTAATGCAATCCATGCCATCTTTGGTGCCCTCCTCTGAACCTTCTCTACCCTGTCTGTGCCCTTACGTAGGTAAGGTCTCCAGAACTGTACACTGTACTCCAGGTGGGGCCTCACTAGTGTCTTGTATAGTGGAATTACGACCTCCCTTTTCCTGCTGGTGATGCCCCTGCCTATGCATCCCAGCATCCTATTTGCTTTACCTGCTGCCTTGTCACACTGTTTCCCTACCTTGAGGTCATCAGAGATGATAACCCCAAGATCCCTTTCCTGCTTGGTGCATGTTATATCCTCACCCTCCAACTGATATATTGTGCCAGGGTATTTGTGCCCCATATGCATTATCTTGCACTTAGAAACATAGACTTTGACTGCTAGGCCCATCTAGTCTGCCCATTTCCCTACCTACAGGATAGGCCGCAGATCCTAGTTAACCAACAGCCTATTTCTTCCTACCCCCCACAAGAATTGCCTTATGTCTGTCCCATGCATTCTTGAATTCTCCCACAGTTTTAGACCCCACAACCTCCTCAGGAAGGCTGTTCCATGCATCCACTACCCTCTCTGTGAAATAATACTTCCTCACATTGTCCCTGAACCGCCCTCCTTCTATCTTTAAATTGTGTCCCCTTGTTCTTGCAAGTCTCTTTTTCTGAAAAATGCTACCCTCTTGGACTTTGTTGATTCCACTGAGGTACTTAAAAGTTTCTATCATGTCCCCCTCTCCCTTCTTTCCTCAAGGGTATACATATTAAGCTCCTTTAGTCTCTCCTCACAGACTTCTCTTGCAGACCCTGCACCATTTTAGTTGCCCTCCTCTGGACTGCCTCTATCCTGTCTATGTCCTTGCGGAGATGGGGTCTCAGAACTGGACACAGTACTCAGATGGGGTCTCACCAACTGTCTGTACAGAGGGATAACAACTTCCTGTTTTCTGCTGCTGATACCTCTCCCTATACATCCCAGTATACCCCCAGCCCTCCCTACTGCCTTCTCACATTGCTTGCTAACCTTAAGGTCATCTGATATGATTACCCCCAGGTCCCTTTCCTTTTTTGTTGTTGTTACTACCTCCCCACCCATTGTGTATTCTTCCCCTGGGTTCTTGTTTCCCAGGTGCATTATTTTGCACTTCTTTGCATTGAATCCTAGCTGCCATACTTCTGACCATTCCTCCAACCTTGCCAAGTCCTTTTCATCCTTTCCACGCTCCTTGTGTATCAACCCTGCTGCAGACTTTTGTGTCATCTGCAAAAGGCATACTTTCCTTCCAGTCCCTCTGCAATGTCACTGATGAAGACATTAAAAAGGACTGGACCCAATACTGAACCCTGCGGTAGCCCACTAGTAACCCCCCTTTCTTCAGAATGGACTCCATTTACAATTACCTTCTGTGTCCTGTTGTCCAGCCAATGTTTTTCCAGGCTACCACCCTGGGTCCCACTCCCAGGCTGGTTAATTTGACTGTTAATCTTTTGTGTGGGACTGTGTCAAATGCCTTGCTAAAGTCTAGGTAGGCCATGTCCACAGCCCCTTCCTGGTCTACTACTTTGGTCACCCAATCAAAGAAATTTATTAGATTAGTCTGACATGACCTTCCGCTGTGAACCCATGCTGCCTTGGGTCTGTGCTCCACTGGCCTCTAGGTACTCGAGCTATTCTTTCCTTCAGTGACTCCATCACTTTCCCTACCACAGAGGTCAGACTGACAGGTCTGGTTTCCTGCCTCTGTCTTGGACCCACTTTTGAAGGGAATCACATCCGCCTTCTTCCAGTCCTCGGTACCCACCATCCTCCCATGATTTATTAAAAGAGTAGCCAGTGGTTTCACTAGTTCCTCCTTAATTCTTTTAGAATTCTGGGTGAATTCCATCAGGACCCATTGCTTTGTCCTCCTTCAGTTTTAGGAGTTCTTGCAGAACCCTTTCTTCTGTGAAAGGACTGGGATCGACCCCCCCCCAATCAAGAGTGCTTCTGTTAACTGGATTAGGCACTTCCCCTCCTCTTTTGTGAATACTGAGCAGAAATATTACGTTCAGTATTCCTGCTTTCACTGTCCCCTCTGCTTACCCACTGTTCATTCTATTCAGCCTCACTATCCCTCCCTTTGTCTTTCTCATCGCTGATGTACCTATAAAAGGTTTTATCCCCCTTCTTAACTGAGTTGGCTATCTTTTCCTCAGTTTGGGCCTTTGCTATTCTGACTTCCCTCCCTGCTTCCTTCTGCCTTAACTGGTACAGCTCTCTGTCCTGCTCCTTCTGTGTTTCCTTATACTTCCGGAATGATATCTTTTTCTTCCTGACTTTCACAGCCACCTCTTTTGAGAACCACTTCTTTGCACTTAATTTCAACTGCCAAACCCCTGACCATTCTTCAAGTTTCTGCAGGTCCCTTCTCATTCTGTCTACACCCTCTGGTGTGTCTGCTCTGTTACAGAGCTTTGTGTCATCAGCGAACAGTGAAATTCTGCCTTCTAAGTACTGCGTAATGTCACTGATGAAGATGTTGAATAGGACCGGTCCCAGCACTAATCCCTGTGGTACCCCACTGGTCACTCTTCCCTCTGTGGAGTGACAGCCATTTACCACCACCCTCTGTGTCCTGCCACCCAGCCAGTTACCTACCCACCACACTACTGTCCTGCCCACTCATATTCCCAGTTTGTGTAATGGTCTTCTATGTGGCACAGTGTCAAAGGCCTTGCTGAAGTCCAGATAGGCCATGTCCACTGCCCTCCCTGATCCACCTCCCTAGTCACCCAGTCAAAAATTCAACGAGGTTGGTCTGACATGACCTCCCCTGGTGAAACCATGCTGCCTTGGGTCCTGTAGTCCATTGACAACCAGATGCTCCACAATCTCTCCTTCAGTAGTGCTTCCATGATCTTCCCCACTACTGAGGTGAGGCTGACTGGTCTGTAGTTCCCCGCTTCCTCTTTGTTCCCACTTTTGTATAAGGGGACTACATCTGCTGTCCTCCAGTCTTTGGGTACCTGCCCTGTTTCCAGTGATCGACTAAACAAGATAGCCAGAGGTTCAGCCACCACCTCTCTCAGTTCATTAAGGACCCTGGGGTGCACCCCATCTGGCCCCATTGCTTTATCAACTCTTATTACTTCCAGTTCCTTCAGGACCCTTTCTCGTGTAAAGGGACTTGTGTCCATTTCTGCACCATTCTCACCCCTTGTACTCCTTCAGACCCATTACCTCCTCTTCCTCAGTAAAGACTGAGCAGAATAGCTATTCAATATGTCAGCTTTACTGTTGTCATCCTCCACGGGCCCCATCCTCCCCTTCAGTCTCACTATCCCTCCTTTGCCTTTCTTTTTCCTTATGTACCTGTAAAGGTTTGTCCCTCTACCAACTGATTTTGCAATGTGTTCTTCTGTCTGAGCTTTGGCTTCCCTTACTGACCTCCCTGCCTCCCTTTGCTTCTCCTGGTACTTCTCCCTATCCCTTCTGCCTGTGTCTTTTGTATTGCCTGAATGCAATCTTTTTGGTTTTCACTTTCTTTGCTACCTCTTTGGAAAACCATAATGGTCTCCTCTTCCTTTTCCTCTTGCTAACCTGCTTAATGCATAATTCTGTTGTTCTTGTAATCCCCATTTTAAATACTGCCCACTGTTCCTCAACCCCTGATTCCTGCCCCATTGCCCTTAATGCCTCTCTGAAGTATCTCCCCATTTTCCCAAAGTCTGCCCCCCCTAAAATCCAGGATACGTGTTTTTGTGTGGTTTGGTTCTGCTCTTTCTGTGATTTCAAACCACAATGACTGGTGGCCACTGTTCCCCAGGTGCTCCCCCACTGTTACTCCCATTACACTGTCCCTGTTTGTGAGCACAAGGTCCAGTATTGCCTTCTGCTGAGTTGGTTCCATGGACAGTTGCTTGAGGAAGGCACCCTGAAGGAAGTCCAGGATAAATCTGCTCCTAGTTGATGCTGCTGCTGGGATGCTCCAGTCCACGTCTGGAATATTGAAGCCTCCAACCAGTACTACCTCACCCTTGTCTGCCATCCTTTGGATGGCTAGCATCAGCTCCCTATCTGTTTCTTACTCCTGGGCTGGTGTTCTATAGACCACACCTGTGCAGATGGCTGGCCCCATTTTCCTTTCCAGCTTAACCCACAGTATCTCTCCCCCATTTTGTTCCTCCTGGATCTCTGTGGCCCTTATGTCATTTTTCACATACAGTGCCACTCCTCCCTTCCTGCCTGCCCTGTCTCTTCTGAATATGTTATAGCCAGGTATGGCCATCTCCCAGTCGTGGTTATCGTTACACCAGGTTTCAGTGATGGCCACAATGTCCAGGTCTGACTGCACCATGACAGCCTCCAGATCTTCCATCTTGTTGCTAAGGCTCCTGGCATTTGCACACATGGCTTTCCATGATTTGACCTCCCTAGACTGTTTCGCTGTTCTACTCCAGCCCCTTCCTTGGTTGTCCTTTATCCCTGGTTCTCCTTGCTGTCTCCCTTCTGCTGAATTTTGCCCCTTTTCTGCCTATCCACCTCTTTGGGGCTAATCTCCATCTTTTGCACACTGCTTTGTAGAGATAGCCACTTCTCTGGTTCACTAGCCTCCCTGGTGCAGCAGTGGCAGCAAGCCATGCAGGGTCACCATCCTGAACTTCTTGTACTGGTTACAGAAATTCAGGTTCCTCAGATCTAGGATGGGCCGCAAATCACCTGTGGATTTGGAGACTACAAAGAAGTGGGAAAAGAAGCCCCTGTTCCTCTGATCTGGGGGAACAGGTTCTATGGCCCTTTTTTGGAG
Organism: Neoceratodus forsteri; assembly: GCA_016271365.2. NCBI lineage: Eukaryota > Metazoa > Chordata > Ceratodontiformes > Ceratodontidae > Neoceratodus > Neoceratodus forsteri. Next base: position 206,361,517 of record JADMNL010000030.1, read on the forward strand.
CAGCATGCAAATTTCATCCAGCAGCACTTGGATGTGGTCTGGAGGGTAGCTTGAATGAACAGGAGGTTGATCTGAAGTTCTAGAGTATGGCCTTGCTCTATGAGCTGCTGGACCCAGAAGTCTGTCATGATCTCCCTCCACTGGTCCAGGTGGAGGAAGAAGAGACCCCCCCCACCACCACCACCGCCTCCTGCAGTACTGGAGGGTGGGGGTCTGACAAGGGGTCATGCTGAATTAGCCCCGGCCACACCACCTCCTCAGGGGGCCTTCCTAGTGGTGGAGGTAGGGGCAGGGAGGGTCGTGGCTGCCTGGCGCTTGCCCTGGGGTCTGCAGACCTACTTGGGCTTAAAGAAGGCCCAATGAAAGGGTACCCTCTGGCCACTTTTAGGCTGAGTGTGGCAGAGGGTAAGAATGGACCGCAGGGTCCTACCTGAGGCCTGCAGGTCAGAAAGGATGTCCTGCACATCTGCCCTGAATAGCTTGTGGCCTCTAAAGGGGGCATTCAGGATGGACTGTTGCACGTCTGTGGCAAAGCCCGACACTCTAAGTCAAGAATGCCTTCCCAAATAGATGCCCACTGCTGCAGCCCTAGCTGAAGCATTGGCAGCATCAGTGGTGGACCTCGAAAGGTGCCTGCCAATGCCAGCCTTAGACTGGAGGGTCTTAAGCAGTTCCTGCCTCTGGGGACCCTCCAAAAGGGCTTCAGCAGTAGCCTTGGATTTCTTATAGAGGGTATTCTGAAGTGTAACCATGTGGGCGACATAGTCCAAGACCCTAAAGGCCAACATAGTGGAGTCAAAAGTCATCTTCCCCATGAGTCCAGCTTTCTGGACTCCCTACTGGGAGGGCAGAGAGCTGAGATGTTTAGGTTTCTTGGTCATGTCATGGGCAGCATTTATCATCATTAAGTCTGCCTTAGGTGTTTCAGCAAAGTAAGATTCCCCTGAGGGAGCCTGGTACAATTTCTCTGCCTATCTAGGCATGGCAGAGATTAAGTTGGGCCTGTACCAGGCAGCCAGAGTGGCATCTTTGAAGGCTGGTATGAGGGGAGGGATAATACGTACAGGAGAATCTGGTTATTCTAAGTAGTCTGTCAGATTCCTCCTGCAGACATCCTCCTCCTCCTTGGTATCAAACCCCATCGCCGTTTACAGCTGTCTTATCACAGCAATGGAAGAGGGGTCATCGGGGGTGGGTACCTTGGGGTATAGTTGGTAGAGTTCTCACCCAAGAAGACACAGCAGAGTCCGACTGGGAGGGGGATAGCAGCCCTATCACCTAGGTCCTCGTCATCAGCCCCCTCATGATTGGGGAGGAGGTCAGGGTGGTATTCGTCCTCATCAGCAGGCTCTGAGATGGGCACCAACGACAAAAAACGAGGATGAACTGGACATCGTGCCAGTGAAAGCGGAGGTATAGGAGCAGGCCTGAAAGGTCCCAGCATCACTGACACTGAAATGGGAGAAAGACGGTACATAAACTCCCCGAAGGAATAAAGCATGGCTGAGACATTGATGACAGGAGGCTTCGGAATGCCTGGCAGCGCTGGCGGCGTAGCCTGAAGTCTCAGTGCTTGTGGTATGGTCTGTGGTGTTGAAGGAAAGGGCCAAGGCCCCAACATTGACGGATCAGCCTGTGATGTTGGTGGAGGATGCTGAGACCCCACAGACAACATGGTAGCTTGTGGCAAAGATGGGGAGGTATAGACCCCAACATCGAGGAGGAGGCCAAAGAACAGGCTAAGAGCATCATTGGGGGAGGGATGAAGTAAGCCCAATAACAACGTGACGCCATTGGTTGAATTCAAGACGGCAAAGCTTCCTGTCTGGTGGCTCGTGGAGATGAGAGGTTGGAACAGCTGGTGCTGAAAGGTCAGTGGAGGTGAGAGGAAGCCCGATGCCAAGGAACACTGCTAGCCAAAGTTAAACTAGTGGGAGGTGCTGCCAACGCCGACCCCATGGAAGATGGGGTGTAAGTGGCAGCAGGGGCCACCACCGAAGCATCTGATGACCCTGCAGTGGCCGATGCCTGGAGTGGTGACTGTGAAAGAGACAGGGAGGAACTCTCTTTACACCAGTCCTTGTCCCAGTGTTTGTGCTTCCCAGCTGACTTGTCCCGAGCCTTAGAGGAGAGGGAGCCTGAAGATGGCAGCAGGAAGGCAGAGGAGCTTCTGGTTTGGAGCTCCTTCTCCATTTAGGTAACCTTCTGTTGCATGAGAAAGTTTTCAAGGGCATTCTGATGGTCTGCCAGGTGGTTTGGTTGAATCCGTGGCAGACCTCATAGGCCTTAATGTCGCGGTCCGGGCCTAGGAAGCCAACGCAGGCATCGTGGTCATCCTTTTCGAAGATCTTCTGGCCACATTAGTGGAAAAGTTTCTCAGGATTGCTAGGTATAAATGGAAAAAAACTCTTGAAATCGCTTTAAATTAAAGTGATTGCTAAAACTAGAGTGAGAAAAGAAAGGTAAGTGGTAAATCTGGCAGTCGACTGAAGTGGCAGTGTCTCCACAGAATTCGACATGCAAAGGTTGATGGCAGGAAAAGAACTGAGAAGGGCGCTGGGCCGCCCACATTTCTATGGGAGGGACATTGCTGTGTGTGACATCATCATGGGTGACTCCTTGTGTGGTCCTAGTGCCTGAGCAAGTTCCATAACGTGGCCTGATGCAAGAGGTACTCTTGATTAAGATTAGTCCTTGTTAAAAGCCAGTTTTGAGTGGCCTATTACACAATGTACCAGCACCTGGCTACTGAGCTGGTGCCAACTTTGAACCCTGTAGCAGAATGCATAAATTTGTAGCCAGAATAAAATCTTTAACCCTTTGCCTTGTTGTGCTGCAGTTCACTTTTTTTTTTTCCTTCCAAAGAGCTTTTTTCTGGCAGGTTGCCACAGGCAGGCTTTCGTCCCTGTCCCCGGCCCCACTCGCTCAGCAGGCATCTCCTAGTCCACTGAACCCTGTATCCTCATGGATTATTGCACGTGGTGGGGCTGGGAAGGGGAAGGCCATCCTCACTCCACCAGGTGACACACACCCAGACTGAGCTGGGCAAACTGCAATGGCGCAGGACAGAGGTGGGTGGGCAGGGCTTCATATAGCCGGCGTTAACCCATTTTCCGCTTTCCTCCCTTGGTCCCCCTTGTCATGGTGGTATGTAAGCACATGCATGTGGAGGCATACACAAGCTACAGAACTGCAGCTCCTCCCTTAGTGTCGCTCGGGCTGCCAGTGCTACCACTAGGCCTCCACTCAGAGGCAGCCAAGGGCAGAGTCAGCAAGCCTCCCCACCCCAGGATAGGAAAGCTGTCCGTTGGACACTCAATCTTCTCCCTTCCTGGCCAATCTGAGCTTGCTACCAAACACGGGTCGCCGGCATGGTAAGAGGTAAGGCGCAGAGCGCCTCAGCCCTCAATGCTGCTGGGCCGGTTTGCACAGTTTATTTCTGTACATTCATCCAGTCTCTGCACAAATTTGTGTTGTCTTGTATCATGTAAGCAATAAGGCATGAAAGGGTGTGTGTAAAACATATTTTACAGCATTGCCAGGGGCGTAGTAAGGCACGAGGCCGAAGGCAGACTGACTTCAGCCAGTGGACGTGCTGTAAAATATGTTTTACACACATCCGAGTGCCTTATTAAGCTCATAAAATTAGCTCCCTTTTTTAAACTTTTTTACTGTTGAGAAAAGCATGTTTATATGTAGAAAATACAGGTTACTCACCTGTAACAGGAGTTCTAGGAATGGTATATGTTGTTCATCCACACTATCCGGCAGGTTCCTTGCCGCTTTAAATCTTGCCGGAAGGTCTTCAAGCTAGCTCCTCCCACCCACCCGGGTGGTAAAACTCTCGGCTCCGCCCCATGACGCCAGATCTGGCCCGCTGGAAGCTCAGGTTGTGCGTCGAAGCCGGGGAGGTCGGGTGGGTTCGTGTGGATGAACAACATATACCATTCCTAGAACTCCTGTTACAGGTGAGTAACCTGTATTTCTAGGGACATGGATATGTTGTTCATCCACACTATCTGGCAGACTCCTAGCAGTTCTCCGGGAGGAGGGAGGCAAGGCGCACACCCCCTAAATACTTACTTGGGGAACAAAGATTGGAGAACCGAGGCCCCAAAACCAGCATCCCGGCGTGACTCAAGGTCGATGTGGTAGTGGGAAATAAAGGGGTGTGCTGACTTCCAGGTAGCAGCCCTGCAGATTTCCTGGATAGGGACATCCCTGGAAGCAGCCACCGATGCAGCAGTATGGCGGGTAGAATGAGCTCTTATCCTCTGGGAGGCTTCATGCCGCTAACTCATAGCAGAGATTTATGCAGGAAGTGACCCATCTGCCTATCGTCCGCTTGGCTGCAGGTCTGCCAGGTGCGGCTTCAGCGTAGGTGACAAACAGCTGGCAGAACCTCTCCTCGATTCCCAGCCGTGGCGCTCCTTATAATAAGCGAGCCTCTAGGGTCCAGAGTATGGAGCCTATATTCGCCTCCGAGGTGTGATTGGGGTAGAACACCGCAGAGTCAACACCTGATTAAGGTGAAACTCCGACACCACCTTCGAAGGAATTTCGGTGGGGCATAGGACAACCTTGTCCCTGTGGAAGACCAGGTAAGGAGACTCGTGCTAAGGCGCCTGGAGTTCTCCCATCCTTCTGGCTGACGTGATAGCCACCAAGAAGGCTGTCTTCCACGACAGGTGGGGGAGACCACACCTGTGCATTGGTTCGAATGGCTTGCCCATGAGCTTTGCCAGTACCGGCAGTAAATCCCACGGAGGTGGGGGTTCCCGCACTGGAGGGGAAATGTGATCAAGGCCTTTGAAAAAGCGCCCGACCACTTTTTCCTGCGCCCGGTAAGCAGAAATGGCTGCCAGGTGCACCTTAAGGGTCGACGACCTAAGCCCTTGACTAGATAGGGACCATAGATAGTCCAAAATGCTTGCCACAGGACACGAGAAAGGGTCCAACCCCTTTTCCCCGACACCAAATGGAGAACCTCTTCCATTTGAAGGCATAGCATTTTCTGGTCGACTCCTTACAGGACGCCTCAACGACGTTGAGGACCTCGTCGGAAAGACCCAAAGCCTGGAACTCTAGCCGCTCAGGAACCAGGCCGTCAGGTGCAGGGATTGGAGGTCCGGATGGAACACCTTCCCCTGATTGACTGAGAGCAGGTCCGGGCGAGCTGGAAGCTGCCGCGGAGTCCTGGAGCTGAGACTGAGGAGATCTGGGTACCAGAACTGGCGAGGCCAGTCTGGGGCTATCAGAATCACCTGCGCCTTGTCCCTCCTCGCTTTCAGCAGGACCCTGTGAATCAGGGGAACGGGGGGAAAGGCGTAAAAGAGGCCCGGGGTCCACGGCCTCGAGAAGGCATCCCCCTGCAGCGAGCCCTGCTGAGGGGGGCGGGCATGAAACAGCCTCAGCTTCGCGTTCTCCCTGGAGGCAAACAGATCCACCAGAGGTGTGCCCCAGCGGGAGAACAGGTGTTGTACTATCTCCGCAGGAGAGACCACTGCGTGATGCAGCCCCTATCCGCCCAGGGCATCGGCCAGGGTGTTGGAGGCTCTGCCACTGAATGGCCAGGAGACCCGCCTCCAGGCTGCGCGACTAGTGACCAGATGTGGAGAGCGTCCTTGCATAGAGGCAAGGAGCGCGTCCCGCCCTGGCGGTTTAGATAGTACATGGTCGTGGTATTGTCCGTCTGGACTCGGACCACTTGACCCCGGAGAAACGGAGCAAAGGCGGTGAGAGCTAGGCGGACCGCACGGAGCTCCAGCAGGTTGATATGGCATCGGGACTCCCGCGGGGACCAGAGGCCATGCACTCGGTGTTCCCCCAGATGGGCACCCCAATCCATCAAAGAGGCGTCGGTCGTTAGAGAGACCGTCGGCTCGGGGCAGACAAACGGGATACCCTCCTGCAGATGAGACGGAACGGTCCACCACTGGAGAGCGTTCCACATCTCCTGGGTCGTCCACACACGCTGGTCCAGAGGATCGCAACGCTGTGACCACTGACTGGCCAGTCCCCACTGGAGGGGCGCATGTGCCAGCGTGCCCAACGGACTACGCTGGTACAGGCCGCCATGAGACCCAGAAGTGAGAAGTCCCGGAGGCGATTGCCCAACCAGAAATGATTGGGCAAAGGAGGTAAGAACCTCGCCCTGTCCGCCGGAGCCGTGCTCTGGCTCAAGAGAGTCGAGCCTGCCCGATGAAAGATATCACCTGCTTCAGCTCGAGTTCTGACTTGGCCTCGTTGACCAGGAGGCCCAGTTGAGAGCAAACCCGGAGGGCCAGATCTCTGGACCGCTCCACCTCCAACCTGGAGGGGGCTGCTATCAGCCAATCGTCCAGGTAAGGGTACACCCGGACCCCTCGGCGCCGCAGGAAGGCTGTCACCACTACGGTGCATTTGGTGAAGACCCTGGGAGCTGAAGAAAGGCCGAAGGGCATGGCCTGGCACTCGAAGAGGGATCCCTCCGCCCTGAAGCGGAGGAATCTCTGATGAGACGGACGGATAGGGACGTGAAAGAACGCATCCTGGAAGTCCAGAGAACAGAACCACACGCCGTGTTCCAGAGATGGTATTATCTGAGCCAGAGTGACCATTCTGAAGGTTTGAGACCTTAAGAACTTGTTCAGGTCGTGTAGGTCCAGGATGGGGCGCCAGCCCCCCGTCCGTTTCGGGACCAGGAAGTACCTGGACACGAACCCCGGTTCTGATGGTGGGTCCTCTATCTCTCTTATCACCCCCTTTAGAAGGAGTAGGGCGATGTCGGCTCGACGAGCCTGTAGAGATTCTGGGACCCGAAGCCCAGGGCAGGCCCTGAAGGGCGGAGCCCGCCGACCGAGAGGCAGGCTCTTCCCACCACCTCCAAAACCCACCTGTCCGTGGGAACAGCGGACCAGGTGGAAAGGAAGTGTCGAAGCAGACCCCCCACGGGAGGGATCCAGGGGCGAGGTGACGGGAATGGGGGCGACACCCCTCAGCCCATCACTTTGCAGGCTTGGAGGAAGGACCGGCCGAGGGACCACCAGGGCCTTTTCCTCCTTGCTTCCTATTTGAGGGAGCTGGTGGCTTGGGCTTGGAATACCAAGGTCTAGCCTGCTGGCCCTGACGCTGATGTTGGGCCGGACGCAGCGGGAGCAGAGGGCGAAAGGGTTTAGGCTGAGGCTTCACGACTCCTGTCTCTCTGCGGCGCGACGAGACCGAGTCCAAGGTGGCACTGGACTTCTCGATCCTCTGGAGGTGGCCTTCCACCCAGGGGCAAGAGGTCTGTTCCCAAGAAGGAACGTCCGCAAGCTTGTGCTGGTATCCGGTGAAAGTGGATATCTCAGCCACGCCCCGACGCATGGCCACAGCGCCGCCACTGACCGGGCGCAAGAATCCTCGATATCCAAGGCAGTCTGGAGCTGCTGCTTGGCTACTGCTCTGCCCTGGTCCCGCACCTGCTTGACCGTGGTCTGCAGGTCGGCGGGAAGATGAGGGACAACCTCATCCAGGGAGCCCAACAGGGCATGGGAGAAGTGCGCCATGAGGACGGCCGAACTGGCCTGATGAAGACCAAGAGAGGAGGCAGCATACACTTTCCGACCGGCATAGTCCAACTTCTTGGATTCTTTGTCGGGCGGTTTGTCCACATCCCTGGCATTGCCGGCACGCCGGAAAACGCTGTCCGTAACCAACCCTTCAGCCGAAGGGTGTTCGGAAAAGCCGGACAGAGAGCCCGTAGGGACCGCATACTTCCTGGCCATCCTGGCCGACGGTGCAGGACAGGAAGCCGGACGCTGCCATAATTCCAGGGCCGGGCTGACAATGGCTTCGGTCACCGGAAAGGCCTCCGTAGGAGAATCCCCTCGGTCCAGGATCTCAGTGAGGGGATATCTAGCCCGTTTGGATACGGGTTCAAGCTTCATCCCAGTGGATTCTGAGATGAGCCTAAGAAGTCCGGAAGGACGGTAGTATACGTCCGCTGACTGCCCCCAGAGGACTCCAAGTCCAGACGCTTGAGAATAGGGAGGAGTCATCCAATCCGACGAATTGTCAAGAGCTGCCTGGAGCCTGAGCCACTCTCCACTTGCCGAGGCTTATCGGGCGGAGAGTGACCGACAGCCTCGGGAAGGCCCTGGGCCGACCGTGAATCTTTCGACGGTGCCCCTACTGTCGGCTGAGGCGGAGGCGGTTCCACCAAAATTGGTGGAGCAGCTGGAATAGGTCGAACAACCGGCCTGGAAACAGGCTCCTCGACCACCACGAGGGGTTGATTCGACTGGTCCGGTGGCAACCATTTAATGGCCGGGGAAGAGGCCTGAGCCGGCTTGTTGCCAGCCAGTAAAAGTTGTTGCCACATGAGATCCTCATATTTTCGGCGCAACTTACGCTGAAGCCTCCCCTCGTCCGAGGAGGAGGAAGATGAGGAAGAGCGGCGACGCTGCTTACCGAGGTGCCGAGACCGAGACCGTCTGTGTCGACGGGAGCGGCTGGACCGCGAAGATGTCCGGGACCGAGACCGAAAATCTCGGCCAGGCCGAGGTCGGTGAGGCGGGGAGCCGAGGATCGGCAATCCCTTCGGCTCGGTCGACAAGACCAGCGGCTCTGGGGCCGGAGGCACAGATGAGCCGACGGTATCCACAGTCCTCGCCGGGGGAACCGGGGAGGAGGGAATCTCGGCTTTTCCAGCCGACAACCCGTCTAACGGGTCAAGAAAAATCTCGACCACGTCGGCGGGTGTCTCAGTCACCTGGCCTGACGGGGGCACCGTGAAGCCAGTGGCCAGCCGAAAAATCGCGAAGTCGACTGCCACAAGGGAGGAGATGTTTCGCCTCCCAGGAGCCGCCGACGATGGGACTTACCCATATTTTCTTGACCGGCGAAACGGTCCTCAAGAAGTTGGACCCTCGCCCTTAGTTGAGAGGGTCAGGCAAAGCTCTTAAACGAAGCTGAGTAGGAGGCCCCAAGAGAAAGCGGAACGAAAGCCGCAGAAGACGAAGTCGCTGCCTGAGCCGCCTCTTCCTCGAGGGCAACCAACTGTTCTAGTTGTTCAGCGGATCCCGCAGCCGCGGAAACCGCCAGTCGAGCCTCCTTGGATTTAACCGGAGGAAATCTCCTTTCGGGGCGCCCTAGTTGAAGACGGGCAGCGCGGTCCTCGAGGACGTAGACCGAAAAGGAGGAACACAGATCGCAAGCCTGCGGGTCGTGCTCCTGGCCAAGGCAGTAAACGCACGTGGAGTGCGGGTCCGTCCGAGACATCTTCTGCCCACAGGGACATCTCCGAAATCCGGGAGTCGATTTGTCCATCGCAGCCGCGAGGGAGAAGACCGAAGAGGTAAACTTTAATTTTTGAAAGTTTCAAGATTTTTGGGCCCATAGCTTAAACGCAGAGCGTTAAGGAGGGAACCTGAGCTTCCAAGCGGTAAGGAAGATCTGGAGTCATGGGGCGGAGCCGAGAGTTTTACCACCCGGGTGGGTGGGAGGAGCTAGCTTGAAGACCTTCCGGCAAGATTTAAAGCGGCAAGGAACCTGCCAGATAGTGTGGATGAACAACATATCCATGTCCCTAGAACAACAGATTTACTTGTGTGCATTTGTGATAAAATAATCCTTCCACCCACTGCAAGTGATGTTATTGATGATGTCACTGTATTATCGTCTACTTTCTTCTTTCTGTTTTTTCTCTCTGTTTTTCTCCACATTCAAGATATGGAATGTTTACCATGGAATACATAGATTCTAAATCCTGCTCAGTTCCACTGGCAAAATGTTTCTTTCCTAACACACTGTACACACAGACAACAAACGCCTATATAGTGTACGATGGAACGCTGTTATACTCTCAATTCCATCATTTTCAAAACATTGTTATGCTGTACTAGCTACGTCAGCTAGTTTGATATGCTGCCCTAGCTACGTAGCTAGTACAGCATAACAATTTAGAACGTGATCTTCACTCTACTCGGCTGCAGCCGCAGGGTTGAGAGCTCATCCGTGGAAGAGAGAAACATCCAAAAGTAAGCTTCAATTACTTAAGGACGGCACTTTTTGACCATCCTACACTATAAAAAACTATGAATGACTATCGGCAACAAGCCAGTAAGTTCATCTCACGGTTTCTATGGCGACCAAACCTCTTGAGAGCTACGCTCTTGAGGTTCTAGCAGTCACTATATAAACCTCTCAATGAACTAACCGGCTTGTTACCGATAGTTAGTAATTCATTATTCTCTATGTGACAGCCAGAGACTCAATTATCTCATTGCCAGGGCAAGAAGAAGAGAGTTCCCTGATCAGCAGGTAAAGATAGAAGGGGGATTTCTCATTGTCATCAAAGAAACAGCTGTAGTGAAAACAATAAACAATACTTACTGTTTTTAATTTGTTTATGTATATAAGAAGAGTGTGATAATCAGGGAAACAACATTTCATTTGTTTTATTTTTTTATTTAAGGTAGTTTTATTTTTAGGGCCCAGCTGAAGTTTTTTACAGTGTAAAGGTAGCAGCCATGCCATGTGGTGGAAGATCAGTTCTGTCTGTAGGGGGCTAACTGAAATGCCTGTGTTCCAAATGCCCACTGATCTGGGTTCCAGACTCTTCACTGCTGAGCAGTCTTTTTTTTTTTTTTACAGATGTGTAAACCATATTTTACACATAAATTACAGCCAATCAGATTACTGGATTATACCCTGCCATTTTATAAGCCAAATTCATATTTAGATGGGGGGGAAGTTCCAAACAACCTATCTACATCTTTCATAATTTCCAAGACAAGGTTGCAGCATGGACGTTGTCTCGGATAAATGTCTGTCGAGGCAACATGTCCAGACTCTGGTTCTATCATAGCTCCCAAGAGAATGGCACCTACAGGCGCCAAAAAGTGAATCCAAGGGTGAACAGATCCCAGAATGTATAACAAACGGAATAAGTGGACATATCAGGTTTGACAGTGGGCTCTTATTTTTAGCAGGAGGTTCCTACTTACTGCTGGACTCCCGCCAATGCCTCCTCCAAGGTCACCTCCAAGCTGGAAGACAAATATTGTGTGTTAGTTCAGAATTCAGAGCTTCTGCAGAATTACAAATGAATGAATGAACAAAGGTTAACGTAGACAGTGAATGACACATGGAAGATTAACCCAGTACTAAGGCCTCACATCTGTTACTTGCCTCCAGGTAGGTGATGCTTAAAATATTGTCAGGGATTGTGTTAATCCTTTACTGAAGTTCCCATATTGATTTAAGGGTGTTGAAGCAGACGAATATAAAGCTGAGTTCTAGAGCTGACTCTAAACGTTTCAGTTTCCACTTGAATCATTGGGAATAAAAATGTCAAGTAATGTGTAGTGCAGAGACTGTCCAACAGTTTCGAACCCCCAGATTTGCCAGACTGACCCTAAGTGTTACTGCTAACCCAAGCCCTGGATTTTGGTTAATAAGTGAACCTAACGGTTAAAAAACTAAGAGATGGTGGTGATGTTGCTGCTCACAAGACTCGGTTTGTGAAACACTGCTAAATGATACATAAAAAGTACCCTACCAAAAAAAAAAAAAGACACTCATTTACAACAGTTTGTTTTAACGTTTTGTTATGCATGACATGTGGTGCAATGCATCTCATCACAACTTTGACTTGGCGGAGTACACTGCAGAGGTGAGTTAGGGGAGCACTAACCACTCGGTGCTCAAGCAACCCCAACCAGCCAGCCACGGACTATCATGTGCAGTCACTTATACAGGGGTAGAAATTAAGTTTTTCAGCCACTAGCCAGCTGGGCTACTGACCAGGAAAATCTGCCAGCCCAACAGACTTTTCCATGGGCCCAGCTGGTGTACATATTGAATTGTTACCTTATCCAATACAAGCCCGCAGAGGAGCTAGTTAAAGGAAAATCTTACTAGCCCGATACCAAATCTATCAGCATCTGGCTAGTGGAGGCAGTATAGCGCAGTGGTTTAAGGTTCTGAGTTGCAAATCTGGGAGACCTGGGTTTGAATCCCACAGCCACTACTTGCATACTGTGTGACCCTGAGCAAGTCACTTAACTTCCTTGTGCTCTCAGGTCGCACCTGGAATCAAGCTACAGCTTCATGTGCCTCTTCTGGTTAAACAATTTCCCCTTTCCCCCTTCCCTCTAGTGGGCACCACGGTATCAATTTCGACTCCTGCTTACGCACTCGCCCTGTTTAACTGTAGGCACAGTGACACCAAGGTTGGCAGTGTTATCACTGTGGAAAATGGATAAAGTAGTTTAACAGGTGGCTGAAGCCTACTTATTTAAAATAAATTGCATAAAAAATAACCAATGTATGTTGTATAAAAACATTATTCAACTGGCTTCTGTGGATCAGAGACCACAGAGACGGCAGGATGTATTCCGCCTGCAACATTCTGCATTCAGGTTTCTTCCTCAGTCTCCAAAACCAGAGGCTACTCTCAACAACTGACTATCTGGGGTATTTCCTTACTCATTTACTTTTATTATTCAAACAGTGTACATAATGAACATTAGCCAGGCACTGAGAGCTACGAATTGCAGGCTCTATACAATTAACAAAAAATAAAATCCGATGTTTCCTTTAATATGCAAACTAAACTATGTTCCTGACAAGTGGAGCCATGGCAATTTAAGGGTTAAAGTAATTTATATTATTTATGTAATTATACATAATTGACACCAGCACAACCTATCAGTGGCCTGCATCTGTCTGAGTAAAGAATAATTTGCAGTTTTTATACTGCTTTTATTACACCCTGTATCCCAAAGAGCTTTAAAAGCAATGAGAGACACTGGAAGCATAGCGACTGTATTTGTAGTGGCAGCCATTTCGCTCATCAACACACAGCCATGGACAACTGCCTGAACAGGTTTTATTTGTAAGAGTTGATGGGGACATTAGGAAAGACAAGATCACCTATTCTTGTGAAAAGTGCCATGTGTTCTTTGATTTCCACCTGGACAGTAACAGGGATGGGTAGAACGGGGTTTACAGTCTCATTCAAATGGCATGGCGTACCACAACAGTAAAACAATCTCACTTACCCACAATGGCATTAAAGTGCAAGCCACTGGGGTATGAAAACAAATCCAGGTGCGTGACTAGAACCCACAATATCCTGGCCAAGAAGCAGATGTGCCATCAACTGAGGACCTCTTATAAGGGGCCTTCACACACAGGGCCTGACCCAGGGAAGCATTCCACTTCAGGCAGCAAGGGGAGCCATTTTAATTGAAATGACGTAGGACATAGTAGCAATAGTAGCTGAATCTTGACCATGCAAAAGCACTGCATTGTTTGTCTTTAGGGTGCCTGAACTGCTTAACTTCACACATGAGCTAACACTTATATGGGTACTAAGTGCCTCTCCACTTGTGACATGCTGAATACTGCTGTAACTGTAATGGAAATCTATGCTTGCACTCAAGCTATCATGTATAAATAATAGGTTACTCACCTCTAGCCATAGTTCTAGGAGTGGTATACGGTTCACATCCACACGCTGCCAGTTCCACAGGAGTGGTCTGATTGGCTGCACGTCCTTAAGATAAACTCATCCCACCACCACCAGGCAGTATACTCCACCAGGTGATATCAGATTTTGCATACTGAAAGCAGGAATCCTTGTGCCACTTACCAGGAGAGGGTGGGTGGGTTGTGTGGATGTGAACCATATAACACTCCTAGAAAGTACAGTTACATAAGAACTTACCGAAACAGTAGATCTTCAAGAGGAGCTCTTGTAACAGGCTATAACCATTAGGACTAACGCCGCAGGCCTTAGGACCCACCGTAAAAAACTTAGCTAGCAGTACCCAGCAGGCTCCACCTCGACGTCAGTCATGCCATAAAAGGGGGCGGTCCCTAGCTCCACCTCAGTTCACCTGCCGAGGACCCGTGAACGAACCCCAGCAAGCAAACCAAGTGAAGCTTGCCCCAGTCATGCTGATAACTCTCCAGGGGGGAGGAGGATGGGAAAGCAGCGCCTGCTGCAAGAACTCCTCTCGAAAATCTACTGTTACAGTAAATTCTTAAGCAACTGTACTATCTTATTGCAAGAGGGAGCTCTTGTAGCAGCCTATAACCATCAGGACTGAATCCCAAGCAGTCCTGCGTTAAAGAGGTGACTAGCCCCGGGAGGAGGGTGACAGGAACTATAACAACAGCATTGCCTAAAAAGGCTGGGAAATGGCATATCAGGGCAATAGTCCCTGGAGGACCACCACGCCGAAACTGGCTCGGCACCTGGAAGCAATGTCCAGGCTATAATGCCTGATGAAGGTGTGTACCGAACTCCAAGTAGCAGCTGCATAAATGTCTCGGGTAGAGACATTTTTTAAAGAGGCGAAGGAGGTAGAAACTTCTGTGGTAGAATGACCTCTAACCGTTCCCGGTTGAGGTTTGTTGTACTTATTGTAACAGAAGACTATGCAGTGGACTAGCTACCGAGATATAGTCTGTTTAGACACCCGTTTGCCAAGGTGTTGAGGTGCAAAGGCCACAAACAGTTGCTCCGATTTGCGGTGTGCCGCTGTACGTTTGAGGTAGTACCTCAGCGCCCTGTGAACATCCAATGTGTATAAGAGAGCTTGTCCCCTGTTAGAAGGGGTTGAATAATAGATTGGAATGTCAGTCAACTGGTTGAGGGTTAATTCAGAAACCACTTTGGGTAGGAACTTAAGATTTGCTCTGAGGAAAACCCTTCCCCTATGAAAAATTAAATAAGACTCCTGCACATCAGGGTCTGAAGCTCAGAAACCCTTCAAGCTGAATTAACAGCAACTAAAAAAGATAACTTCCAGGAAAGATAATGCAGCTCACACTCTGCTGAGGGTTCAAAGTGAGGGACAGTAAGCTTCTCTAACACAAAAAGGAGATCTCAGGGGGGGAACTGGATCCCTAATGGGAGGCCTCAAATGTAAAATGCCCCATAAAAAGGTGCAGGCCACGTCTGGCTGGGCTAGGGTTCTGTCGCTGAAGAGGATGTGATAATCAGAAATGGCCCACATATGCACCTTAATGGAGGAGTAGCTCAAGTCTGGCTGATATAAGGAGAGGAGATACTGGAATGCTGAGTTTACTGAACAGGTAAGGGGGTCCAGGTGATGAGATGAAGCCCATATGCAAAAATGCTCCCACTTCATAGCACAAGTGGAATGAATAGAGGGCTTCCTCGCTGAATGAGGATGTCTGCCACCTCTTGGGAGAGCCCATACCTTGATTTAACTACATCTGCAGGAGCAATGCATGAAGGTGCAGAGACTTGAGATCTGGACGTACCCAGCTTGCCCTGATCCTGGGACAGCAATTGTGAGCATATTGGCAGTGGAATCAGAGGCTCCGACAACAACCGCTGAAGTAGTGGGAACCAAATCTGCCGTGGCCACAGTGGGGCGATTAGGATCACTCGAGCCCCCTTGGCCTGTACCATCAACAGAACTCTCTGAATGAGAGGGAAGGGAGGGAAGGTGTAAAGTAACCTCCCTGCCCAACAAAGGGACAACGCGTCCGGCCAAAAAACACCAGGTGCATGATCTTGCGAGCAAAAAATTGGCAGTTTGGCATTGAGTGGTGACGCAAAGAGGTCCAACTCTGGACAACCACAAGTGTCGAAGAGCTGGTCCACTACTGATTAGAGTATCTCCCACTCGTGCGCCTTGGACCGAGACCGGCTTAAGCTGTCCACCAAGGTGTTTTGGGTGCCTGGAACATGAACGGCAGACAGAGAGATGTGATGTTCAGTGCCCAATACCAGACTCTCATTGCCTCCCTGCACAGGGTGTAGGAGTGTGTTCCCCCTTGCTTGCTGCTTTAGAAAACCATAGCCATGTTATCCATCTGAACGAGGAGAGAGCCTGGCTCTAGGTCCTCCTGAAAGGCCCATAGGGCACTGAGGACCGCAAGCATTTCCAGAACATTGATGTGAATGTTGCGCACCTCTGGGGACCAAACGCCCTGAGTCTGGCAGTCCCCCAGGTGAGCCCCCCAGACTTAGTCAGAGGCATCTACTGTCAGTGTCTGACTTGGCGGCTCCTGTCGAAACAAGACCCCATTTTCTAGATTGAGGGGGTCCAATCACCAAAGGAGGGTCCTTCTGACTGGCTTGGAGATCTTGACCAGACAGTCGAGACAGTCGGAGCTTTGGTCCCACTACACCCTAAGCATCCACTGTGGGACCCCCATGTGGAGGCGGGCCAAGGGAGTTACAGGGATGGCCACCGCCATGTGCCCCAGAAGTCTGAGGAAGGTCCCGGCATGGACCTGAGGGGTTATGAGGACTGTCTGGGCCACCTCTCGCAGGCAAGCTTCCCTTTCCTGAGGGAGGAAGGCCATGCCCTGGACCGTATCCAGGACTGCACCTATAAAGATGAATCTTTGGCTGGGCTCGGGGGATGACTTTGGCAGGGTCAGGGTGATCCCCAACTCTCAGAATAGAGTATAAGTGTCTCCGAGAGCTTGAATGAGGCGCATTCTTGATGGAGCCGTCAAGAGCCAATCATCCAGATAAGGGAAGATATAATGCCCCTTGCACCTTAGAGCCACAGCTACTGCTGCTAGGCACTTGGTGAAAACTCGAGGCGCGAAGGAGAGGCCAAACGGCAGAACCCGAAACTGGTAATGCCCCCCTTGGAAGTGGAACCTCAAGTACCTCCTGTGAGGGGGGAAAGACCCAGATATGCATGTACGCATCTTGCATGTCAAGGGAACAGAGCCAGTCTCCTTGGTGCAGAAGAGGAATGAGACCTGAAAGGGTCACCATCCTGAACCTTCGGTATTCTATATAATTGTTTAGGGAGCTGAGGTCTAGGATGGGCTGAAGATTCTGAGTTTTCTTTGGAACCAGGAAGAAATGGGAGTAACACCCTTTCCCCACTGCTGCAGGGGGACTGGCTCTAATGAACTTTTTTGCAAGACAGCCTGGATTTCTCCTTCTATGAGAGGTATGTGAGGAGTAGGAAATCTTGAGGACCTTGGTGGAGTTTCCCCTCCTTATAATAACTAGAACACAAAGGTCCAAAGTGATTCTGCTCCATCCCTCCAGGTGGAGGAAGAACGACCTCCTACTGCCTCCTCTTGCTCCTCCGCCGGAGGAGGGGGGTCAGCAGGGAGCCACTGGGTAGAGCCGGGGGTTGGCAAAGAGGTTTGGGAGGACTTTGGGCATCAGGTTGCTGGCTTCCTTTTAAAGTCGCCTCTCTGGGCCGATTGGTTTCCATGGGCAGGTTGGCCTGAGGACTTACGAAAAGGCCAATTTCGAAAGCATTTCTGGTCCCCCTTATACATCTATCGGACAGACCAGAAGGATTTGCCCGACTGCTGGAGATGAGAGATAAGGCCCTCAGTCTCCAACCCAAACAGCAAGGAACCATGGAATGGAAGGTCCCCGATTCCAGTCTGCAGATCCTGAGAGAATTCTGAGACCTGAAGCCAGGCATGGCACCTTAGCCAGACACCTGACGCTGACGCCCTAGACGCCTTATCTGCAGTGCTGTACAAGGCACGCAGAACATGGGTGCCTATGTCTGAACCAGACTTGAGAATGTCCAGGAGCTCCATTTTTTGTGCGGAGTCTAGCAAGACACTGACTATCTCTTGTCCCTTCTCCCATAGAGCATTCTGGTATTGGACCATATGCGTTAGGAAGTTCAGGGAACATATGGAGCAGGTGGATGCAGAGTATACCTTTCTGCTCACCTGGTCCAAACAGCAGGACTCCTGATCAGGACGCTGAGAGTTGAGGTTTTTGGGCTGTCGAGATTTGTTATGAGCAGCCGCTATAACCACAGAGTCACCTGAGGGTTTTATGCCAGACAGGGCTTGTCTCTCGGTGCTCTATACAGCCTGTCCGAGTTTTTGGGAACTGCCAGGATTGTGGCTGGATGTTTCCAAGTTATCCTGGTACTACCTTGGAATGTATCCACCACAGGAGGCACTAACAAAGGTTTTGGCTCTTTCTGCCTCAGGTAGCGTGCCAGCCTCCGGCGTTCCAGATCCAGGTCCTCCGTCTCCCATTCGTTGAAGGCCTGGATGTGTCTCATGATGTCCATGAAAGTTTGATCATCAGGAGGCGAATGGGGTGTAGTTCCTTATCCTCAGGAGAACCCCCAACTCCTGAAAGGGACGAGGAAGAAGAGGCAGACCGGTTCCTAAAACGTGAGGAGACTGAATCGTACCTGTAAGGACTACCTTCGCTACAGCGTCGGGTACTCCCAGACTGATGTCGGTCCTGGGACCGACGAGAGCACGTGGACAGATGATGGAGAGGAGACTGGCGCCTGTCAGGGGACCGGTGTCGGCTAGAAGAGCAAGCCCACCTAGAGACAGATCTATGGCGGCTGCATGACTTGCTCTTGGGCCTGGATCAATGACGGCTGGAGGACCGTGAGCAGTGCTGTTGGCAGTACCCTGGACTAAGACCGGGATCGAGCCACCGAGGGTGAGCGGGACATGGAAGGCTTACACTGCTCACCAGGGGTTTTGGAAGACGACCAGACAGGAAGATCCCCGGTGTCCTGGATGTCCAGTCAGTCAGGAACCGGTGTTGGGTCCAGCTTTAGGGTAGCCTTGTCTCCACCAGAAGGAGAAGAGCTCCTGCAACTCCTCCTTATTGAAAACAGAGGCCGACGACCCCTTCAGGGGAATAGGTGAAGCCGGAAGGTCCAGCAGGGCCTTAGGGGAAGATCCCGAAGAATAGCCCTCTGGAGTGGAAGACTTTGGGGCCGGCAATGGTACCTTGACCGGCGCAGACTCACCTTTAGTCACGTTGGCCTTAGACACCATAGTCATTGCGGAGGCTGATGTCTTGGCTGGGGTCAGCTCCGACTTAGTCGATTTGGAAGAGCGGGACCCAGAAAGAGCCTTAGCCTGAGAGTCCCGGTCCTTGCCTGACGGCTTACCCGACCCGGGTAAAGCTGTAACCAAGGCCTTTTTTGGCAGGGCTAAAGCATGCACCAAGATAGAGGCCTTGGTGGAATCCGCCGAGGTAGAAGAGATGTGCAGCAGCGTAACCTTCACCTTGGCCGGTCTGTCGGTAGAAGCCCCCGACGAGGCCGGTGTCTGTGTCTTGAAGGGGCATTGGGCCTCGACTTTCCTTCAGGTCTGGAGTGCTTCGAACGGTTGGAACTGCCCAAGCTGGAAGAGGAGTCCTTCCTGTGGGGAGAGCGCGACCTGGACCACTGATGGGACTGGCTACAGTCCTTCTCACGGGACTTGTCCCGGTACTTGCCCTTTTCGCCAGGAGAGCTCTGCAGGATGTCCATTTCCTTCTCTGAAAGGTGAGCTTTTAAGGCCTTCAGGTGCTGGATAAGAGTCCTGCTGGTGAAGCCCTTGCAGATCTTGCAGGAATGAAGGTTGTGGTCTGGCCCCAGACAGAAGATGCAGGCTTCATGGCTGTACTTTAATGGTATTTGGCAGCCACAGGCACACAGTCTTCTTGGGACCGGAGGACAAGACCAGGGATGACATGCAATGAAGGAAGAACTAGAGAATGAAGAAAACAAACTACAAAAACGAGAAAAGCGGAGAGAAAATGAAAATTTGTCACCAAATTTTGTTGGAACTGCTGAAGAACACGCTAAGATTTTCCCGAGAGCGGGTCTGCGGCGGGAAAAGAACTGAGGTGGAGCTAGGGACCGCCCCCTTTTATGGCATGGCCGACGTCGGGGGAGACCCCTGCTGGGTACTGCTAGCTATGTTTTTTCCGTGGGTCCTAAGGTCTGGCGTTGTTAGTCCTATCGAAAGTAGCTGCCGAGAGCTCCCTCAAAGTAAGATCAGTAGATCTTTGAGGGGTATCTCTTGCAGCAGGTAATACACTTGGATCATCACCAGAGGGCACTGTGGTGCATGGCAGCACTCTTTTAGCAGTCTTTTTCCAGGGGCTGCCCACACAGGACATCATCTTCCTGTTTTCTATATAAGAGTGGGCGGTCCCTGATATCCTCCGTTCTCCCGCCGGATTCAGCTCGCTAAGCAAGGACTGAGGGAGATTCGAGGTACCATAGGTATCCCAACCCATAAATAATTGGATCAGAAGTTCTTCTAGAGAAGGAGGGGGATGGAGGGAAGCATCATACCTGCTGCAAGAGATACCCTTCAAAGATCTACTGTTATGGTAAGTTCTTACGTAACTGTACGATCTTCCACAGGGTGATCTCTTGCAGCAGGAAATAGACTTGGGATGATTCCCAAGCAGTGAACCCATGAAAGGTGGAATTATGACAGAAGGCCTTGTAGGACAGCTCGACCAAAGGCAGTCCTATGGCATGAAGCAACGTCTAAGTTGTAGTGCTTTGTGAAGGTATGTATTGTGGACCATGTGGCTGTGTTGCAGAGATCTGTGATAAAAGCCCCCTTTAAGCAGGCTGCTGTGGTGGCCATAGCTCTGGTAGAATGGGCTTGGACAGGTCCTGGAAAAGATTTGTTATATTTCTTATGGCAAAAGACGATACAGTGTGCTAGCCAATTGGAGAGGGTCCGTTTAGCGACCGGGAGACTTCCCTTGGTTGAGGCAAAGGTAAAAAAAAGTTGAGAGGGCTTTCTAATCGATTTGGTACGATTAGTGTAATATCGTAATATACGATGGACATCTAGGGTATGTGCGAGGTATTCTCCCCGATTGGAGTGTTTAGAGTAATATACTGTCATCTCTATGGACTCATTTAAGGTGTGTTCTGAGACCACCTTAGGTAAAAAGGAAGGATTTGTCCAAAGTGCCACTGTCTTTGTGAAAGATTAAGCAAGACTCTTTACACATAAGGGCATGATGATTGGAGATACACCAAGCTGAAGTGACAGCCACTAGAAATAATGTCTTCCAAGAAAGAAAACAGAGGTCACAAGTGGCCGCTGGTTCAAAAGGTTCAAGGATCAGTTTTTCTAAAAGAAAATTCAGATCCCATGGAGATGTGAGTCATCTAATGGGAGGTTTGATATGTAACATTCCTTTTAGAAACATTTTTGACTGGATGATGTTGATATAGTAATCTTCTATCCAGAGGTTTGTGGAAGGCCAAAATAGAAGCCAAATGGACCTTAACAAAGGAATAGCTCAACCCTGTCTCAGCAAGTGAGGCCACGTAATCCAGGACCGTAGTCATTGGACACAAGTGGGGGTCCAACAACCAGAAAGTGGCCGAAATGGAAAAGCATTTCCATTTAGCATTATAAGTTTCCCTGGTTGCTGGTTTATGTGAGGCTAATAGAATATTGGCCAAAGGTGAGGAGACCTGGAGACGGGCTATGAAAGCGTCTTCAGGAGCCAAGTGTGAAGGTGCAGTGATCTCAGGTTGGGATGAGGGAGGGTCCCCTGATTCTGAGTCAACAGGTATGGCCTGATTGGTAATGGAATGGGTTCCGCCACAGAAAAATGTTGAAGTAGGGGAAACCACACCTGCCGAGGCCACAGAGGGGCTATGAAGATCATGGTGGCAGGTTCAAGTTGTAGTTTCAGCAGAGTCTGCTGCATTAGTAGGACAGTAGGGAAAGCATACAAGAAGAGTCTTGTCCATGGTTGGGATTTTGCTCGGGATAATGGAGTAGTATCTGGGGAGACAGTGACTGATGGGGGAGGCAAACAGGTCGAGGTGCAGGGTCCCCCACAAGTGAAAGGTTCTCTGAAGAACTTCTTGACGAAGCGTCCATTTGTGCGTGGAGGGCTGCTGACTGAGAACATCGGCCAGGGTATTGTGGCGTCCCGGTAGATGGATGGCTGTTAATGACAGGTGTTGTTGCATGGCTTCCTGCCAAATCGTCATTGTCTCTCTGCAGAGAGTGCAGGACTTCATACCTCCTTGTTTGTTGAGATAATATACCACTGAGGTGTTGTCTGATTGGATCACCAGAGGTCCCGGGGGGAAGGTGGGGCTGAAAAGCCTGAAGGGCTAGGCGGACTGCCCACATTTCCAGGAAATTTATATGAGGGAGAGCGGAGGATCAGGACCACCTGCCCTGTGTCCTGTAGGTACCCAGGTACGCACCCCACCCTTCAAAAGAAACATCTATGGTCAATGTCTGCTGGGGTAGGGGAGATTGGAATGGCATGCCTTGAGAGAGGTTGGCACGTTGGGTCCACCAGGACAGGGCTGTCTGCAGAGTGGGAGTGACTCTGACTTTGTCTTCAAAGTCTCCGGATCTTTGACACCATTGGTTTTGGCGAGTCCATTGGACTGGTCTCATATGTAGATGGGCACATGCTACCGTAGGGACAACAGCGGCCATGTGCCCTAGAAGGCATAAAAGATGTCTGACTGTGATAACTTTTTGAGTTTGTATCTGGGTAGCCAGAGACAGAAGTTTGTCTTGCCATGCGACAGGGAGGTAAGCCCTGGTGGAAGCATTATCTAGGACCGCTCCTATATACTGCAACAAATGGGTAGGGGTTGGGTTGGACATCAGCCAGTTGACTGTAATCCCTAGGGAGTGAAACAGAGTAAGGATTGCCTCAAGGGAGGAAAGCAGAGAAGTTCTGGACTCTGATTTTATGAGCCAGTTGTCCAGATATGGGAAGACGAAGTGTCTGTCCCATCTTATGGCTGCTACCACTACCGCCAGGCACTTGGTAAACACTCTTGGGGCGGAAGAGAGACTGAACTGGAGTGCCCGGAATTAGTAATGTTGTCCTAGCAGGTAAAACTGAAGGAATCGGTAGTGAGCGGGTTGGACGGGGATATGTAGGTAGGTGTCTTTCATGTCTAATGCACATAGCCAATCCCCTTGTTTTAACATCGCCATTACAGATGTTAAGGTGACCATCTGGAACCTTTTGTACTGAATGTGTAGATTCAGTTGTCTGAGGTCTAGTATAGATATGAGATCTCCAGTTCGTTAGGATACTAGGAAGAAGTGGGAATAAAATCCCTGTTGGTGCTATGATGGAGGGACTAGACAGATGGCCTTCTTGAGCAGAAGAGCTTGGAGCTCCTCCTGGAGAATAGGAATGTGTTTGGGTGGGTAACAGACAGAGCGGGGGGGGGGAGATGAGGGGGATGCATGGAGGTAAGTTCCAGTGTGTGACCCCTCTGAATGATCTGAAGTACCCACTCGTCTGAGGTCATTGTTCGCCAGGCCTCTAAAAGGAGGGCAAAATGACCACCCACGGCTTCCAAGGCCTGGTCGAGTAGGCCTGGGCAATGCCCCAGTTAGTCACTGAGATGTGGGCTGGCCAGTTCCACCCAGAGGATAGAACAGGAGCCCTTGGTGGCAGAAATGGTGGTCCTGGAAGAAGGCTGGGAATGACCACGGGATCTGCCTCTGTATCAGCCTCTGTATTTACCACCTCTCTTTGTATGAAAGGAGGATTGGGGACGGTAAGATGGTTGTGAGGTATGGTACATGCCATGCACTGTACGTAGGGTCTGACATAAAGGCTGGTTATCATCTGAAAGCGTTTGCGTACCTGGACCAAAAAGTTTGGACCCATTAAAGGGGGTATTAATAACTTTATGTTGTACATCTGTCATGAACCCTGAGACGCGCAGCCAAGCATGGTGTCGCAGGGTAATCCCTGTGGCCGACATGCGGGCCAAAGTATCAATCGCATCATAACCCGAGCGGAGTAGGTGTCAGGAGATGGAACTGCCAGTGGATACTGTAGCCAACAACTGAACCTTCTCCTGGGTAGGAGGGAGTTTATTGACTAGCTCTATAGCTGAGGAACAGAGTGTATGCTGGTACTTGACAATGTGTCCCATATAATTTAGAATTATGAGATTCATGGTACCTGCTTGGAACACTTTTTTCCCTAGGTAATCAATCCTATGGGATTCCTTATCAGGAGGTTAAGCTCATGTGCTACGGTCATTTAGTACAATCATGAGCTGCAGTGATCATTACTGAGTCTGCTTCAGGGGTAGTAAAAAGAAAAAGATGATCAAGAGCCTGGTAAACGTGATCTGCTTTCTGAGGAATGGCCAGGACAGCCGAAGGCTGGGTCTAAGCCGCCAGCATAGCATTTTGGTAGGTTTGTATAAGTGGGGGTACCACTATGACAGGCTCCTCAGGCAGTTCGAAATAGTCTGCTATGTCGTTTCTTTGTCTCTCATGTTCGGTAGCTGAAAATCCCATGACTTTTTGGATTTGGACCATCATCTCATGAAAAGATGGGTCATGTGGAGGAGAGGCAGCCGCCTGGTGGGAGAGGTCCTTGTTTAAAGATGAAATAGTAGAAACAGGGGACTGGGGACGGGAGTCCAAGTCCTGTAAGTCCGCATCTTCCAAGTCTCTGGTGAAATCAGCCAGAAATTCAGCCTCATCTGCTAGGTAAGCATCTTCATATGAAGGAGGTGACCAGGTTGGAGAAGGGTTCCTGTCACGCTGAAAGCATTTTGGTGGAGGGGTAGGAGAACGGGAATGATGACTCGTCTCTCCTGGAGTGGGAGGCTGAGAATGCCTAATGGCTTGTAGAACCTGCTGTACCACAGTAGCTACGTCCACCGAGGGAGGAGGGGTAGGGAGAGGAGGTTTCTGGGAAACCAAGGGAATCATGGAGGAAATAGGACGTGAGGTATAAGCAGGTCTAGCCCCAGGGTGGTAAAGCCCAGGGTCCCAATCTCTGTCCACCTAGCCCCTATGAGAAAATGAGTATGAAGGAGGAGGGGCAGTATGAATTGCAACAGCAGTGGGATTCTCCATGGAAATGTGACCCATCGTCAATGGGGCAGCAAGGGAAGAAGCATTAGAATGCTTGAAAGAGGATGTCATCAACGGGAAATGATCCTCCATCGATGGCGCGTCAATGGAACCAACATAGGGTTCATCAGAAACTGCAGTAAGGGTGCCTGAAAGTGCTGTCGACGAGAAGGTGAAAACTCCCGTCGACGAGGATGCAATTTTGGAAGGCATCATCGATGGTGGAGCACCTGAGACGGTGGCCGTCAACAAGTGTTTGCCTGAGAAAGATGAGAAGGGCTTCTCCTTCTCCCTCTTGTGCTTCTTGTGTGAAGCAGTGGCAGCGGGTCCTTGGAACAGGCCCCCCTGGTTCTCCAGTAGAGACAATTTCTGTTCCATAAGCTAGGATTCAATCTCCTGCAGCCATCATCGATGGGTTGTCTGGCTGAATTCCTGGCAAAAAATGCAGAAGATGGAGTCGTGTGTGGGTCCCAGACATCTAACACAAACATTGTGGTTGTCGAAGCAGTAGAGCTTCCTACCGCCAACGACATGAGCAAAATAACACTGACTTGCTTGTAGATTCTTTGGACATTCATCGATGTAGTAAGTGAAATGGAAAAATTCTGCTTCAAGCTCAAATTCTCGTTGATGACTGCTGCTCTCTGCACTAGCTGCTGTGTGTGAGCTAAAGATGGCGGGAAAATGAACTGAGGATACCGGGGACCACTCACTCTTATGAAGGAAACAGGAAGATGATGGCATGTGTGGGCGGACCCTGGAAAAAGTCTGCTAGAAGAGAGCTGCTGTGCACAGCACCCTCTGGCGACGACCCATGTGTATTACCTGCTGCAAGAGATCACCTCGTGGAAGATCTACAGTTACAGATGAGTAACCTACTTTTCTAAGAGGGTGGACAACGATCCACACTCTGGCAGACTCCTAGCAGCTCTCCAGGAGGAGGGGACAAAGCAGGGGAAAATGAAGGTGTGTGCCGACTTCAGGTAGCAGCCCTGCAGATTTCCTGGAAAGAGACATCCCTGGAAGCAGCCACTGAGGCAGCGGTATGTCTGGTGGAATGAGCCCTAAGCCCTATGGAAGGCTCTCTACCAGCCAACCTATAGCAGAGGTGGATGCAGGATGTGATCCACCTGGCTAAATCAACCACTTTGCTGCTGGGTCTGCCATATGCAGCTTCAGCTAAGTGACAAACAGCTGGCAAGCCTATCTCTGAACTCCAGTCATGTGCATTCTATGTATTAAGACAGCAAATTCTGCAGATCCAGAGTGTGAAGCCTGTGGTCAGCCTCCAAAGATGGGATGGTGAAATACACCAGTAAGTTAATCACCTGGTTACCTTTGGGTTGGGGTGAAGGATGATTCTGTCTCTGTGGAAGACCAAGAAAGAAGACTCCACCAAGAGCACCTGCAACTCCCCAATCCTTCTGGCTGACGTACTTTCCACCAGGAAGGTCATCTTCCATGACAGGTGTGACATCTCACACCTGTGCAGTAGTTCAAAAGACTTGCCCATGAGTATAGCCAATACCAGCAGTAAGTCCCATGGTGGAGGAGGTTCACATACCAGAGGGAACAGATGGTTCACCCCCTTGAAAAAGCACACAACCACCTTTTCCTGGGCCACTATCTGTATACCAGCCCACACCAGGTACACCTAATGGGTCGCTGCCCGCAGTTCCAGCTGGGAAAGGGACAAGAGGCAGTCCAGAATGCTAGCTACAGAGCAAACAAGGGGATCAAGCCCCCTGCCTTGACACCAAATGGAAAACCTCTTCCATTTAAAGGCATAGCATCTGTGAGTCGACTCTTTCCTGGAGGCCTCCACAAAGTGCAGTACATTCTCCAAGAGACCAAAGGCCTGGAACTCTGGGGGCTCAGGAACCAGGTAGTGAAGTACGGGGACTGAAGCTCTGGGTGCAGGACCGTCCCCTGATGTCTGGTCAGCAGGTCTGGATGGAGAGGCAGTCTCCGTGGAGATCTGCTGCTGAGGCTGAGGAGATCTGGGTACTAGAACTGTTGTGGCCAGTCTGGAGCTCTCAAGATCATCCAAGCCTTGTCTTTCCAGGCCTTGACTGCCACCTTGTGGATCAAGAGGAAGGGAGGGAAGGTGTATACGAGGCCCAGAGTCCAGGGCATCATGAAGGTATATTCCAGCAGTGTCCTGGACTGTGTGGGGTGGGCACAAAACAGCCTCAGTTTGGCATTCTCACAGGAGGCAAACAGGTCCACCAAGAGTGGTGCCATAACAGGAGTACAGATGGTTCCCCACCTCCTGATGCAGGGACCACATGTGCAAGGTCTCTTCTATGCAGCTGTGAGCATCTGCTAGCTAACTATTCTCTCCTGCAACATGAATTGCTAGGAGATCTGCATCCAGGCTGCACACGAGTGTCCAGGTGTGGAGTGCCTCCCAACACACGGAAGGCTCTGTGGTCTCCCAGGTGTGCTCCCCACCCCACCAGAGACACATCCATTGTAAGCGTGATGGTTAGTTCTGGGCACACAAATGAGATTCTTTCCTCCGAGTGATCTGTGATCAGCCACTACTGGATGGCATACCACATCGGCTGGGGCACTGTGACCATTGATGACACAACACCCACTGGAGGTGGCACATCCGCCAGGGGGCCCAACAGATCTAGATGGTACAGGATACCATGTACCTCAGTAGCCTCAGGAAATCCCGGGCAGGGCACGAAAGCCCAGCCTCAACCAATCAGGCAAAGGAGATAAGATCCGGTTCACAAGTAGGCAGGCCTTGACCTGCAAGGAGTCTAGTTCTGCCCCCATGAACCTGATCACCTGCGTTGGTACCAGATCAGACTTGTTTGGGTTGACTAAAAGGCCCAAGTTTTGGAAAGTCTGGACAGCCAGATCTCTGGACCTTTCCACAGCCTCTCTGACTGGACTAACAGCCAGTCATCTTGGAAGGGGTACACTCTGACCCTAAGGAGCCACAGGTGGACTGCCACCACTGCCATACATTTGGTGAAGACCCTGGGTGCAGAGAAGAGGCCAAAGGGCATGACCTGGAACCAGTACAGGACCCCTTCTGCTCCGTGGTGTCCGGGTGGTAGTAAGTGTCAGGGGAGATCCTCCAGGGTGTCCAAGTGTGGTACCGGTCACTGGAAATGCTCTGATGTCTCTGGGTGGCAGTAAGGGTCAGTGGAGATGCTCCGAGGTGTCTGGAAGGCGGTAGGGGTCAGGGGAGATGCTCTGAGGTCTCGAGGTGGTGGTAAGGGCCAGGGGAGATGCTCTGAGGTGCCCAGGTAGTGGTGTGGGTCAGGAGAGATGCTCTGAGGTGCCCAAGTAGTGGTGTGGGTCAGGGGAGATGCTCCAAGGTGTCTGGGGTGTGGTA
The DNA here is from genome assembly GCA_016271365.2 of Neoceratodus forsteri. NCBI lineage: Eukaryota > Metazoa > Chordata > Ceratodontiformes > Ceratodontidae > Neoceratodus > Neoceratodus forsteri. The sequence goes on from JADMNL010000030.1 coordinate 206,389,478, forward strand.
AGGGTCAGGGAAGATGCTCTGAGGTGTCTGGATGGTGGAAAGGGTCAGGGGAGATATTCAGAGGTATCCGGGTGGTGGTAAGGGTCAGGGGAGGTGCTCTTTAGTCTCTGGGTGGCAGTAAGGGTCAGGGGATATGCTCCGAGGTGTGCATGTGGGAGATGCTTCAAGGTGTCTGGGTGGTGGTATGGGTCAAGGGAGATGCTCCAAGGTGTCCGGGTGGTGGTAAGGGTCAGGGGAGATGGTCAGAGGTGTCCGGGTGGTGGTGTGGGTCAGCAGAGATGCTCCAAGGTGTCCAGGTGGTGGTAAGGGTCAGGGGAGATGCTCCGAGGGGTTCAGGTGGTTCTGTGGGTCAGGGGAGATGTTTCAAGGGGTCCAAGTGGTGGTGTGGATCAAGGGAGATGCTTCGAGGGGTCCAGGTGGCGGTGAGGGTCAGGGGAGATGCTCTGAGGTGTCTGGGTGGCGGTGGTGTGTGTCAGGAGAGATGCTCGGAGGTGTTCAGGTGGTGATGTGGGTCAGGGGAGATGTGCAGCAGGGTCATATAGCCTTCAGGTCCCTCTGTATGGTTTTTTTCTCAAGCCCCTGCATCACGTCAGTATGTGCACATTGAGACATGCATATCCAGCAGATTTGCGGCCCCGTCCATCAAGCCGCACGCTTCTAGCACTACCACTGGACCTCCACCCAGTGGCAATCAGAGGCTGAGATGACTGGCCATCCCTCCCTGGGAGAGGAGAGCAGCACCTGGGATCCTCAGTCCTCTCCCGCCCCGTCGACCCCAGCAACCCATGTTCTTTGCTTAACAGGGGTTGCCGGCACGGCAGAACATAAGCATTCGATGCCTTAGCACTCCACGCCAGTGGGCCGTCTTAAGCTTAATTCTTTTTTTTTGTTTTGTTTTAATGAAAACTTGGAGTCAGGTAAGTTGATGTATCAATGCATGATGTTGCCATATATGTCGATATATTAAATACAACGTTTCTACATATTTCAATATATAAAAACATGAAGTGGTTCAGAACATTTTTAAAATCTTGTTACTATGAATATTTTACACCATGTACAGACATGTATCAAACCCATGAGTAATGTATTCTGATCCATTCATGCTGATTTGGATTAAACTTGAAAAAAATATATTCTAAGCCTTCAATTTCAAAAGTTACAGCTTTTGAAATATAATTTCAAGCATTATAAAACATTCAAACATCTCTTTTGGAACTGGGCAGAAGATATTAGTGACTGTTCTGTTTAAAATTAAAGACACTCTGCTGTAGTTTATCTAACCAAGGATGGACATGGTGCTGGACTATGATGTAATGGACAAAGAAGTCAGGAATCATTACCCATTGTGTGTCCTCTCCCATCTACAGTGTCAAGCAGCACAGAGGAGAAAAGAAGTAAGATCAGTCAGAAGGAAAAGAATATTACACTGCATTACATTTTAATCCAAGGCTGCATTATTACTGAAACCAGGGGTCATCACCAGCTCCGTACACACTGTCATGTGGCCACCTTTCCTGATTCACTTGCTCATTCTCCCCCTCACTCAAACTCCACAGATTACGGAGCTGCCCCTGTGTGTTGCATGATTCAGAACATTATACTTAACCTCACAATTACAGTACGATTTCTTGGGGGAGGGGAATTTTAAAAACAAAAGTAACACTTTCATATCTGGAAATACAGGATGATGTATAAAGTGCTCAGAATCCACAAACAGTACCAGACAGCGAAGCCTTCAAGTAGCAGTACTCTTATTTGATGTCCCATCGTTACAATGTCATACTCAGCACCTGACTCTCTACCAAATGACAGATGACCAATATCCAAACCCACGCCTGAAGGGCCCGAGGAATGCTTGGCCCCTCCTCCACTGCTGCGCTAGATCTGTTGCATTCCCTGATGCTGGGAGTGGGGTGGGGGGGGATGGGTTAGGTCTGTTACAATTCAAGGGAGCACTCAGCTATACTGGAGGGTAAGGTTACTGCCAGATCCTGGGAAAGGCAAACGGCCTGCACTAGAAGGAGAGCTTTAAGTGGTGACAAACAGAATGATAATTAAAGAGGTACTTAGTTTTACTCTACTGAAGAACTGCAAGGAAAAACAAACTTCTTAAAGGGAAACGTCCACCTACTACTGGACAGTCTCACTCAACTGTCCAGTCTTGAGATGCCAGTAGCAAGCAGTCCAACTCCGAAAAAACAAGGCAAAAGAGTAAGCTTTCCTGATCGAAGTCAATAACCAGTAAAGCAAAAACACCGGTGTCTCAAGACTAGACAAATGAGCGAGACTGTCACGCGCAATGCAGGTTGTCAGAATTGCTACCCATGGAGTCAGAGCACTAGTATTAATTTCCATAGACTTCCTCATGCTTCTTTTTGTGTGACTCCTTTATTTTTTTGCTGGGTCCTCTGACATATTTGCTTGATTGCGGAGTCTGCCAGTTTGTAATTTAGTATGTCAGGAATGTTGCATACCGCCAGCCCTGTATGATGCATCGTTTGTCTGCATTTAACCTAGCACTAGGTCGATGCTTGAGCAGCCTGCACTGTGGACTTGTCAGACCTCTGCATTCTGCATTCGCTGAGGGTGGTGTATTTTGCACTACAGACCACAGTCATCAGTTCAGCCCTTTTCTTTTTATGTTTCGGTTCAGACCTTTCACTACGGGCATTCACTGATCAGGCAATAGAGAGAGCCTGATACCTATTAAACAAAGGATTTATGAGCTGATCTCCTTGGATTTCAGGCACCATTTCTCTGTTTGCTACTGTACTTAAGTTTCTGGATTATGTCGCGCACCCCTCCCCCCACCCGTTTTTGGACAGCACCCGTCTTCTGCGGTTTCCACTGTATCCAACTATGGTCAGTTTGACAGTCTCCCCGTATCCAACATCATGACCATGAGGAGTGCAATGCACATGTGCTGGCTTGAAAGAAAATGCCGCGCTCAGAACAGAATTTATACTTTATGAGGCAGAAAAAAAACAACTTCACAAGTAAGGAAATCATTTGTCTTATCGAACAGCAGGATTTAGCACAGTGTATGTAACTGTGCTCTCAGACAGTAGATGGATGTTTCCCTTTAACAAAACAAAACAAAAAAAAGCCCAAGATGAAGGCCTTCAATTAACGTGTGCATGTGTGATTTTGTTTTTTTGCGCACTAGATGCCATCGAATTTGAACTTTTGCTCACTGTTTTTTTTCCGCCTGCTGAATAGACTTTTCACATATACAGCAGCCGCCACTTATAGCGCCCACACTTACCACAGACAGCCGTTTTTAATGGGCAGAAACCAAAATCCATTTGCCATTTAAAGGGTCCGCAATTAAAAAACACAGACATATTATGGATGTTGCCTGCCTGCTATTTTGTCTGTTTCCCTGTCCATCTCCCCCGAACTTCTAGGATGCAGCCTTTGCAGGAGTCATATAGGGAGAGCGGTTTGGTGATTTTTTTTTTCTTTTAAATAAACATGACCAGTTGTGCAAGTGTAAGCATTTTTTAAGGCATTGCTGTACAGGGCAGGGCAAAGTGATCACGATCAGCCAGACAGCTGAGGTGAGAGCGCTATGTGACAGCGCAATGTTCACTTTTTTTATTGTGTGCATTTTTTTTGTGAGGGAGATGTTCAGGGGAAGGTGGGGGACGTGAACAAGGGGCCATCAGGGGAAGCGACATGAGAGCATCTGAAGCGGCAATGGCAACATACTTTTTGGTTAAATCGACCACCCTGTATAACGGGCGGAACGTCTGATCACGAACCTGTCTGCTTTAAGTGGCTTTGACTGTACACTGTATTCTCCTTATTTGACCCAGGCCTCCCCCTTATGACCGACTACACCAGCCCCATCACCCGGCTCCTCCGGGACTTACTTTCCTCTGTCATCCTCTGCCACTGGACTGTGTGGGGCAGAGGGTACCCCGACACCGGTGTGAGACTTGCGAGGAGTCTGTCTTCATCTTGCAGTTCTGTTTTCATTTTGCACCAATCTGTGCCCAGACACATGTCGTGTTCAATGGCTGCGATGTGCGAGTACAGCCTCTGTGGAGTGTATCATGGATTATAAAACAGAAACACAACATCATTGCAGCCTCGGGGTACAAAAAAACAAACACTTTCTAAGTAGAACTTAGTTCTGCTCTCATAATAAAAAACAAAGCGTTTTGCCTGAAGCATTTATGCGTGAGACTGCCCCACTGCTTTGGTTTTCAGTCTCTGTGCTCTGGAGACTATAGAAAGGAACAGCACTAAAGTGTGTTGTGGGGGGGGACTTTCACAGTACCTGCTGAATAATGCAACAGCCCATCAACACAATCCAATGAAACGTGCTGAAGACTTGATGAAGTCCACACAACTGGATTTATAGTTAAACTACATCGCCCTAGTGACCAAAACACTGCATTGACTATTTCTCATGTGCAAAAAAAAAAAAACGACAAAGAAAAAAACAGAAGTGACAGTGAAGGAAATGTTATTCTGAAGATCCAGTGAGATCAGTGGTTCAGACAGAATGCATAACAGCCGATTTCACTTTTTCTCTTCCACCTACTACCAGCTCAGTCCTCAGGCATGGAGCTGTTTCTCTGTGGGACTCCCCCAGCGCAGGACCCGGAGGGTGACCCCAGCCATCATCCCAACAGTGTTGGTGTTGCTGCCCATTTTTCTCCCATCCACCTCACTGTGGCACCTGATAATGACCACAGTGGACCACTGTAAGTGAACCTAGCATCCCTTTCTCTCCGGTTGGTAGCGCTATGGCATGGCAGCATTTCCCAGCCTCCAGCGTGCCACCAGGCCAGCTCCTGAGAAAGAAAGCAGTATGGTTCACAAAGAGTGCGACTAAGGCAGCAAGAGAAAAATAAAGGCATTAATTAAATATAAGGGTAGTCAAATAAATGAGGAAAGGGTAGAGGCATTCCAGGAACTGACGAGAAAAGCTAAGAACGTAGTGAGGCAAGCCAAGGCTGAAGTAGAACTAGGGCTGGCAGAGGGGGTCAGGGTGACAAGGCATTCTTCCTCTGTAGCTGGGAGAAATGCTACACAAAGAAGTGTGTGATCAGGCTGAACAAACGGGAGGACTGGGTAGAGAATGAGAGGAGCAAGGCAAAGCTACTGAACAATTGTTTCTGTTCAATGTTCATAGTAGAAAAATGGAAATTAAGTACCTACTGTAATTCTTGATCTTCTTGGATGAAGTCTTCACCATTCATTCACACTAATGGGACTACACTGGAGGCGCTAGGACCCACATGAGCCAAAAATCCTCAGGTGGGCTAGCGCCAAGGTAGGACCACGCATGTGTGGAACCTCGAGGCTGGCTCGCGCCTGTATGGGCTATCTCAGCATTGACCCTCCAACCACCTCAGTTCCTTTTTGACTGAGGAGGTGCAGCGTAAACTAACCTAGGAAACACCTGATCTAATCCGAGCATAAGACAGCCCAGATGACCCATGTAAGAAGGGTCTACTGAACCGCATCTTCACAGCCCAAGCAAACGAGGGAGTGAAGACTAGAAGCAGAAAGACTGAGCTCAGGGGATGGTGGGTGGGTGGGTGTGTGAATGAATGAATGAATGGTGAAGACTTTGTCCAAGAAGATCAAGAATTACGGTAGGTACGTAATTTCCATATCTTCCTGGACAAAAAGTCTTCACCATTCATTCATACTAATAGGAGAGTACCAAGCTAAAAAAACAATCCTCCAAGTAGGGCAGTAGGAGACAGAGCTCACGCAGGACAGAAGTCCAAAAACATTGTCCTGCAAAAGGTGTGTGCTGTCTGGTATGGACATCCAAAGTGTGGTGCTTCACAAGGGTGTGCGCCGAGCTCCAAGTAGCCACTTTGCAAATATCTATAATGGGTACATTACAAATTTCTGCCAGGGATTCCGCAACTGCTCTGGTAGGGTGGGCGTAAACCCAGCCTTCCAACTTGACCTGTGCCATCGAGTAGCAGTGACTAAGACATGCCACCAACCATGCAGAAATGCATCCAATGGCCACAGGCTAACCCAGTCGAGCCATGCTGAAAATACGAAAAGGTGCTTGGATTTGCAAAACTCTTAAGTTCTGTCGATGTAGAATTGTAGAACCCCTCCTGGCATCCAGAGAGTGAAGGGTGCATTCCCCTTCATTCTGGAAGCTGGCAAAATAAGTGGGAAAAACTAGGGGTTCTTGTGAAAGGCAGTATATGGAGGTTCTGTGGCCAAGGCACGAAGTTCAGAAACTCTGCGAATGGAAGCAACAGCCACTAAGAAGGCAGTCTTCCAGGTCAGAAACCTCAAGCCACAGGTGGTTAGAGGCTCAAAGGTTTACGGGTGAGCATATCTAGCACAAAGCTGATATTTCACATGACCACCAGTATCTGACCAAGGGTCTAGTGTGTAGGATACCTTTGAGGAATCTCTTGACTAATGGTAACTGAGCCAGCGACATGCTCTGCACTGGCTCAAGGTAGGTGGAAATCGCTCAGAGGTATACCCTCACTGTCGAGTATTGCAGTCTTGCATTTCACAAGTCTAAGAGATACTTCAACACTTTATTTGGTGGGCAACAAAATGTGTCCAGAGTGGACTTTTTTGCACACCAAAGGAAAATCACCTCCACCTAGTCATGCATGTTTCCCAGTGGAAGGCTGGCGCCAAGACGATTTCCAAGATGCTTTGAGAGACCGCAGACCTACCCACCTCTGTCTCCTCAGGTAGCCAGGCATGGAGATGAAGGGAGCGTGGGCTGGGATGGACCAGTGGTCCCTGTGTCAGGAGGCCGTCTGAAGAGGAGCTTCCTCGGGGGGACTTCTGACGACCTGTTGATAAGTGGAAAGCATATCTGATGAAGCCAATGCGGGGCAAAGAGGATCATCCTGCCCCCTTCCCCACCCCGTGCCTTCAGCTTTAGCAGTATGCTCTGAATTAAGGGAAGGGGAGGAAATGCGTATATAAAGCATCTTGTCCACAGCACCTGAATGCATCCTGACAGAAGATATCAGTTTCTGGATTTCTGGAGCAGAAAGTGGCAGTTTTGTGTTGAGAGGGGTCGAAAAAAGGTCCATGACTGGACTGTCCCACTTGCCAAAAACAGTTGCATACCGCTGGGGTTAGAGACCATTCATGGGAACCCACCTTCAGCCTGCTAATGTAATCTGCCAGGTCATTCTGAATTCCTGGCAGGTAAGACTGCCTGAAATAGAGTATCATGCTCGAGACACCACTCCCACTTCTTTATGGTCTCCCTGCACAGAGGGTAGGAGTGTGCTCCACCCTGCTCGTTGCTGTAATGCATCACAGACTTAGTGTCCGTCTGAAGTAGAATACCTCATGGTAGAGGACATCCTCCAGGACTTGGGAGTTATGTGAAGATGAGACTCTTCCTGGCTCCACACTCTCCGAGTGCGAAGGTTTTGACAGTGAGCTCCCCCACTGATCAGAGATACATACATGGTGATGGTGATCTAGTGTGCCAGTGCCGCAAGGATAGACTTTGTAGAAGCCTGTCTTCCTGTGTGTTAGGAATTCCACCACCTGTAGGAGGAAAGACTGTGGATGCAAGGTCGGAGACCACCATGTGCTGAGCATCCACTGTGTGGTCCTCATGTGAAACCGCCAGAAGCAGTTATGAAAGCGGCAAAGGCCCTGAGGCCCAGCATCCACTATATGGATCAGACTTGTACAAGGTTACTCTCTGGTACAAGGTTACTCTCTGTGAGGAAAAGAGTCATCTGGACAAGTTGGTCCACCTGATCCCTGGGAGGTGGCTTGGGGGGGCCCTATAAAGGGAAGCTGAGAGACTTCAAGCTGTAACTTTGCAGGGTCAACTGTACCTTCATGGAAGTGTCCTGAACATCCAGGGATGTGAACCAGATGAGTCACTGGGGAAGTGGTAAGAAAGCCCCTACAGAGACCATCCTGCCCTGAACAAAGACCAATTTTGTTTCTGAGGTTGAGAATAGAGTGCATGCCATCTGTTCTTTAGGGACCAGATGACTACGAAAAGCCCTGAATCTCTGAAGTGAGAATGTCTAACAGTGAAATGGTGAGACTGCACTGACGCTGGGGGGGGGGGGCAGTCGGGGAAGTCTCTGAAGGTTGAGGGAGTAACTCCTTTCATAAAATCCGGAGGGCCCACTTGTCTACTGTTATAGACTGCTCCAGGTTGAAAGAGAGTCAGACAATCTCTCACTGCAGGGTGAAGATCCACCTCAGGCAGTTGAAATGGAACCCGGACTAAGTCTCAGAAGTGGCACTTGGCACCTTTAGGCTCTTTACCTCGAGCTGCATTTTCTTCATGGCTGATGTTGACTGCTTGTTGCAAAACTGATGATGGTTCCAGCCCCCCCGAGGGGCTGCAGAAGCCGGTCTGGTTGTTCTGAAGACAGCTACCTGAGTGCCGAACAGGGAGAATCATTAAAGATCCTGATGTTCTAAGTCAGAAGAGTCGCCTGACACAGAACCCAACAGTAGCTGACCTGGAGGCAGAGTCGTAGGCCTCCACAGAGCGTTTGCGGCAGTGACTGCTCGTTTCCCCCAAGGTGTTACCCTTACAAGATTCCATATTTACAGAACAAGCTGGAGACCCCTGAGGGAGCACAGCCTCGTCACTCTCTTTTCTGACAACCATAGTAACTAAAATGTTCCCCTTGGAGGGCACTGAAGGAATCAGAGCTTTGCTTCCCACACAGCATGTGACAAGACGCCAAAGAGGGTGGGCAGAGGGCACAATGTTCTTGAACCTGGGTATCTCGAGACGCAAAAGCGCCCCTGGGTCTACATCAGGGTGTAGAACCAGGTCAGAACCCATGTCCTAAGGAGAGATTGAAAGGCATAGCTTGGAACGGGGTTCGGTTGGGACGAGGAGTTCACGTCCAGGTTGTAAAACAAGTCCTCTTACCATTGTCAGAATGATGAGGTCCAGATTAGACTTGCCATGCTCCACATCCACCCCAAGAAACAAGAAATGCCCCAGCAAGGCCAACCTGGGCAAGGGATAGACTGGAGGGGCACCTGGGTCAGGGAAGGCGCCTGCCCCCAAAGACGGTGCCACATGCGACACCGAAGTCGATGGTATTGCACGCGGCACCAAAATGAACGGTTGTGCATGTGGCACGGAAATCGACGGCACCGCACTGAAGTCAATGGCGCCACACGTGGCACTGAAGGCAATGGCGCGGCACGTGGCACTGAAGTCGACAGTGCCACACAAAGTACCAAGGTCAAGAGAACTGCAGGCGGCACCGGCGAGATGGCACCACAAGCAGCACCAAAGCTGAGGAGCCAGAGAATGGCCATCCCTGGAGGAGGAGTGGTGTGCTGTGCTGGCCCTGCAGAGTGAGGGAGTAGGCGCATGGGGTCAGCGTGAGCCACGCGCCCCAATAAGGCACTGAATGCATAACCTGGACCAAAAACACAGGCCATGGCCCAGCGGCACCAAATCCCAAAGGCCTTGGCACTGGAACCACTGGCAAGTGCAATGAGCCACGCTGAACCCACTGCTGCAAAGTGGGCAAGCATTAAGGATACAATACTTGAAGCAACATCCCATTGTGTTAGACAGAAAAGGAAGTGCAAAAGAAGAAGGAAACCACTTTGGTTCTCAAATACAGTAGCAGAAAAGGTCAGAGCCAAAAGGCTGGCCTTCAGAAAATATAAGGGAACACAGCGGGATGAAGATAGGGAGGCATACCAAACTGCCCTAAGGGAAGCAGGTAAGGCAGTAAGGCAGGCAAAGTCCCAAACTGAGGAAACACTAGCACGAACAGTAAAAGAAGGTGACAAGACTTTCTATAGATACATTAGTGAAAGGAGAAAGTCCAGAGGGGGTATTGCTGCTTAATGGAGAAAAGGGAGCATGTGAGGAGGAGGACCCTGTAAAGGCATCTATCCTAAATAGATACTTTTGCTCAGTATTTACTGAAGAGAAGGTAGGGCAGGGCCCACAGCTCAGCATCATGGACACAGGGGAGGGAGGTGAGCACTACTCCTTCACAAAAGAAAGGGTCCTACAAGAGCTTGCTAAGCTCAGGGTGGATAAGGCAATGGGACCTGATGGCATACATCCCAGGGTACTTAGTGGCTAAAGGAGGAACTAGCAGAGCCATTAGCAGAATTGTTTAGTGAGTCTCTGAGCACAGGAGAGGTCCCAGAAGACTGGAGAAGGGCTCATGTGATCCCACTCCACAAGAGTGGTAGCAGGAGGAGGCGGGGAACTACAGACCGCGTCAGTCTTACCTCAGTAGTGGGCAAGATTATGGAGGCACTCTTAAGGAAAGGATAGTGCAACACCTGGAATCTATAGGGCACAGGATCCAAGACAGCATGGGTTTACAAAGGAAGGTCCTGTCAAACTAATCTCATAGATTTCTTTGACTGGGTAACCAGAGTGGTGGACCAAGGGGAGCAGTTGATGTCGCCTACCTTGACTTCAGCAAAGCTTTTGACACTGTTCCACATAGAAGATTGATAAATAAGCTAGGTAGGCTCGGGGTGGGTCAGAAGTTGGTCAACTGGGTGGCAAACTGGTTGACTGGCAGAAAACAGAGAGTGGTAAATGGTATACAGTCAGAAGAGATGCAAGTCACAAGTGGGTACCTCAGGGATCAGTCCTGGGGCCAGTCCTATTCAACATCTTCATTAGTGACCCGCAGATGGACTAGAGGGTAAGGCTTGTCTGTTTGCAGATGACACCAAGATCTGCAACAGAGTAGATGATCCAGATGGGGTGGGCAGAATGAGAAGAGATCTGGATAAACTAGCAGAATGGTCAGAAGAGTGGCAACTGGATTTAATGCAAAGAAGTGCAAAATCATGCACATAGGGAAGAGAAACCCTGAAGCCACTTATAGGCTGGAGGAGTTGCTAGCAGTCACAAAGGAAGAAAGAGACTTGGGCATCATCATCACTGATGACCTAAAATCATCCAAGCAGACCTCTAAAGCAGTAGGTAAGGCTAGGGGGGTGTTAGTAGGGGTATCACAAGTCGTAAGAGGGAGGTAATAATCCCTCTGTACAAGACATTGGTTAGGCCCCATCTGGAGTACTGCGTGCAGTATTGGAGGCCACACCTTCACAAGGACATTAACCAAATTGAGGCAGTCCAGAGAAGGGCAACCAAAATGGTGCAGGGACTGCATCAGAAGACATATGAGGACAGATTAATGGAGCTCAATATGTATACCCTTGAGCAAAGGAGGAGAGAGGTGATATGATCGAGACATTTAAACACCTTAAGGGCATAAACAAGGTGAAAGAGTCTAACATGTTTAAATATAAGAAAATAGCAGGACAAGAGGACACAGCATGAGATTAGAGGGAGGCCGATTAAGGGGGAATGTGAGGAAATTCTTTTTCACAGAAAGGGTGATAGATGCATGGAATGGCTTACCACAAGAAGTGGTGGCTATGAATACAGTGCAGGGCTTCAAACAGGCATGGGATAGGCATAAGGGAGCAATACAAATGACTATGAATAGATAGGTCACTGACAGAGCAAAGGCCGATGGCACATTTATAAGGTAGAAAAAGAAATGGGCAGACTGGATGGCCTTGCGGTCCTTATCTGCCGTCAACTTCTATGTTTCTATGCTGAAAGAGCTGCCCAAAGATGAAACTATCCACTGGAACCCCCCTTCCCAAGGGAGAGATAAGGGCCCCAGAGACGAGAGTCCCGACCATCAAAAGCAGATGCCACCAGAAAACCGGTGGACTCTCGACTATCGGAGACTCCCCGACAGACATACCAGAAGACAATATCGAGAGGTACAGTTTCTTCTTCTTCCAGCGGGAAGAGGAAGAGCTTTAGGTACTGGGTTCACAACCTGGATCGAGAACTGGTCTGCTTATTTGCATCTACAGGAGGACTGTCCTTCCTCCTGGACACCAGACTACCCATGGTCGGATCCCCCTCTGGAGAGGGTGGCAGATCGGACACAGCTCCGCTGCCAGAGCAGCCTTCTGAAGAAGAATCCAACTGTCACTGAGACCATCCAAGGCAGACTCTGTCGATGGGCAGGGCTGAGAGAAATCTTTGTTTTTCAAGTTTTCTTTCATTTTTTTTTTTTTTAAACAATAAACAAGAAAGGCATTTAAATTAACAAACTGAATGACCAAAATCTGCTGTCATATAGATGAGAAGTTTGACTCCTGACGGGAGAGCACTCAATGGCGGGAGAAAAGGAACTGAGGTGGTTGGAGGGTTGACGCCAAGATAGCCCATACAGGCACAAGCCAGCCTCACAGTGCTGTGCATGCACAGTCCTATCTTGGCACTAGCACTCCTGAAGATGTTTAGCTCCCGCTGGGTCCTAGTGCCTCCAGCGTAGTCCCATTAGTGTGAATGAATGGTGAAGACTTATAGTCCAGGAAGATCATGGATCCTCTACCAGACTGCAACATAACCAGTAAAAATTGCTGGTAGGGACAGCTGGAGCCCATTAAGGCGAGAGTGCTGAGGCGACATCAAGCACTGAATGTAATGAAATCAACAGGTCTGATAGGCTACACATGAGTGTGTTAAGGGAAATGGGGCAGGTCCTGCAGGTCCATTGACAGACTTCTTTAACTGCTCACTGGAGACAGGAGAGGTGCCAGACATCTGGAAAATGGTGGATGTGATCCCTGTTATTAACACTGGGGGTAGAGGGGAACCAGGCAACTACAGACTAGTCAGTCTGATGTCTACTGTGGGGAAGACCTTAGATCCATTATAAAGGACAGGACCGTGGATTCCTGGAGGGGAATGGGCTTCCAGGATCCCAGGTAAAGAACAGTTACTTAAGAATTTACTGTAACTGTAACTCAACGAGAGAATCGCCTTCATTAGACAACACCTTTGGAACTATAAGCCATCAGCATTAGGACTACATGGAAACCTTTGCTAGCCAGTGGCCACCCACAAGGATGTGCAGCATCTGCATATATATACAAACATGGGTGGCTCCATCACTCTCCAGTTCCCTGCTGGCAATTAGCCTTGGAGGACCTCCAACCATGGGGAACCAGGAGATGAGACCAGCACCAGACATATAAGGAGATGCAAAGGGCTGGATACAGGATGCATGGAGCAGGTTTTAGGCACAGCATCTGGGATACTCCTTACTGAAAGCAAAAGGGGAAAGGAATGAGGGATGGCATGGCCTCATGGAGGAGGTTCTTTTGAGGATCTACTGTTCCAGTACATAATTACGTAGCTGTTCTATTTTCTTCTAGGATATCTCCTCTATTAGGCCACACCTTTGGAAAGATTCCCAGGCACTACAAAGTGAACTGGGAGGATGGGAGGATAGCACAGTCTGATATATGACCAGAACAGAAGGCCTTCCAGTACAGCAAGCCCAAAGCCTATGAGAGACAAAGCCTATGAGAGACAATGTCCACACTGTAATGTTGAGTGAAAGTGTGAACATTGCTCCATGCACCTGCAGCACATATGTCAGCTGCAGGGACATCTTTGAAACAGCAGATATGGCCATAGCCTTTGTGGTGCGACCATGAACAGCACCAGGAAGTTCCTTACTGCGCTTTCTATAACAGAATGTAATACAATGCTTCAGCCATTTGAACAGGCATTGTTCAGACACAGGTGCACTCTCTTTCCCTGGGGAGAAAGAAACAAAAAGCTGAGAGGACTTTCTACAGTCCTTGCTGCAAGTAATATAGTATCGTAGTATTCTATGTATATCCAAAGAATAGAGCAGTGCCTCACCCTGGGTGGCATGCTCAGGTTAATATACAGGAAGGTGTATCATTTGATTCAGTGTAAATTCAGATACCACCTTCAGCAGAAACTTAAGACTTTGTATGTAAAGAAACTGTGTCTCTGTGGAAATCAAATAAGGAGGCTCACAATTAGACCCTGAAGCTTGGAAATCCTTCAAGCAGAAGTCAGTGCAACTAAAAACAAAGTTTTCCATGACACAACTTGTGGAAGGTTCAAAAGGAGCCCACGTCAATTTCTCAAGCACAAAATTCAAGTACCAAGGCATTCACAGTACATGTAAAAGAGTCCAAATTCTAGAAGGCAGCCTGCAAAGTGAAACGTTTCTCTTTCAGGGAATAAGTATGTCTGGTAGAAGGCTTCCTAGTCACAATCAGAGTGCCGCTGGAGGAGGAGAGTCAATCAAGGATCAGAGGGCAGTGGTGATAAAATTGTTTCTGCCTCCCCCTGCAACGGACGTTTAGGGCATTTTGCCCAACTTGACACAGGAGACACAATCCTGCTGAACGTCTGCTGCAAGCTGCCGGAGAGGTTTTTGGCCCTCCCCACCCACCTACCAAATAACTGAAGTAGTCTCAAGTGGCTAATATCTGTAGAGGGAGCTCAGGGTGACGCAGGTGCCACACGAGCAGTGTACAGAGGATGGAGATCAACCAAATCACTGGCAATTTTTTTTTTTTCCCCCCTGGGCATTGATGGTTTTCACTGGGTTCTCTTTTGGGGCAATTATACAGAGTTCTGTTTCTGGGCTAAACTATTAAGCTACAGGGATTAAACAGTTGTGCTGGGGATTTTGTGTTTTTCTGGGCATTAAAGGTTTCACTGGGTTCACTTTCGGGGCAAGTATAGAGAGTTCTGGGCTAAACTATTAAGCTACAGGGTTTAAATAATTATGCTAGGGATACTTGGCTTGTATACAGGTTATACTGATACTGATTACATACTGTTTGGGGGATTTGAGGCTTATATACTGGGTTATCTGTGCTTCGATCCAATGTGCAGTGTTCTTTTTCGACCATATACTAAATGTGCAGTGTTCTTTTTTGACGATATACTGAATGTGCATTGTTCTTTCCTGACCATCTACTGAATGGGCAGTGTTCTTTTCTGTCTATGTACTGAATATGCAGTGTTCTTTTCTGACCATATACTGAATGTGCAGTGTTCTTTTCTGACCATATACTGAATGTGCAGTGTTCTTTTCTGTCCATGTACTGAATATGCAGTGTTCTTTTCTGACCATATACTGAATGTGCAGTGTTCTTTTCTGACCATATACTGAATATGCGGTGTTCTTTTCTGATCATATACTGAATGTGCAGTGTTCTTTTCTGACCATATACTGACTGTACAGTGTTCTTTTCTGACCATGTATTGAATGTGCAGTGTTCTTTTCTGACCATGTACTGAATGTGCAATGTTCTTTTCTGACCATATACTGACTGTGCAGTGTTCTTTTCTGATCATATACTGATTGGGGTTGATTTGGGGCTTAGCCCTCTAGAGTCAGGGGCTTAGAAAGAACTGGATCTAGCTAGGATGTGGGAACCAGGCAGGGGGCACAGTATGAGGGGTAGAAGGGAGGGGTGGGGTAGAGGGGATCAGGAGAGAAAGTACAGGGACAGGAGGGAGAGGAAGGGTAGTAAACAGTAATAGATGTGGGGCGGCAATATTCCTTGACATAATGTGGAAAGCAGGGGGCTGTCAGATATGCAGGCACATGGGACAATTAAGGCCAGGGATCACCTGGTTAAGAAGGGACATAGAGAGAAGGACAGGGGAAAAATGGGGAAGAGAAGAGGGAAGAGGAGAAAAGGTGCGGGCCAGATGGGAGGCAAAAGCAAGGGAGATACGCAGGGGATGAA
This sequence comes from Neoceratodus forsteri, assembly GCA_016271365.2. Classification (NCBI taxonomy): domain Eukaryota; kingdom Metazoa; phylum Chordata; order Ceratodontiformes; family Ceratodontidae; genus Neoceratodus; species Neoceratodus forsteri. Next base: position 206,405,054 of record JADMNL010000030.1, read on the forward strand.
AGGGGACATGCATGCACAGTCCCCACATAGACCAACTGAAACTAGGTCAGTGGAGTAGCAGGAGATAAGAAGTGGAAGGAGGGGGGAGAGCTGAGCAAAGTGCCACAACAGTGAAGGAAGGTGGCATGAGGCATACAGTTGCTGGAGGGCTGTTATCAAATAGGTATACAGTTCTGGAGAGGATCGAGGACCAGGGGGCACGGGAGCAGGGGTAGAGGCTCCATGTAGCACGGGGGGGAAGAGGACAAAAGAGAGGGGTGAGGGGAGGTAAATACCAGGGGGCATGGAGTGAGACTGGGGCTCTCAAAAGCATATGTGAGGAAAGCAGAGTTGAGGAAGGGGAGAGAGAAAGAAAGGGCGCACAGGCTGGAAGAAACAGAAACTGGAAGGCATGGAAGCATAGAGAAGGTCCAAGGGGGTAGGAGTGCCCAAATGCATGGCAGGAGGCAGCAGGAGGGAGGTGGGCTGGGGGAGGCAAAGGAGAAAATGGGAGAGAGAAGTAGAAGTGGAGCTAGGAGGGCGGGTAAGACAAACACATAGAGAAAAGGGAGGAAGAAGGCTGGATCACCAGTTGCAGGCAGGGGGATGCTGCCAAAGAGAAGGCAGAAAAAGTGATGATCGTGGATGACTCCATCAACAAGGGTATTTACTGGAGTAGGAAGTGGGACCATACAGAAGAAGGGTGGTTATCTGTATGCCAGGAATGGAAGCAGGGAGAGCGGGGCCTAAAATCAGGGAAGAGATAAGAGGAGTGGGTGGCAAATCTCATTTGATTATTCACCTGAAGACGAATGACCTGGCAGGAAATGAGGTCAGGGGAGTGTAGTGTTGCAAACGTTTAATGATCTAGCTGGGTGCTGCAGGGGCTCAGTGAGTTCACTGACATTCTCTGAGGTATTGCAAGTGCACTGAGCCTGTACGGTAAGAAAGGGGATGACAGTGGAATGTAATGATTGGCTTAGAGACTGGTGCAATGTGGAGGGGTTCAAATGTATTGGGGAATGGGAGGACACATGGGCGGATGAGAGACTATATGCAAAGGACAGGCTACACTTAAATGAGGAGGGGACTGGGGTGCTCAGGGGGAGACTAGGGTGATACATGGAGGAGATCCTTCATTTAAACTGAAGAGGGGGAAGGATGAGGCTAGGGAGGTCAAGGAGGATAGCAAGGAAGGTGGGAACCTAGCTGGCACTTCCCCGCAAATGGCTTCATGGATCAGGCAAGAAGAGAAAGGAAAGGAGAAGGGATGCAAGTGGAGGGTCATGTGTATGAATGCCCATAGTCTGAGCAAAATGATTACTGACCTGGAAGCCACAATGGTGGGGAAGGACTTGGACATAGCAGTAACGGAGACCTGATGGACGTAAAACCAGGGATGGGATATGGTCTTTCCAGGCTTTAACCTGTTCAGATGGGATAGAGTAGGAAGGAAAGGGGGAGGAGTAGCACTTTATGTATGGCATCACATCAAATCTATTGAGATTCAAGGGGAATGGGGGGAGTGGAGGTACTGTGGGTCACCCCTGAGAAAAGGAAAGTGGCCATTTTTAGAGCGGGGTAGTATACAGACCTCCAGCGCAGGAGGAGGAAGTGGATAGGGAGTTGATGCAAGCGATCCAAAGGATGGCTCAAAATGGGAAGCTGTTGCTGATGGGTAACTTCAATCTTCTGGGCGTGGACTGCAGTATCCTGGCTACAGCATCAACTAGGAGCAGGGACATCCTGGACTCCTTGCGGGGGCGGGGGGCTACTTAAACAACTGACAAGGGAGCCCACTCAGGAAGGGGCAATGCTGGACCTAGTTCTGACAAATGGGGACAGTGTGAACGATGTCACTGAGGGGGACCACCTGGGGACCATCGGGCAGAGTGGTTTAGTATAAAGACTGGGGCATAGTCAAGCCACATGAGAACGAGGGCTTTGGATTTCAGGAGGGCCGACTTCGGAAGAATGGTGGTATGCCTCAGGGAAGCCCTGGCAGAGTTACATGAACTAAGAGGCATAGAATAACAATGGGTGGCAATGGGGGGTTGGGGGGAAGGAATCAAAAAGGTTACAAGACTTTGTGCCAGACCAGTCAGCAAAGGCAGGAGAAGGAGGAGACTACTTTGGTTCACTTGGGAGGTGGCAGAAAGAGTGAGGGCAAAGAAAACAGCCTTTAGACAGTACAAAAAAAAAAACACAAAAGAAGGGGGACAGGAGAACTTTCCTGGAGAGGGAAAGGGAGATGGGGAAGGAATTAAGAGGGGCAAAAACGGTAATGGAGGAAAGGATAGCAAAGTCAGTCAAGACAGGGAATAAAACATTTTTCAGATACACTGGGGAAAGGAGAAAGGCCAAGGGAGGGGTAATCAAGACTACGGATGGAAGGAGGGGCCTCTGTGGAGGAGGACAGCCAAAAGGCTGACATATTGAACGAATACTTCCTTCCTGTCTTCACGGAGGGGGGGGAAGGAATGGGCCTGAAGTACACAACAAGGGCCGGAAGGGTAGGAACGTAGACACTAGCCCCTTCACTGTGGATAGGGATCTAAAAGAGCTGTCCAAGTTAAGAGTGGACAAGGTCATGGGCCCTGATGCAGTGCGCCCCAGGCTGCTGAGGGAGCTCACAGAGGTACTGGCTGAGCCCAACAGCCCTGTTCAACTGGTCTGTGAAGACTGGAGAGGTGCCAGGGGACTGGAGGTGGGCCAACGTCATCCGGCACCACAAAGGGAGTACTGGGGAGGAGACACAAAATTACTGGCTGATCAGCCTGATGTCAGTAGTTGGCAAGATAATGGAATCACTCCTGAAGGAAAGAACCTGAGAATACCTTGAGACCAACAGACTGCAGGACCAGAAACAGCATGGGTTCACAGGGGAAGGTACTGTCACACTAACCTGATAGAACTCTTCAAAAAGATGACCAGGATAGTGGACCAGGGCAGACTGGTGGGCGTGGTCTATCTAGATTTCAGCAAGGCCTTCAACACCGTCCCACATAATAGGTTGATAATGAAACTCAGCAGCCTGGGGTGGGGCCTAAAACGGTGAACTGGGTAGAGAATTGGCTTAGGGATAAGAGCCCAAGAGTAACGTGGTACACTCTGGGGAGGGGAGGATGAGTAGCGGGGTACCACAGAGGTCCGTGTTGGGCCCTGTACTCTTCAATATCTACGTTAGTGACATGACAGAGGGACAGGAAGGGAAGGTATGCCTGTCTGCAGAAGACACAAAGATGAAACGATGGCGGAGGACCTAGAAAAGCTAGAAGAGTGGTCAAAAAGGTAGCAGCTATGATTCAATGCCAAGAAGTGTAAGGTTAGGCACTTGGGGCACAGGAACCCAGGGGCAGAGTACACTCTGGGAGGGAGAGGTACTGGGGGAGAAGTACTAGAGGTCACAAGGCAGGAAGAAGACCTGGGAATTATCATCACCGATGACCTGAAAGTGGTGAAGCAGTGTGAGAAGGCAGTGGCAAGGGCAAACCAAATGCTTGGGATGCATAAGGAGAGGTATCACCAGCAGGAGGAGGGAGGTAATACTACTCCTGCATACTTCACTGGTGAGGCCACACCTCGAGTACTGTGTGCAGTTCTGGAGGGCCCATTTTCAAAAAGACAGGGACAGATTGAGACAGTGCAGAAGAGGGCAACCAAAAAGCGGATGCACTGGAAGACCTATGAAGAGAGGCTTATGGAATTAAACTTGTACTCCCTGGAGGACAGGAGGAGGCGGGGGGATATGATTGAGACATTCAAATACTGTATCTCAGGGGAATAAACAAGGTGCAGGAGGAAAGTATTTTCCAAAAAAAATGATATTCTAGGACTATGGGTCACAGTATGAAGCTGGGGGGGGCGGGTAGGTTCAGAGTCAACGTGAGGAAGTTCTTCTTTATAGAAAGGGTGGTGGACGACTGGAACAGCCTCCTAGCAGAGCAGGTAGGGGCAGATACAGTCACAAGTTTTAAGTGTGCATGGTATAAATACATGGGTATCTTGGATAACAGAGGGGGGTGGACAACGGCACACCAGTATTGGCTTGGATAGCACTATTAGGGGGATTTTACAGGCAGACTGGGTGAGCCAGGAGATCCTTATCTGCTGACAGAATCTATGAATCAGCAACCTTAGGGATTACCCCACAATGTGCAATGGCTATGTTTTGGGAGCCATGCATGCAGATGCAAGGACTTTAGGTCCGGATGGACCAGGGACCCCTTGTCCTGTGACAACAGACCCCGACACAGAGGTAGAGGGACAGGAGGCTCCACTGACAGACGCAGAAGAAAATCAAATCTTGCGAGGCCGTAACAGAGCAAAGAGGATGATAGTGGCACTCTCCACCCACAACTCGGTCAGAACGCTCTGCATTAGAGGAATGGAAAGAATGCATATAGGAATTTATTTCCTTGTACAAGAGAGGAACAGCCATTCTTGCCAAATAACTCTAGGCCCTAAAGTGAGCAGAAACGTGACAGTTTTGCATTGTGTGGGGACACAGAAAGGTCCAGCTCTGGACAGTTCCACCTTGGGAAGAGGTCATTTACCATGGAGGTCAGCAGTTCCCTTTGTGAACCATTGACTGGAATTGCCAAGACATTTTGGAGGCCTGGGAGATAAACGGCTGACGGCAGAAGGTCATGAGACAAAGTCCAGCAGCACACTCTCATTGCTTCCCTGCACAAGGGACAGGTGTGAGTGCCACCTTGTTTGTTGCTATAATGCATCACACTAATGTTGTCCATCTGGATTAGCAGAGGACTGGAGCACAGCTGATTCTGAAAGGCCTGGAGGCTGTACAGGACAACCCTCATTTCCCAGACATGTATATGAAACTTGGGTCTCCACCTTGGTCCATGATCCCTGTGTGTCTGGTAAGGGCTGAGAGGAGCATCCCAGCCAGGGCCTGGAGCATCAGTGGTAAGGATCTGTACAGGAACTGGTACAAGGAATGGAATGCCTTTTGACGTGTTTTTGTGATCCATCCACCATAACAACACTCTGCGAAGAAGAGATTTGACGAGTATAATTTGTTCCAGCTTGTCCGTCAACTGATCCCACTGGACCCTGAGCATCCACTGAGGTATCCTCATATGAAGGGATGCCAGTGGCATAGTCACTATGGCCTAAGCCATGAGATGCAGGAGATGTAGCACTGTTCTCGCAGAGACATAGTGGCTCCTGTATACCATGTGTGCTTGGGCAATCAGATTGTCTGCCCTGTCCTGTGGCAGGAGAGCACAGCCCTTCTCTGCGTCCAAGACCACACCTCTATATTGCAGTCTTTGGCATGGAGCCAACAGAGACTTTGGCACATTCACTGTGACCCCCAAGTCGTCAAGCAACTGACTTGTCCAAGACAGGGTATGTAGCAGAGCTTCCCTGGAGCTGGCCTTTAGGAGCCATTTGTCCAGATAAGGGAACACATACAGGCCTGTCCTGTGAAGGGGTGCTGCAACTACTGACAAGCATCTGGTAAAGACCCATGGCACAGAAGACAAGCCAAATGGCAATACTCTAAATTGATAGTGTTCTCCCTAAAGCATAAAGCAAAAGTATTGTCTGTGGGATTTCCTGATCTTTAAGTGAAGGTATGCATCAGTCATGTCCAGAGAACAGTCAGTCCCCCATTTGCAGAAGGGATAATCAGAACTTGCAGTGATACCATATGAAAATTTTTGTATTCAATGTACAGGTTGAGATCCCCGAGATCCAACACAGGACTCAGATTCCCTGTCCATTTTGGTACTAGGAAGTTATCTGGAATAGTACCCTCTGTTTCTCTCCTGAGGAGGAACCAGTTCTATGGCAAGTTTTTGGAATAAAGACTGAACGTCTTCCTTCAGAACAGACAAATGACCTGGAGGATAAAAGGAGGAGGCAGAAGATGGTCTAAAGGGATCTGTAACAGATCCAGAGCATGCTCCCTTGCAATTATCTCCAGAACCCACTCGTCCGTTATGATCTCCTGCCATTAATTCCGATGCGGGGAGATCTGACCCCCCCCACCCAACACTCACTCCTGAGGGTAACAGCTGAGGTGAGGGGAAAGATGGAAGAGAGTCATGTGGAACCAGAGGCAGAAGGACTACCGGAACCAGTTCCTTTGTGTGCTTTTGTCTCGATACCAAAGGAGAGGGGACACGGAAGGCGGCCACCTCCTCTACCACAGCCCTGCTGACAGCAGGCGTGGCTACCTCGGGTGGCAAGCTAACAAAAGGAGCCCCAACCACAACCTCCAGCAAGAGTGGGATGCAGGGAATTTACAAACATTAGAGTAATCTTTTAAGTTTGAAGGCCACATAGGGCCGCTTCAACATCATAGCCAAACAGTTTTATCTCTTTAAACAGAACATTCAAAACTGCCTGCTGCACATCATTGGCAAAGGCCAGCAACTCTAAACCAAGAATATCTCCTCACGCAAATACCAGAAACAGCTCTGGCACAAGCACCTGAGACATCATAAGCTGAGCACAGCAAATGTTTGCCAACCTCTGCACCAGCAGACAATGTTTTAAGTAGATAATTCTTGGCAGAACCAAGAGGTAAAGCCTGAGCAACAGTACGAGCAGCTTTCCAAAGGCTGTTCTGATATTTTATCACGTGGGCCCGGTAGTTTGCAATCCTAAGGCCCACGGAAGCAGAAGCATAAGTATGTTTGCCCATCACATTCTGTCTGCTACATTCTTTATCAGGAGGCAAAATACTCATGTGTCTGGGGGTCCTAGACCTATCATGAGCAGTCATGATGACCAAAGAGTCAGCTTCTGACAGGTTAGCCTAATAAGGTTTAGCAGATCCAACTATTATAAATTGGAATACTGGATAGCTATCGGAAAGAAAACAACGTGTGTCCTTAAACGGTCATCTACCTGACATTCGAGAGGTTAGGAGTGGAGTCCCACAAGGATCAGTGCTGGGCCTATCTTAGTTAAAATATTTATTTCACATTTCACTGATAATCTAAACTGTTGGGCTACAAAATGCGCTGACGATACCAAAATTGGAGGATCATGTGCTACTTCCAAAGCAACAGACTATCTCCAACAAGATCTAGACAGCATATCCACTTGGGTCCAAAAATGGCACATGAAGTTTAATCTAGACAAATGCAAAGTAATGCACATGGGCAAGAACAACAGTAAGGTAACATATACCTTATGTGAGACCCTATTAGCCTTGAGCACCACTGAAAAAGTTCTGGGTATTATGGTATCCCACATCCTTGGTACTGGCGAACAAACACAAGGTGTGATAAAAAAAAGTAATAACATAACATGGTCCATTAGGAGAAACATCACAACAAGGGACAAATCAGTTCTAGTCCCATTATACTGTGCTTATGTTAGACCACAACTGGAATAAGCTTCACAAATATGGTTTCCCTATGGAAGAACAGAAAGGGATAGAACTGAAAAGGTACAGAGGAAGTACACAAAAACTATTATGGGAATGAGTGATTTGGAATATACAGATCGGTTATCCCAGCTGAATCTTATGTCCATAGAAACAAGAAGGATGCGTTCCGATCTATTGTTTATGTATGATGTAATGAAGGATCCAGCCCTGCGATGTGATCTAAACATTTCTTTTAGACCCGATAGTAAAAACACTAGGGGTCACCCACTTCAGATAAAGGGAAACAGGTTTAAACATAAGCAAAGACAATATGTTTTCACTACCAGGATTGTAAACCCCTGGAATTCCCTACCTGAAAACATAATAATAAGTAAAACAAAAACTGAATTTAAATCCAGACTGTATAGATTGCATCGGGAGCCACCCGAGACAGGCCCAGACAGCATGCACAAACTGTGTGTGTGTCTTCTTCGTAAACTTTATCGCCACACCTTACATTATTTTAGAGATTAGTATCCCTCAGAGCATATATGGGCTAATGCTTTCTTGTTCTGTACAGTCCTCAGTAGGAATCTCAGTATGATGCAGGATACTGCTCATTGGTCTTTCTAGGAACTACAGGCAGTGAGTTTCATCAGTACCATGCAGCACAGGTAGCATTCACCAATGCAGGATATATAGGTGGAACTATAATGGAAGGGAAGCAGGGCATCTCCAAAAATTCCACGAGAATCCTTTTTGCTGTATATTCCTCTTCCAAAGCAAAGCCCATGGCAGACTGCATGTGCTGCATCATGGCTTGGTATGATGGATCCTCAGGAGGAGATCTCTGGGTATAAACCACCGAGTCCTCACTACAGGATGAGAGGCTAGAACTAGAGTGAGGTGTCAGAAATTGTTTTCCCTCATATACCGCTCTAAGTCCATGAGGTCAGCATTATATTCCACTTCAATTGTGTGCAATTTTACAAAGTCATGTCTCACAGATTCCCCCTTCCCTGACTTTCAATTTTACCCCATGATCCAACTCCCCCTTAGAGTTGATTATTTTAGAGACGGGGGTATGGTGGGTAGAGCCACCCACATTGGGGGAGTGCAGAGGGCGGAGCCCCACTGCAAAAACAAGATTCCGTATTGTGCTGTGTGGCCATAGTAGCGGTCCACAGTGTGTGTCATCTTGGCGCTGTTGTTGCAGCGCTGTGCTGAGCTCTTCTAACGTAGTGCCCACTGAATCTTAGTTGCCACACTTTTGACCACTCCTCTGTCTTTCTTTGATCTCTATTCATCACCCTTCCTCGAGTGTCTACCCTATTGCAGATCTTTGTGTCATGTGCAAAAAGACACATCTTCCCTTCTAGCCCCTCTGCAATGTCGCTAATAAAGACATTAAAGTGGACTGGTCCCAGTACAGATCCTTGTGGCACCCCGCTGGTCACCCTCCATTTCCCAGAGTGAACTCCGTTTACCACCACCCTCTGTTGCCTATCCCCAACTAATTTGTTATTCAGTTTATCACCTTTGGACCCACTGCCAGGCTGCCCAGCTTGTTTATGAGTCTCCTATGTGGAATGGTGTCGAAGGCCTTACTGAAATCTAGGTAGGCAATATCCATGGCTCAACCCTGGTCTAATTCCCTGGTCACCCAGTCAAAGAAATCTATCAGGTTTGCTTGACATGACCTCCCTGTTGTGAATCCATGCTGCCTCGGATCCTGTAAGCCACTGGATTCAAGATACTCCACAATCCTTTCCTTCAATAGTGATTCCATTAATTTCCCCACCATCGAGGTCAGGTTGACTGGCCTGTAATTTTCAGCCTCCTCCCTGCTCCCACTTTTGTGAAGTGGGACTACATCTGCCCTCTTCCCATCCTCTGGAACTCCTCCAGTCTCCAGTGAGTAGTTGAATAGGACTGTCAGAGGTGCAGCCAGCACCTCTCTGAGCTCTTGCAATATCCCTGGATGTATCCCGTCAGGCCCCATTGCCTTGTCCACCTTCAGATTTCCAAATTCTTTCAGGACTCTCCCCTCTGTAAATGGACTTGTGTCGATCTCCCTTCCTTCAATGCTCCTGTCCCTTATCGGTGGTCCCTCACCTTCCCCTTCCTCTGTGAACACTTAGTATTTGTTCAGGACTTCTGCTTTTTCCTTATCCCTTTCCAAACACTCCTCCCCCTTCCCTCCTTAACCTTACGATCCCTCCCCTTGTCTTTCTGCTTTCCCTTACATACCTGAAAATGTTTTGTCCCCTTTCCTTACTGCCTGGGCTATTTCCTCCACTGTTTGCACCTTTGCGCTCCTGACTGCTTTCCCTGACTCCCTCTGCTTCTCCTGATGCAACTCCCTTTCCCACTCCCTCTGTGTCTCCTTATACCATCTAAATGCTAACATTTTTGCCCTTACCTTTTCACCCACTTCATTTGAGAACCATGGTGGTCTCCTTTTCCTCTTGCTTTTGCTAACTTGCCTGACACAGAAGTTTGTTGCCTTCTCTATGGCCCCTTTTAGTTTCTCCCACTGTTTCTCCACTCCACCAAAATCCTGCCCACCAGTCAGAGCATCCCTGAAGTATTTACCCATCTTTGTAAAGTCGTCCCTGCTGAAGTCCAGGACCCTCGGCTTTGTGTAGTTCAATTCTGTCACCACTATTATATTGAATCACACCATATGGAGATCACTGATCCCCAGGTGGCCAACCACTGTGACATCTGCAACACTGTCCCCAGGGTCACAGAGACAGAGTTACCAGAGGTCAAAGGAGTCACTAGCGGGCTGCCCCAGGTGTCAGTCTTGGGACTAGCTCTCTTCAATATGTTCATTTGTGACATTGGGGTGGGAGTCCAAGAGAAGATATACCTCTTCACAGATGACTCCAAGGTCTGTGCTTGCCTGGACTCGGGGGGGGGGGGGGCCACTGGAGAAAATGGGAGGGTGGTCTAAAGAAAGGCAGCTGAAATTTAACACAAATAAGTTTACAATTATGCACATGGGACTAGAAAGAGAATACAGGATAGGGTGGTGGTGGTAAACAGCACAGTAGAGGACAATGATCTATGTGTAATGGTCTCTGATACAATAAAGGCATCAGCACTACGCAGTAAAGTGGTGGGAAAGGCAAATAGGATGGTGGGATACATAGGTATGGGGATCACTGGCAGAAGGAGGGAAGGAGGCGATAATGCCCCAGCTGTGCAGGTATGGTCTGACCTCACTCAGAGTACTCTGTACAGTTTTGGAGCCCACACCTTAAGACGCACAGTGACAGACTGGAAGTGGTGCAGAGGAGTGCTACGAAGATGAACTAGAAGCAGCATGGGGAGGTTGTATGAAGAACGTCAAGAGGATCTGAACATGTATACCCTGGAGGACAGGAGGAATTGAAAAGGCACGATTGAGATGTTCAAGTTCCTCCATAGTATCAATAGCGTAAACGCTAGGAATGTGTTTCCAAAGCAGTTTGTTAAGCAGTAATACTTCCACCAGAGGGAACACCATGAAACTGGTGGGGCAAAGTAATAAAAGAGTGGCTGCAGAATGAAGAAACTTCCAAACTCATAGATGCTGACACAGCAGGGGTCATGAGGATGGGACAGGGATATGGATAGAGTTAGGCTGGATACTCGGTGGTGGGGGAAGAGGGCATGTCAGGGGGACTGACAAAGGCTCACTCCAGTAGATAAGCAGGAAAGGCCATACTTGATGAGCCACTGGACAGTCAGCGTTTTCTATATTTTTACGAGTCCATATCCACACACTGGTCTCCAGCACAGCAGCCAGCTCATCGGATGGCCCCTTACTCTCTAGATTTACAAGAATACACTTTACAGTTATTCATGTATAGCAATACACACTCCATTGCAAGGTAATGCTTGAATCTAGAAAGAAAATCCTTCTGCATCCCTGTGGGTGCATTAGGGGAAGGAACATTCTTCTGGATTTCTTTTACGGTACTTTCTCTAATTTTCCTCTCCAGTATTTCTACCCAGCATCCCTATCCTCTGGACTTCACCTACTGTGCCATGCAGAGCCTTTTCCTGGCTCTGTTAAGATGGATGTGAGATGGGAAATCTCTGCCCTTGTCTATCAACCTCCTTATGGTGCTGTAATTGTCTGTAACTGCTTCCACCCAGGCTACACTACCTCAAGCAATCACTATTGCATCTGTATGTGACCCGGGTGTCAATGATACTGTGATCTCCTGCCAATCTCGCCATACATGCAGATGCTGGGCAAGGCAACGGTGAGAGTAAACTACTGACTCGGCACATCCCCCACCCCACCCCCAGTTACCAGAGGCTGCCACGCTGCAGTAGGTGCTAACCTCCATCCTCAAGAGTCAATGCACACCCAGCCTCAGACAACACTCCTTGTCCCAGCAGCATGACCTGGTTTCGAAGCTTAGGAACAGAACCAGAGTCCCCCATGAGGCAAGTGGAGAGGCTATGATCTGGATATGAAGCACTTTTGCTTCTCCCCAAAGTCTTTTCTCATCTGATTAAAAAAAAATGAGTAAATTAACTTATCACTGACCAAGTTACCTGCAGCAATAGGTGTGAGCTTTCTTTAGATTCTTGTTAGGACAGAAAGTAGCTTTTGCAACCACTCGCTAGCAGGGCTAGTGACTGGCAAAATCCACAAGCCTCAATGATATTCCATTGCCAAACTGATTTATTTACTGAAACATTACTGTCTCCAATTCATGCCAGTGGGGCTAGTGCAAGGAACTTTCTGTTAGCCCAATACAAAATCTGGTAGCACATATAAACATTTGGCCGGTGGACTGGTGCCAATTTCAAGCTCTGCAGTGATCACTCCTGAAGATACCTGGCTTCGTGTACTGTTCGTATGATAGGCATGACAAACTATGTTCTTAATCCCGCTTTGGGTGGGCCTGTTTTATAACTCACACCTAGCTTTGTGACTTATTACATTGCTTTTTCACCTGTAATAGGAATTTAAACATTTCTGTCTACTAATCTGATTTCAAAGTCCAAGAGGTTCAAAAAATGAATAATTTTAACATTATTTAATGGTACACTCAGTGGAAATCGGAGGCGATTACTTGCACCCAAAGGTATGCTCATTGCAGGTAATTCCAGCTTAGCAGAAATTCAGATTTGTTGTTTTCATTCTTGGCAGGGAAAGACCGGTTACAGGTAAACCCAAGGTAATGACCATGAAAGAAGCACCTTTTCATAAATCATCTTATCAATTTGTGGGCTTCTGATACAATATTCCAACTACGCTAAAGTGCGAATCAGCTTACCATCTTGGCAGCTCTGACAACTGGGAGTTAATTTAAAATACGGATTTAACCGTTGAGGTTTAGCACAGAAGTCTAGAGTAGAAATCAGCCAGTAATCAAGGTGACGCTCTTCACACTCCAGGGCAAAACCAAACGGACTAAGATTCCACCATGCAACAGGAGGTTATCAGAGTGTTGAATTATTCAGTATACTGAGCTCCAAGAAAACAACAAATGGCAAATCCTGCTTCTGCGTCTCATTACAAATGACAAAAATTGCATATTAGGGTCTGCAGTATCGCTGTCTCCGGGCAGAGTTGGAGCCTCGCCATGCTGAAGTGAAAACAGGCATTTTCATACCTCTGTGCTTTCAGGGGTTGAAATAAAGTTTTGCAGGCACTAGCCCGCTAGACTAAAGGCTGAGAAAATTAAACGGCACCACAGGCACTCCACTAGCACAGCAGGTATACTTACTTAAATGCGACCTCCCTCAGTGTAAGCCAGTAGGACTGGTTAGAAAAAACTTTAACAGGCCTGATGAGTTTCAAGGCATGCCTCACACCCTGCTAAAGAGCATCACATTAAACATCTCTGTCTGGTACTGCCATCGATACCCTTGAATATTTATCTGAAATAAAGGTTACCAGGTTAGCAAACAAAGCCCACAAAGGGCTCATTTTCAGTCGTCACCTGACTAAAGGGAAATACGGGGGCCGGGGTTGGGTTAAAAATAAGCAACGTTTAGAAGCTAGAACATTTCCAGGCTTAGCCTCCTTTTCTTCAATGTGAAAGTGTTAAGGGCCTGCAGCTTCTCGCACACATGCAGCAAAACACGTGGGTGAGCAAGGTAAGCCCCCCCATGCAGTTTCCTTCATCTCTGTGCATTTGCTATTCTTTCTGAAAATCTGTGCCCTTAAAGTTTTTTTCCCATCCTTGAGGGATTCATCATCCTGCAGGGTGCTACAAATAATTTTGTAAGCTGGGGGACAGTTTGTCCACTAGCTTTCAAAATCTGAAAGCCAAATTAACATTTGTTAGTGGCCATCATTTTTAAGGGCTCAAAAATCACACCGTCAGCAGGTAGCTAGGTGGTCGGTAACTTTCAAAATCTGGTAACCTCATTTTTTATTGACCAATGACCACCTGACTACCTGATCTGCCCCACCCTGCTATCATGGCTAGCTAAGTGTCACTGGCATTACATGATAGGAGCTCTGATTCCTGCTGATGCCGTCTGTAAGTTTTCTTCCAGATACTGGAATATCATGTTTTAAAGGGAATACCATCAGGGTTCCCCACAGCCTGCAGATACAGGGCGGTAGTTCTGGTGATCAGCACCAAAGATGTTTTATTCCTTGGGCCTCCTGTATACTGTACATGTACGTAAGTGGTTTTAAGTAGGGTTTAGAGCACTGGTTTCAAAACAAGAGTAGTAGTGCAATAAAGGATGGTGATAAAAGGCAAGTTTGGAGGATTTTATAAAACCAAATTAGGTTGATGGCTACAAACATAGGGTGATAGTAAAAAATATAGGGTGATGGTAAAAAAAAAAAACAGGGTGGTGGTAAAAAAATACAGGGTGGTATTAAAAATATAGGGCGATGGTAAAAAAATACAGGGTGATGGTACAAAATATAGAGCAGTGGTAAAAAATACAGGGTGGTGATAGAAAATATAGAGCAGTGGTAAAAAATACAAGGTGGTGGTAAAAAATATAGAGCAGTGGTACAAAATACATGGTGGTGGTAAAAATATAGGGCGACAGTAAAAAAAAATATAGGGCAATGGTAAAAAAATACAGGGTGGTGGTAAAAATATAGGGCGGTGGTAAAAAATACAGGGCAACAGTAAAAATTACAGGGTGGTGGTAAAAAATATAGGGCGATGATAAAAAACATAGGGTGATGGTAAAAAATATGGAGCAGTGATAAAAAAAATATAGGGCGATGGTATCGATAGGGAGGCGATACAAAAATATAGGGTGGTGGCCCACCGCGTTAAAATACTGAATGGGGAACACTGACCATTCTACACTACTCCAGCACTACATGTTTTGCACTAATTCTACAAACTGACATGTGTATTACACATTCCCCAAAACACACACATGCACGTACGGTATGAGCGCGCGCACATACACACACACACGTGCTTTTGTGAACAGGGGTAAATCTTCACTGGAAGCCAAGTGAAAAGTGGGACAGAACCACACTTTTAACTAATATAACTCCAGCTAGCAGTTCCTGAGTAACGATAATACCAACATGATATTGACGAGTCTGCCAAAAACCTATTTTGTGCCAGAATGATCTCCCAAGGCTGTCACAATACACGGCTAATGAGCTGACTGTTGGGTCTGTCCTCTGCCTAGTGTTTCTTTGGGACACAAATTAAGATCACACTTGTATGAGCTAGGCAACAAAATTCACCTTTCTTCTTGGTATATAAAGCATGGTCTGCCAGAGCTTCCAACAATGCAGCGCATTACTCATGCAGTCTGGACAGCTCCTATGTCTAATACATAGATACATAGACAGTGTCGGCAGATAAGGGCCTATGGCCCACCCAGTCTGCCCATTTGAGCTTGTAAGTTCAGTTTGTTTTCCTAGAAGTCTGTTTCCCCTTACCCCTGACCTCTAGAATTCCTTTATGTCTATCCCATGCATTCTTAAATCCTGTGATTGTTTCAGCCCCCACCACTTCCTCTGGCAGGGTGTTCCACTTGTCCACCACCTGCTCTGTGAAGAAATTCTTTCTCATGTTTCCTCTGAATCGCCCTCCTCCAACTTCATCCCATGCCCTCTAGTCCTGGAACATCTTTTCGCTTAAAAATAGTGTTTTCCTGCACCCTGTTTCTCCCTGTAAGATACTTGTATGTCTCTATCATATCCCTCTCTCCCTCCTCCTCCAGGGAGTACATGTTCAGTTCCTTCAACCTGTCTTCATGGGACTTGTGATGCAATCCATGCACCATCTTTGTTGCCCTCCTCTGAACCTCTCTACCCTGTCTATGTCCTTACGTAGGTATGGTCTCCAGAACTGTACACTGTACTCCAGGTGGGGCCTCACTAGTGTCTTGTATAGTGGAATTATGACCTTTTTCCTGCTGGTGATGCCCCTGCCTATACATCCCAGCATCCTATTTGCTTTACCTGATGCCTTGTCACACTGTTTCCCTACCTTGAGGTCATCAGAGATGACAACCCCAAGATCCCTTTCCTGCTGGGTGAATGCTATATCCTCACCCCCCAACTGATATATTGTGCCAGGGTTTTTGTGCCCCATATGCATTATCTTGCACTTCTTTGCATTGAATTTCAACTGCCAAACCCTTGACCATTCTTCAAGTTTCTGCAGGTCCCTTCTCATTCTGTCTACACCCTCTGGTGTGTCTACTCTGTTACAGAGCTTTGTGTCATCAGCGAACAGTGAAATTCTGCCTTCTAGATCCTGCACAATGTCACTGATGAAGATGTTGAATAGGACCGGTCCCAGCACTGATCCCCGTGGTACCCCGCTGGTCACTCTTCCCTCTGTGGAGTGACAGCCATTTACCACCACCCTCTGTGTCCTGCCACCCAGCCAGTTACCTACCCACCTTACTACTGTCCTGCCCACACCCATATTCCCCAGTTTGTGTAATAGTCTTCTATGTGGCACAGTGTCAAAGGCCTTGCTGAAGTCCAGATAGGCCATGTCCACTGCCCTCCCCTGATCCACCTCCCTAGTCACCCAGTCAAAAAATTCAATGAGGTTGGTCTGACATGACCTCCCCCTGGTGAAACCATGCTGCCTTGGGTCCTGTAGTCCATTGACAACCAGATGTTCCACCAATCTCTCCTTCAGTAGTGCTTCCATGATCTTTCCCACTACCGAGGTGAGGCTGACTGGTCTGTAGTTCCCTGCTTCCTCTTTGTTCCCACTTTTGTATAAGGGGACTACATCTGCTGTCCTCCAGTCTTTGGGTACCTCCCCTGTTTCCAGTGATTGCTAAACAGGATAGCCAGAGGTTCAGCCACCACCTCTCTTAATTCTTTAAGGACCCTGGGGTGCACCCCATCTGGCCCCATTGCTTTATCAACTCTTATTACTTCCAGTTCCTTCAGGACCCTTTCTCGTGTAAAGGGACTTGTGTCCATTTCTGCACCATTCTCACCCCTTGTACCCCTTCAGACCCATTACCCCCTTCCTCAGTAAAGACTGAGCAGAAATACCTGTTCAATATGTCAGCTTTACTGTTGTCATCCTCCACGCTGACTCCCATCCTCCCCTTCAGTCTCACTATCCCTCCCTTTGTCTTTTCTTTTTTTTCACTTATGTACCTGTAAAAGGTTTTGTCCTTTAACCACTGATTTTGCAATGTGTTCTTCTGTCTGAGCTTTGGCTTCCCTTACTGACTTCCCTGCCTCCCTTTGTTTCTCCTGGTACTTCTCCCTATCCCTTCTGCCTGTGTCTTTTTGTATTGCCTGAATGCAATGAAGTTCAGTTTCTGGGATTGGTGCAAAACTGACAGTACTATGGGCCAGCTGGTAGCCCAGTGGCAGCATGCTGCTCTGCTGTGCCTATGAACTGGGTCTGGGAGTAGACTCTGGTTGTGTGCGTGGGCAGCTGGTCTGGGGATGAAAAAAGGTGCAGCAAATGGCAGGCCCTCCCAGCCCAGGGAGAGACAGGACAGCTACTGTGGAAGACCAAAGGACTGTTGCTTACCCTGGGCAGTTCACGCAGTATCAGAGGCTAATGCAATGCTGTCAGTGGGTAAAGAATACGTGGAGGGCAGACAAAACTTGGAGAAAACACCAGCCTCTGTCTAAGTGACAGCCCCTGTGGGCAACGGCTCACTCCATGCAGCCCATCACCAGATCCTTCACTCGTCAAGGGGAGATGGCCCTTCCCTGGAGCTCCACAGCAGCAGAAGTAACAGGTTAGTGCAAGATGGGTCTAGGTAGGTGGTGGCTGGTCCCCGAAGAGGGCTGATGTGGGGTTAGCCCAGGCTAAAACATCTATTCAGGAAAAAAAAACTTTCAAAGCTGCACACAAGTCCTTTGTTTATCTGCAAGACAGATACAGTACGGTACAGAGAGCCACCGTGCAAGTTTCCACATGCTGCCCAACCAATGCAGCTCAACCATGTCATGGAGGAAGCAGAGCATGAGGCTATATTCTAATTTCTAGGCATAAATTAGTTTTGGAGACCTGATCTGAAGTCTTTTCAAAGCAGCACAATTTTGATCACCAACCGGCCTGTTCTGAGGATCAATTTCTCTAAATGGTTACTTTTATCTGAACTATACGGTCCAGAAGAGTGCAGTTGTGGGGTAAACGTGCATCACTGGGAGACAAACTAAAACAATTCTGCACTTTTTACCACAATGATGGGAAAAGAATTACTGTAATTCGGAAATTTTTACTGCACTGCAGCAAATCAGGTGATCAGCGATGTCTGCGAATCAAGGATGCACTTCATCAGCAAATCGTGTTTTTTGGGCAGCAAACTGAGATGCAAACCCGTTTATTTTCTGCCTTGCAATTCCGTTCTCTGCCAATAAAGGCACCGGATAGTGAACCGTGATGGTGTTTTGTGATGTGCCCACCCGCCCAGCTGAGCTGGAAGCTGCAGGTCAATATGAGGACCTGAGCCAGATCCTACAACCAACGGTGGTGTCATAAAGATGGTCAGAGAGGTAACAGCGGAGGAGACAAGAATGCTGATGGCAACATTCTCTAAAGTCAAACAGAACCTGTATAAAGCCACAGCAAGAGCATCGACGAGGCAAAGTCTGACAACAGCAGGCAAGCAGGAAGCAGCGGTCCTAAAGAACTCAGCCAGAGCCAACAACCGACCAAGGAACCATAAAGAGGGTCGGGAGAGGCAGAAGTGGAGGAGACAAAATAAACATTGATGGCAAAAACTGGAAACAGACCCTGTAGTACAAACAGAGAACAACCCCCCTTCCCCGAAGCAGGAGTGTCGACAAGGCAAGACCTGACAACAACCGGCAAGTAGGAAGCTGCAGGCCTATACAAGGACTGGAGCCAGTACCTGCAAATGACATTGGCATCACAAGAATGGTCGGAGTGGACGGAGCAAAGCAGATGATAGGAATGTTCATGGCAAAAGACTGCAATAGTCTCTGGAGCAAAACAGAGAACAGAGCCAAAGTGCAGCAGGAGCATCAATGAGGTGAAGAACGATGATGACTGGCAAACAGGAAGCTGTGGGCTTATATAGGGACCTAAGCCAGCACCTGCAACAGACCATTGAGTCACAAAGATGGTCGGAGTGGCAGAAGCAGAATCAACAGCAACAACTTCGACAGCAAAACATGACAGCAGTCTCTGGAGTAAAACAGAACAGAGCCAAACTGCAGTAGGAATGTTGATGAACAAAGCCCAACAATGAAACAGGAAGTTGTGGGCCTACAGAAAGACATGAGCCAGAGCCAGCAACCAACCTTGGTGTCACTAACAAAGTCGGAGTGGAAACAGAGGTCAGCAAAGCAGCCTGAACTTACCCTCACAAGGACCCAGCAACATTTCTAGGATCCACGAATGAAGAGCATCATCAATGGCATTCAGCCGAGGACAATGACACAACCAGCGAAAAATGGCACTGCATGGAGACCAAAAAGGCTCGATACAATAAAATGAGGTCCAGAAGCATGTGTACTGCCAATACCCACCTCAGATTGGAGGCAGTTCTGCATTGTGGGGGACACGCCAAAAAGTACTTACTTTGGTAACCAAATCAGATGAAAAGGTTTTCAACCACATCATCCAAGAGTTTCCACTCGTGGGACTGAGCAACTGATCTGCTGAGAGAATCCACAACGAAGTTCATAGAGTCAAGCAGAAACCCATAAATGAGGTATAAGACATGTGTCAGAACTTACTCCCACACCCAAATGGCTTCTCTGTAGAGGGAATAGGGTTTACTGAGTGAGTGCTTGACACAAATGTTTGTCCATACCAGCAGAGGATGGCTCTGAATGTGAGGGGGCAAAGGCCCACAGACCAAAAAGAACAACCCTCACCTCCAGAATGCTGATGTAGAGAGAGTAGCCAGAGGGGGACACACTCTGTGGGTCCTAAATGCACCTAGATGCCCCCCAGCCCAGCCTGGAGGCATCTGTGGTAAGGACCTCCTATGGGGATGGAAAAGAGAAATGGGGACCCTGGAAGTAGATGGGTGCAGTCTTACTACCAGCAAAAAGCCCTGTGTTAAGAGATCATGACTGCAACACAAGTGATTCAGGGACTGAAAGCCTGGAACCACTGGGCACGAAGAGTCTACTGGGGAATGTGCAGGTGGAAGCGGGCCACAAGAACAGTCACAATGGCAGCTACCACGAGGCCCAGAAGCCAAAGCCTGGGTCTCTCTCAGTGACCCCAGTGTTGGAAGCAACCAGCATCACCTGGGTAATCTATACAGGAGTCCAAAGGAATGCCTGCGCTGGAGCTGTGACTAAGACAGCAGCCATAAATTGAAGGTGCTGGCAAGGGGTGAGAACCAATTTGGGATCATTGACCTGGAAATCCAGTTGTTAGAACAACTGGTGAGTCTGGTACAAACTCTATATAGCCACGTCCGGATGGTGCAGAGGCACCAATCCTCCAGGAAAAAGAAAACATATAGGGCTTCCCAGCATTTGGTTGCGGCCACCACAGCTACACACTTGGGGAACACCTTCGGCTCTGAGGATAAGCCAAAGGCAAGACATTAAATCTATAGTGCCGGGCCTCCAAAAGGAAGCGCAGGTAATGTTGATGGCTGCACTGAATCTTGATGAGCAGCTATGCATCCTACATGCCCGGAGTGCAAAACCAGTTCCACTGCAAGAGCAAAAGGAGGAGGCAGTGAAGAGAGATCATGGAAAGCTTTTAGTACACAATGTATTTGTTCAGGTCCCTGAGGTTCAGGACAAGCACATATTGTCCACCTTCTTTGGGACACTGAAATATCTTAAACAGACACCTGCTAAATTTTGTCAAGGAGTACATGCTGAGTAGCTGTTTGTCCAAGAAAGTACAGTCTTTAGTCAACAAGACCGATAAGTGCTCTAACAAGGGCTGAGGGAATAAGGCTAGCCAAGGCCACTTTTTATAAAACACAACAGACGCAAAGCTGGGGAAACAGCAGGAAGTTCTGGAACTCTATAAAGGAAGTCCTAGGGAAGGAAGAAACATCCTCTCCTACAGCAATCACACAAAATGATATCAATATAACAGATCCCATTAGAAATAGCACAGCTCTTCAACAAAACATTCATTGACCTGAGCCACATCCTGGCTGAGCTGGACTCCATAGCCCGACACCCCCCAAAAAAAATAGATGAGCCTAGTCAAACTCCTACCACCTTATCCTGCCCAAACTTCTATTTTAAAACTGTCTCAATATCCGCCACCCTCCACTATGTTAAACAAATCCTAGGCAAAACAAGGATGGGTAGCGACTCTATTGATACGAAGCTACTAGATTCTGTGACTTAAGTATTAGCCCTTCCAATAGCCAAGATCTTTAACCACTCACTTTGGTATGCACAGTTCCTCAGCGTCTGGAAAACAGCACTTTTAACCCCTGTGCATAAAGAGGGAACTAAAAATGAAAATTACGTACCTATCGTAATTCTTGATCTTTCTGTGTATCTTCACCATTCATCACTAGTGGGTATAGCGCACCGGAGCTAGGACCCTGCGGGAGACTTTTTTTTTTTTCATGGGCAGAGTCGATGCAGGGCCGGCACCACCCTCAAGGCTTATATTCCACGTAGCGCTCAAGGGTTGGCCGTTAGCTGCAGTCTACTTCACCCCAGCCCCAGCCCCAGTTCTGACACGCTGGATAGTGTAACGATGGGAGGGTGGGTTGAGGCAAGACAGCCTAAGAGATAGATAAAAGGAATGGAATAATAAACTAAAAGGAGAAATAAATGACTGAGGAGACAGAAGAATTGATTAAAACAGGAAACTGGAGAGAAAGGGGCCCCAATCTCAAGAAGGAGAAGGAGAGGGAAGGAGAGATGTGGGGGGGGGAGTAGCACACCCCCAGGAGCGGACTGCACACTGATCTCTTTAGAAGACTATGGTCCAGCCCTGGACTATAGAGCTCAGCTGCGGGAGGCAAGCAGAACTTGCAAGCAGCCTAGGTATAGAAGACCAAACAATAAGAGAGTGCAGGCCAAGGGTGTGTCTCAAACTCTCCCCCCTCCCTCCCAAAAAAGGGGAATTTTAAACAGCCAAAAAGGCATAGGGGGAGAAAGAGCTCAATTTATGAGTCCCTAAATAAAATATATACTGACAGAAGGGGGAGAGGAAGAGAGAGGAGGGGGTCCCCACACTCTCAGACTCCCTAGAATAAGGGAGAAGAGAAAAGAGGACCCCCCCCCAACATCTCCATAAAACCCCCAAGGGATTCACCCCTGTGTGTCTCCACAGTCCCCTCCCACCTAATCACAAGGGAGAGGAGAGCGAAGATAGAGAAGACGCATGGGGGGGAGGAGGGAGTCCAGAGATTGAGGCCCACAAGGGGGAAGGAGGGTGGGATTTAGTGATGAATGGTGAAGGTATACAGAAACATCAAGAATTACGGTAGGTACATAATTTTCATATCTTACCTGTGTCAATGTTCACCATTCATCACTAGTGGGTGAGTACTGAGACCCCCTGAAAGAGGCCCTGAACTACCCCAAGGGACTAGGTCCCTTAGCCTCCAGTGGGAGAGACACTGAAGGAGAGAACCCTTACAGGCCTGAGGAGGCCTGGGACTGATCTGGGCGAGATGGGGATCCCCCAGTTGGAGAAGGAAGGTCCCCCCGAAAGCCTCCATCTCACCATTCGGGAAAAAAGATGGGTTCTCCAGTATGCAGAGTAAATCACCCTACGGCGGGCTGGGGTGATAACCGGGATAGGTGAAGCCATGCTGCCCGTCGAAAGCAGATCGTTGTCCCTACCACTCTGGATGCCACCTCACTGGCAACATAAGATGCCCCTGCTTGGTGCCTTGCTAGCTCCAGGCCCTGCGCAGAGAGGGCAATGGCTTGCCTGGTTTCTTCCGAATCAGGCACTGAGGCTAGAAGCTGACCTAGCCTAGACCAAAAGAACCTGTTGTAGGCTGCAAAGTGGGCCTGATGTGCTGCGATAGAAAGAGAGATATAAGTGCCTAGTAGAACACTCATCTCCCCCAGAAATTGAACTCCGTAGAATCCGAGTCGGGGGGTCTGGTCACGGTAAGGGGCGCGAGGCCCAGAGGGGGTGTCCAGGGAGGTCAAGTCTGAAGAGGGATGAGGCAGAGAACCTGGAGACCCAGGGGGAGTGCAATGCCGCTGGCGTAGGTCACTTGGGGCTGGTACAGTGGAGAAGGGACGTAGCCAGAGCCGATGTGATGCCTCCTGAAAAGGAATAGGCCACGCGTGAGCTACCAGGTGGGCCGCACTGTACTCACCTAAGCAGGTGTGCGTCACATGCTCGGGATTGCTAACCGGGACTGGGGTAAGGTGGAGCTCACCTAACATCCTCGCAAGGAAGCACTGATAGGAGGACAGATCAGACGCTGGGGAGATGTGGACCGAAGATTTCTCTCCTTCCGTAGAGGGAGAAGAGGATGAAGATGAGCTCCCAGGTTCAGGGTCCTGCTGACAGGAGTGTGGTGAAAACACCTGCTGGTCCAGAGCATGGAGGTAGGTGGGGAAAAGTGCAGCAGAACCACTGAACTGTTTCCAGGTGAGAGGTCCCCGAGGACCGGGAATACCTGGAACAACCGGGGATGGAGACAGAGGCTCGGGGGACAGGCTCCTGGCAACAGGAGAACGGTCTCTGTCAGGGCAGGGGGGCCAACAGGAAACCCTTCGCAGGGAGGGGGTCGCCACAACTAACAGCCATTCAATTGGGTCGGAATGGTCAGAGCTGTGCCCAAAGGAAGAAATCCCCCCGTGAGGTAACCAGGACCGTGTGAGTCCTGAAGGACGGCCCCTGACAGAAGCTAAAGTCCCTCTCAGGTACTCATCCAGGGAAAGGCGAGGGTCTGAGCTGCGACTCCTCCCAGAATCCGGCTGGGCTCTGGGGAAAGTGCGCCGCAACACACCTTTACCTCTCAACCCTTCAGAATCAGAGAGGGACCTCGTCCTCGCAGCCACCAGCCTAGGTAGCTGGCAACTCCGGGCAGCCTCCGAGGAGTCCACCCAGGTAACCGTACCTTCCCCCTCCTGGTGCACCCCGGGCTGCCCCAAACTTGGGCTGTCCAAACACACCAAGTGGGGGGGTGCCCCAACTGGAGGAACAGCAACGTCAGAGACCACAGGTTACACAGTAGTAGTCACGGGGACCACCGCTGGCTGGTCAGACCCCCTGACCCCAAGGTCCACCAGCGACAACCGACCCCCAGAGGGAGGCTGAGTGGGGGCCGAGGTGCTGGAAACAGAGGGGTCCGAAGATTCCGAAGAACCTGGGAGCCAGCCTGGATCAGACCCAGAGTCCGCCTCCAAGAGGCAGACTCCGAAGTCCGATGCCAGACAACTCCCCGAGCCCCTCCAGTTCCTGGACCCCAAATTGGGGCACCCTGAGATTCGGCACCGCCAGTGCTGCTAGAGGGAAACACAGCCCACACTGGTGCCGACACCCACCGGCCCTGGCCTTACGAGTCAGACTACGACCCAGAGTGCGGCTCCGTGCTCCCCAGCGCCGCCAACCGCCAAACCCAACATGGCACCGCACCAGACACTGAAACCCACTCCCGCGCCGCGAGTGGCACCGATGTCAGGCACAGCCCCGAACATGGTGCCGCAAGCGATGCCAAAGGCAAGGCCGGTCCCAACCGTGGCGCCGAGGACAGGGACAGCACCGGCTCCTGCCCTGGTGCCGCACACTGTGCCGGAACCAGAACCAGGGCCAGAAACATCCAAACCACCACCCCCGGAGCCACCGAGAGCTCCGATGCCACGAACAGCATCAGAGGCGGTGCCGAGAGAAGGCCTGACGCCGACCGCGGTGTCGCGCTCAAAGCCCACGGCGCCATGAATAGCGCCGGGGCCAAGAGCAGCACCACAAGATGGCACAGAGGATGGTGCCGGTCCAGCCCCGAAGGGCCCAGAACACGACACCGAGGGAGCCTTCGCCACCCAAGAGGCGACTGCCAATGCAGTGTCTCCCGACTGACCCCCAAGGGGACCAGCCTGGGCCTCCTGCACCACAGAAGAAACCCCCATCGTGGCAAGGCTAAAAGAGGCAGGGGTTCCCTCCTCCACAGGCTGTATAGGACTGGGAGGAGACCCGGCCTCGCCTTGGCCCAGCGACTGCGCATTCGTCCTCCGAAAGTCGGCGGCATATGTCCAACCTTCAATGCACGGCTCTCAATTACATAGCCATCCATCGAGAAGCAAATGGTGCAATTATCCATATCGTGTTCGGGGCCTAGGCAGGAAAGGCAATGATCATGCTGGTCCATCACGGAATAGAGACAGCCACAGGGGCACTGACGCAAAGGGGGCCGCCCCACTTTCGACGTCTTCTTGCCCCCCGGCCGAGACATGACCGAACGGAAAATAAAACAGAAACAGTACTCAACGCAGCTTAAATAAAAGGAAAGGTCTTACCGGTAACTTGAAGTGACGTTGAGTAGGTGAGCAGAACCGAGGCAACTATCAACTAGAACTAACGCTTGGAAAAGATCGACGGACTAGGCTGCAAACTACCAGTCTCTCATGAGGTACCTCACTTGACGGCAGGAGAGAAAGAACTGGGGCTGGGGCGGAGTCGATGGCAGCTAACGGCCAACCCTTGAGCGCCACGTGGAACGTAAGCCTCGAGGGCAGTGTCGGCCCTGCGTCGACTCTGCCCATGAAGAAAAAAAGTCTTACATGGAGTCCTAGCTCCGGTGCACTATACCCACCAGTGATGAATGGTGAAGACTGACACAGATAAGCTCTGCCATCTCAAACGATCGACCCATTTCAATTCTCTCCCCACTTTCCAAAGCCCTTGAGAAGATAGTCACTGAGCAGCTGGTAACCTACATTAGCCAGCATAACATACAGTGCCAGCAACAGCAAGGCTTCAGGAAACAACATAGTACTATCTCCGCTTTATTAGAGTATACCAACTTCGCGCATCAGGTCTCGATAATAGCCACCTAGTGGGCTCCATATTTATACACTTAACGAAGGCCTTTGACCTTGCTAACCATTCCCTTCTCCTTAACAAACTCTCCAGGTGAGGACTCCCACTGACGCCATTACCTGGTTCAAAGACTACCTAAACGGACGCTCCCAGAGGGTAAAAATAAATAGGACGTAACCTCCTTATGGGACTACATCATCCAACTCACCCCTCCCTCATCCCCCTACACCTGTCCCATATCTCCCTCCCCCCATTCCCTCCTATATTCCTGCCTATCCTGACAATACTACCCTGTAGCAGCTGTTTACCTGTTTCTAGATCGAATGAAGGCCATGTTGCCGAAATGCTTGTCCAAATCATTGTATTGCTTGTGACTCATTTAAATACTGCTTTATAATGTATGACATGGAACCTTTGTAAATGAGCCCCGGCTCAAAGGTGTATCTCCAAAATATTAATAAAGATAAAAGGGCTGGGGGATGCATAGGAGGGGTGCAATCAAGCCCAGTGCATGAATGTCTTGAATAATACAGAGGCCCCACTCATGTGATGTGATGTAATCGCTTGCCATTTTGCCACAGATAGGGAGATCCTTCCCTCTACCTAAATCCCAGTTGGGGGGGAAAGAAAGTTAGAGGGCAAAGGGACAACTGAGTCTCTGCTGGTCTCCAACATTTAGGGGTCTTAAAATGAAAACCCAAGGTCTGAGGCTTGGGGTGGAGGCCCCAGCAGCAGATCGACCACGACCCCATGCAAGGGATGAGTGGCAGCCCCTATGAAAAGTAATGCCACCACGTTCGCATAGGGGTTGTGGCGTAAGGGACTTCCAGGAGGAAAGAATAATTTCTGATGACTTCAAGACCTTCAACACGAGCTCCATGCCATGGCTAAGCACTTCCTTGCCACAAAAGGGCTGAGGTCAGGACAGACTGCTCAACACTGGTTACAAAGTCAGCAACAGGCAACCATTAACATCAGCTGCGGCAGATGCCATATGAAGCTGCATGAGTGGAAGCGTAAGAGGCATTGTAATGCACAATACAATAAATGCTTACTGGCCTCCAAACCATGCACAACACACTGCTGGACTTCAGCTTCAAAAGTGCTGTCAAAAAATTTGTCCACCACAGTAGACAGATTTCCACAGTTATTCTGATATTCAATTTCGTAATCCTGATAACTGGTAATACAGAGGCACAGGCATAACAGAAGTCATATGAGTGGGAGCCCGGGCTCTATCATGAGTGACTATAATGACCACCAAGTTAGTTTCAGGCTGCGTGGTATAAAAAGCCTCAGCAGAAGGGGCAGTATATTGTTTATTTGACTTGCAAGGCACAGCCAACAATGTACTGGATGTGTGCCAGGAATCTATGACAGCATCGCCTTTAGGCTCCCCTCACTCTGGAATTCTCTTCCTCTCCCCATTAGTCTCTCCTCCTCCTCACCTGTCCTCAAAAGAGCCTCGCTGAACACTCTCCTTTCACTAGTCCCTGTTCGTGCTAGGTCCTTCACCTACCACACTCACCACTTCCTACCTCCAACTATTCACTTTTTTGTTCCCTTGGCTAACTAGCCTGATGAAATGCTCTTGTTTACTCTGTAAGTCAACTAAAATCACTATTATAGAACCTGTATGGTATGTATTATGTACCTGTAAAAACTGTTATAATTCTGTGTGTAATTATTGAAAAATGCCTTATGTTTTATATTGCTCCCTTCTCCCCATACCCCGGGTCGCACCTGGAAATGAGCCTCGGCTCAACGTGCCTCTGCCAGTCACCAACTTTAAATGAATAAATAAATCCACCAAAGAATGGTGAATGAGAAGAGCGATCACAGATGGAGACATGGAACTTCAGGAATTTATACAGATGGCATTAAATGGAGTCCTCTTCCTTAGCAGCAAAGCTGAACCTGTTCAGCATGCAATGGAATAAAGTCTGAAATTAGGCATCCTCAGGGGGGACTTGGATGTATAGACCAGTACAATCACTACAAAAGGAGACAGCTGAACTAGAGTCAAACCTAAATAGGTTGCTCTTCCTTGACATCCCCATCTTCCATACCTATAAGACAAAGATGATATTCATCTTCCTACCAGCGCTCTAGCTGAGGGAGAGGAGGAGGGGCCACAGGCTGCTGAGGCAGTAATGGTGGCAGAGAATGTCTGCAGTAGCAATCTCAGAGGAGTCAACAGCTGAAGTTGACAGTAGCGATGGTAATGGTCGAGCAGTCAACATAACTGTCAAAGGCAGGGGCGACAAAAGTCACTGAACCAAGTCAGACAGTAGCCAAAAGCACAACACTAGCACTCACAGTGCTAGCTGGTGGAGTCAACAAAGAAGGAGACAACGGGACAGTGCCCATCAATGACATGCTATGAACAGGCTGGATACTGCTGACATTGAGACAGCCATAGCCTGCATGCAACCTTGGTCTCTGAATGATGGGTAGATGACAATGGAGGCCAACAATGTAGCCTCACGGAGTTCAGTAGACACCTGGGCTAGGAAGGAGGAAGAACAGAACAGTTACATACAAGGTACTTAATGTAACAGTAGATCTTCAAAAGACTCTTCCATTAGGCCACACCTTTGGAACTATATCCATGTCAATGCTAGGACCACATGGAAGCTTTTGCTAGCTGGGGGCCGCCCACAACAACGTGATTCATCAGCTTCTATATGAACGTCAGCAACCACATTAGTCCTCAGTTCCTCACCAGAGATTAGACATGGAGGATCTCCAATCGTGGGGAACCAAGATATCAGACCAGCGCCAAGCATACAAGGTGAGATATGGTGCAGGGTGTAACAGCCATGGCACAATATCTGATGTAACCCTCACTGAAGCAGAGGGAGGGATGGCATGGCCTAATGGAACAGATTCTCTTGAAGATCTGCTGTTACAGTAAGTACATAACTGTACTACCTTCTCTGGGGATATCTCTTCGATTAGGCCACACTTCTGTAATGAGTTCCAAGCAGTCCCAAAAGCCACTCAGAGGCTAGTACAGTCCAATATACATTCAAGACAGTAGGCCTTGTTCAGCAAGCCCAAAGCCAGCATGTCTACGAGAGACTATGTCCAGACTGATATGTTGAGTGAAGGTGTAGACAGTGCTCCATGTGGCTGCAGCACAAATGTCATCAGCGGAAGCATTTCTGAAACAAGCAGCAGAAGTGGCCATTCCCCTCGTGTAGTGACCACAAACTACACAAGGAAGTTCCTTATGGTACTTCCTGTAACAGAACGCAATACAATGTGCCAGTCATTTGGAGAGGCACTGTTTAGACATAGGGGTGCCCTCTTTCCTAGGGGCAAATGAAAAAAAAGCCGAGAGCACTTCCTGCACTCCATGGTGCAAGTCACATAAGATCTCAGTATTCTACGCACATTTAATGTATGGAGCAGTGTCTCACCCTGACTGGCATGCTCAGGGTAGTGGACAGGAAGGTGCATAGTTTGATTCCGTGTAAATTCAGATACCACTATCAGGAAAAACTTAGGATTTGTACGCAAAGAAACTCTACCTTTGTGAAAAATCAAATAAGGGGGGGGGGATCACACATTAGAGCCTGCAGCTATGAAATCCCAACATTTTCCATGACAGGAAACACGCAAGCCACAACTCGTGACCGGCTCAAATGGAGCCAATGTCAGCTTCTCAAGCACAAAATTCAAGTGCTAAGGAGGCACTGGATTGTGGATAGGAGGTTTCATATGCAAAATACCTCGCAGAAAAGTACAGGACACCTCTAATTGGGTGACTGTACAACTCACAAGAGGGGCATGGAACGCTGACATAGTGGCCAAATGCACCCTAAACGGGGAATGCTGTAGACCAGTCTGACAACGACAGCAACTCAGCAAGTATTCCAGCACAGCATTTACAGGACATGTAAATGGATCCAAATTCTGGAAGCAGCCCACACAGTGAATTACTTCCATTTCAAAGAACCAGTACAGTATGTCTGGTAAAAGGCTTTCTTGCCACAATCAGCACAGCAGTAATCTTAGGGATGCCCTCAATATGTGCAATGGCTATGTCTTCAACAGCCATTCATGCAGATGTAGGGACTTCAGGTCTGGATGGACCAGGCACCCTCTGTCCTATGACAACAGACCCCGACACATAGGTAGAGTTACTGAAGGCGCCACTGCCAGTTATTGCAGAAGTGGAAACCATATCTGGTGAGGCCATAAGGGAGTAATAAGGATGAGGGTGGCATTCTCCATCCTCAGCTGGA
Source organism: Neoceratodus forsteri (assembly GCA_016271365.2). Lineage (NCBI taxonomy): Eukaryota > Metazoa > Chordata > Ceratodontiformes > Ceratodontidae > Neoceratodus > Neoceratodus forsteri. Next base: position 206,435,002 of record JADMNL010000030.1, read on the forward strand.
GTAGTGCCCTCTGTATTAGAGGAACTGGGGGAAATGCATGTGAGAATTTTCCTTTCCAAGAGAGAACAGCGTGACTATGAAAAACTCAGGCCCTGGCGAACAAGCAGAAATGGGCAGTTTAGTTGTGTGGAGACATAAAAAGGTCCAACTCTGAATGACCCCTTCTTGCAAAGAGGTTGCCTGCCATGGAGATCAGCAGTTCTCATACATGCATCTTGGACTATAAGCTGCTTAGCCTGTCTGCAATGATGTTTTGGAGAGCTGAGAGATGCATGGCTTACAGTCACAGGCTGTGTGACAGAGCCCAGTACCACACTCTCACTGCTTCCCTGCATAGGGGATAAGAACGAGTGCTCCCTTGTTTGTTGATGTAATGCATCACACTGGCATTGTCCATCTGGATTAACAGAGGATCTGGACTTAGATGCTCCTGAAATGCTTGAAGGCTATATAGGATAGCCCTTATCTCCAGGACATTGATGTGTAACTTTACCTCCACCTGCGACCATTACCCCTGCATCTGGAAAGGGCCCAGATGAGCAACCCAGCCAGAGCCCATGGCATCTGTAGTGAGGATCTGTACAGGAGATGGTAAAAGGAATGGAACACCCTGTCAAAAGTTGTCATGATCCATCCACCACAGTAATGCTCTGTGCAGCGGAACGACGAGAACCATTTGGTCCAGTTCGTCTGTCAGTTGACCCCACTGGACACCGAGTGTCTATCATGGTATCCTCATGTGTAAGCGGGTCACTGGCACTGTCACAATCACCGTAATCATGAGACCCGGAAAATGTAACATTGCCCTTGCAAGTACATAGTTCCTTTTCTGTACCAGCTGTACTTGAGCAATCAGGTAGTTTACCCTGTCCTCACCCCTCCTCTGCATCCAAAACTACCCCACTGTTTTGCAGTCTTTGGCAGGGAGTCATGATAGACTTGGGCACATTCACTATGACTCCCCCCCAAGCTGTCAAACAATTTCCTTGCTTGCAACAGGGTATGTAGCAAAGCTTCCCTGGAGCTGACCTTCAGCAGCCAGTCGCCTGGATAGTGGAACAAATACAGACCTTCCCTGCGAAGGGCTGCTGCCACTTCTACCAAGCATCTAGTAAAGACCCATAGCGCAGAAGACAAGCCAAGGGACAGTACTCTGAACTGGTAGTGTGCCCCCAACATAAGACGGAGATGCTGCCTGTGGGCATTTTTGATCTTGACATGAATGTGTGCATCTTGCATGTCTAGTGAGCAAAGTCAGTCCCCCCTTTTGCAGAAGAGGAGATCAGAGCTTGCATGGATACCATTTGAGACTTCTTGTATTCTGACTAGAAGTTGAAATCCCTGAGATCCAATACAGGACACAGCTTTCCTGTCCATTTTGGGACCAAGAAGTATCTGGAATAGAAACCTTTGTTCCTCTGTCTCAGAGAGACAAGTTCTGTAGCACGTTTTTGGAATAATGACTGCACTTCTTCCTTCAAAAGGGACAAACAGCCTGAATGAAAGCAGGAAGAGGGCAGAGAATGATCTGGAGGGGTTTACAGCAGTTCCAGAGTATGTAGCCTTGCTGTTATCTCCAGCACTGACTCATCCGTTGTAATTTCCCAGCACTGGTTCAGGTGAAGGGAGATTCTGCCCCCTCACAACCCCTCCAGAAGGTAACAGTGGAGGTGGGGATGTATCCAGAAGAGGGTCATGCAGAACAAGTGGGGACACAGTCACTGGCACCGATTACTCTGGGAGCTTCCTAATGGGCACCTGGGGGAAGGGGTTCTGGCAAAGAGCTACTTCCTCTACCTCGATCTTGCTAACAGTAGGCATGGCCACCTCTGGCAACAGGCTCGTGAAAGAAACACTGCCCACATCCCCTAGAAAGAGTGGGACAGAGGGACGTGATAGACCTTAGGGTAATTTGGATGTCTGAAGGCCCCTGAGCGCCTCTTCAACATCATAACCAAACAGTTTCTCTCTGAAGGGGGACTTAATACTGCTAGTTGTACATCATTAGCAAACCTTGCAACTCTGAGTCAAAAACAGCGTCTCATACATAAGCCTGAAGCAGCAGCTCATGAAGAAGCATCAGAGACGTCAAAGGCTGAATGTAGCAGATGTCTGCGAACCTCAGCCCTCCAGAAGTTGAAAGTTGTGAACTAGCTGTTAAACTCATTCTTGGTAGAACCCTCAGAGAAAGCCTGGGCTGCAGCCTTTGCCACTTTTCACAGGCTGTTCTGGTATTTTATCATATGGGTATGATTTGTTGCAGTTCTAAGGCCCAGTGAAGCAGAGGCATAAGTACACTTGCCTGTCACATCCAGCCTCCTAGATTCCTTGTCAGTAGACAAAGTACTCGTGTGTTTAGGTGTCTTAGATCTATCATGAGCAGCCATCATGACTACTGAGTCAGTTTCTGGCTGACTGGCACAATAAGGCTTAGCAGATGAAACAGGATACTGCGTATCAGTTTTTCTGGGAACTGCAGGCAGTGAGTTAGGTCTGTACTATGCAGCAAAAGCAGCATCCTCTAATGCAGAATAAATAAGTGGAATTATAATGTAGTGTGTGCAGGAGACCTCCAAAAATTCCATTAGGTCCTCTTTAGTGGAACCTGATTCTTCTTCCACAGCAAAGCTCATGGCAGTTTGCATTTGCTGCATCATGGCTTGAAAAGTAGGATACTCAGGAAGAGATCTCGGGGTATAGACCACTGGGTACTCATTGCAGGATGAGAGGGTAGATACTGTTCTCCCTCATAATCCTCCTCTAAGTCTCCTCTAATACCATGAGATCAGGATCACAGCCCACCTCATCGATGGGTTATGAGTGCCCACTGGCCCCATCAACAGAATGACTGCCTGCTAAGGTAAGCCAGACAGAATGCATTGCATCATCTCTGAAAACCACACTGGCATAGTTTGAGAGTCGATGATGTCCTGGCCAGGGGCCATGACTCCTCATATCTACGATGGGCCATGGGCCATGGCCCGACGATGATGGCACTGTACTGTCCATAGTAGGTGCGACAGCACCTAAGCCAGACCTTGACCTTGGTGTTTCGGTGAGGGTGGGCTGTTGTCCACCCCCCCCCCCCGAGCAGGCGATGACAAAGAAGGATTATCATGTCTTAACAGTGACTGGGATCTCGCCGGGGAAGCATACTTCTCTTTGTCGCTGTACTTATGCTCATGGCTTGATGATCAGGACAGCTGTGACGATGACCGGTCCCTGTCCCGGTCCTTCGACTTCAACGGCGTTGTCTCACATGCTGTGGGTGGCGACACCGATTTTGGACGTTGCTCCTTTTCCATGGCTGCTTAGTTTTTTTTGAGAAGGAAATTTTCTAGAGCTTTCTTACAATGTCACCTTGCTACTTGGTTGAGGTCCTGGCAGACCTCACAAGTTCTCACACTGTGAGACAGGCCCAAACAGCACATACAAACTGTGTGTGTATCTTTTTTATAAACTTTATCTCCACACTTAATTAAATTTCGGTGGCATCCAGAGATGATGAAAAACACTTTATTTAAACAAATAACAAATAAATGGCAACAGCTAGTTGACAACATTTCCTTCAGCAGGTCCAACAAGTGTGATCAACAGCAGGGAAAGAACTGAGGAGTGATGGGGCCACCCTAAAAACTGATGCATGATGTCATCGTGGGTGGCTCCCGGCTAGCAGATGTTTCTCTGCATGGGTGTAGGCAGGCATACTCCAAGCACTCCATGGTGTGCAATTTTATTTAAGGGGGTAGCAAATAGACTCTGAACTGCTTCCTTTTTCCATGAAAACTAACAAAGAAAATACTGAACCTTTATGTTATTTTATCCATAGGAGTCGACACTAGAAGGACTGGTCACTAATACTCTCTTTGCATCCCAAGGACAGTACAACTTTACAGGCTCTGGTCTGGTATGTGGGTGTCTTAGGGAACAATGCGTGGCATTTATATTTACCCATGCATGGCAACAACCACTGTCAATAGATACAAAAGTTGTATTTATTGTGTCCAATGAGGCAACAAACATGGTCCTGGCGTACATTTGTATATTGACTGGCTACACCGGGGAATAGCTCACCCTAATGGGGAGGGTGTCAGTGAGTCCACTTGGTGTGCAGATCTGAAATCCCTGGCTACACCCCTGTTTCTGTGTGGTCCGACAGCTGATGCAGGTATAGTTCCAAAGGTGTGGCCTAATGGAAGTGATGTCCTTGACAAAGACCTGGAATTTTATCAGTGACAGTCGGTCGAATAAGCCTTTTTTTGGCTTCTTCTTTGACAAATGTTGTTTTTCCCATGATGGTGACAGAGTGACCGCCTGAAGAGCAGATCTGCAAGGTTCCTCAGAAGCATATCTGGTGGAGCAACCTGGGGACCCTGGAGTAGGTACCAATGCTGGCTGCTTAGCTTTCTCCACTGTCTGTGGAAAGTCTCCAAAGCCTTTTGGCAACGTCTCTTCATGGCCTGGTTGAAGCCTTGACAAATGGTGCCGCTTTCACATCATGCAAGAGTCCCAGGCAGCAAACACAAAGTATGCGAGTGTCATCAGTCAATATCTTCACGCCACACTGACACAAGCCAAAAACAGCAGAGGCTTCTTCTAACAGCATACAATACTACTGGTCGACCTGCTGGTGCACCCAGGTTTGGGAAAGAGATGGAGTTCTTTGAGAGCTGGCCGGGGCAGGTGCAATGAGTGCCCCAGAGGACACTCTCCACCTTGGGGAGTGAGGGTTGACAAACTCTACTCTGCTACTGCCACCTGGGTGACTACGGGTGACAATGCAAGTGGAGCTATGGAACACTGGGGGGGCATCAACGTCATGCGACACATGCACATGACTGCTTGCACATCATGGGGTTCTTGGCATCCCACGAGGGTTGAGCTAGAAAAACATGAAAACGGCGCCAGGCACTGCAGGATGATGTCTGTCCCTCGCTGCAGACCCCCCACCACTGCCCAAGGCGCTCCACACCTAAGAGCACCAACCCAATCTCCGTTTGGGGTACAGCCCCTCCCGATGGCCCCACCCTGGGGGGGGGGGCCAGGGTACCTGTTGGAGATGGAGGTATATCCCAGGGAAGGCGGGTGAGGGGGCTGAGTATGTGAGTAAGACCGATGGGGGCCGGCTGGTGTGAGGGGAGAAAAAGTGCAGTAAATATAAAGTAATAAAAATAAACTGAAATAAAACCACTGTTGACGCAGACACTTTCCACAATCCTATGAGCACTTGACAGAAGGTGAAAATATTAGGAGGTATGGAGCCACCAATGTTATACAGGCAATGTATGCCAATGTGGACGGCACCAGCTAGACACTAGTTTACAAGAAGTCTTGATGCCAACAGCTTATAGTTCCAGTGGTGAGGCTGGATGGAGGGAGATGGCCTTTAAGGAAATTCCTGGGTACAAATCAGGAACCTCTATTTCTATCTAACTAGACTCCATTTACTATCCACACCTAGGCAGACTCCTAGCAGTCCTGAGAAGGGGCAAGGCGTGCACCGCAAATTAGGCGAAAAATACTGGAGGACTGAGGACCCAATAGCAGCATTATGACACCTGAGCAAGCCAATGCTGTAATGGGAAATGAATGTGTGCACATTCGACCAGGTAACAGCCCTGCATATCTCAGAAATGGGAATACACCTGGTAGCAGCAACAGAGGCGGCAGGATGCCTGTGGAGTGAGCCTTCAACCCCATGGGCAGTCCCTCCCCAGCCACCCTGTAACCCAGAGCAATGCAGGAGGGTATCCATGGGGCGAACACCTGTTTGGTTGCTAGTTTGCCTATGGTGGCTTCACTGTATGTGACAAAATGCTGGTGAGACTCACCATGAAACTCCACCGTGCGCTCCCCAAAGACCAGCAGAGTCCTACAAACATCTAGTGTGTGGAGTGTCTGCTCAGCCTCCTAAGCATGAGGTTTCTGGAAGAAGGTCAGCAGAATGAGTGCATGATTGAGGTGCAACTCAGAGATTACCTTTGGCAGAATTTCACATGGGGGTGTAAAACACCCTTGCCCTTGTGGACCTTGTGGAAAACCAGATAAGGAGGCTCCTAAGAAAGGGCCTGGAGCTCACTTAAATATCTGGCTGAGGTGATGGCTACCAAAAACGGGTTCACCCATGACAGCTGCTGCAGATCACATATCCAAAGGCTCAAATGATTTATCCATTAGCTGTGACAGCACCAGGAGTAAGTCACATGTTGTAGGGGTTCCCACACCAGAAAGGTCACCGGAGAGAACAGGTAGTCCAGCCCTTTAAATTCTGGGATGACCACTTTGTCCTTTGCTACCACCAGCAACCCTGCCTTGGCACAGTATGCTGAAATGGTGTCCAGATGCACCCTGAGGGGTGTGGCTCGTAACCCAGTCTGAGACAGAGACCAAAGGTTATCGAGTATGTGCAACACTGAGCAGAAGACAGGCAACAATTCCTGCTCTTCCCACCAACACGAAAATCAGTGGGGGCCCAACCAGTAGATCTGCTGGGTCTAACCCATCCTACCAGAGTTACGTCGGTGTCAGCAATAGGGTCCAGTAGAGAGGAATCTTTCCCCTACACAGGCAAATCCTCAACAGGGTCAACCTTGAGATTTACTAGCATCAACAGAGTCAACTGCCCTGAGAAAAACTCTACTGTACCTTGAAAGGCTCCAGAGGTGTCACAGTCTTCCTTGAGGATAACTTGTCCATGTGAATCCTCTGGCAAGGGAGAGGGTGAATGCTCCCTCGACAGACAGCAATCCCTCAACCAGCGTTGACTTGTATTCTTTTTTCTGATGAGATGGGGACTCACCTTCAAATGGAGTGGAGAGACAGATCAAAGTTTTTAAACTCCTCATTCTCATGAGGAGTGGAATGATCCAGAGCAAACTCCTCCTCTGCCACCAACAGAAGGTCCAAGACAGGAACATCCAAACCGACCTCTTCCACCTCTTGGGCCTGCAACTGCACCACCAGTCATACAACTATGGACAACATGCACACTTTCATAGGTCTGTGCTACAGCACCCACTGCTGGAGCTCTTCAAGCATTGACACATGCTTTGTTTGGTACCAGAAGCAATGTGCCACGTCATGGCTCAGGCCCAAACAGCAAACACAGGCACTGAATCCATCGCACTCTTCAAATACCTACGTAAAACACACCTCTTGAACCCAGCTCTTTCTTCCATCCCATGGCAAATCTCAATGACGGAGCAGGAAGTCAATGGTGAGGGTACAACAAGAGTTGAAAAACTGAAGCAAAACTATGAAAAAGGTTACCAAAAAAACAACTAGCAGAATTCTCATTCACTAGCAAGAGCTATGAAGGAGGAGGAAATCTGTTCTTCTAGCAGAAGAAATGATGTCAATGCAATGGGGCAAAGCTGGATCACCACTTGGCTGAGTGGAAGGAGGAGTCAAGTTGAAGACTGTTATGCTGTGTTCTGTGGAAGACTGCTTAATTCCTGATAGTGAACTGAATCTAGACAGTTAGACTGTATGACTCAATGCCAACCTACAGGTAAGCAGAAAAGGAATACAAACATATGTATGAACTCCCATGATGTGCTACAAACCAATGTTGTGTTATTAATTCAAGAACTGATCAATACATGCAGAAATCTTGATGAAGTACTGGAAGTATATCGAGAAGAAGAACTGGGAGATCCTACAGAATGACTTACCAAGCTGTCCAATCCGCCCCCGAGGAGGTCAACTGCACCCATCTGCATTGATGACACTTGGGGCACGTTGACTGGTGGGCCCAGGTCAAGATTCAGGAGATCACCCAGAAGGTCTCCCTGGGATGGAATCACCTGAGGCTGATCCAGTGTCCCAGAGGATGTTTCTCCAACCGGACTGTCTGCAGTATCAATACTTCGAACAGAAAAAGAAAACAAGTTCAACTATTGTTTTTAAGCCTAATACAAGTTTTTTTGTTTTTTTTTCCACAGAGCACTTTTCATGCACAGTATCTCAAAGCAGTTTACAACACTCCAAAGTAGCTATACTGATAGTGCAGTGGCAGCAGATAAAATGAACAGAATTTTTGCTTTTTCACTTAGGTTTCTCCGCCTTCTGTCCCAGGTCTCGGCAGCATCTCCCCAGCTATGTCAATGACCCACCTTGTGGCCTTGTGAGTTAACCACCACTTACACAGAGCCATATGGGTGGGTGGCCAGCTGTGTATGATGGTGTGGTGCCTGTGGGGATGCTGGGCAAACCAGGATGTTTTCTGCCATTTTTCTTCACAGAGGGTATCTGTAATACGATGCCCTCAAACTAGCGTGTGTGTCGGGCAAATGCTGAGCCGCTTGGCACCCTCCCCACACCTGCTTACCTCTACAGCCGCCACCCAGCTTCCACCAGGTGGCAGTCAAGTGGTGGGACTCCGAGTCCCCCCCTTCCCGAAAGAGGAGAGCAGTCCTTGGAATGCTCAGCCCTCCCTCACCTGACCAGCCCCCAAGCAACCTTGGTCCGGTCTGGAATTGGGTTGTCGACATGGCAGGAGGTAAGGTATTCAGTGCCTTAGCCCTCTGGTCCAGCTAAACTGAACAGAATTTAGCCTACACTCTATATGCTTTGAAATCATTTTTACTGAAACAGGGACTACTGACCAGGAAATACAGGTTACTCACCTATAACCGTAGTTATACTAGTGGCATACAGCTAACATCCACAGTCTGGCAGTTCTGCTGGAGACACAGCGGAATCATCGGAAGTCTTCAAGCTAAGCTCCTCCCACCATCTGGGTGGTATATCCTCCGGCTCTGCCTCATGATGTGACTTCAGATCTTTCGCATGCTGGAAGCAGGGATCTGAGTGCCACTTACCACGGAAGTTTGGGTGGGTTGTGTGGATGTGAACTGTATAGCACTAGCAGAATTATGATTATAGGTGAGTTAAAATAGGCTACTCACCTGTAAGCGTAGTTCTAGGAGTGGTAAATAGTTCACATCCACACTCTGTTTCACTAGAAGTGCTGATTTGTCAGGCGTCTTGAAGCTAAGCTACTCCTACCACCCAAGCGGTATATCCCGTGATGTCAGATCTTTGCACGCTGGAAGCTGGGACCCATGTGCCACCTGCCACAGGAGGTTGGCTGTTGTGTGGATGTCAATTATATACCACTCCTAGAACTACGGTTACATATGAGTAGCCTACTTTCTAGGGGCATGAATGCAGTTCCTTGTCCACACTCTGGCAGATTCCTAGCAGTTCTGCGGAGAGGGAAGGGACAAAGTACCGAGCTCTATTTGGCAAACAGAGAATGGAGCACCAAGGTCAAAAGCAGCACCCCAACTCTTCCTCCATTTAACTGCTATTTTATCAAATTATTAACCCCCAGAAAGGCAAACTACTCATAGTGGGGGATAGGAAATTAGCTTTGAACCCACAATTAGATACCACTACTACACATGTGACCAGGATGACCTCTGCTCACAGGTATTTTGAAAAGCTGCCTATAGAATATGGTTTAACTGACATTTGGAGGGCATATCATCCTCACCAGAAACACGTCACTTGTTACTCCCGTGCTCACTGTATGCATTCTCGGCTGGATTATACTGAGAATGTTTCAGAGGTGCGACAGTGCTCTACTGGTCAGATACTTCTCTCAGACCATGCCCCCCTCATTCTTGACTTGGATTTGCATTAAGAGTCAAAACAAACAAACCGGAAATTCAACACTAGCCTCTTTCATAACCCATTACTTCAGGAATTGCTGAAAAACAACATTCCAATTATACACACTCACACAAAGTTATTTGCAAAGTTCATAACGTTGCAACGAAGACCAACATGCAATCAGCTGAACTGTGCTCAGTTATTCAGATGAAGTCTTCAGCAAACGGGTACAGGTACAGTACAAACCAAACAGGTGGGCCACCAACGCAGTCTATTTGTTGCTGGCCTTCGTTGCAACTGCTATGAACTTTGCAAAGGACTTTGTGTGAGTGTGTGTATTCAGTTTTATGCTGCTTTTTAACTGTTCTAGTTACCGCTTAGAGCATCTCTGTTTGTTGTTTTCCCAAAATTCCAATTATCTAGTGTGACAAGGCTGAATAAGTCACTGTCTCATATTGTTACGCAGAAAGAGGTAAACGCAAGGATCTGTTCTATCCTCTCCTTTTTTGTCTGTCTGTCTGACTGTGCACTCTGACAGTCTCATGATTCTCCGCCTCTGCTATCTCTCTGCCTTCTCTTGCTGTTTCTATCTTCTTGCTTATCTGTGGTTGTAAAAATATATGTGAAACTGGGATACCTTTGTTTACCAATGTATTATTGAAATGACTGCAAAAAAAGCTATATGGAACTCAGGGGGTTAACCTTGAGATGCAGCACAAGCTCATTTGCAGAGCTGTTAACAGAAGATTAGCTCTGGGACACCATATTCTATTTTGCTCACCTGCAGGAAGGAAACTGACAAGCACTCTGCTACGTTTTGTATGAAAACAGGATGTCTCTTAACAAGCTCATGATGCAAAAATTAATTGCCAGGCAAATACTTCTTATAAAAAGAGGGCAATGCTTGGTAGAAAGAGAGAGACTGAAACTTAGAGATACCCTCAGATGAAGGACTTTGTTTTCTCTGTTTGTATTGCCTTTGTAAACAGTTATATTGAACAATTTTTGGTTTTATTTTACTGTTATTAATAATAAAACGCTACTTGTGAATCTGATAACTGCTCCTGGTTTTCCTATGCTTCCTGATCTATGCCTCAACAACAACAGAACCAGTCTCCTGTGATTCCACCAACAATTGTTCTGGGGAAACTGAAAGTGGTCTTGCAGAGTGACATCACTGCATATGCCTTCAGCACCCGGGGTGCAACTTTACTGACTGACAAAATGTTTCCGGTTAGCACACCAGCAAGGGGATTCTTCTTTCCTCTCAGCTAACTCAGAATAAAATCCAAAACCTCTGAACACTAAAACTGAACTTGCCCTTCAGTATCCGACACAGAAATATTATGATGGGGGCCTTGGGCCACTAAGTTGTTAGCTTTCCACCACAGAGCCGGATCGACAAGATATAGTTACTCACCGTAGTAACCTTGTTTCTTCCCAGTGATACTCAGGTATTCATAACTTCTTGAAGTGACCCTTTAAGATAGAGATGGAACATATGCAAATGATAGAATCTTTTGCGCATGCCACTATTCAAATGCTGCCTTCTACTAACTGCCTTAGTTCCAAACCCCTCAGGTTTCCTGGAAGCCTGGAAAGACAGGTCCACGAGGACTAAGTGTAATAATAATAAAATAATAACAACAATATTAATCAATAATAAAGATTAGTGTAGGAACTCCCTTAACACCCAAAAAGGCCTCCAGCAGGAGGGCATAACATATGAAACAAGCATTTGTCAATGCGAATGTTGATTGCTTATATGTGCTGTTTAGGTATTTGGAAGTGAAAGTACCATGCCTAAGAACTGTCATGTCCCCCAGACATCCACTGTGTCTCTGTTCAGTATTCACAGAAGGGGGGCAGGGGCCACAGCAGTTGCAAAGGCGTGAAGAGGTGGACAACAGTCCATTCACAGGCAGAAGAATCCTGCAGAAGGTGAGTAAATTGAAGGTGGACAAAGCGATGGGACTAGATGGCATACACCCAAGGATATTAAAAGAACTGTGAAGGGAAATAGCAGTACCTCTGGCAGCCATGTTGACTGAGTCATTCAACACAGGGGTGGTACCAGAGAACTGGAGGAGAGCACATTTGGTCCCTCTATACAAATCCAGCAGTAGGGAGGAGGCCGGGAACTATAGGCTGGCCAGCCTCACTTCAGTAGTGGGGAAGATCATGGAGACATTGGTCAAAGAAAGGACAGTGGGGCATCTAGAAGCCATCGGAGGCCAGGACCATAGGTAACATGGATTCACAGTGGGGAGGTCATGTCAGGCAAATCTGGTTGATCTCTTTGACTGGGTGACAAAGGAAGTAAATCAGGGTGGGGCAGTGGACAACGCTTACCTTGATGTAATCAAAGCCTTTGACACCGTCCCACATAGGAGGCTGATAAACTAGCTGAGTAGGCTGGGCATGGAGGAAAGGGTAGTAAACTGGGTTAGAAACTGGGTAACAGACAAGAGGCAGAGAGTGGTGGTAAATGGGGTGCAGTCTGGGGAGAGGGGGTGACCACTGGGGTGCTGCAAGGAGTGGTCCTGGGGCCAGTCCTGTTCAATGTCTTCATTAGTGAGCTCACAGAAGAGCTGAAAGGAAAGGTCTGCCTGTTTGCAGATGACACCAAGATGTGTAACACAGTGGATACCACAGAGGGGGTGGAGAAAATGAGGAGGGATCTGGGGAAGCTTGAGAAATGGTCTGAGGACTGGCAACTGAAGTTCAATTCAAAAAAGTGCAACATTATGCACCTGGGACACATAAACCCTGGGGAAACGTACAGGATGGGGGAGAGAGTTGCTGACAGTCACAAAGAAGGAAACGGATCTGGGGGTTCTTATTTCGGATGACCTGAAAATGTCAAAGTGGTAAGGCAGCTGGGAGGGCCAGTGACATGCTGGGGTGCATAGGCAGGGGTATCACCAGCATAAGGAGGGAGGCAGTGATGTCATTATATAAAACCATGGTCAGGCTTCACATGGAGTACTATGTGCAGTTCTGGAGGTCGCACCTTCGTAAGGATATTAACAGGCTGAGATGGTCCAGAGAAGGGCAATGAGATGGTACAGAGCTTGCAACACAAGACTTGTGAGGAGAAATTATGGACCTCAATATGTACTCACTGGAAGAGAGGAGGAAAGAGGATAGGATAGAAACATTCAAGTACCTCAAGAGTATAAATATAACTACTGAGAAGCAGGAGACAGCTGCTATAGGCACATGTGCCAGCTTCTGTGTGATATTCTTTTGTTCTTGTAAATCTGTAATCTCCAGTATTTCAGTAACCACATGACCACACTGTCTTCTTTAGGCAATTTTATGCTGGCTGATGCCTGGTGTCAGATGGCAGACAGAGGGCTCACCAGATTGTGTTGCCATTTGAAAAACTTTATTAGAGTGTTCTTTTACTGGAAAGCGTTTTGGAAAGCTGGTGAAGATCTCACAATTTTTATTATGATTTTATCTCCTTATGTCTGTCCCCTTTGGTCCCCCCATCCCCACACCCCAACAGTCATCAGTGGCCACAGCTGCAGCCTTCTTCTTGGTAAGATGGTAGAGGAGAAACATAGAAACGTAAAATTTGATGGCAGATAAGGACCACTTGGCCCACCTAGTCTGCCCATTTCCCTACCTGATTGATAAGCTGCAGATTCTAGTTAATCAACGCTTACTTCCTCCTACCCCCCAGTAGAATTGCCTTATGTCTGTCCGTGAGCAGCTGCCTTCACAGTCTGTGAAGTCTGACGTCTTTCAGTGCCGCTTACTGGTCATCTTCCAACACAGGCGAGGCGCTGCCAGCCCAAAACTAACTAAGGACAAGCAGGTTTCAAAGTGGGGAAGAAATGGAATGAGCAAGAATCAAGTACTCATTCAGATGCAGCGTCGATTTTAAGATCAGCATACTGGTGTGGACACTGCAAAGAGAACCCCAGCTCTTTAAGCAGCCTTATGAAGAGTAAAAGCTTCTCGAAGCACTGGGGTTCTGTTTATTGTACTGTAAGTGGGCTGCATCTAATTCGGTAATTTACTGTACCTTACATCTGGATGTATGGTAGGCCCAACTACAAATAAACACTGCACCTAAATTAACACATGGTGCCATAGAAACACAGAATTTGTCAGCATAAAAGGACCGCTCAGCCCACCCAGTCTGCCCAAGTGTTCTCTACCTACTTGTAACCTGTATGGGTTGATGGGGGATTGGGGGGAAACCTGGGAGGATAAGGGGCTATATGCTAGAGATAGGCGCCATCTCAATTTGGAGGGGAGGGAAATCCTTAAATTGAAAATGAGAGGGTTCATTGGTGAAAGGTGGGCTTAAACTTGTGAAGGGGGGGAGGGAGAGGAGGCTGTCGAGGGGGGTCCGATAAAGGAGGGACTCGGTCTCCACCCCCCCTGGGAAGCTGGAGGAATGCAGGAAAAGGCCGACTGGTAAGGTGCGGATCAGGGGAAGACAGAATCCCCACAGGAACATGAGCAGGGGAAATGGAAGTATAGGGAAAGGGTGGAAGGTAGTCCTGCTGAATGCCAGGAGCTTGGACAATAAAATGCCTGAGCTCCAGGCGATGCTAACTGAGGGAGAGGTGGATATGGCAGTGGTCATTGAGACCTGGGCCACCGCAGGGCATGACTGGGACCTGTACCTGGAGGGTTACACCATGTTCAGGAAGGACAGGGGGGAGGGAAGGGGAGGAGGTGTAGCAACAATAGTCAAAAACTGCATTGCCATAGGAGGCGGAGGGAACTGTGGAGGCGATTCGGGTCACCTTGATAACAAGGGGGGCAAGAGAATAAAAATAGGAGTGGTGTATAGACCCCCTGCTCTGGCGGACAAGATGGAGGAGAGTCTGGTGGCAGAGGTTGGGAGACACTGCAGATTAGGAAGGGTGGTGGTGTTGGGGGACTAAAACATGCCAGGAACAGACTGGGAGACTATGACATCCTCGGTGGCCAGGGAACAGAGGTTGTTGGATGTCTTTCAGGATGCGTTCCTAACGCAGCAGGTGGGGGAACCAACCAAGGAGGAGCGGATACTGGATGTGGTCCTGGCAGACAGTGACCAGATTGGGGGCCTGGAGGTAAGGGACCCGTTGGTGGGAAGCGACCATGCCACGGTCTGGTTCTGCCTGGACCTAGGAGGAGTAGAAAGCTGCACAAAGACGGAGGTAACTGACTTTGGGGGCGGATTTCAAGAAAATGGGAAGGATCATTAAAAGCATTTGGATGGGACTGGGCCAGACATGGACACTGACAGTAGGTGGGAAATCATCAGGAGGGGGGTGCAGGATGCTACCAGCACCTGTGCAAGAGTAAGACGAAAATGTGATAGGGCCCGTAAACCCTGTTGGTGGACCAGGGAGGTTCAGGAGGTGGTGAGAGGAGAGAAGGCGGCTTATAGGCATTTCAAGTGCTCAAGGAGTAAAAGGGATAGAGGGGAGTACGAGCCGATGGCCAGAAGGGCCACTAGGGTGGTGAGGGCAGCTAAGGCAAGGAAGGAGCAGAACCTGGCCAGGGAAATTAGGAGAGGGAATAAGGGGTTCTTTAGATACACTGGGGAAAAACGAAGGGTGAAGAGGCAGATTCATGGATTAAAATGGGGGGCACAAGATCCGGGGAGCAGGCTGAGGTACTAAATGAGTACTTTGCCTCAGTTTTCACCAAGGAAAATGAAGGGCTGCATCATACATGGGAGGAGATGGTGAAACTGAGGGGGGGACGGGACCCTTGCCAACTGTCGGGTCTGGGGAGAGGATGGGCCATCACCGGCACGAGGGGGAAAGGCTAAGCAGGGGGACGAGGTAGCGGAGGTGGAAATCACAGCAGAGAGAGTGAGGGAAACCCTCAAGTCCCTTAAGACAGAAAAAGCATCGGGGCCAGATAAATTACATCCCAGAGTGCTGAAGGAGCTGGCGGATGTCCTGGCAAAACCCCCTGGCGGAGCTTTTCACCATCTCTCTGAAGACAAGGTGGGTGCCCCAGGACTGGAAGGTGACGCATATAGTGCCTATCCACAAGGGGGGATCAAGGGAGGAGGCAGGGAACTACAGGCCCGTCAGTCTGACATCGGTGGTGGGCAAGGTGATGGAGGGCATTGTCAAGGAGAGGCTAGGGGGGGACCTGGAAAAGTCGGGGTGCCTGGACAATAGTCAGCATGGATTCGTCCCAAGGAAATCATGTCAAACAAACCTTGTGGAGGTCTATGACTGGGTGACGAGAGCCTTGGACCTGGCTAGACCGATGGACGTCCTCTATCTTGACTTCA
Source organism: Neoceratodus forsteri (assembly GCA_016271365.2). Classification (NCBI taxonomy): domain Eukaryota; kingdom Metazoa; phylum Chordata; order Ceratodontiformes; family Ceratodontidae; genus Neoceratodus; species Neoceratodus forsteri. The sequence continues at coordinate 206,450,885 of JADMNL010000030.1, forward strand.
GCAAGGCGTTTGACTCTGTTCCTTACAGGGCCTGTTGAATAAGCTGGGAGAAATGGGAGTGGGGAACCAGATGATCAGATGGCTAGGCAATTGGCTCCAGTACCAGACCCAGAGGGTCATGGTTGGCAGGACAGTCTCATGCCCAAAGAGGGTCATTAGTGAGGTCCCTCAGGGATCAGTCCTTGGGACCCTCCTGTTCAATGTCTATGTCTCCGACATAAGGAAGGGTATCAGGAGTGAGATGAGTCTCTTTGCGGATGACTCAAAACTGTGGGCCGTGGTGGATGGGGAGGAGGGGAGGGTGGCCCTACAGGGGGACCTGGAGGCTCTGGAAAGGTGGTCTAGAAAGTGGAAGCTGAGGTTTAATGCAGGGAAATGCAAGGTACTACATCTGGGAGCCAGAAACCCCGGCCAAGACTACACCCTGGTGGGGAGGAGAGATGCTACAAGTTTCAGTGGCTGAGAGGGACCTGGGGGTGGCGGTGGATGTCAAGATGAACAACTCAGAGACTTGTAGGAGGGCAGCGGCCAAGGCCAACAGGATGCTGGGATGCATCGCTAGGGGGATCACCTCCAGAAGGAGGGAAGTGATACTCCTCCTGTAGAACTGCTTGGTGAGGCCGCACCTCAAGTACTGCGTGCAGTTTTGGAGGCCACACTTAAAGAGGGACATTGAACTCCTGGAGAGGGTCCAGAGGAGGGCAACCAAAATGATCTGGAGCTTGGGGGACAGAACCTATCGGCAGAGGCTCAAAGAGCTAAATATATACACATTGATAGAGAGAAGGGATCGTGGGGACATGATAGAGGTCTTCAAGTACATGAAGGGGTTAAATAGGGGAGATGCAGTCAAGGTGCTCCGAAGGGGGGGCAACTAGAGGGCATGAGTGGAAGCTGGAGGGGGGGAGAATCAGGAGAGAAAGGAGGAAGTGCTACTTCACTGAGAGGGTGGTGTAGCCATGTAATACGCTGCTCAGGGGGCTGGTGGAGGCAGAGACGGTGGAGGGGTTCAAGATGGGTTGGGACAGGTACAGGGGAAGGGTTCTGGATGCAAAGTCCTGTGCAGTGGGAATATCCGGGACTGGGAAGAGAAGTCAGAGAGGACGAGAGGCTCAGCAAGGTCAGCTCCCAGGGTGGGGGCTGACCAAACGAGCAGACACGAAAGACCGTTAGGCCTGTTCTGCTGGCATTTTAGTATGTTAGTAACTCCTGCCTGTATATTTACTGCATGTCTTACTCTGCCTGCATCAGTCAGGACCTCCTTGTGAATGAGCTTGCTTAATGGATGTTTCCTGCAATAAACTTCAACCTTCTCCACTGACCCCCTCCTTCCCCTTTCCCATGCATGCTTCATGCCCCCTACCATTTTAGCTTCCACCACTTCTCCTGGCAGTCTGTTCAAGGCGTCTACCAATTTTCCAGTAAAGAAATATTTCTTCACATCTATTCTGAATGCCCCACAGCTTTATTGTATTTCCTTGGTTTGGGTGCTCATCCTCATTTGAAGGAAACTCCCCAACTGTACCCTCTTTACCCCTGTGAGGTACTTTGTATGTCTTGATCATGTCACCTCTCGTCCTCCTCTCTTCCAGAGTGTACATGCTGAGATTCTTCAGCCTTTCATTGTAGAGATTCCTGTGAAAATTCTGAACCATTTTAGTTGCCTTCCTCTGGAAAACCTCCACATTATGTCCTTTCTGAAGTGTGAACTCTAAAACTGGACACAGTACTCCAGCTGGGGGTGTACCAGGGAGTGATACAATGGCAGCACAACATCCCTCCTTCTCCTACTGGAGATGCCAGTCCTTATGCACCCCAGGATCCAATTTGCCCAGCCCATAGCCTTGTCACGCTGTACTGCCATCTTGAGGTCCTCTGATATAATAATCTCATGGACCCTCTCATGTCTGGTGAGTATCAGTACCTCCCCCCATCCTATACCCAGCATCGGGGTTCCCATGCCCTAGGTACATGGTTTTACACTTGTTGACACTGAACCCCAAGTAAGAAAATGGAATTGATTTGAATGAATTGCAGGCTTTAAGCAGCTTATCGGGGAGTGTGTATGTGAGTGAGTGCAGGGGTGTAGCCAGAAATTTCCATATTGTACACAGTCTCCAACTGCTGCCACCCCCTCCATTAAAAAAATGTACATATTCCTTCCAAATGCTGCCCCATTACAATCAAATCAGGTTGTTGTCAGATGACTCCTCCAATCTCTAAATAGGTTATACACATTTCTGCCTCCTAAACAGAAGTTTAAACAGAGACACTGCTCAGTGGCCTACACAAACTCAAATACTACAGATTAGAATGATAATGCTAACAGAAAGGCATGTGGTTTAGGGCAGACACTCAAACAAAACTGTACTCAAATGTGTACAGTGAGTATGCCTGCCTACACCCTTGTGTGATTTGGGGGCTCTGCTACTATAACTACTTGCTTTTGATTTGGTATAATGTGCGAACAGACTAACTCTGCTCCCCACTCCGTGCGCTATAGCAGAGATAAAAAGCCTAAATAGCATTGGGCCAAGCACTGAGCCCTGCGGCACCCCGCTTGTCACTGCTCTGGGTGCCGAGAGCCCACCACCACCACCACCCTCTGCATCCTCCCTGTAACCAGTTCTCTATCCATTTAGTCAGACCACCTTCCACCTGCCCCTCCTTCTCCTCACTCTTCTCCTCCTTGGCCTGTGTCCTCCTCTCCTGTAGTCCAGCACCCTTTCTCCTCCCTTATTCTTGGGTGGGTGTGCCTTCTGTATTACACTCAGACCACTCTGCCTGCCCCCTTCCAGGGTTACTATGCCTCCACCTTTACCTATATCTAGGGCGGTGACCTCATCAGGCTCCCCTGTCTGGACCTTTCTACCAACCTCAGTCTTTTGCCTACCCCCCCCATTTGTTTAAATCCACCTTAGTAGAGATATACACCTCTAATCCTGCCTTTTTTTTTTTTAACATAGTTTCTCACTGGGCTACGGTTGGCTTGGTCATCCCGACTGACCCTTGTAGCCCTGCCCCAACATCAGGCCAAGCTGTTCACCTCTACGGATTACCCCCGTGGTGGGGTGGTGAGGAGCTTCCCAGGTTGACCCACCGGAGCAGGATCCGGTTGAGGAGCGCCATTTGGGGGGTAGGGGGGCCAGAAGCTCGCCGCCTGACCGTAGCCCATTTTCCATTTCTTTTTCTCCCTTTTCGCGAGTGCGGGCGGCATGCCAGGGGCACAGCGTGCCAACGCCTGCCACACTCCCACACCCTTTGCCAGCACCACTGTAGCCCCCGCAGTCTCATCAGGGGCCGCTCAGAGCGGTGGGTCCCTGGATCCTGCCCCGGATAGGAGAGCAGTCCTCCGGGTGCTCAATCCTATCCCTCCCCTGCCAACCCCTGGTGGCCCAGGCTTGCGTCCGAACCCGGGTCGCCAGCATGGCGCGAGGTGTGGCGTCCAGCGCCTCAACCCTCAGCGCCAGTGGCCCGGCAGCAAAATACTCCCCTCCCTGCTCCAGTGTACCCTGTACCCCGCGTACAAGTCACTATTCCCTCCAGACCCTACCCCAGTTAGTCACTAACGCATAATGTTTCGTGTGGCACCAATCCTTGAGACACTCAAACTCCGCAAGCCTACCCTTCCTCACCATGCTTGCACATGGTACCGGCAGTACTTCCAAGAATGCCACCGACTTCCCCACCACCTCACACTGTCTGCCCAAGTACTCAAACCTCCCCCTCATTACTTCCACATTCCCCCACCAAGTCGTTTGTACCCACATGCAACAGTAAATGAGGTTTCTTCCTCCCCCTCACTGCACGCTTGAGCAGTGCCTGCCCTGCCCCTCCTGCAGTCAACCTGGGGACAGCTTCAACCCAAATATGGCTGGCCTTCTTCCGCCCATCTCACCCATTTCACCATAGAATCTCCAGGCGAGTACCCCACCCCTTACCCCCTTTCCTTCTAATGCCCCTTCCACCACCCCAGTATTCGCTCTTCCCTGTCCCTTACCCCGCCTAACTGCACCTCTGTGACTTCTGTATCTGTACCTCCTACTTCCACCTCACCCTTTCTCTGCCTTATTCCTCCCATCCCCCTTGAACCCCTTCCCAGCCTGACTACCTCCTACTGGGCTTCCCATACTCCCTGCTGATTTCCAACCCTCTCCTATCCCCGCTGTTGTTGATTTAGAGCCCCCATTCCCTTCTACCCCGATAGTGATGCCTCTCCCATCCTTCCCCCTTCCTGTAGTCTTCTTCCCTTCAGTCACCACCCTCTCCTTCCTTACTAACCCCCTTCTACCCTTTTGCCCTCGCTATCTCTTCCACGGCTACTTGTTGTCATCCCTCTCATGCCCCACTTGTCCTCACCCCATCAGTATGTTCCTGCCCCTCTCTGTCCCATAGCAGAGGTTCAATCTATTCGTAGTCGATATGTCTGTCCTACATCTTCCCTCATCGTTCCCTCCTACCTGTTCCTCTTCATGGCACCCCTGTCCCTCTTGCCCAGCCATCTGCCTTCCCTGGTATCCTCGGGGGTCTTCCCCCCCTATCAGGAGGTTCCCCCTCCCCCTGGCACCTCCTCCTTCTTCTCTTTTCTGCTACTGCTTCTAATACTGGAGTTGGTTTCTAGTCCCTAGTTATTCTTCCTCTGTCCCCTTGGCCATCCCCTATTCCCCCCGGATGCGTACTCATACCATCTGCCCTGCCACTTACGCCTCCGCCCTAACCTCACAGTTCCTCCCTCAAACTAGCCAGTCATCTACAGACCATACACCCCCTAAATCCTCTGCCCCAGTCCAGGATCATGGCAGACCCACACCCTGTACACCCCTCCACCCTTCCAAATATGCCAGCCCTATTGACATGTGGCACCTGCCCCATTTTGGCCCCCATCTTATGTTATGGGCTCTTACTCCCTCTGTACCCTACTACAACTGTTAGGCCCCTATTTACTCAAATTCCACCCCCCAGCACTAGTCCCCCTACTGACCCCTTGCCGATCGGGAAACTTCAGTCTCAAATCTCATCCATCAGATACTGTATTACTGCAGCAATCCTAAAGCCTCCTTGTCCATTTTTCACCCCTCAGCTACCATACTTTTTGTTCTTGGCTCTCATATAGTTTCACTTAGCCCAGTTAGAAATCCTATTGCACTCCAAGTATTACTCAGCTCAGTTAGAGAAATAAACAGAACAAATAAATATGTATTATTACAGCAATCATAACAGTATAGCTCAGTTAGAGAAAGAAACAGAACAACTAAATCTTATTACAGCAATCCTAAAGTATCCAATTCATTGCTCTGTCTCCACTCCAGAGACCCTGCTGCAATATAGGACCACAGAGGACACTGGGCGGGAGGGTGGGCCACTGTAAAGTCCGCAGAACTCCATTGAGCTTCGCTCACTCCCCTCTCTCGCTTGCTCATTCTATTTGACTGACGCTGCAGGCTGCCCTTTTGTACTGGGCTCCTGCTTGCATTGGTGCCCTTTCCTGCCCACAAAGAAATCTGCAGCAGTGCCGACAGAGCTCCGTTAAGCTCGCTCACTACCCCTCACTCACTCGCTTGTTCCGTTTCTCCCGGCGCTGCAGTCTGCCCTTTTGTACTGGGCTCCTGCCTGCGTTGGTACCTTTTTCTGCCCACAAAGAAATCTGCAGCAGTCCCGACACAGCTCTGTTGAACTCTCTCACTCGCTCGTTCCGTTTCTCCCGGCGCTGCAGGCTGCCCTTTTGTACTGGGCCCCTGCCTGCATTTATGCCTTTTTCTGCACACAAAGAAATCCACAGCAGTCCAAACAAAGCTCCGTTGAGCTCGCTCACTCCCCTTCCCTCACTCGCTCGTTCAGTTTCTCTTGGCGCTGCAGGCCGCCCTTTGGTACTGGGCTCCTGCCTTCATTGGCACCTTTTTCTGCCCACAAAGAAATCCGCAGCAGTCCCGACAGAGCTCAGTTGAGCTTGGTCACTCCCCTTCTCTCATTCGCTCGCTCCTAATCTGTCCCAAACACTGATTTCCCAAAGTGACTGCGCTATTCTGTGCCGGAAGTGCAAAAACACATTTTGGCCAGGATGTGAAAAATGACAGCTGTACTGTTCATAAGGAGGTGTGAAAAAATGGCAGTATTGAAAATCTGGCGTGAAAATATTACTAATTTACGAAGTTACAAGGATGCGTGGAAACTGCACAACGCACGCCCGTAACACAGTCATTTTATGGACTTTCATCACAAAATTTTCAACACAGGCATTTTAGGACCTTTGCCCATGAACAGTGTTGCTGTGGTTTTCTTAATGTGTCCCGAACACTGATTTCCCACAGCGACCACGCTATTCTGCGCCAGAAGTGCAAAAACGCATTTTGGCCAGGATGTGAAAAATGACAGCTGCACTGTTCATAAGGAGGTGTGGGAAAATGCCAATGTTGAAAATCTGGAGTGAAAATATTGCAAATTCAAGAAGTTACGAGTGTGCGTAGCAACTGCGCAACACACGCTCGTAAGAGAGTCATTTTGGGGATTTTTTCTACCAAATTTATTGCTCATCTCAATTAGAGAAATAAGCAGAACAAATAAATATGTATTATTACAGCAATCATAACACTATAGCTCAGTACTTAGCTCAGTTAGAGAAATAAACAGAAAAACTTAATCTGTATTATTACAGCAATCCTAAAAGTATCCAATCATTGCTTTGTCTACACTCCAGAGATGCTGCTGTAACATAGGACCACAGAGGACTCTGGGAGGGAGGGTGGGCAACTCTAATGTCTGACAGACAGCCACTGAGCTCGTTCCTCCCCTCTCTCACTCATACCTTCCGTTTATCCTGGCGCTGCAGGCTGCCCTTTTGTACTGGGCTCCTTCCTGTGTTGGCGCCTTTTTCTGCCCAGACAGAAGTTCACAGCTGTTCCGACAGAGCTCCGTTGAGGTCGCTCACTCCCTCTCTCACTCGCTCATTCTGTTTCTCCTGGTGCTGCAGGCTGCCCTTTTGTACTGGGCTGCTGCCTCCATTGGCGCCTTTTTCTGCCCACAAAGAAATCCACAGCAGTCCCAACAGAGCTCAGCTGAGCTCGCTCTCTCCCCCTCCCTCACTCGCTCGTTCTGTTTCTCCCAGCGCTGCAGGCTGCCCTTTTATACTGGGCTCCTACCTGCGTTGGTGCCTTTTTCTGCCCACAAAGAAATCCGCAGCAGTCCTGACAGAGCTCAGTTGAGCTCAGTCACTCCCCCTCTCACTAGCTCGATCTTAATCTGTCCCAAACACTGATTTCCCACAGTGACCGTGCTATTCTGCGCCAGAAGTGCAAAAACATATTTTGGCCAGGATGTGAAAAATGACAGCTGTACTGTTCATAAGGAGGTGTGAAAAAATGCCAGTGTTGAAAATGTGGTGTGAAAATATTACAAATTTGCGAAGTTACAAGGGTGCGTGGAAACAGTTCAACGCACGCTTGTAACACAGTCATTTTATGGACGTTCGTCACCAAATTTTCAACATAGGGATTTTAGGACCTCTGCTCATGAACAGTGTCACTGTCATTTTCTTAATCTGTCCAAACACTGATTTCCCACAGCGACCGCGCTATTCTGCGTCGCAAGTGCGAAAACACATTTCGGCCAGGATGTGAAAAATGACAGCTGTACTATTCATAAGGAGGTGCAGAAAAATGGCAGTGTTGAAAATCTGGAGTGAAAATACTGCAAATTCACGAAGTTACGAGCGTGCGTAACAACTGCACAATGCACACTCGTAAAACAGCCATTTTTTTGATTTTTTCCACCAAATTTGCAACACAGGCTTCTTGAGAGCCCACCTCATGAACACTGGCACTGTCGTTTCGTTAACTGGTCCCGGAAGGTGATTCCGTGCAGTGACCGCAACATCACCTTTCGGGACCAAATAACGCAATGACAGTAGCTGAATTCATGAGGAGGGGTCACAATAACCCAATGTTGAAAATTTGGTGCCAAAATTCCCAAAAATACCTGAGATATGCACCAAAGTTGACAAAACCCTATTTATGCCATTATACAGCTTACCGGCATTTCCTCAGTTCGCGGTCGGCTTTGAAGAATGCAGACGTGTTCCCAGTCCAATGAAGATCGTCGCACCGGGCTCCGGAGGTAAGTATGGGGTAGGGGGGGAAGTGTGGGGAGGCAGGGCATGCAGAGGGTGGACGCAGGCTGGGGAGAGGGCAGGGAGAGCATGAGGGACCGTTTTCTTTTCTCACAGGTTTAAAAAAAAAAATCGCGGGACGCTCCCAGCGTGCCATCTGAGTGTTTGGGAGGGGGAGTCTGTAACCGACGGGATTGGGCACCCGTCGGCACATATGGAAGGGGGGGTCACAAGAGCCGAGAGGGATTGGGCACCCCACCTTGGCACAGAACGAAAGTGGGTGGAGGAAATTTACGCAGACAGGGAGTGGGTTCCCCCATCGGCAAGGGGAGACTGAAGCCAATGGGAATTGGGTGCCCCATCAGCAAGCCCTGCAATGAGGGGTTGCTCCCTCATTGCAGCAGATGACGCTGCAATGATGAGGCGGCCCCTGATTGCAGCAGCCAAAATGTTTCAGGGTGGTGGCACGCTGGCTGAACTAGTGTCAGCCGCAGTGTGCCACCACACTGGGGAACGTGGGCCAAGCCTCCAAAGGCAGTGGGGGCTTTGGCCACATCAGTGCCGTGCCTCCACAGCCTGCTTCTGCAGCAAGCTGCCACAACGTGTTTCTTGTGCATGCGTGCAATCAACATAAAAATATCCCTGAATGTCAGAACCACCTGAAAAGGGGGGAAACAACAATAGTAAACACAATCACAAAATATATGCCAGAGTTGGCGCAGACACACCTGATAACACAGTGTCATTAGGAGTGTAGAGGCTACTGGTTCTAGAAGGGGCATTTAGGGTGGGAAGTTATGAATACCTGAGTATCACTGGGAAGAAACAAGGTTACTACGGTGAGTAACTATTTCTTCTTACCCCAGTAATACTCAAGTATTCATAACTTCTTGCAGACTAAGAAATAGTACTTTTGGAGGTGGACACAGAACCCACTTTGGAAACAGACTCTGTAGGACTACTGTGCCAAAACCTGGCATCACCTTTGGACTGACTATCCAGCCTGCAATGTTTTGTAAAGGCAAGTACTGATTCCCAGGTAGCTGTTTTACAGATGTCCACCAAAGGAACATCCCTGGCAGCTGCTATAGTAGCAGCTGTGCCCCTTGTGGAATGGGTTCTCAACCCAGTTGGGGGCTCCTTTCCAGCCTCAGAGTAACAAAAACTGGAGATACTGTACTATCCAGCGAGAAGTTGACCCTTTTTGATGATGGGTTACCCTTTCCCACATTCTCATAGGTCAGGAAAGTACAGTTACATAAGAACTTACTGTAACAGTAGATCTTCGAGAGAGGCTCTTACAGTAGGTAATTACATATAGGACTGAAGCCGGCAGGTGTCTGGATCCCACGGAAAAATTTCTAGCTAGCTGTCTCTGGTGGGGGACTGCTCCCATGTCAGGTGACCGGCATCAGGCAACGTCAGTATAAAGGGGCGGTCCCCCACGGCCGCCTTCCAGTTCTTTCCCAACAGGGGCCAAAAAAGGCAAGACGAGAGAGAAGCGGATATTTCCCTTCCTGGAAAAGGAGCTGAAAAAGCTAAGGGGGATGGAGGGCGGGAAGGCATTACCTACTGCAAGAGCCTCTTTTGAAGATCTACTGTTATGGTAAGTTCTTACGTAACTGTACTATCTTACTTCGAGAGGGCTCTTGCAGTGGATAATTACATATAGGACTGAATCCCAAGCAGTTTGGAACAAAGAAAAATCACTCAGGAGGAGGAAAACTAAAACACCAATAGAACCTCCAGCTGTAAGGGTCTAAGAGAGAAGACCTTGTAAAACAGCCAACCCGAAGCCTGCTTTGCGGTGAGAGGGAATGTCCAAACTGTAGTGTTTCGTAAAGGAATGGACAGAAGTCCAAGTCGCGGCTGTGCAAATATCTGCCGCTGACACATTCCTGAAACAAGCATCAGAGGCAGCGACTCTTCTGGTGGAGTGACCTCTGACTTGACCCAGCAGGGTCTTGTGGTACTTGTCGTAACAAAAGATGATAGAATGCACCAACCACTTTGGAAGGCATTGTTTGGAAACTGCTTTGCCCTCTCTTTTGTGGGCAAAAGAGATAAAAAGTTGGTCCGATTTCCTGAGATCCTTAGTCCTAGTGGTATAGTATCTCAGTATCCTGTGAACATCCAAAGTATGCAACAGGTACTCCCCTTGATTGCAGTGTTGCGTAAAGAAAGCGGGAAGTTCAATGGATTGATTCAACGTAGATTCCGCTAACACCTTAGGGAGAAATTTAGGGTTGGTGTGCAAAGCCACACGTTCCTTGTGAAAAATCAAATAAGGAATTTTGCACATCAGGGCTTGAAGCTTGGAAGTTCGCTGAGCTGAAGTAATAGCCACTAGGAAGAGAGTCTTCCAAGAGAGGAACTTCAAGTCTACTGAAGCTGCCAGCTCAAAAGGAGGCAGAATAAGCTTCTCGAGAACAAAGTTCAGTTCCCAAGGGGGAGCAGGAACACGGATGGGGGACCCCTCTGAGGAAAGTTTTAGAGACTTACAGCTGTGCGAAAGACCTGTTTCCGAAAGGGACATGGTAGGCTGAGATAACCGCCATGTGGACCTTCAAAGAGGAATGGCTAAGACCCAGGTCAAAGAGATGACACATGTAGTCTAGGACTCTCTTGACAGGGCAAGAGAAAGGCTTAAAGTCCTTTGAAGAGGCCAAAATCAAAAAACATTTCCACTTCATGGCGTAGGTGGATCTAGTGGATGGCTTTCTGGCCTCCACCAGAATATCTGCAACGAGCGGGGAAACCCAGAACTGGGCTTGAGCTATGTCTGCAGGAGCCACGCTTGCACCTGAAGGGATTTGAGGCCTAGATGAACAAGGGTCTCCTGATCCTGGGTCAGCAAGTGCTGTGACAGAGCAAGAGGAAGTGGAAGTTCCTCTGAAAACTGTTGCAGAAGAGAGAACCAAACTTGCCTGTGCCAGAATGAAGCAATGAGGATCATCCTGGCTCCTTCTGAACTGAGTTTGTGTAAGACCCATGGAATTAAGGGAATTGGAGGGAAGGCATAGACGAATCTGTCCCTCCAGTTGAGAGGCAGAGCGTCCCGCCAGAAAATGCCTTGACCTGGAGCGAGCGAGCCAAAGGCGGGAAGTTTTGCATTTTGAGGGGACGCGAACAGGTCTACCTGAGGAGTTCCGAAGAGCAGGAAGATGTCATCTACTACTCCTTGATCCAGTTCCCATTCATGGGCTTTGGCTGACGACCGATTGAGGTGGTCCGCCAGCGTGTTTTCAACTCCTGGAACATGAACTGCCATCAGGTGAAGATTGTGTTGAACAGCCCAACTCCAAACTCTCATTGCTTCCCTGCAAAGAGGGTAGGAATTCCTCCCTGCTTGTTGATGTACCAGACTACGCACATGTTGTCTGTCTGGATTGTCAGATGGCCGGGAAGAATGCAAGAGTTTAGAGCCTTGAGAGTGTACAAGGTGGCTCTGAGCTCGAGTACATTTATGTGAAGAGTCTGCTCGAGTCTGAACCAGGAATCCTGAGTCTTGTGAGACCCTAGATGGGCTCCCCAGCTGTTTCCCAAGGCATCTGTTGCCAATGTTTGGGAGGGGGGGTTCGAAGCAAAAGGGAACTCCCCAGCAAAGGTTCTCTTGCACCATCCACCACTGTAAGTCCCGGATCACGGGATCGACCAGAACCTCCTGGTCCAGGTCATCCAATGTCTGGTCCCACTGAGACCGAAGCGTCCACTGAGAGATCCTCATATGAAGCCAAGCGCGTGGGACTGTCGGAATAGTAGCCGCCATGAGCCCGAGAAGGCAAAGGACTGACCTGACGCGGACCCTTCTGCGACTGGACAACAGACTTGCTTGGGTTTGGAGGGTATCCCTGTCCGGAGGCAGAAAGGCCTTGCCGATGGTCGTGTCCAGGATCGCCCCGATGAACTGGAGTCTTTGGCAAGGGACCAGATTGGACTTGGCCTGGTTCATGGTGATACCCAGGCTGGTAAAAACCTGCAGGGTAAGGGAAAGGGAGCAAAGAAGTTCCTCCCTGGATGGGGCTGCCAGAAGCCAGTCATCCAGGTACGGGAATACTTGCACTCCCTGAGTATGCAAGTGGGATGCTACCACTGAAAGACATTTGGTGAACACTTGAACAGCCAAGGAAAGACTAAACGGGAGGGTCTTGAATTGGCAGTGGTCCCCCTGAAAAGAAAACTGAAGGAATTTGCGGTGAGAAAGGTGGATGGGGATATGCAGGTAGGCATCCTGCATATCCAAAACACACAGCCACTGTCCCAGCCGAAGAAGCGGCACAAGGCTCAGCAGGGAGAGCATTCTGAAACGTTTGTACTCCACGAACATGTTCAGGGAGCTGAGATCTAAAATAGGCCTCACTTCTCCCGTTTTCTTTGGAACCAGAAAGAAAAGAGAATAGTAGCCTGTCCCCCAAAGGTGGGAGGTGACAGCCTGCAGGCTCTATCATGGACTTCAAAAGAAGGGAAGAAATTTCTTCTGGAACCAGAGGAAGATGTTCCGGGAGTAAGACAACTCGGGGATGTTTTCTGAAGAAACTCGATTGAGTGTCCTTCTGCTATCAGTTGGAGCACCCAAGCATCTGATGTAATCCTCTCCCAACCCAGTAGATGGAAGGAGAACCTCCCTCCTACTGGTTCCTTTGGGGTATCCAGAGTCTGTGGGAGAGGAAAGGAGTCAGGAGGTGTGGGTCAGCATCACGGCTGAAGCTCCCGCCACTTTTTTGGGCGGGGGGGGCTTAGCAGCTGGAGAGGCCCGATGTTTGTTGGCCCGCTTGCCCTGAGGTTTCGCTTTAGGTCGAGAATGTCAGCGAAAAGGGCGACGCTGTCCCTGAGGGGCCCTGTACAGAGAGTCAACAGACTTGAGTGCAGTGCCCTTCACTTGCAGGTTGGTGATGATGTCCTTGACATCCCCATCGAACAGCACCAAACCCCTGAAGGGTGCATCCTGAATAGCGGATTGCACTTCAAGGACCAATCCTGACACCTGGAGCCAGGCATGACGCCGAAGACCTACGGCGAAAGTCGAGCTCCAACCTGCTGCGTCCACTGCATCGTAAATGGCACGGAGTATGTGCTGGCTGGCCGAACGAGATCAGCCACTCCCTGCTGGGTCTAAGACTCAGGAAGGGAGTCCAATTTGGATTCCACCTGACTCGGGATAGTCTTCTGGTAGTCCCCCATATGTGCGACATAATTCAGGGCCCTAATCCCCAGTGTGGAAGAAGCATACACCTTCTTTCCATCCTGATCCAGAAAACGGGATTCCTTGTCTGGTGGAGACGAGCTGAGATGTTTTGGATTGGCCAACCAGCCATGAGCGGCGCTAATCACGACCAAGTCAGCCTTGGGGTGTGTATTCAAAGAATCCACGCCCTCAGGAGCCTGGTATAGCCTATTTGCCTTCCTCAGAAGGGGGGTTAATGCGGACAGTTGTTTCAAAATAGTGGACACAAGGTCAGCGTGAGGCTCAATCCAGGGTGGAATCAATGTCGGAGCAGTTTCGGGCAGATCCAAGTGGGCAGCGAGATTCTTCTGCTGTGGATCTGGCTCCAGAGATCGCCACTGGTGGACCTCCCGGATCTTTCTCAGTAACTCCAGAAATGAAGGATCTTCCAGAGGAGACTTCGGAGGAGTCCTTGGCCTGGGATGGCCTGGAGTACAACGCTCGTCATCAGGATCGGAGCACCCATATGAGTCTGATTCAGAGGTCTCTGAAGAAGAGGAGGAAGACTCCTCCTGATGAGGGGGAGGAACGGACCCCTAGGGCAAACCTCAGGGAAGAGTATCCTCCCCACCCCTGGCACCTGAGGGTTCACCTCTGGTGTCTGGTATGGGGGAGGGAGTCTCTCGTCTCCGGCGAAGGGGATCCTGTGCAGGGTCCAGTGCTGGCAGACAGCTCTCCACCTCCTTGGTGAGCTGAGCTTTGACCTCAGCCCACCAGGCAGCCAGAATCTCATTCAAGTCCACCGGCAGCTGGGGGGAGTGGTTGAAGAGGGGGATACGGATACTGAGGGTATCTGCAGGGCGAGTATCCGTAACCCGACAGCGGGAAGCCCAGCGTCGAGTACTGCAGCCGGGTACCGCATCGGGTACCTCGTGGGATACTGCAGTCCCGGTAGGACGGCATCAGAAAACATGGAGTCGGGTACCGAGCCAGGGGCTCTGCCAGAGCAGATGGCCCTGGAAGAGGCCCAGCTGATGGGCCAGGTACAGGTGGCTCCGCGGGCGTCGGGCCCGGCACTGGAACGACGTCTGGCAAAGGGATGTCGTCCGGCATCAGGTAGACCGGCATCGGAGCTGGCGTCCAAGGGTCCGTGTCAGGGGATCCGGCCCTACAGGTGGCAGACCTGATGTAAGCGCACCTGCATCCTCTGTGTCGCACGGGGATGGAGGACTGAAATCCCCGGGGTCCAGCAGGGGAGACACTGGAGCCTCGGTTAGCAGCGGCAAGCGCTGCAGTGAGCCTGAGATGGCAGACTTGTCAAGGATGTCTGGCGTAGGCTCTTTCGCCGTGCATTCGTCGGAGGAGCTGACGTCTGCCTTACCAGCGGGATCCAGGCGTGCGTCAGAGGAGCAGGCGTCCGACTTATCGGATCTGATGCCCGCGTAGGAGAAGCAACCTTGGCGTGTGTCTGAGGGACCGTGCACACCCCCAAAGGGGTTGGCGTCTTAACGGCCCTGTCCGAGCGGACGTCGGTGACACCGGCGTCTGACTTACCGAACCCACTCAATCCGGAGGGCCACGTGGCAGCGGTCTTCCTGGGAGTGGTCGCCTCCTTTGTCCCAGAGGCACCTGAGGGGCCTGATCGCGAGCCCAACGGGAGGGATGCCGCCGTCTTGGATACCGCCAAGACGGTCGTCGAGGGTTGGTCCCCTGGGGGGGACGTTCCTTGGAGTACGGCGACTCCGGACGGAGTTGCGGTAGCCATGGAAGTGGAGTCCCGGTACCGGTGCTTCTCCTTCTTTTTACAGTGTCCCTCGGGCGAAGTGGAGGCCTGCCTAAGCTTCTTCAGCTCCTTCTCCATGGAGGCCATCTGATTTAAAACGTGGGCCTCCAGAGACTGCTGGCTCCATTTACGGGTGGCGGCGTTGAATTGCTGGCAGTGCTGGCACTTCTCCATGGGGTGTTCTAGACCTAGGCAGAAAAGACACAGGGAATGACCGTCCATATGCGGGAGCTGTGATCCGCACGAGTCGCACTTATTCTTATGTGAATCGGAGGGTGTAGGGGACAACATACACAGTGTTTTCTGAGGAAAAACTCAAAAAAAAAAAGGCGAAAAAAAATTCTGTTAACAAGAACGACTATAGACTGACGAGCAGAAGAACTTAATCGCCAGGCACTTTCACAAGTTGACGGCGGGAAAGAACTGGAAGGCGGGCATGGGGGACCGCCCCTTTATACTGACGCTCACCTGATATGGGGCGTCCCTCGCCAGAGACTACTAGCTAGAAATATTTCCGTGGGGTCCTGCCGCCTGCCGGCTTCAGTCCTATATGTAATTACCTACTGCAAGAGCCCTCTCGAAGTAATATTAGTTGTTTTCTGTCCTGCCTATGGACTTTTTGTGGCTGTCAAGTAGTACCTAAGAGCTCTTTTGACGTCCAGACTATGAAGACTCCTTTCACCAGAACCAAAGTGTTCAGTGAAAAAGGCAGGTAGGGTAATGGTTTGGTTCAAATAGAAATCAGAAACCATTTTAAAGAAACTTCCTGTTTGTTCTCAGGACCACTTTGTCTCTGTGGAATGAAATGTAGTCCTGTTCAATGCAGAGGGTTTGGAGCTCACTTGTTCTTCTGGCAGAAGTCATTACAAGGAAAATAGTTTTCCATGCAACACATTTCAAATAAGCTGCAGACACAGGCTCCTATGGGGGACCCATGAGCCTAACTATATACACATTTAGGTCCCATGCGGCACTGGTTCCCTGTGAGGGAGGGAGGTGCAATGGGTCAAGCCTTTAAAGGACCTTTTGAAAATAGGATCTGAAACCCGAGAAACAGTCTGTGCAACTGAAATGTAAGCAGATGCTGCAGCCAGGTGAATCTTTAAGGTACTGGACTGCAAGCCCAGTGAATGTAAACAGGTAAGACAGTTGAGCACAGCGAGGACACCAGCCTGTGCTGATATAGGCCAGGCCCTTAAACAGCCTTTTGAAGATAGGATCTGGAGCCATTAAAACATGTTGTCCAGCTGATTTGCAAGCAGATGCTGCAGCTAGATGGACCCTGAAGGTGCCAGACTGCATGTCCAATAATGTAAATAGGTAAGATAGTCAAGCACAGCTGGAACCCCAGCATGTGCTGGTACCAGTTTTCTGGTTGAATGCCAATTAGTAAACCTTTTCCACTCTGAAGCATACACTGTCTTAGTGGAGGGCTTCCTGTAACCACTTAAAATGTCCAGACACTTTCAGAAAGATGCAAGCTTGCATACTGCAGGCCCTCAAGAGCCATGTCTTGAGCCTAAGTGATCTGAGGTTTGGGTACAGGAGCTTCCCCAAGTTGGAGGTTAACAGATTGTGCCTCCAAGGAAAGTGTACTGGTTCAGACCCAGACATGGAGAGTAGCAGGGAGTGCCATGGCTGCCTGGCCCAGTCTGGTGCTCTCAAGACCATTGATGCTGACTGGGACCTGAGCTTGAGAAATGCTCTGTACACCAGAGGGAAGGAAGAAACAGCAGGCAGCTGCTTCCCTGGCCAACTCAGAACCAGAGGATCCGGGGGATTGTTCCCAGCGCTGGTGGTCTGCCATAGTACTGTGGCAGGAGGTGGTGGTTCTGGTGGGACGCAAACAAGTCTACCTCGGGGGATGCCCCACCTCCTGAAGATCACTTGCACCACCTGACTGTTCAAGGCTCATTCGTGATGGGACTGGTTGATTTGAGTCAGGGTATCTGCCAAGGTACCGTCCTTGCCTGGCAGATGAATACCCTGCAGGGACCCATGGAGCATGCCAGAACTCCATATTTTCATGAGTCGTGTGCAGGGATGGCTTGATCTGTTTATGCAGTACACTGTGGTGGCACTGTCTGTTCTGACCTGCACCACATTCCCTGTATTAGTTGTGTGAAAGCCTTTAGTGCCACTACCGCTACCCTTAGTTCCAGCAGGTTTATGTGCAGGAGTGACTCTGCACTTGACCATGTGCCTTGGGCGGTGTGAAACCCCAGATGGGCACCCCACTCTAGTAGAGATGCAATTTTTGTCAGAACAACTGATGGGAACTCTTGCTGAAAAAGGAACCCTTTCCCTTAGGTTGGTTTCCACTTTTCACCACTGGAGGGCCTGTAACAATGTTTTTTGTTACTAGAATTAGATTTGAAAGGGGGTCCTTTCCCTGATACAAGTGAGCCCTGAGGTGAAATTAAATGTCCCTCATCTGTAACGTGGACTCCAGGACTGTGCCAGTGGCAGGTGCCATGCGGCCAACGGCTGAAGAAACTGTCTTGTAGTTTTGGTTTATTCAGGCTGAATGAGCCTGCTATCAGTGGGATACACCTTGTCCTGCCTAAAGGCAGGTAGACCCTGCTTGCAGGGTAACTAGCTCTGCTCCTATGAACTGCAGTGCCTAAGCAGGCTGCGGACAGATTTTCTAGGTATATCAGGAACCCTAGAGACTCAGAGAGTCCCTGGGTGAGCTGTAGATGCTCACACTTGCTAGGGTGATTTTACAACCTCCAGCCAGTGATCTAGGTATGGGAAAGACTGTGATACCTTGTCTTCAAAGTGCGCTGTCAAGTACTTTGTGTACACTCTTGGAGAGTGACCTGATGAGAGTCTGCACCTGAGGTACTTTCTGTGAGACTCCCTTATGGGGATGTGGAAATAAGTGTCCTTTAAGTCCAGTGATGCCAACCATTCTTCTTTTTTGGGGTGTTGGCAGAATTAATGACCAAGTTACGATTTTGAACTTTGGCTTTGTTAAGTGCCTGTTTAGTACCCTGAAGTCTAAAACAAGCAGACACTCCCCATTTTCTCTATGGTACCCTTTGCTGTACTAGGACAGGGTCCACTGCCCTTGACAGTAACAGGTTTTGAGAATACAGGTTACTCACCTGTAACAGGAGTTCTAGGAATGGTATATGTTGTTCATCCACACTGTCTGGCAGGTTCCTTGCTACTTTAAATCTTGCCGGAAGGTCTTCAAGCTGGCTCCTCCTGCCCACTCGGGTGGTAAAACTCTCGGCTCCGCCCCATGACGCCATATCTAGCCCGCTGGAAGCCAGGTTGTGCGTTGAAGCCGGGGAGGCCGTGTGGGTCGTGTGGATGAACAACATATACCATTACTAGAACTCCTGTTACAGGTGAGTAACCTGTATTTCTAGGGACATGGATATGTTGTTCATCCACACTGTCTGGCAGACTCCTAGCAGTTCTCTGGGAGGAGGGAGGCAAGGTGCACACCCTACTTGGGAAATAAAACTGGAGAACCGAGGCCCCAAAACCAGCATCCCAGCGTGACTCAAGGTCGATGTGGTAATGGGTGATGAAGGTGTGTGCTACTTCAGGTAGCAGCCCTGCAGATTTCCTGGATAGGGACGTCCCTGGAAGCAGCCACCGATGCAGCAGTATGGCGGGTAGAATGAGCTCTTATCCCTCTGGGAGGCTCCATGCCCGCCAACCTATAGCACAGATCTATGCAGGAAGTGACCCACCTGCTTATCGTCCGCTTGGCTGCAGGTCTGCCAGGTGCGGCTTCAGCGTAGGTGACAAACAGCTGGTGAACCTCTTCCCGAACATCAGCCATCTGCTCCTTGTAGTAAGCGAGCACTCTTCTAGGGTCCAAAGTATGGAGCCTGTATTCGGCCTCTGAGGTGTGACTGGGGTAGAACACCGGCAGAGTCAACACCTGGTTAAGGTGAAACTCCGACACCACCTTCAGAAAGAATTTCGGGTGGGGGTGCAGGACAACCTTGTCCCTGTGGAAGACCAGATAGGGAGACTCAATGGAAAGTGCCTGGAGCTCGCCCATCCTTCTGGCTGACGTGATAGCTACCAAGAAGGCGGTCTTCCACGACAGGTGAGAGATGTCACACCTGTGCACTGGTTCGAATGGCTTGCCCATGAGCTTAGCCAATACCAGCAGTAGATCCCATGGAGGTGGAGGTTCTCACACCGGAGGGGATATGTGGTCAAGGCATTTGAAAAAACGCCCGACCACCTTCTCCTGCGCCATCGACTGCTTCCCGGCCCGCGTCCGGTAAGCAGAGATGGCTGCCAGGTGCACCTAAAGGGTCGCCGAATGAAGCCCTGCTGAGAGAAGGACCACTGGTAGTCCAGAATGCTTGCCAAGGAACAGAAGGAAGGGTCCAGGCTCTTGTCTTGACACCAAATGGAGAATCTCTTCCATTTGAAGGCATAGCATTTTCTGGTCGATTCCTTACAGGATGCCTCAACAACGTTGAGGACCTCGTCAGAAAGACCCAAGGCCTGGAACTCTAGCCACTCAGGAACCAGGCCGTCAGGTGCAGGGACTGAAGGTCCGGATGGAATACCTTCCCCTGATTGACTGAGATCAGGTCCGGGAGGTCTGGAAGCCGCCTCAGGAGCTTGGAACTGAAACTGAGGAGATCTGGATACCAGAACTGGCGGGGCCAGTCTGGGGCTACCAGAATCACCTGGGCCTTGTCCCTCCTCTCCTTGAGAAGCGTCTTGTGGATCAAGGGAAATGGGGGAAAGGCATAGAAGAGGCCCGGGGTCCACGGCCTCGAGAAGGCATCCCCCTGCAGCAAGCCCTGCTGACGGGGGCGGGCATGAAACAGTCTCAGCTTCGCATTCTCCCTGGAGGCAAACAGGTCCACCTGAGGCGTGCCCCAGTGGGAGAACAGATCTTGTACTACCTCCGGCAGGAGAGACCACTCGTGGGACGCAGCCCCTACCCGGCTTAGGGCATCAGCACAGGGCACATGGATGGCAAGGAGATCCACCTCCAGGCTGCGCACGAGTGACAAAATGCGGAGAGCTTCCCTGCAGAGACATGGAGCGCGTCCTGCCCTGGCGGTTTAGGTAGTACATGGTCGTGGTATTGTCCGTCTGGACCTGAACCACTTGACCCCGTAGAAACGGAGCAAAGGCGGTGAGGGCTAGACGAACCACTCGAAGCTCCAGCAGGTTGATGTGGCATCGGGACTCCCGAGGGGACCAGAGGCCATGTGCTCTGTGCTCCCCCAGATGAGCACCCCAACCCATCAAAGAGGCATCGATCGAAAGAGAGACTGTCGGCTCGGGGCGGACAAATGGGATGCCCTCCTGCAGATGTGCTGGAACGGTCCACCACTAGAGAGCGTTCCACATCCCCTGGGTCTCTGTCACTAGCTGATCTAGCAGATCGAGGTGCTGTGACCATTGGCTGGCCAGCCCTCATTGAAGGGGATGCATGTACCAACGGGCCCAATGGACCACGCTGGCGCAGGCCGCCATGAGGCCCGGTAGGCGCAGGAAGTCCCGGGCAGGGTGCAATTGCCCAACCTGAAATGATTGGGTAAAGGAGGAAAGCACCTTGGCCCTGTCCACCGGGAGCTGTACTCTGGCTCGTAGAGAGTCAAGCTCTGCCCCGATAAACTGGATCACCTGCTTTGGCACGAGTTCCGACTTGGCCTCGCTGATGAGGAGGCCAACCTGAGAGCAAACCTGGAGGGCCAGATCTCTGGACTGCTCCACCTCCGTTCTGGAGGGGGCTGCAATCAGCCAGTCATCCAGGTAGGGGTACACCAGGACCCTTTGGCGCTGCAGGAATGCTGTCACCACTGCCATGCATTTGATGAAGACCCTGGGAGCTAAGGAAAGGCCGAAGAGCATGGCCCGGAACTCGTAGAGGGATCCCTCTGCCCTGAAGTTTAGGAATCTCTGGTGGGACGGACTGATTGGGACGTGAAAGAACGCATTCTGGAGGTCCAGAGAACAGAACCACATGCCTCGTTCCAAGGATGGGATTATCTGAGCCAGAGTGACCATCCTGAAGGTCTGAGACCTTAGGATCCTGTTCAGGTCGTGCAGGTCGAGAATGGGGCGGCAGCCCCCCGTCCGTTTTGGGACCAGGAAGTACCTGGACACAAACCCCGGGTCTGGAGGAGGATCCGACACCTTCCTGATCACCTCTTTTTCGGGGAGCAGGGTGATATCGGCTCGGGCAGCCGACAGAGAGGCTGCAGACCTAGTAGCCCCCCTGAGGGGTGACGGCTCGGAAGGGCGGGGCCTGCTCGAATTCCAGGGGCAGGCCCTTTCCTACCACCTCCAACACCCAATAGTCCATGGTGATAACGGACCAGGCGGAAAAGAAGTGGCAGAGCCATCCCCCCCACAGGCGGACCCCAGGGGGGGAGTGACGAGGCTGGGGGCAACACAACTCAACCTGTCACTGGGCAGGCTTAGAGGAGGGACTGGCTGAGGGTCCTCCTGGGTCTTTTCCTCCCTGCTTCTTATTAGAGGAAGCCGCAGGCTTGGGTTTGAGGTGCCAAGCACGAGCCTGCTGGTGCTGGTGCTGTTGGGCCGGACATGCAGCAGGTGCAGAAGGGCGAAAGGACTTATGTTGCTGTTGTCGACGGCCCTTGTCCTTCTGGGCAGAGGTGACCAAGTCCAGAGTGGCATTGGACTTTTCGATCCATGGGAGGTGACCTTCCACTCCAGGGCCGAAGAGGTCAGTCCCCAGGAAGGGGACATCTGCCAGTTTATGCTGGGTATCCGCTGTGAAGGTGGATATCCTCAGCCATGCTCTGCGGTGCATGGCCACCGCGGCCGCAACTGATCTGGCACAGGAGTCTCCTATGTCCAGAGCCGTTTGGAGCTGCTGCTTTGCCACCGCCCTTCCCTGGTCCCGTACCTTCCTGACCGTGGTCTGCAGGTCGGCTGGAAGATGAGGGATCACCTCATCCAGGGAGCCCATGAGGGCGTGGGAGAAGTGTGCCTTCAGCACGGCCGAGCTGGCCTGGCAGAGGCCAAGGGAGGACGCAGCGTACACCCTGCACCCGGCATAGTCCAGCTTTTTGGACTCCTTGTCAGAGGGCTTATCCACATCCCTAGCATTCCCGGAACGCCGGAAAAAGCTATCGGTGACCAACCCCTCGGCGGAGGGGTGTTCCGAGAAACCGGACAAAGAGCCGGTAGGGACCGCATACTTCCTGACCATCCTGGCCAAAGGCACAGGACAGGAAGCAGGCCACTGCCAGAGCTCCAAGGCTGGGTCAACAATGGCTTCAGCCACTGGAAAGGCCTCCGAGGGTGAATTCCCTCGGTCCAGTATCTCCGTTAGGGGATACTTGGCCTGCTTGGATACGGGCTCGAGCTGCATCCCAGTACACTCCGAGATGAGCTGAAGCAGACCCATGAAGGACGACGGGCTTTCGTCCATCGACTGGCCCCCGGAGGACTCCAGGTCAATGGGCTTGGAGAACAGGAAGGAGTCGTTGTCGGACTCCGAAGAGTCCACGAAGAGCTGCCTGGGGCCTGAGCCACCCTCCACCTGCCAAGGATGGTCGGGAGTGAGGGTGACCAACAACCTGTGGGGCAGGCCCTGACCCGACCAGGAGTCCTTGGTCGGCGCCCCCGATTTCTGTTGTGGAGGCGGAGGTTCCACCACAATCGGTAGGGCAGCTGGTTTCGTCCGAACAACTGACTCAGGCTTGGGCTGCCCGACTACAGTGAGGGGTTGTTTCAGCCACTCGGGTGAAAGCCACTTGATGGCCGGGGAAGGCGACGGTGTCGGCTTGTTCCTGGAGAGAAGAAACTGCTGCCACATCAGGTCCTCGTAGCGTCGACGCAATTTGCGCCAAAGCCTCTCCTCTTCCAAGGAGGAAGACGAGGATGAGCGGCGGCGCCGCTTACTTCGGTGCCGAGACCGCCAATGTTGGCGGGATCGGCTGGACCGAGAGGATGTCCGAGACTGAGACCAAGATCCTCTGTGTTTCCGAGGACGGGTCTGGGAAGGAGCGGGTGACACCTGCTCTTCTCTCAGCTCGGAAGCCTTGACCGGGGACTCCGGCACCGGAGGCGCAGGCAAGTCCTCGGTCTCCACCGGGGGAACCAGTGAAGAAGAGTTGTCGGCTTCACCAGTCAACAGCCCGTCCGAAGGGTCGAGAAAAATCTCGACTGCGTCGACGGGTGTCTCAGCCAGCTGACCTGATGGGGACACCGAGAAGCCAGCGGCCTTAGCCGCAACCTCAACCGAAGTCGAGTGTCGACTGTCCGGGGAAGGGGACCTCTCCCGCTTCCACGAACGCAGACGGTGGGACTTACATTTCGAGTCCTTCTTTTTGAACTGAGAAGAATGTCCCGATGGCCCCTCTCCCTTCATGGAAAGGGACTGGCAAAGCCCCTTAAAAGAAGCTGAATAGGAGGTACCCAGAGAGAGCGGGATAAATGCCATGACCGAGGAAGAGGATGATGAGGCCTGTGCCGCCTCCTCCTTGAGGGCGATCATCTGCTTGAGTTGCTCAGCCGAGCCAGCCGCCGCAGTAACTGCTCAACGGGCCTCCTTCGACTTCACCGGCAGGTAGCGCTTCTCAGGGTGCCCAAGCTGTAACCGGGCAGTGCGGTCTTCCAAGATGTTAGCCGAAAACGAACAGCATAACTCGCAGGCCTGCAGGTCATGGTCTAGGCCGAGGCAGTAGACGCACGTGGAGTGCGGATCCGTCCTAGACATTTTCTGCCCACATGGGCACCGCCGAAATCCGGGAGTCGATTTGTCCATCACAGCGGCGAGGGAGTAATTTGACCTAAGTCTTGAAAATTTTAGAATAAGTTTCGGGCGAATTGAAGAATTAGGATCCAGTCTACATGCAAAGCGCTTAAGGAGGGAACCTGAGCTTCCAAGCGGTAAGGAAGATCTGGCGTGATGGGGCGGAACCAAGAGTTTTACCACCTGGGTGGGTGGGAGGAGCCAGCTTGAAGACCTTCCGTCAAGATTTAAAGTGGCAAGGAACCTGCCAGACAGTGTGGATGAACAACATATCCATGTCCGTAGAACTCCTTTTCCAGGAGTTTTCTCTCTACATTGATAGATGGTTTAAAAAACTTTTGTTTTTAATGTGATGATTTTTCCAAGACCGGAAAACTGAGTAGGCCTACCCCCCTCAGGCAGTGGGGAAGTGGCCTGGGGAGACATATCAATTCCTGAGGTACCACTTCTGTGGGTACTGCTGATACAAAGGTGCAACCATGGCCTGGTAAAAAAGCCTGCAGTGAAATGATCTGCCCCGCCTCCCATTCCATACGATTTACTGTAAGGGGAAGCCCTTTCTTTTGCAGAATTGCTACTGTACCTTTTTTCATGTAACTCCAAAGAGGGGATTACCCTCGACTGGGAAATCCATTACCTGAATGAGGTTTGTGACTCACAGCCAGGCAAACCACCTCTGACCCAATGTATTGGTCATCACTCTGGCAAGAGTGTCATTAAAGTCAGCGGCCATTTGAAGCAGAATTTGGCTTCTCACAACCGAATTTAGCTGTTTCAGCTAGGTCATCTGACAGGAAGTCTGAACCCTGACTGCCACAGCAGGGGCTGACTCCCATGGTGACTTTTGGTATTGACACAGGCTTGAAAACGTGGCTGATAAATGTAAATTTTCCTGGCTAGGAGGATAGGATGCCAGAGGTATCTTTGCCGTGTCACAGGCTATAAATTGTACCACTCATTGGTGGGCAAAGTGGGAGAATAAAAATTCATCCCCTCCTTATCCAGCTGATATTTCTTACACACCTTATCAAGAGGGGAAACAGAGTTTGTAGTTTGTAAAATCTTTAAAGTATCTTCCTTGAAGAATATATTCACAGGCAGGAGAAACTTTTAGTGGATGTCAGCCCAATTGTTTCTCACAAATGTGGGGTGTGAAGAATAATCCTCAGATGCCCTGTGGAGCAGGGTGAGACAAACCAGTTTGTGAGCTGGTGGTCAGTTTGGCCACTTGCTTTCAAAATCTGATAGCCAAACCAATATTTGTAATGACCATCCTTTTAAAGGGCTTAAAAATCACTTTGTAGGCAGGTAGCCAAGCTGACCAATAACTTTCAAAATATGGTAGCCAAACCAGTTTTTTAAGTAGCCACTGGCCATCTGGCTACCTGATTTGTCCCACCCTGCTGTGGAGAAAGCCAAACATCATGGTAATCACATATTCCTCCTCTTTAAATAATAGGAGAATTGAGCAGAGGAGACAAGACTGCTTTACAGGGGTCTGATAGCAGGCACAGAAGTCCTCAAATGCTGTCCAGCAGGGGGTTCGGTGTGCCTATTGTCTTTGACTTCTTTGAGGAAACCAGAGAGACAGCCAGTTCAGCAAGCCTCTTAGGAACTGCATGTATACCCGTCTCAGGGGTAGCAGCTACAATAATTGTTGTGGTTTCAGCCACAGTAATTTAGGGTGTCAGCTGGTCAGAGCTAGAGGGACCCTTAGGTGGTGACAGTTTTCTCTTAAGCCTTATCCAGGCATTTTTCAATAGCTTTCTCAGGACATGTAATGCAGATTTCACTCTGCTTGAAAATGTTCATGTCCAGAGTGGCAAAGCAAGACTGTTTGCCCAGCAAAATTTTACCACACTCAAAACATAATTCAAAACCGGGATTACCAGGTTTCTTTTCATTTTTTCTCATATTTTCCATGTAAAAATTTAAATCACTAAAAAAAATGTATTTCTTTAAAGTTTATTTAACATTTGTGGTCAGTTCCGGAACTGATGAGGAACCGATCGGCAACCAGAAACCAAGTAAAAATGAACCGAGGCTATCAGTTCAGGAACCGGTATTAGCAGTTCTTAAAACAAGCTAAAATAAATAAAATTAAACATAACTAATGGAGTTTTTTAGTCAGAAAACTCCGATAAATATCAAATAAACCTCGGTTTACCCCCAGTTAAACCGAACCAGGAGAAACTGAGAAACTCACAATTTAAACACTAAAACTACGAGTTTACCTAAAAATTACAAAAAGTAAAAGGCAGTAAATCAAAGACAAAGAATACTTATATATTTAAGTTTTCACACAACAGAACAAGATGCTAAAGAGAGGATCTCCGAGCATATAGTCTTGACAGGTGGAGAGAGAAATCTGAGGGGGTTAGAACTAAGGCAGTTAGTAGAAGGCAGCATTAGAATAGTGGCATGCACAAAAGATTCATCATTTGCATGTTACATCTCTCTGGGCAACTCTATCTTAAATGGTCACTGCAAGAAGTTATGAATAACTGAGTATAACTGGGGTAAGAATACTGAAGTTGCAGGATGCGGTGACTAAATAGCAGGTGTTTAAAAGCTCACAAATATTACAAGTTTTAACATGTTCTTATTCTAATCTATACCATCAAGACTGAGAACCAGATATTATGGCCTATAAAAACTATTTTGACTTCCTGTGGCTTCCATCCATTACAGAGGAACAAAATCAGAGACTAGTTTCACCCAACTCCCTACTGGAGCTGGAGGCGGCACTGCACATACTAAGTTAGCCAAATGCCCAGGCCCCAATGGCTAACCCACGGAACTTTTTAAAGCCTGCAAAGAGACACTTTAGCCACCATTGTTGCAAGCTTATGCAGCCATACAACAAGGAAAAAGTCCTACCCCATCCTGGCAACTCGCCACCATTTCGGCAATTCTGAAGTCAAATAAGATGTCACATAAACCAGAGTCATACAGACTAATACCAACACTGAATCTTGATTATAAACTCTATATTTATTTATTTAGTTTTTTTATATAGCAGTATTAGTCAGGCAGCTTGAAAAGAATCTCCTAGAGTTACTCCATAAAGATCAAACCAGTTTCATAATGCACCGCCAAACTTGGGAAAATATTAAGAGAACACTTACCCTATCATGCTACGCATCCTGGACTTGGTAGCCAGTTTTGCTGCTTAGCTCAGATGTGGAAAAGGCTTCTGATAGGGTGTTGTGGACATTTTTATATTACACCTTTTACAGGTTTGGCTTTTACCCCCAATTCATTTCTATACTCAAGGCATCGTACCACAACCCTCAAGCTATGGTTCGAACTGATGGCTCACTAGCTACCAGATTTGGCTTATTTCGGCAAACCAGACAAGACTGCCCAATGTCCCCAGCTATTGTCTGCGTTAACTGTGGAGCCTCTGGGCCACACCATACAGCAAAATAACGACACAGCAGGAATTACACATCAAGGTGAAGAGCATCAATTATCCTTCTAAGAAAACGATTTGTTAACTTACTTGAATGAACCTACCAGTTCTTTGCCCCCCTTTATGGGTGGCCTTACTGAATTACAGCTGCCTATCAGGGTACAAGCTGAATACTGACAAAACTGCTACCTTGCAGCTTTACTATCACCCTCCTCCAGACATTACAACCCGCTATCATTTCCAGTGGTACCAGTCTAGTAGTCAGTATTTGTTGCTGTCTGCCACAGTACACGCTACGGTACTATCTATACAGTGCTTCTGAACTGTAGTAATTGTGTTCTCTGCACATTGTTTTATGCTAGTTGTGAATGTTTGTATGACATAATTGTGTTGTATTATGACATGTTCCTGTAACTATATTAGTTGGTCTTGTTATTATAATGGTCATACCTGTATGGTTCCCTCTGTCAACTACTGCACTATCAATGTACTGCACTTACCAGGTCCCCACTGAAAATGGGACTGTCTTGTCTCAGTGGGCCTACCCGGTTACCAAAATTCAACAAATAAAAATAAATAAATAAATAAATATCTGAGGGTACTTATTCCAAGGGATCTAGATACATTATATCAGTAAAATTATCCACCCCTCTAAGCATCAATAAATTTAGATTTAGACTGGTGGGTAGTCATCCCTTTTACATTTTGCAATAGAACTGAAATACTCCGAATGAGCATTCTACCTTGCCTGCTTTATTTATTTTAAACTCTCCCAGTGACTCCACCTTGGGATCAGCTTAATGAATGGGAATAAATGTTTCTCTTGGCTGGAGTACAGCCCAGAAGAAAAAATTACTCACCTTAGTAATGTTGTTTCTTCTAATGGAGTCTTGCTATATTATGACAATTGCAGTTTGTCCCACCATTAGAACTGCTCCGGAGGTGAAAGAGTTAACTTCCATGCCAGGCATGGAGCTTAGAGCGCGAGCTCAGTTAGAGAAGCTCTGTCTGGATAATTTCAAACTGAAACTGTCAGATCTTTACGAGCAAAAACTCACTAAGGTTCTGTGTGGAAGCTGTAACCTACACTAGCCAACTGGCTACCTAAATATTAACACATATTCCTGGTCCCAACACCAAGACTCAAGTCAGGGGACCAGAAAATAAATAAGATAAGATAAAATAAAAACACAACACCCCAAAACCCCAAGAAGGGGTGGAAAAACATATAATGGGCATAAATAAGTGCCAACAGTGGACTGCCCACCCCATACCCAAGTAGAAGTTCTGAGAGGGGCAGGCTGGAGGGGAGGTCACAATATAGCAAGACTCCATTAGAAGAAACAATATTACTAAGGTGAGTAATTTTTTCTTCAAACAACATGAAGTCTTGCTATATTATGACATATGCAGACTACACAGCAGTACCTCCATGGAGGAGGGACAGAACCTACTTAGGAATAGGCTCTGAAGCACGGTTGTGCTTAAATCTAGCATCCCTCCTGGCCTGGATATCCAAGGAGTAATGCTTGGTGAAAGTGTGTACCGCTTTCCAAGTAGCTGTTTGACATATCTCTAAGATAGGGATGTCTCTGGCAGCAGCTAGAGACGCAGCTGTACCTCTGGTAGAGTGAGCCCTCAGGCCTGAAGGGGAACCTTTCCAGTTTCTGATAACAAAACTGGATACAAGAGACAATCCACCTGGCAATGGATCTCTTAGTGGCAGGTTTCCCTTTCCCAACCTCACCATAAGTGAGAAAAGGTTGGAGGGATTCGAACCTATGACCCTTGGTACGCTCTATATAGTAACTAAGGGCCCTCAACATCTAAGCTGTGCCGCCTCCTCTCACCAGAGGAGGAATGGTCAGTGAAGAACACTGGAAGTGAAATAGATTGATTAAGGTGGAAATCTGAAACCACCTTAGGCGAAAACTTCCTGTTAGTCCTGAGGACTACCTTATCCCTGTGGAAGGAAATAAAGTCAGTCTCCACTGACAAGGCTTGTAACTCACTTACGCTCTGGCAGAAGTGATGGCTACTAGAAAACAGTTTTCCAAGTCAAATACTTAAGCTCTGCAGAAGACAGAGGTTCAAAGGGGGGTTGCATCAACTGAACAATGCAAACATTAAGATCCAGGCAGGGCCGGGTCCCTGAAAGGTGGATTAGTGTGAAGTAATCCTTTGAAAAACTTGGAAAATACAGGGTGAGTGGAAAGAGAAGAGGGCTTCCCTGCTGAAATAAAAGCAGAGACAGCTGCCAAATGTACTTTCAGGGTAGCTGGTCTCAGGCCCAAAGAATTAAGATGGACCATATAGTCCAAAACAATGGGCAAATCAGCAGATTCCGGAAATATGCTTCCCAGAGCACCAGATGGAAAACCTTTTCATTTAGAATTATAAGTAGTTTTGGTGGAAGGCTTCCTAGAAGCCTTCAGGATTTCAAGAACACCTTGAGAAAGGTGTAGGTCAGCAACTTCAACTCCTCAAGAGCCAGGCCTTGAGGTTGAGGGATTTTAGATTCGGATACCAAACTCTCCCCTGGGCACAAGATAACAGGTTGTGATTCCTGGGGAGACACAGGGGAAAATGGACTGCTAAGGACAGAAGGAGTGGGTACCAGGGCTGCCTGGCCCAATCTGGAGCAATCAGAATCATCTTGCAAGGCTGGGATCTGATTTTGACTAGCACCTTGAATAGGAGAGGGAAGGGGGAAAAGGCATATAGAAACTTCCCTTCCCAATCTAGGAGAAAGGCATCCAGGGGGACTGAGCCCATCACTGGGGGCCTGCAACAAAACAGTGGAAGTTGGTGATTGTCTGGGGCTGCGAAAAGATCTATCTGAGGGGTGCCCCATCTGGCAAAAACTATCCCCAGTACTTGGGGATCCAGTGACCATTCGTGATGGCCCTGGGAAATCCTGCTGAGAGCATCTGCCAGGATATTGTCCTTTCCTGGGAGGTGAACTGCTATGAGGGAAGCGTCAGGAATAAGCCAGAGACCACAACTTCATTGCCTCGGTGCACAAGGCCAAGACCGAGTGCCCCTTGTTTGTTGATGTACCACATTGTGGTGGTGTTGTCTGTTCGACTTGTACCACTTTGTTCTGAACAGATGCAGAAAACACCTGAAGTGCTAGAAAGACAGCTCTGAGTTCCAACAAATTGATGTGGAGCAGAGATTCCTGAGGGGACCACACTCCCTGGGTGGAGAGGTCGCCCATGTGAGCTCCCCATCCCAGAATGGATGCATCTGTAGTAAGGGTCAAGGAGTGAGATAGAGGGATGAAGGGGACCCCTAGTCTCAAATTGCTCTGATCCTGCCACCACTGAAGGGCCTGGATCAGGGTTCGAGTCACTGGGATCAGCTTGGAAAGGGGATCTTTTCCTTGAGACCAAAAGGCTCTCAAGTGAAACTGAATGTCCCTCATCTGAAATCTTGCTCCTTGCACTACAGCTGTGGAAGCAGCCATGTGTCTTAGGAGCTGTAAGAAATGCCTTGCTGGTCGAGAGACCTGCAAAGTGAAGGAGGAGGCCAGGGCCACTAGGTTCCTTACCCTCTCTAAGGGTAGGAAGGCTCTGGCCCGCTTTGTGTCCAATTCTGCACCTATAAAGGTGAGTACCTGGACAGGTTCCAGAACTGACTTTGGAAGACTGAGCAGAAAACCCAGAGAGGTGAGCAGCTGCTGGGTAACTTGCAGGTGTGATCTGACCTGTTCTGGAGACTGGCTACATGAGCCAGTCGTCTAGGTAGGGAAAGATGGCAATCTTTGCCTTCTTAAATGAGCAACTGCTACTGCTAGACATTTTGTGAATACCCTTGGGGCAGAAGTAAGGCACAAGGGCATTGCTCTGAACTGGTAATGGCCTGAGGGCAGTTCAATCTGAGGTACTTTCCGTGGGAGCTTCTGATTAGAACATGGAAATAGGCATCCTTGAGGTCCAGGAAAGCTAGCCAGTCCCCTGGCCTTAGAGAAGGTAAAATCATTGCCAGAGTCACCATTTTGAATTTTGGTTTCAAAAGGTGCTTGTTCAGATATCTTAGGTCCAAAATGGGCCGCCATTCTCCTGTCTTTTTTGGGGCAAGGAAGTACCTGGAGTATAGACCCTTGCCCTGGTGTAGGGGAGAAACCCTTCCTACAGCTCTGAAAGCCAGGAGGGTTGAGACTTCTGTTTCTAAGGCAAAGGTCTCTAGAGGATTTGCAGGTAGAAAAGATCTGATTCTCATCTTTGGAAATTCTTTGAAGCTGAGAACCAGACCCTGACTTACTACTTCCAGGAACCACTTGTCTGATGTTAGAGACTCCCAGTCCTGAGCAAGTAAGCCAGCCTGCCCCTACAGGTAATGGAGAACTGCCCTGGGCATCCCATCAGGGTGCCTGTTTGGCAGGGGCTTTAGGCTGAGGGTGGGAGCAGGCCTGTTGCACCCTGCCTGCCCTCCCTCTGAAGAACCCCTCTGAGCATAAGCAGAAGAAGCCTGGGTTTGGTAAAAAGGCTTGTGAAAAGGCCTACCTCTACCCCTGGGGGTCTGCCTCTGAGGAGTGGCTTGCCGCTCCTTGGCTTGTGCACTCCTATAAGTTGTTCTATATTCATCCATTTTCTTCATGTAATTCTCTGTCTGCTCCCCAGAGAATTTCCTACCACAGGAAAATCCATAGCCTTAGTCTGGGTATCTTGTGACAAACTAGTACACCTGAGTCAAGCCAACCTACGAAAGGCCACAGATGTAGCCATGACTCTAGAGGATACATCATTAGAATCCACAGCAGCATGGAATTGCACCTTGGATGCCTCAATGCCATCAGCAGCCACCTGCTCCAGCTCCTTGGCAAGCTAGCCAGGGGCCTGTTTGGCCAAAGCCATGACAGTGTCCCATCTAGATTTTTGGTATCTTGCCACATAAGCCATGTAATTTGCTTGTCTGAGTCCCAAGGACGCTGTCATGTATTGTTTTTTAGCCATGGCATCAATCTTCCTGGAGTCCTTGTCAGGAGGATGTGAGGCCAGGGAATGTTAGTCTTATCACAGGCTGCAGCCTGAACTACTCCAACATGACTGCATTGCTGTGAAAGAAAGTCTGTATCAGGTAGATGACAGTGTACCTCCTGTCCATCTTCTTGTCAACAGGAGGCACAGAATTAGGAGCTTTAAAATTGTTATTGTTTGTTTCCTAAATGATTTATGTAAGGGGATAGACAATCTCCTAGACTCTAGGATATCCATCATTTCCCAAAATCAGGTTCCTCTTGCTCATCCACAGCTTCCTCTAATGGGAGCTGGAGGTTTCGCCACCTTTTATAAAACAGAAAGTGAGAAGGGACCCAGAAAGCGTAGGGGGAGATTCTAAAGGTCTGTCTGGGGAGATGTCCGGTTCAATGGGCACATCCAGACTCTCAAAGTCACATTCACACTGTTCATAATCCTCCTCCCCCTCCTCTGGTTCATAAAACTCTTCAATATCATATTCTTGAACCGGTGGAACCGGCCGAACCGACCTTTTACCAGACAGTGGAGGTTCGGACGGAACCGGAGAAAGTGACTGTACAATCTGTATAGCTTTTGCTATTTCTGCAGCAGTTGGAGAAGGAATTTTGGACTCCACACCTGCTGATTTTCTAGTTTTCTTTGCTGGAACTGGCTCCCCAGAGTCAGCTTTACGTCTGCCCGAGGAAGTCTCGCCCTGGTCAGAGGGCACTCCCTCCGGTTCGGTTGGCACCAAACCGGGCTGGCCATCCGGGTCACGGACTTTTTGGCCTCTCGGCTCCCTGGAGCCTGCCAACCTCTTATCCAGGGTGGCTGCAGGAAATTCTTGCAAATCTGGCAGTCTGAATTGAGGTGGTCAAACCCCAGACATAGATTGTTGTGGTGTGTGGGTCAGCCTTGGCAAAGGCTTCCCCACAGACACTACAGTGTTGAAACCCAGTGGGCCCGGTTTTTCTTTTGGGTTTCTCAGACATGATGCCAGCCTAACCAACAAACCTGCCCTTTGAACGGCAGTGCCAGGCAAGACACCCTTATCGGTTCCCAACCGTGTCACGGGTCATGGAAAAAAAACGCAATGAAATCCGTTTTTTTTAGAACCGATAAGAACCGGGAACCGCACTCTAAAAGCTTTAAAATGCTTACTTTTTTAAAGTTTTAAACAACCTGATCAGTTCGAACCGAACCGATAAACATTTACAAGTTCCACACAGACATAAACCTGTCTATTACTTACAATACCACAGACAGAGCTTGAACCGATCGGTTTGCGGTTAAAATAATAATACTCGGGTTGAATTTAACCGAGAAAATACTGTTTAAACCGAGAAATGAACCAAGCAGTAGGAGAAATCTCCGGAGCGACTGTTCAGTGAGGCAGAGTAAAGAATCTGACAGTTTCAGTTTGAAATTATCCAGACAGAGCTTCTCTAACCGAGCTCGAGCTCGCGCTCTAAGCTCCATGCCTGGCATGAAAGTTAACTCTTTCACCTCCGGAGCAGTTCTAATGGTGGGACAAACTGCAACTGTCATAATATAGCAAGACTTCATGTTTTTTGAATTACATTTTGTAAGCCGCAACTGCCCAAACAGCAGGGGGGTTTAGCCCTCCCTAATCTGAAGAATTATTACTGGGTGGCACAGCTCCGTCATATAGGGACTCAGTTACAGGCAGCCTATGATGCCCATTGGAAAACCATGGGAGAATCTTAAGGAAGTCATAGCGGGTACCTCCCTCTAGGGAACAGTTCAGTCAGAAAAAGCTGCTCCACTGTCACTGTGCCAGTGTAAAATCCCAATATCCAGTCGCAAAAAACATGGCACCAGCCACCACAATATATTTAGAAAGATTTATTACTCACAGTTCGGGAGATAACAAACCAAGCAATGCCACGCAGGTGACAACTTTTCCTTCACATATACACAAAGGCCCGACCGGTTTCGCACAAGCCCGCTTCCTCAGGGAGTTCCACAGCAGCTGTTGCGAATCAAGCTAGCGGCAGGAGCTGCGTGAAAGGCAGCAAACTCCATGTATATTGATCCACTGACAGTAATTTTTTCAGGCGATCTGACCACTTGTAGTATCAGCAAAATGCAATTTATTTTTAACCTGGGCACTCAACCCAAACCCCAGGTTGAAAAATAAATTGCATTTTGCTGATACTCATGTTTTTGACTGATCCCTGCAGAGATGCGTGTGTGGCACTTCCTCAGGGAACTGAGAAACCAGCGTGAAACTGCTTGGCTTGTTATCTCCCGAACTGTGAGTAAGAACAGGTTACTCACCTGTAACAGTAGTTCTAGGAGTGGTATATGATCAGGGTAGAATACTGGCATAGTCAACACCTGGTTAAGGTGAAACTCTGACACCACCTTCGGAAGCAGTTTCGGGTGGGGGCGCAAGACAACTTTGTCCCTGTGGAAGACCAGATAAGGAAGTCCACCGAAAATGCCTGGAGCTTCCCTGTCCTTCTGGCTGACGTGATAGCCACCAGGAAGGCCGTCTTCCACGACAAGTGTGACAACTCACACTTGTGCATGGATTCGAATGGCTTGCCCATGAGCTCTGCCAGTACCAGCGGTAAATCCCCACGGAGGTGGAGGGTCACGCACCAGAGGGGATATGTGATCCAGGACTTTGAAAAAGTGCCCGACCACTGTCTCCTGCGCCAACGTCGGCTGACCAGCCTGCGCCTGGTAAGCAGAAATGGCTGCGAGGTGCACCCTAAGGGTCGATGACCGTAGATCCCCTTTGGAAAGAGACCAAAGGCAGTCAAGAATGTCAGCCACGGGACAGGACAGAGGGTCCAGGCCCTTGTCCTGACACCAAATGGAAAACCACTTCCATTTGAAGGCATAACACTCCCTGGTCGATTCCCTTCTAGATGCCTCCACCACAATGTAGACATCTTCGGAAAGACCCAAAGCCTGGAGCTCTAGCTGCTCAGGTACCAGGCTGTGAGGTGCAGGGACTGAAGGTCCGGATGGTATACCTTCCTCTGACTGAGTGATATCAGGTTCGGATGTGTACAAAGCCGCTCCAGGGGCCTGCAGCTGAGGTGGAGGAGATACGGATACCAGAACTGGCGTGGCCTGTCTGGGGCTACCAGGATCACCTTCGCCTTGTCCCTCCTCACCTTGAGGAGCACCCTGTGGATCAAGGGAAATGGAGGGAAGGCGTAGATGAGGCCTAGGGTCCACGGCCTCAAGAAGGCATCACCCTGCAGCGAACCCTGCTGAGAGGGGCGGGCATGAAACAGCCTCAGCTTGTTGTTTTCCCTGGAGGCAAACAGGTCCACCATCGGTTTGCCCCAATGGGAGAACAGGCTGAAAGCTACCTCTGGATGAAGAGACCACTCATGGGATGTCTGGCCTAGACGGCTGAGAGCATCCGCCAGATGGTTTGAGGCTCCTGCCACATGGATGGCTAGGAGATCTGCCTCCAATCGGCCCATGAGGGTCCAGATGCAGAGTGCCTCCTTGCACAGCAGATGGGAGTGTGTGCCACCCTGAATGTTGAGGTAGTTCATGGTCGTGGTATTGTCCGTTTGGACTTGAACCACTTGACCCCAGAGCTGAGGAGTGAAAGCTGACAGTACCAGTCTGACTGCTCTGAGCTCCAACAGGTTGATGTGGCATCGGGACTCCTAGGGGGTCCAGAGCCCATGGGCCCTTTTGTCCCCGATGTGGGCTCCCCAGCCCATGAGAGAGGCATCGGTCGTAAGAACGACCGTCGGCACGAGGTGGACAAACAGGATCCCTTCCTGCAACCAGTCTGGGGCGGTCCACCATTGGAGAGCGTCCCACGTATTCTGGGTTACAGTGACCAGCTGGTCAAATTGACTGTGGCACTGAGACAGCTCCCACTGAAGGGGGTGCATGTGCCACCGGGCCCAATGGACCACCGAGGTGCACACTGCCATGTAACTCAGAAGGTGCAGAAAGTCCCGGGCAGGGCGCAAGTGCCCAACCAGAAATGATTGGGCAAAGGAGGAAAGAACCTCCGCCCTGTCCGCTGGGAGTCAAGCTCTGTCTTGACAAGAGTCGAGCTCTGCCCCAATGAAGCCCATCACCTGAGAACGCAAGAGTTCCAATTTGGCCTCGTTGATTAGGAGACCAAGTTGGAAGCAGGTCTGGAGGGCCAGATCCCTGGATATCTCCACCTCCTGTAGGGAGCGACCTGCTAGAAGCCAGACGTTGAGGTAGGGGTAAATTCTGACCCCCCGACGTGGTAGATGGGCCGCC
This sequence comes from Neoceratodus forsteri, assembly GCA_016271365.2. Classification (NCBI taxonomy): domain Eukaryota; kingdom Metazoa; phylum Chordata; order Ceratodontiformes; family Ceratodontidae; genus Neoceratodus; species Neoceratodus forsteri. Next base: position 206,487,297 of record JADMNL010000030.1, read on the forward strand.
ACCACTGTAATGCATTTCGTGAAGACCCAGGGGGCCAATGGCAGGCTGAACGGCATGACTCAGAACTCATACAGGGTCCCCTCGACCCTGAAGTGGAGGAACCGCTGATGGGATGGACAGATTGGGACATGAAAGAACACGTCCTGCAGATCCAGTGAACAAAACCACATGTTTCGCTCCAAGGATGGAATGATCTGGGACAGAGTGACCATCCAAAAGGTGCGAGACATGAGATATTGATTCAGGTCATGGAGATCAAGAATGGGGTGCCAGCCCCCCTGTCCGCTTGGGCACTACGAGGTACCTGGAGACAAAGCCTGGGTCTGCTGAAGGATCTGCCACGGGAGCTATTGCATCCTTGAAGAGGAGCTGAGCAACTTTGTCTCAAAAAGCCAACTGGGTGTCAGCGGATATCCCTTTCCTCTCAAGAGGCATGGGCTCGGCTGGGAGGGTACTGCTCGAACTCTAGAGGCAGTCCCTGACCGACCACTTCGGGAACCCACCTGTCCGAAGTGACAGTGGACCAGGTGGAAGGAAGTGGCGGAGCCGGCCCCCACGGAAGGACCCAGAGCTATCATGATGGAAGAAGGCGTGGCAGCCCCCATCTTGTCACTGAGCAGGCTTGGAGGAGGATCCAGGACCTGAGCCTCGGCCTCCTTTATGGGCCTGTTGGGGTCCAGGCTTGGGCCGAGTGTGCCAGGCTTGAGCCTGCTGCTGATGCTGCTTGTCACCGTTGGAAGGAGGACTGCTGAGCTGCAGGGGAAGAGTGCCGAAAGGGCTTCTTCTTCTGCTGGTTCTTGCCTGAAGAACCCTTGGCAGAAGTAGCATCCAAGGTGGCACTGGACTGCTCTATGCGCTGAAGGTGACCGGTCACTCCTGGGCTGAACAAGTCAGTCCCAAGAAAGGGCATCAGCTAATTTGTGTTGAATATCTGCTGGGAAGGAGGAGAGCCTCAGCCAAGCCCTGTGGTGACAGGCAACTGCAGCAGCCATCGAGCGGGCACAGGAGTCCCCAATGTCCAGGCCATCTGGAGCTGCTGTTTGGCAACAGCTCGGCCCTGGTCTCAGACTTGCTTGACCGTGGTTTGCATGTCCATGGGGAGATGTGAGAGTACTTTGTCTAATGACCCAAGGAGGGCATGAGAGAAATGTGCCATTACAACGGCCGAATTTGCCTGATGAAGGCCCAAGGAGGAAGCTGCATAGACCTTCCTTGCCAAATGGTCCAAGAGCTTGGACTCTTTGTCGAGAGGTCGGTCAGTGTTGGCAGAACTGCCAGTACGCCTGAACACAGAGGTGGTCACCAGGCTCTCGGCTGAAGGGTGCTCTGTGAACCCCGCAAGGGACCCTATGGGAACCGTGTACTTGCAGGCCATGCGGGCAGACGGTGCTGGACAACAGGCAGGATGCTGCCAGAGTTCGAGTGCCAGACCAACAATGGCCTCGGCCACAGGAAAGGCCTCCGTCGGGGAGCCCTCTTTTAAAGATGTCCGTAAGAGGGTACTCTGCCTTTTTCTGGATGGGTTCTGGGGCACCCTGTGGACTCAGAGATGAGGCGAAGGATCCCTTGGAAGGAGGAAGGACCTTCCTCCATCCCTAGGCCAACAGACGACCCATCATCCCCAGGATGAGAGCGAAGCTCGGTGACATCCGAATCCGAGGAGTTGGGATACAGCGGCCTGCCGCCCAAATCACCCTCGACACGCCAAGGGCGGTCAGGGGTGACCGTGACCAATAAACGCCAGGGAAGCCTGGTGTCCAGTCTTTCTTCTTTCGAAGGAGCCCCTCCCATAGGCTGCTTAGGCGGCAGTTCCACCACAATAGGTAGAGAGGCTGGTTGAGGCCGAAGAGGTGGATTTGCTCCAGAGGGGTTGGCTTTGGCCTAGGAGGCGAAAGCCAAGTAATGGCCAGGGAAAGAGCCGGAGTTGGCTTGTGCCCGGACAAGATCAGCTGTTGCCACATGAGGTCCTCGTAGCGCCGGAGTTTCCGTCAGAGCCTCTCCTCATCCAAGGAGGACAAGGACGACCGATGGCGTTGCCTCTTCTTAGAGCGTTTATGGCTCTTCCTCGGCCTGCCGGTCGAGGAGGTTCTAGACCTCGACCGAGATCAGGATGGCCAACTCGGTCGCTTCCGAGACACCGGCAGGACCGGTGACTTCTGGGGGTCTGGAACCGGGTCCTCGATGGGAACACCAGCGGGCTGGGTCTCCTCACCAGGGAAGACAAGGACCGGAGTCCTTTCCAAGGAGTCGTCGACCGGAGCCGGCGACAGTGGGTCAATGGGGTCGATGACAATCTCGACCTCATCGACTGCATCTTCGGTCGTCTGGCTCGATGGAAGGTCTGAAAAGCCAGCGGCCGAAGAAGCGATCTCGACCAAAGTCGAGACCGTGATGCTCTTGGGACTGGGACCTCTCTGTCCTAAGAGCACTTTCGACGAGACGAAGGTTTACTTCGGTTCCTTCTCCCGCTTACGGGATCGGGAGGAGTGTGAGCCCGCAGGTGCCTCTCCCCGGGTGGGAAGAGACTGGCACAACTCCCTGAAGGAGCCCGAAAAAGTAGAGCCTAGGTCAAGAGGAATGAAGAAGCCCCGGGTGTCGGTGGCACAAGCCGCTTCTTCATCAAATGCCATCATGCGTTCCAATTGTTCATCGGAGCCCGCGGCCACGGAAACCTCCAACCTAGCCTTCTTGGACTTCACCAAAGGGTTCCTTTTCTCTGGTCTCCCCAACTTTAAGCGTGCCAGGTGGTCATCCAGAATGTTGGGATGGAAGGCCAAGCAAAGCTGCAGGGCGAGTGCCATGGCGACACCTAGGCAGCAGGCATGTGAGATGGGGATCGCTCGTGACATCTTCGGCGTAAAGGACATCGGGCGTAAATCTGGGGAAGATTTTTCTTCATAATCGAAGACGCAAAGCGCAATCGCTAACTCGAATCTAGTTTTAATTTCGTAACCAAGTTTTGAAAGCCAGGGCCTACAAAATGTGTGAGCACGAGGGAGGCAACCTGAATCTTCCAGCAGAAAGGAAGATCTGGCGTGACGGGGTGGAGCTGCTGTATATACCACCCGGGTGGGTGGGAGGAGCCAGCTTGAAGACTTCCAGCGATTCTTAAAGGGGAAAGGGACATGCCAATAAGTGTGGATGACAGATCCTCCAACTGTACCGTTTTTGTTGGTACAATACAGTATTTTGTCATCTGGTACCAGATCCTGCCTGCATTGTACCATGTACTGAATTTGCTGCCTCGCCATGTCTTCAATTTAATTTTAATTGGCCCATAGCACTCAGCCAGGACACGGTCTGAGGCGGGGAACATCCTGGTGCCCATGGTAACCACTGAGCACACCACTGTGCTGCACTACTGTGGCACCACTGGCAAAGGGCTCCTCAACAACGCTCGCTGACCCCCAGAGCACTAGAGTGTGCCTGCCTGCTCTGCACAGCCTTCCTTGCTTGCCAGTGCCCTAGACGTTAGTTTCCCTGACCTGACGTTCCAGATTTGGTGGGACCTAGTGTCAGACTTAGTTTGGCAGTGCTTCTGTCCCAGTAACAGTCGCGGGACGCGGTGGACCAGTTATTATTTTCTGATCATCGGATGGTGGAATCTCCTTGTTGGTGTGTGCTTGGATGGATTAAAAAAAACGGTCGAGTCAACATCACGGGCACTGCCACTTGATAGCGAGTGGACATCGCTGGAGCAGCTGAGCGGGAGGAGTGTATCTAGTGTGTTCCCAGCACCTACTACCCCGACTTGAATCTGACTTGTTTGGACCACAGGCAGCAAACTGAGCACATCAAGCTCCACAGGTATCTTTTTACTTAACTTCTTGAAATATTGTGATGCAGCCCCCAGACTACTAAAAGTTTCCTATTCATCCACCTAAGTCTTACTGTCTGACATCCCTGAGGGCCTGCCTGGCCCAGTGAGGTAAAAAGAAAACTAAGCTAAAAAAGCATGCAGCTGGGACGGCGGCTCTGGGTGAGTGGCGGAAGGGCCAGACAGGCAGCATAAAGTTAGCCCCATCCTCTTCTGCACGGTTCGGTATAGTATGACATCCCACCCGGGCCCTCCCTGCAAACAGCACTCCCGCTGCTGAGATGACAGGAATGTCACTGTCCACGGAGCTGTATTGCAAACGCAAGATTCCTGGCACTAGTAGATCTGTGGACCGGGGTGCTGAAGTTGGTCGGATGGCAGAAAATCTCTCCATGCCAGCCTTTCTCACACAGTAGCAAGCCGAGCTCGCCATCAGCAAACTGGGGGGGGGGGGCCTCCCCCACTCACTGTAGATACAGAAGTGTACCTGATAGGGAATTGCTAGTCTAGTAAGTAGGGTAGCAATTCATTTTGTTGACAGAGAAGTTGACTGTATTAGTCTGTGGAAATGTTAGTAGTAAATTCCTAAATGTTAGGAAGCGTGAAGAGGGAAGCGGAAAAGACTATATACAAATAAAACAGAAAAAACTAAAGTGTGATGATGGCAGCCAGTATTTTATAACTTGTGCCACTAATTGAGTTGGTTTGCTAAATGGGTGGGGGTTGGGGGTCTTGGGAAAGATGCATCAAAAGTGTGTTTTATCTTCAATAAAAGCCCCAAAACTCCCCACAGAGCATCCAAACCCCCAGAGCTTGGGGGCCTGGCGGCTCTCAGACCCCCGGCTTTAATATGCGCCCCCCCCCCCACTCACTGAAACACAGAAGTGTACCTATTTTGACTAATGAAATGTTGAGGGTCTGGGATGAACAACATATCCACGATCCTAGAATAAATCTTTCTAAATATGTTGTGGTGACTGTTGACATGTTTTTTTGCGACTGGACCTCCCTCTTGGGGTCTGACAAATGCACATGTAATCTAAACTTTAGCACACCCTCTTAGCATGCATCTCTCAATATTTTAAGCACTTTACATTGTCTGCCATATAAAATTTGTTCCACTTTACTGTTTTATAGTTTCTCTGGTTTGGTTCACTGTTTTAGAGGTCCTGCACTGCTGAAATGACTGATACAGTTCCTCAAGTTTTTGCTAATGCTGGCATGAAAGCATGTAATTTATTGTCTCCTGAATTGCTGTTTCCTCTGTCTGTAACTCTCCCGGGTCATGCCTGAAACTAGGCAAAGTTTTGTCTAGTACACTCACCCGAAAAAACAAAAACAAAAAAAAACAAATAAACAAGCTATTGCATTAGGCAAGAAAGCAAAACAAAGAGAAAGAAAAAAACTCCATGATTCTCAACGGAAGTGGCCGAGAAGGTAAGAGCGAAAAGGGAGACTTTCAGGAAGTACAGGGCAACACAGAGGGAAGAAGAAAGGGAACTATATCTGGAAAAGCAGAAGAAGGCGGGGAAAGCAGTCAGGAGCACAAAGGCGCAGAGAAGAAACAAATTCTTGTCAGATCCACCACGGCTGCATAATGAAGTTTGTGAAGAAAATGGGCAGACTAGGATGGCCCCTGTTGTCCTTACCTAGTGTCAAATTGTATGTTTATGAGGGTAATGTCAGTTGCTTTGGAAAATATGGAATGTTAAAACAGCAAGAGCTATCTTTTCTGTGTCATATTGCCAATTCTGATGGTAAATTCTGTTTAAATTACACTAAGACTAGATGTAATTAAATATATTGTTACAAAACAAGGGCACTTAACATCACCTGCTGAAAGCCAGGAGATTAGCTGGGATAAATAACGGTGTGCTAAAGACTCATATTTAGTCCATTGTGTGATCCCTGCCATGGTACTGCTAGGTGCAAGATCTTAAGGAGCCGTTAATCACACCCGGGCATCTGGAACAATGGCAAACATTAAAAGAAATTAACATGCTCAGTTATTCCAGAGAACACTAGCACTGCTATGAAATCCTTTCTCTGCACTTACTGCCCCCCTTGACAAATTACCTAGGTCTTGTACGACTGAAGCCTCACGACCTCCACCACCTACAACCAAGTATACACTACCACTGCAATGATGCTAGCCCACACACAACTGAAACATATAAAGGTGATGCAGAAGGTGACTAGGGGTCCATGTAGTACACCCATTTTTGTTTCTGTGGCAGTTGCTGAAAGAGCAGCTGACATCAGCAAAACAATGTATTTTTCTTGCCCTCCTGTGGGCTAACAGCACCCTGGTTGGATCATTTCAGTGAAGTTTTATGCTTTTCTTGGGTGCAAGAAGAGGTGGGGTGGGCTACACTGTGGAGGCAACCAAGTAAAGCAACAAATTATTTTCGGTAAATTGCTACATGAAAATATAATTTCAGAGATGTAACTGTGGAACACATTCCCGTTGTGTTTTGATTACAATGTCTTCTCATACCCCAGTAGGATGACTGGATGGAGTCCCATAGCTGGCGGAGAACATAAAGGCTTAAAATCTGAATTGTTTTCATAGTTAATATGATCATTTAGCACTTGTTTACATTTCTGTGTGCCAGACTCCACCAAGCTATGAAACTGGGCAGAAATAAAGAACCCCAGTAAAAACAAGATGTTGCATCTCAGTAGATTGTCCAATGAACTGCAAAATAAAGTAAACAATTTAAAGATGCATTTTATACTGCAAATATATTACAATGCATCTTGCAGGTTATCAGTGCCACAAATGGGTTCCCATTTTATTTTATTTTTGTCAGTTAATCCTTTTTAGTGCAGAATACACAACTGATTATTGCAGTACAGGGCCATGAGAGCCATTCCTCTGTTATAGTGTATACTATGGGTTCCTATTATAAATGGAAAGAGATGGCAAGTTCAGCTGAAGTTAATGTGGCAAAGAGTTGTTCTTTAGTTCTCACTTTGTCCTCCCGAGAAGGTCACTGTGCCGCACCTCATCTTATACTTGGCTTTCCAGGGGGTGCTTCTCATATAAGATAAGAAACCCTTTGAGAACGCCTGTGCGTGGAGCAAGCTGTCGGCTTTGCTGCACCTTGGGCATGTAGGACAGCAATTTTAAAGAGCAGATGTATAGTAATTTGTTGTATTTTTATTGCAGGTTTTACCCTTGTCTTTGAAGATGTGTCACCGGCTACTGTTTACTGAAGCATGTCCCTCGGCAACCCATTCCTGATAGTCACCACTCTGAGCTCTTATTAGTCTCAGAAGCTCTCATCTGTTTAAAAAAAAAATACGTCTATTCCCATGCTGAAAGACCGAGCTGAGATTACATCAAAACCAGTATTGTGCTCTGACATCTATGCACGCTCATGATCTGACGTAATCTCTGCTCATTCTTGGCTGTATTCGTGGACGCGCTGTGATGCAGCTCGACCGTCATTTCAGTCCTCTATGTTTTACGTTTGTGTTAGTTGTGCTGACTGACTAAATCCGCTTTTGAATGTCCCCAATTTTCACTCATTCAGTCCCTTACCTCAATCCCCCCCCCATTACCACACACATGTACGCATGCAGGTCTGCTATTTTGTTTACTCATTATGCATTACATGCATTGCAAAGGGAATTTGCGTCTGCACTTTTTAATTATTGTTTTTTTTGGTGTCTGCAAGTTATTTGGCTCGAGTCCTAAATATTCACACACACAAAGACGACGTAGGCTGGCACCTGTCTGATATCCATTTTATATATTTTCTGGTTGAGGACATTCAAAAGCAGATTCAGTCAGTCAGCACAACTAACACTCTGACTCTGCATCCAAAGAAGTAGATTTTACATTCCATCATGGAAATTGGGTAGCACTGTGTCTAAAAATAAAATACCTGTCATCACCAGCGATCTCACTGCGGTTCCAAGATGATCGCAGGGATTACGACACAAAGAAATACACATTATGTCACTATGCTATGACCAGCCTAATTAGGTAAATGGGGGGACCTAAGACATAGAGGACTGAAATTACAATAGTCCATCACTATCCTGTTATCTCATAAGTGCATCATTTCAAAAGAGTGCAAATTAATTTTACACTTTCATTAAGAAACGACATTCAGTGAGGACTTCTGAGTGGCATCTAGCTCGCTGCAGCTTGCATCCGTTCATAAAAAAATGGACAATGTAGATAAGATTTGATTTTGTTCTTATCACAGAAAAAAACTGCAGCGCTGTGACAACCAGTAAATAGACATTTAAATCATGATGCAGCTGACAGCTACAAGCAGCAGTCTCCCTGTGGTTTGAACTGACATGCTGAAATGACAGCCGAGCTGTAACTGTTAGTAAAGATTTCAATTTACCACAAGTATTTAAAAATTACAGAAAAACACCACAAGACCAACACCTTACTGAAGAACTCACTTTATTGATCAGACAGGGTAAAAATGTCACTGAACTATGTGGATCGGTCACTGTGGTGTCACTGACTTATGACAGCAGCTTCAACAGTTCTCTCGCGCTGCTCCCACCAGCATCACAGCGCGTCCACGAATACAGCCAAGAACGGGCAGAGATTACATCAGATCATGAGCGTGCATAGATGTCAGAGCAGAATACTAGTTTTGACATCATCTCAGCTCAGCTGATCTAAGACTCTGTCCCTTCATGGCAAGAGTTGGGCACGGAGCTGAATCAGTAGTGAAAAGGATAGGATCAGGAGACAGTGGCTCCTTAACAGAATGGTTACTGGCTGCCCTCCTGCTCACCTAGCTGTGGAAATCGACATCTGCTGCTGGCAGTAGACTATGGGGAAACACGCTTTTTACTGCAGCAGTGGGCAGAGCTGGCAGCTGTCTTGAGAGCTCTGCAAAACGGAGTCACCAGATCTGATCCAACAACAAAGTTGAAGACACATCATGATCACTCTGCAAGTTGGAGCACTCCACTTGGTAGTTGTCCGCAGGTGCTCTACTTTATATTTTTTGTCAGTTCCAATACAGCCTGCTATGCTTTGCAAAACTATTGAATATGCTAATCGATGGAAACATTTGTAGGTTTGCATTCACGATACCTCTCTAGTACCTTGTATTGCTGCCACAGCCACCACGAGAATCAGAAGACAAAATCCCTACACCTAGTGCTGGGTTACCCTTGACTGGAAAAGGGAGTTTCAAGAGGTAGTTATTGCACTGTTTCAGTGCATATATATCTGCTGTACAGCCATAGGGATAAAAAAAAAAATACCTTCAGTTTCTTGTTTTGCTCCCGCTGCCACCGTACATTTAAAAACAATTGAGAAATGCCCGATACCAACTGCTGGGTCACATGGGGATGCTGGGTAAGGTAAGAAACATATAGCTTCTTGTTTTGTCTGGGAGCACTGTTAGCACTTTGAACATGATGGTGTTTTAGTGCACTTTAGAGGCCACATGACAGGATTTCATATGGAAGCATGTAGGATAACAGTATCATTGTTGTCACCAGTAAAGGCCCCCGAGGTAGGTGACAGAAAGGAATTCAGACTGCATTAGAGCCCTCTGAATTCAAACACCATTTAATTAAATCTACAGGAACAGAAACTGTATTACTTTTTCTCCTAGTTCATACCATATATCGCAGCTTTCTGCAGTCAGTGAAAAGAAAAGCAAGTCAGCTCTTATCGTAAAATGCAGAATGCGGAAAACATCAAATTCATACCGCAGATCGTGGCTTTCTGCAGTCAGTGTAAAGAAAAGCAAGTCAGTGCTGATTCTAAAACGCAGAATGCTGAATACATCAAGATTGCTCTCTCTGGGGCTGCATCCGATTTTTTACTTCAGAACTGAAGGGTACAAAAAAATGCCCATAACAAAAAAAAAAAAACGCCCACTGTGATATAGTGCAGTGTCGCAGTCAATAGGGACAACATGGACGGATTGCTTCTTGGGGGAAGGTTAGGTGGAGGAAAAACAGTTCCATGGATGGAAAACATGATGTCAGCCCTTTTCTACATGCAAAACGTCTGCAGGGCTCCGCCCATGCAGCCGTAGAAATAGCCCAAGCAAAAACAAAAGGCAACACAAACATTTTCAGGTACATTAGTGAAAGAAAAAAGACTAAGGGCCAGATACTCAAAACTTTGCTCCGGGGCTAAATTAGCACTACCTGGTTAGCCCGGAGCACAAAGCAAGCTATATTCAAAAGGAATAGCCCAGGGCAAACAGCCTTTGAATATAGCATGGGAATGAGGCTGAACAACCTGGGCTGGAAGTGCAGGGCAAACGTAGCCCTGTAATATGACAGCTCTGAATATAGCAACCAGTAAGTGCAGCCCACAACAGCAACACAGTGCACAGCGATGTGAAGGTAGGAAGAGGCGACCTATGTGGCCAATGTGTGTTCCAGCAAATGCGTGGACCCAGTACAGCTGCAGGGAGCAGCCTATGAGACAGTACAGTAAAAACAGTATAATATTCCCCCGAACTGCTTATGGAGCTAACGTAGTTGCACAGGATTAGCATGGAGCTAAGCTGTTTTCCTGGTGCAAACATGTTTGCCCGGTGCTAAACTTTGCCATATTCAAAATGGACATGCAAATGAGCCTACTTCGGTAGTCTCTGGGCAAACAGCCACATTAGCATCTCATTATGCCCTGATTTGCATTCAGTTTGCACAGCGTTACTGCAGGGTACCACAACTCCACCTGTAGGTCAGTCTGGAAGTACAGGGGCTGGCCAAGTCCGACCGCAGCTCCACCTGTAGGTCAATCAGGCAGTGCATGATGATAGCTGCACGCCACTTGTAAACAGCACAGCATAGCATAGCATATCGTACCCCAGGGGACAACACAGCATAGGCACAGGTGGTGGTGGTGCTGCATGCAACTGTCACACTGTAGGTCATGCTACAGAACACAGCAGACACTACAGTAGCAAGGGGGCTGGTAGTGTGAGGGACACAGCAATGCCTTGGAATGTAGGGCAGTGATGACCACTGCACTGTACACAGTGACAGGCCCAGCTTGCAGGTGATTACTGACAGTGGACAGTACTGTTACGCTGTTGTGTGATCCACAGATGCTGCACCTGTAGCATGGGATGCTCACAGTGACATATACATGGCTGGCTGTGTGTGCTGTGGCATCTGTTCAATTGTGCGATATGTGGCTGGGGGGGGCACGCAAGATCCGACAGGCACACAGGTGGTGGGGTATTCCCACTACTGGCCCATGTGCACTGCATGATGTGTCCCAGCCTTGTGGCCACACCTGGGCTATGGTGAGGTCTGGCCACCTGTACACCCTCCCCTCAATGGCCACCATGCTCACAGTTCTGCATGTGTGTGCTGGCATCTGTTGGTCACCACAAATGTATGGTCTGCAGGTGTGTGCTGTATGGCCACACTACCATGATGTCCCACTGTGGGCCGAATCACCCCTTACTGCCTGGCATGGCTGGGACTGGTGGCAGCTGTTGGCATCATAGTGGTGCCATCAGAGAGCAGCATGTGTCCTCCATGTCTGGTATTTTCTAAGTGTCAAACTCCTATGTTAGGGTCGCGCAAGCCGCGCAAAAGCTGCGCATAGCAACAATGTTGTGCAAAGCTGTTTGCTCAGGGTGAAGACAGCTTTTCCTGGGCCGTAATTTGTACTGCGCAAAGGGCCGCACTAAGTCGCGCTAAACAACTTAGCGCGGCACTAGCCGATGAATATCCCATAGCGCCTGTATTCATGTTCAGTGTGCCCCTTGCATATAATTCTGGTTTGCCCGGCGCTAATGCGATTTGCGTGCGCTATTTGGCCTTTTGAATATAGCAGACCCGCGCTATACCCGCACAGCCGGTTTTCGCACCGCGTAAAGCTTTGAATATCGGGGCCTATGGGTGGGATTGTGAGAATAAAAAGTGAAGGAGGGAAGTGTGCTGAAGGGGACAAGAAAAAGAAGAAATCCTGAACAAATATTTTTGTTCCGTATTCACAGAAGAGGGGCAAGGGGAGGGACCACAGTTAGGCGACAGAAGAACCAGTGGGAGGGAGGTGGACACCAGTCCATTTATGAAGGAGAGAGTCCTAAAGGAACTCACTAATCTAAAGGTGGACAAGGCAATGGAGCTAGATGGAATACAAAGTACAGTTACATAAGAACTTACTGTAACAGTAGCTCTTCGAGAACAGCTCTTGCAGCAGGTTACACCATTAGGACTGAAGCCGGCAGGCACCAGGACACTACGGAAATTTTCTAGCTAGCAGTATTCAGCAGGGACCACCTCTGACGTCGGTCCTGCCCCCGACGTCAGGCGTAGTACATATGGAGGCAGTCCCCCATAATCCTCAGTTCTCCCGCCGGAGACTCCCGGCCGCTGTATGACATCAGAAGAGGAGACGAAGGATCCGCCATAAAATGGCAAAACAAGGCATCAGTAAATGCCCTATCCTAGGAGAAGGATGCTTTGACTACGACCTACCTCCAGCGGGGATGGTGGGAGGGAAAGTACATGCTGCAAGAGCTATTCTCGGAAGATCTGCTGTTTTGGTAAGTTCTTACGTAGCTGTACTATCTTACTTTGAGAAACAGCTCTTGCAGCAGGTTACACCATTAGGACTGATTCCCAAGCAATACTGGTAATCACACACCATCGGGAGGAGAAAAGGTAGAAATCCTCGAGTTACCTCGAGCCTAGGACAGAAGTCCTTGAAGGACTGCTAGACCGAACCCTACTCTTCGCCTCGATGCAATGTCCAGGCTATAATGCCTGATGAAAGTGTGTACGGAGCTCCAAGTAGCTGCAGCACAAATAGTTGAGGTGGACACATTCCTTAAAGCCGCAAAAGAGGTAGCCACCCCTCTGTGGAATGACTCTTAACCACGCCCGGTAAGGGTTTGCTGCGCTTCTGATAACAAAATGTAATGCACTGAATAAGACACCTGGACAGCGACTGCTTTGAGACACGAACTCCCATCATCCTGTGGGCAAATGAGACGAAAAGGTGGTCCGACTTTTGGTGGTGTTTGGTTCTGGTCAGGTAGTATCTGAGACACCTATGCACATCAAGTGTGTGCAGAACGGCTTCTCCTCGATTAGAGTATTTCGGAAAATACACTGGTAGATCAATGTTCTAATTAAGGGTGAGAGCTGAGACCATCTTAGGCAGAAATTTAGGATTAGTCCTTAGGGATACCCTGTCTTGGTGGAAAACCAAATAAGGTTCTTTGCACAAAGTGCATGCATCTCAGAAATTCTTCTGGCCAAAGTAACGGCAACTGAAAATAACGTTTTCCAAGAGAGAAAACGCAGCTTGCAATCCACGGCTGGTTCAAAAGGTGGCAGCGTGAGCCGTTCCAGGACGAAGGGTAGATCCCATGGTGGGACTGGATCCTTAGTCGGGGGCCTAAGGTGGAGGACACCCCTCAAGAAGGCACATGTCGTGTCCAGTTGAGCCACAGTGCTACTCACAGGGACGTGGTAGGCTGAAATGGCACAAAGGTGTACCTTAATCAAGGAGTAAGCCAGGCCGGAGTGGAAAAGGGACAGCAGATAATCCAGTATCAGCTTTTCTGGACAGTTCAAAGGCGAAGACCGCGCGCTTGAACCCATAAGCAAAACCTGCGCCACTTCATGGCATAGGTCGCATGGGTAGCCAGTTTCCTAGCGGCAGTAAGAACGTCTGCCATCTCTTGCGAGACCCCGTATCACATCATGGCTATGTCTCTAGGAGCCAAGCATGCAGGTTCAGGGAACATAGGTCCGGATGGACTAAGGAACCCACCTCCTGAGACAGCAAATGGGAGCTGATTGGTAGAGGTACTGGAGGTTCCTGGGATAGCTGATGCAAGAGAGGGAACCAGATCTGTCTGGGCCAAAAGGGCGTGATCAGTATGAGCGTCGCTTGCTCCCTGTGAAGTTTTAGAAGAACTCTCTGGATCAACGGAAAAGGTGGAAAGGCATAGAGGAATCTGCCCGCCCAGGAGAGGGACAACGCATCTCGCCAGAAAACACCAGGCCCTGGATCTAGCGAGCAAAAACTGGGCAGTTTTGTGTTGTATGGGGACGCGAAGAGGTCTATCTCTGGAGTACCCCATCTGCAAAGCAGATCCTCTGCCACCTCCTGCACTAGTTCCCATTCGTGGACTCTGACCTGAGAGCGGCTCAGGCTATCTGCGATGACATTGTCCACTCCCGGAACATGAACGGCAATAAGGCTTGCGCCGTGTTGTAAGACCCAATCCCACACTCTCATGGCCTCCCTGCAAAGTGGGTAGGAATGGGTGCCTCCTGTTTGTTGAGGTAATACATCACTGCAATTGTCTGTTTGTAACAGAAGTGTACCCGTGGAATCTCCTACTGGAAGGCCTGCAGGGCGTAAGAACTGCCCCTCATTTCCAGGATATTTATGTGGAGATGAGACTCCTGGGCTGTCCACAGGCCCTGAGACCAGACACCGTCAAGGTGTGTGCCCCAACCGAGCCCTGAGGCATCTGTGGAGAGTGTCACGGTCGGGGACGGCGCTATGAAGGGGACTCCCGCCAAGAGGTTCCTTGAATCTAGCCACCATTACCGATCTCGAATTACGGTCTTCGTGATTCGGACTGGATGCTGCAGATGGTCTTGCCTTTGGTCCCACTGTACCCTTAACATCCACTGAATTACCCGCATGTGGAAACGGGCTAGCGGGACTGTTGCAATGGCCGCAGCCATGTGTCCGAGCAGGCAAAGGACCAGTCTGGTGGAGACGGTCTTCTTCACCGAAAAGTCCCTGATGAGGGATCTGATGTGTTCCGCTCTGTCCGGGGGGGAGGAAAGCTTTCCATTGGACGGTGTCCAGAACTGCTCCTATGAATTGCAGAGTCTGGGACGGAACCAGGTGTGACTTCTCATAATTGATGAGAATGCCCAACGTCTCGAACAAAGATTGAGTGCAGTGAATGGCAGACATCAGGGCCTCCTGGGAAGGCGCCATGAGAAGCCAATCGCCCAGGTAGGGGAACACGTAGTGGCCCTGTCTCCTCAGAGATGCAGCTATGACCGCCATGCACTTCGTGAACACTCGAGGTGCCGATGACAGTCAGAAGGGAAGAGCTTGGAACTGATGATGGCAGCCCTGAAACTCGAAGCGCAGGAACCTCCTGTGTGCTTGAGTGATAGGAATATGCAGGTAGGCATCCTGCATGTCCAGGGACGCTAGAAAAGTGCCCTACTTCAGCATGGGAATCAGACCCGGGAGGGTCACCATGCGGAAGCACTTGTACGTGACCGAGACACTGAGGTCGCTGAGGTCCAGTATTGGACGGAGGTCCCCTGTTTTCTTTGAAACCAGGAAGAAGTGAGAATAATATCCTAGTCCCCTCTGGTTCCTTGGTACATGCTCTATAGCTTCTTTTTCCAGAAGTGCGAGCACCTCCTGCTGTATGAGCAGGGCATGCTGACCCGAGTAACGGGAGAGCAGGAGAGGTCTTGTAGGTGGGTCATCTAGAAACTCTACGCAATGGCCTTTCTTGACCAACTGGAGAACCCACCTGTCAGTGGTGATCGACTGCCACCCTAAGAAGTGGTGAGCAATGCGACTCCCAACTTTCCTTGCCCGTTGATCCAGAGGAGGGGCCGGGGCCGGGAAGGAGTCATGCTGTGGCAGCGTTTGTCCCTGCGGGCTGGGCCAACTTTGTGTAATGTTGGCCTCTGCCTGGGGACCATTTGGCCTGGGCCTTGCGCAAAAAAGTGCCCCTCTGCTGCTGGCCGGAATGCTGCTGCTGCCTTTGTAGCCGGCCGTGAAAACGGCTCTGGTTCCCACGAAAGGAGCCAGGCCTGGATCTGTACATGGCCTGTCCAGATCGGACTGCCTTCCCTGCATCCTGGAGCTTGGTGATTCACCAAAGAGTACCTCGCTATTATACGGGACGTCTAGAATATTCTTCTGTACATCCAGGGTGAAGCCGGAGACATGGAACCAGGAGTGTCTCCGGAGACAGATGCCTGAAGCTACAGCTCTGGCCGAAGAGTCCGCGGAATCGTATGCGGCTCTAAGCACTTGGGTCCCCACATCTGACCCGGTGCGGAGGAGGTTTAGGAGCTTTGCTTTCTGGTCACCAACAGGAAGCTTTTCAACCAGGTCCTGGCCCTGTTCCCACAGGGCATTCTGGAACTGTACCATATGGGTAAGGTAGTTCAGAGACCTGATGGCGCAAGTAGCAGCTGCGTACATGCGCCTCCCCAGGGCATCCAATTGCTTAGATTCCTGGTCCGGTGGCTGAGTGCTCATATGCTGGGGCCTTTGAGACCGGTTACGTGAGACAGTGATGACCAGGGAATCTGCCAGAGGTTGCTCGCTAGTCACTGGTCCTTCTAGGAGCCTTGTACAGGCGGGTCAGCCTTCTGGGCACCGCGAGTGGAGTGCAGACGCCCACACAGCCTTGGTGACGTCTGCAAAGGTGCCACCAAGGGTGGCACTACCACAGGCTTTGGGTCTTTTTGCCGAAGGTAGCGGGCAAGGCGTTGTCGTTCAGGGTCAAGGTCCTCAGCATCCCACCCCATGTTGTCCTGGATGTGCCTCATAATCTCAGCGAAAGAGGGATCATCCGGTGGAGACCTGGGGAGGTCATGTGGGTCAGGAGAGGAGATGTTGAGCGGAGAAGAGAGATCTGGAGTATTCCGAAGTATTCGATCTTGAATCCTCCCCCGACGGAGTATACTGCCTGGGTCTATTTGGGGCTGGGTGACCCTGAATAGGATCTGGAGGGAGGCCTTCTCCTGTCTGTAGATCTACCCCTAGGAGGTGGAATCTGCTCCTTGGGGGATGGTGGTCATCCTACTGGCCCCTTAGGTGGAGGAGGGGGCATAGGCGGTGAAGGGGTAGGAGGAGTAGGAGTAGTAGTAGTAGGAGGACGGGCGGGGACCACATCCTTCTTGATGGTTTCCCACCAAAAGGTAAAGAGCTCCTTTACCTCTGCGATGTTCATGCCAGACGATGGGCCTGGCGCCGGTGGTCTGTCGCTGGGGTTGGGTGTCGGGTCCTCGGGGTGTCTCCCGGACCGGGTAGGGTTCCCATGGGAGTCCGGCATCCTCAGTGTCGCCTGCCTGGTCTTCGGGCTGTGGGGTGTCCTTCTCTGTCGAATCCCTATGATCGGCGTCCGTCGGTGACAGGGGTGCGGTCTTCCGCTCTGGAGTAGCCGACGTCGGTCCCCAGGCCGACATTTTCAGACCTGGCAAACGCCTGGCCGGTGATGGGTGTCTAGCTGGTGTCACAGGCTCCTGTGAGCGCCGAGCCGATTTTGAGTGTTTGACCGACGTCGGGTGGTGAGTCGACGTCGGGTCTGATGTCTGTTTTAGGGACGTCAGGTCCTTGGTCTTTCTGGGCGCCGGATCAGGACCTCTGGGCGGTTGGGAGACCGACCTGAAGTCAGTGTCCTCACGTTGGGTGGAGGAAGATGACTTATGGTGCTCAGCAGACTTCGAAGAGGCCTTGGATGGGGTTGATGAAGCCGAGGGCCTTGATGTCTTAAGAGGCTGGAGCGAGGAAGAGCCGCCTGAAGACCTGACCTTAACCGGGGGAGGTTGCGACCAAGCCCTGGAGGGAGAGCGGTCCAATCTGGAGCCGGAGCTGCGGGAGTCCGAGGCCCGAGTTGGGGACCTAGACCTCACCTTCTCCTGGTGCTTGTCCCGGTGTTTGTGGGATTTTGATGAAGATTCTCCCCTGGAGGAAGGTTCTTGGTCCATCCTTTTGAGCTTTTCCTCGAGAAGATATGCCTGAAGTGCCTTCTTACGGCAGATCCTGGTGCGGCTATTGAAACCCTGGCAAAAGGTGCAGGCCTTGGTGTCGTGTTCCAGGCCTAGGCAACTCACACAGGACGAGTGGGGATCCTTGAAAGGGATCTGTTTGCCGCAGGCACACTTCAAAAGGTGACCCTCAAGAGATGGAGTTGGAGAGGACATCAGTTGTGCAGAGAAAATATTTGTCGAAAATTCTGTAGTCGTCGAGCGCTAGAAAGAGACTGAGAGGCCGATGCTGGCGAGTCGACAGCGGGAAAAGAACTGAGGCCATGGGGGACCGCCCATATGTACTACGCCTGACGCCAGGGGGCGGACTGACGTCGGAGGCTATGTCCCCGCTGAATACTGCTAGCTAGAAAATTTCCGTGAGGTCCTGGCGCCTGACGGCTTCAGTCCTAATGGTGTAACCTACTGCAAGAGCTGTTTCTCGAAGTAAGATCCTAGAGTATTAAGAGAACTCAGAGAAGTGCTGGCTGCACCACTGACAGCCCTGTTCAACAGATCGCTGGAAACAGGCGAGATACCAAAGAACCGGTGGAGGGCAAATGTAATCCCTCTCAACAAAAGCAGGAGCAGGGAGGAGGCTGGCAACTGCAGGCCAGTCAGCCTGACCTTGGTGGTGGGGAAACAAATAGAAAGGTTTGTGATGTACCTAGAATCCAGCGGAGCACAGGATCTGAAGCAGCATGGATTCACAGTGGGAAGATCTTGTCAAACAAATCTGATAGGTTTCTTTGACTGTATGACTAGGGAGGTGGATCAGGGAAGGGCAGTGAGCATGGCCTACCTGTATTTCAGCAAGGCCTTCGACACTGTCCCACATAGGAGGCTTGTAAACAAGCTGGGCATCCTGGGAGTGGGTCCCAGGGTGGTAAACTGGGTCAAAAATTGGCTGAGCAACAGGACACAGAGGGTGGCGGTGAACAAAGTTCAAGCCAAAGAGAGTGGGGTTACTAGTGGGGTCCTACAGGGATCAGTGCTTGGACCAGTCCTTTTTAATGTCTTCATAAAGTGACACTGCAGAAGGACTGAAAGGGAAGGTATGTCTCTTTGCAGATGACAAGAAGATTTGCAACAGGGTTGCCACTCTAGGAGGGGCAGAGAAAATGAGAAGGGACCTAAGCAAGCTTAAGGAGTGGTCAAGCGTGTGGCAGCTAAGATTCAATGCAAAGAAGTGCAAGATCATGCACTTGGGGCACAGAAACACACAGAAGAAGTACATGATGGGTGGGGAGCTACTGGAGGCCACAGAACAAGAAAGGGGCCTTAGGGTAATCTTAGCTGATGACCTAAAGGTTGCCAAGCAATGTGAGAATGCTGTGAGGAGAGCCAGTGAAATGCTAGGGTGCACAGGGAGAGGTATCACCAGTAGAAAGAAGAAGGTTGTAATGCCACTGCACAGAACATTGGTGAGACCGCATCCACAGTACTGTGTCCAGTTCTGGAGGCCACATCTCTGGAAGGACACAGACAGAGTAGACGCAGTTCAGAAAAGGGTGACAAAAATGGTGCAAGGGCTGCACCAGACGTCATATGAGGGGTGACTAGAGGATCTCTATATGTCTTCCCTGGAAGAAAGGAGAGAGGGGATATGATGGAGACTTTCAAATACCTCAAGGGTATAAATAAGATATAAGAGGGTAGCATCTTTCCTAAAAAAAAAGGTGTTCAAGGACATGATATGAGAACAGAGGGGAACAGACTAGGGGGTAATGTGAGAAATATATTTTCACAGAAAGGGTGGTGGTGGATTCATGGAACAGCCTCCCAGCAGAGGTCGTTGGGGCAAAAACGGTAGGGGAATTCAAACATGCATGGGACAGACATAAAGTAACTCTAGTGATAGGAAAGAGAGGGTAAGTCGCAGATCATTTAGAATCTGATGTATATGAAACAGGTAAGGGAAACGGGCAGACTAGGTGGGCCAAGAGGTCCTTATCTGCCATCAATTTTATGTTTCTATGGAAAACATTGGAAAGCAATTAAATGCATTTTTCCCTTGTCAGACCACTCTTTTCTAATCTGCAGCCACCCCAAAGCAGTTAACAGATAATATATTTATTAGAAATATTCTCAACAGGCATCATAAAAATGGACACGCATTTACGACAAGCTCTTTACACCTTATAAGCAACTCCTTATGACTCACTTTTCAGCCTAGCCAAGTAGATCCCCTTTCAGACAGCAGGAGTATCAGGGCATTATTTATCTATACCAGTTATCTGAGAATGGGCATCCCCATTCTTTTGCCCACCTTCAACAGCAATACACCCTTACAGTACTTGATAAGTTTCGGTTTTTGCAAATTAGACCAAACCGGTATCGCTTAAGGAATATACAGACTCAACCCTATAATACTACTAGTAATAGATAAACAGACTTGGGGAATGCCCTCCCATTTTATCTCACTTGCCTACAAGGTCCTTGGCGCTCCCCCGGAAGTAACTGTTGCCAATGTACAGCATAGGTGGGACGGGGAATCAAACATTCAGATTTCTCTTAAAACTCGGTCCTGGATTTACAAGCAACAATATAAAGTCTCTCCATCCAACACATGGAAAGAGTTTGCCTGGAGGACAGTGGTTCGGTCTTTAGGCGGTGGGCGTGGCTGCATTTCACTTGGTTACAGATTTAGTCCGATACTACATTGGACTGGGGAAGGGAATTTCTAACCATGTGTTTTCCCTTTATGGTCTGATCCTGCTTACTTACTGCCCTTCCTGCCCCTCCTGTTCTATTGCCCGCTTCTTTCCCGAATCTCCCCCCTTATCTTCACCCTGCCTACTTTTACTGGTATCCCACATCGCTTTCCACTTCTGTTCCCTATATGGTTATTGTGGTCTCTTTTTAGAAATATTAGAAATGTTTGTGAACATTTTCAGTCGACTTTTGTGCTTTCCTTGCTAACCCCCTTCCCCATCTCCGCTGTCTGCTGGTCCCTTCATCTACCTATTTTGCAACCTTTCGCTGACACTGGCAACTATTTTGAAATTGAATTTGCAGCTCAACTGTTAACATATTTAATTTAGTCAGTTTCTTTGCAGGCTTATTTAAATGTTACAGTCCTTGCTTTTGTACTCAGTTTGTATTTATTTTTATACACCATTGTTGCTTTGTGATTTATTTGGAGACTTTCACTACAATTGCTGTTTATCTGTGTGCATCACTTTAAATGTTGCATTGACACCGAGTGCAAGCCTGTTGCACTCTAATCCTGCCCACTAACAAAGACCCTGTTGTGGGTTGAAGCGCTGGGGCTTTGAATGCTAGCCAGTTTTCTTTACGGTACCACAATAAAGTACCTTTAACACTCACTTGACTTTCACCTGCTTTGAATCCACGAGTGCAGGGCTGCAGGTCTTTGTGTATCCCCAGGATGGCAGCCTTGTTCTGCACCGCCTCCCGTACATCCTGGAGTGTGCCATCTCTGTTTTTGTTTGCACCCCAGAATGACGTGGCCTCTTTTCCTTCCCCGTTGTTTAATACCTGCAACATACTGTTGGGACACCCCTACCACCATTCCACCCAAATATAAATTAGACCCCTCCCTAAGAGCCCTCGCTCTGCCACAGGCTGCACATTATTGCTTTTAGCTCTTCTATTTTCTGCTCTGGGTACTTTATTTTAGGGCTTGTGAAACAGGTGATACACCTTAGGGACTGCAGCTACCGTCACAAACCAGGAGCTTAGGTTGGGATCCCACTCCCTGCTCTGTCAATGTGTCTGAAAGGATTACTACAGTCAAAATCTGCAAAAACATATGTTGACCAGAGTGGTCTGATTTGTGTGTGTAGTCCTAAAGTGTCATTCCCTTTGTTTGCTATTAGGGTTTTTTTTCTAAATCTGCCTCCTAGTTTTCTGGGGATCTCCATGTTAGTATGGTTTATTGAGCCTCTTTGTCCTACAATGCTTCCCGTATCATCTGACAGTGATGTGTCTGGGATCACTGATTCAGTGAGGGGAAAGTACTGCAAAAGTAATTTCACAATAGGAACCTGATATTCTAGCCTCAACTAAGTAACTCTAATTCGGTATTTTTGTTTTCTATATGTTTGTCCATGTCAACCCAACAAGAGTAAATGTTTTCCTTTTAAAGCTTGTAATTTCATTGAACTACACCCAGCCATAAAAAGCGCACACATCACCCTAGGTCATCAATGCTATAAGTAAAGACTCTAGCTGTTTTTTTACAGAATACCTACTCAGACCTCTAATGATTGCTAAACTGTAAATGTAGCCTTCAGTGCCCACTAGATAAGGAATGTGAATTAGAATCACAGCTGTACTGCTGTACAGTTGACTGTAAAGCAGTACTTGCTGAATCTATGGTCCCGTATACATTACTGTCATGAGGGACAAGCAACACTGTAGGAAAAAGAAAAGCAATAAATCATGGAAATACGAAGCTTCCCCACAGGACATAAAACTAGTAAGAGAGGCCATAAAACCAGTAGGCAAATTGAGAAAAAAACACTCCTAATAGCAAACAAAGGGAAGGACAAACCAGGACTAAACACACACAAATCAAAACACTCTACACAACACGTGTTTTTGCAAATTTTGACTGTAGTACTCCTTTAAGGACTGATTCCAGGATGCTCCAGGAAATAAGACGGCTGTCTCTTTAGGGTCTTTTTTTAAGCTGTGGAGACTCTAATCTGCGTAGAAGGGCAATGCAGTCTTCATACCCATCCATTCCCTTGCAAAACTATCTATGGTGGTTTGGTGATGCGGACTTCTCGCCTGCTAAATACAAAGCTGAGCTCTCCCTTCCCACCTCACTCATTTCGCTTGAGAACTAAACGGACATTCCATCCCGGGTCTCCAGCCACCGGATTACTGCTCTTCTGCTGAGGAACTAGGACATCTGTCTTTGGGATTAGATTTTACATTGCTGTCTGTTCTATCCATTCCTAGTGGCTGCCAGATGGAAGTTAAAGATTACTGGGAATTTACATTATACTGTAGGCTGTTTAATTTTTACTGCTATCATGTGCTGGCAACAGAAACAGATGTTCCTCATCTGCCTATGTGCTTTTTGTTTGCTTTTTTTTTTTTATTAACTGCTTTCCCTTTTTCAGTGTCTCAGGGCCAGGGGATACTTTGATGATGTCATTTTTGCCCTTAAATTCTGATGAGTTCTACCCCAACCCTTTATGAAAAGTTTATTGTTTTAAAAAGTAACTTTATATATATATTTTGTGACATGATTCATTTTTGTGAACCAAAATGTTTACTATTTCTGTTTTTGGGAAGACAATTGTGCTGAAACTACAGTGACATCATGTTGTTTCCCATTGAATGGTGTGCCCTTGGGAGCTCAGGACAGACACCACACTGACAAAAACACAACTGAGGAGTAAACGTCAACCTTTTTTTTCAATAGGGAGCATGCTGTTACCACTACATCTCAGAAGTGGCAACGGCATTAATGGCCTTTTGCAGTTCAGGCTGGCAGCTCTATGGCCTATACAGCTCAATCTCTACTCAATTATTGGGGTAAAACCAGCAATGAATACAACACAGTTTATTATGGCAGAATGGGTTTGCACCTTTATTTCTGCCATAATAAACTGCGTTTGTATTGATGCTATTTGTGCCTGTGGTTTGCTTTTGTGGTGGGTGGTGCTAGATTTATGAGTTTGGTATGCACAGTTCTTCATTAGCACACCCAGCTGGAAGGATGGTTTTCTATGAGTATGCTATGCAGCTCAGTACCAGAAGGCATTATGGAATGCAGTAATGGCTTTGAGCGAAAAGGTGGATGGTGAAGTGGAAAATGACTTGGCAACACCTGCCACCATGCTGCCACTAAATGCCAATTCCACATGGCTGTAGATGCCAATGATTCAGCTGCCAGAGTCTTGGCACACTCAGTGTCCTTAGGGAGGTTTGCCTGGCTAATGGACAACTCTTCTTACGCTGGACACTCAGGCAAAAGCCACTGATTTCCCTTCTAAGGATAACTCTGGTGATAAAACTGAGGCATACACGAAAGGAGTGGATGCGCAAAAATCCACAGATAAGCACCTAACAGAAAAGGAAATACCTCCGCTTCCTGTAGGCCCTATGGAAGGGGAGGCAGGGCAGAGGTTAGTACACAGACCCTATTCTGGTTATGCTGACCAGCCACAAAGATATAAATGGTTTTAACTTGACCAGAAGGCTGGAGACACCAGAGTAACTGCTCACTTGAGGGGGAGAAGCAAACCTGACATTTAGCTGGGGGAAGGGGAGTGTGACCATTGTGCAGAGTTTGAAAAGGGTTCTAAATTCCACCATTAGCATTTAGTTCCAGTCTCCGGGGCAACACTCATTGAGGAGATTATCCATGTTTGTATACGCATTGTTGTTGGATTACAGTTATTAAACACAGTTAAGGGGTGTACACTTCAATTTTTTTTTAAATAAAGAGTATGTTGTTATCACTACACCTCAGAAGTGGCAATGACACCAAGTACATGATTTTTAAGGATCCTGTGTCACCTTCCGAAACAGCAGAGGAGATATTCCCAATGTCACAGCCAACAGTTTCCTCTCTCAGTAACAAGGATTCTATTGAAAAATGGTTGTGCGTGTAATACTGGTGCGCTTAGTGGCGTTGCATGAGTACCCCATACAGTCACTGTGCCACTATAGCTCTGTAAAGCAATTAGTGATACAATGTGAAAGACACACACCATATGAAAAACCAAATTATGTTTTATATTCTGTCCTTTAGTTTTGTTTTACTTATCCAGGATAGCACAACATACATAAAACAAGCCAGTTCAACAGCTGGATAAACTGAGCACAAGGAGACCAACACACTTGCTCAAGGTAAAAAAAAAAAAAAAGAATCAGTGGCTGTGGTGGAATCTGAACCAAGATCTTCTGACTTGGAACTCTATGCTGTAACAATGTGCATCATAAAACATAAAATATATAATATATATATAATGGTAGCATGGTAGTGCTACCATAGTTAGGGTTGAGGAGCCATTTCTATGTTAAACCCCAAAATTTTGCACCTTAATAACTTTGCAACCGTTTGACGGATTTGGCTGAAATTTGGAAAACACGATCAAGAACCATAGGCCTTGGCATCTGCCAAGTTTCGCACTAGTCAGATACATGGCTGCGGAGTTATTAAGATGATTTGCGCGCGTGTTTACGCTTTTCTGGAATTCTACATGTCATGCGTACAGGTCGGACGGTTTGCGCAACCGGCCTGAAATCTTCAGGGAACGTGTGGCCGGGGTCCCCGATGTGCCTTTTGAAGATTTGGTGAAAAAATATTAAACGGCTCAAAAGTTATTCAAAAAACAATTTCCCATTATAAGTCAATGGGAAAAGTTAACAAAAAGTTCAACACTTTCGCAAATGCATTTTTACTTTCGCAAATGGGCCTGTTACTTTCACAAATCAGCCATTTTCTTTTCAGTTGGTGATTAGAAAAATGCTTGGCATTTAAATTTGGGACCCTCTAGCAACCTAATTCTTTTTGTATTCACCTAGTCGGACCCTGAGGATGCTAGCCATCTCTTTATTTTGGGTAAAACACCCCAGAAATATGTTTTTCAGATTTCTGAAAAAATATTATAAAGTACTTTCGCGTGTTCACGAAAAGTGTCGCAAATGTTTCATAAAGCTTTGCAAATTAAGTACAGTAATTTTCTAGTCTGTGGGAAATGACAGCAATCTTTGGCACTGTACTACAAAAGAACGGTTGGGAGTTTTGGGTTGAAATTTGAGGAACACAGTCGACATCTCGCAGATGTGCCTTTCAGTGTTGTATTGAAAAATATTACATGGCAGCAAAGTTACGGCACTCCAAAGTTGACAGGTTTTTCCCATAGATAACATTATGGTGCCGACGCATTACAGGAATCCTTTGGCACCCTGCTGCAAGATAACGGTTTGGTCTTTTTCCTGAAATTTGGAAGGAAGACAGCCAACAGCCCACAGATGTGTTTTCAGTGGTTTGGTGAAAAATATTACAGGGAGGCAAAGTTATGGTGCTCCAAACTTCTCTTTTTTCCCCAAAGGATAACATTACGGCGTTCCCCGCGCCTTTCAGGGCCCGTATCTCAGAAACGGTACAAGATACGGACTTTTCATCGGAAAAATTCTTAGCCCCTGAACAAAACTAGCCAGGACAGTCATAAATCATATGACTTTTAAATTTTTTTTCTACGTCGTACGGTTCCTGAGATATAACCTATTTAGTAATCCAAGTCCTCATTTTCTGCTCCGATACCCATTATTATGCATACATTCTTTGTACTCACTGTCTTTCTCTATTCAGCTTTTGGGAAAAACCAGCCTGTGCGCTTACACTACTGTTACCACTGCCCTTTCCGCTTGCGGTTCCATGCCCGCTTCACTCATCGTTGACGCTCACGCCACCATGTGCGTTATCCTTTGTGCTTTCATTTGCGCTATGCTTGTTATTTTTTGCCATTTGTGTCTACTGTGATTGTTTCTCTTCCTGTTTCACTTTTGGCGCACTATGCCCACTGACATTTCCGCTTGCAGGCACCATGCTACTATGTGACAAGACATCACGTGGCACACCATTCCTGTTCACGCCACCGCAGATGCTACTCTTTCTGTTCTCATTCGCGCTATGCTATACTTTCGCGCCACTGTTAGTGCTTCTGTTTGCGCTTGCTGTTCCTGTTACTATGCCACAAGACATCATGTGGTGGGAGTGCGGGCCTTTGGGCTCACAAGGCCCCACTGCCGCATTACGCGTCGGGAGCATGGGGCCCTATGCAAGTATCCTTCATGCTTTCATTTGCGCCATGCTTGTTATTTTTTGCCATTTCTGTCTACAGTACTGTTTCTCTTTCTGTTTCACTTTGCATCACCATGCCCATTGACATTTCCGTTTGCAGGCACCATGTTACTATGTGACAACACATCATGTGGCAGACCATTCCCGTCTATGCCACCGTGTGTGTTGCCCTTTCTGTTCTCATTCGCACTTGCGTTACCATGTGCGCCACTGTTAGCGCTTCTGTTTGCGTTGCTCTTCCTGTTACTATGCCACAAGACATCATGTGGCGGGAGTGCAGGGCCCTTTGGGCCCCGCGCTCCCACTGCCGCATTACGTGCCGGGAGAGCAGGGCCCTATGTGCATTATTCCTTTGCATTTTCGTTTGCGCTTGCGTTTCTGTTATTTTTTGCCATTTCTGTCTACAGTACTGTTTCTCTTTGCGTCACCATGCCCATTGACATTTCCATTTGCAGGCACCATGTTACTATGTGACAACACATCACGTGGCAGACCATTGCCGTCTATGCCACCGTGTGCATTGCCCTTTCTGTTCTCATTCGCACTTGCATTACCATGTGCGCCACTGTTAGCGCTTCTGTTTGCGCTCTTCCTGTTACTATGCCACAAGACATCCAGGCAGAAGGCTGGGTCCCGGCCACGCATCACGGTGAGAAGGGCCCCGCCCCAATTGCATTACATTCATTATTTCTCGATATCATTCTCAAAAAGAAAGGAAATTAGAGGCAAAAAACTCCATTTAAAGCATTAGTTAGGGTTGTTCCACAGCGACAAAAGTGAGGAAATTCGCTGTTAGGGTTGAAAACCCTAACTCCGAATTCACCTCCCCAGCACCCACACACACACACACACACACACACACACACACACACATATGCAAGTATGGGGGAGGACCAAGTCAACACAACCAATGACAGACATCCAGCAGCAGGTGACAGAAATAACAAACAATTGTCTAAATGTACTACAAGACATCCCCACCCACCTGACCAGGTACTGCATGCTCAGTGGAGATCAACAGCAAAACTGAGGCCATGTACACCAAACGTACACATCCCTGATTGCAGCTGCACACAACGTACCACACTTAGTAGTTGCATGGCCTTACCTACCGATGCCCCACACCACACCACATGTGGTGGGCCACCTGAGCAACAGAGTTGAGCAAAACCAAGGAGTTGTACAGGTATAATATCTCTGATTATAACAAGGGTTTGAGAAATGCAGCTTTCTAATTGACTGTAAACATTGTAACAGCCTTATGTTTAGTTTTTATTAATATACATGTAGAGCCTAACCATATGATGAACATGGTTTAATGTTGTTTAAAAAACAGTTTTATTATGATAGCAATAAGCCACTCCAGGTATTATGTTAATGGTCAGTTTATCACTGTCTAGCTACATGTGGCACTCGGCTACGCCTCATTCAACATTAAACCCCTACAGGGTGATTAACAGACCATTTAACATAACTGTTGGTCATGCCTTATTGCTTAATTGTCTTTATGAGTAGATACTCCCTCTGCTAGGCACTGCAGCAGCTTTGTAACACAGTGTCCCACCCAGTTACACCATACACTGTCTAGTTACTGGAGAATGGCTGTGAATATGAACTCATGAAGATGAACAGTGTAACTTGGTCATTACAGTCATCGAAACCTTAGTGTGATTATAACTGACAGAGTCAGTGATAGAGAATAACCCCTGCTGTCCTAGTACACTTACCCAATTGTGAGTTAAATCAATACTAAAAGACATTGGCCCAGATATTCAAAAGGGTTGCGCATGCACAAGTCCTACATTGCGCCATTCTGCGATATTCAGCAGGAGGCAGTTGCTCCACTGGCAACAGGTTGCGCAAAAGAGCAATGCAAATGAATGCATGCTCAACAGGAGGGGGAGGAACTACAGATAACCTGGGCGAACCCGACATTCAGTCAGGTTGCGCAGACAGGCATGCGCAACCCCCCAACCTGCACCTGCACAACCTGAGCCAAAAAAGGATCAAGTTGAGGGCCACCCACAGGTGAGCTGCTGCATTGCAGGGGCAACACAGCAGCTGCCACCCCTGGCTGGCCCTCAACTCGGTCCCTGTGCTTCCCCACCAGCCCGATCAAGGGCATAGAGTAACACATACCTCTCAACTGTCCCTGATTTTCAGGGATGTCCCTTGATTTTATGACAGAATTTTCCTCTGTCTCTGTGAAATTGGTGTTTCTGTGACAGAACAGTGGGGACTGTAAGCATAAAATAATATCAAACATTAAAAATACAGACTAGTTCTTCTTCAGAAATGCATCTTATACAAATCCCCTTATTCTATCAGATTTCTGAGTGAATATTACCAGTTGTTAAGATGTGTCCCTGATTTGGCATCTTTGTCCCTGATTTTTTTAAGCCTTGTCCCTGATTCATGACACAAGAGGTTGAGAGGTATGGAGTAACATGAACCCCCGCCCACACATCTCCCACAGCCCGATCGCGGGCATCACAGTTACATGAACCCCCCCACACATATCCCACAGCCCGATCGACTGGCAGTACAGTTACATGAACCCCCCCACACACACACACACACACATCTCCCACAGCCCGATCACGGGCAGAACGTGTATGAACCCCTCCAGTGCCCGATCACGGGCAGAAAGTAACCTCCCCCAACCCGAATATCTCCCTGGTGGTCCAGTGGACGTAAAGCCCGATCGCGGGCAGAGCGTTATGAACCCCCTTGATGCCCGGTCGCGCGGCAGATATAATCCCCCAACCCGAATATCTCCCTGGTGGTCCAGTGATGAGCGATGGCAGAACGCAGAATCATGGCGATCCTGGCAGAATTTGTTCTCGGTCATTTTGTTGAGGCCCAGTGCCTTTATCGCTGTTCATACTTTCAACATTTTCGGTAGTTTGTGTCTTCACTTTTAAGCCTCCATTTTCAGGCGGGCGGGTTTGCGCATCCCACCCGGTTATCGACTGGCTGCCGCACCATTGGCAGAGTTGCCGTTACTGAAGCAGCCGACTGTCATGTACGGGGGCTGCACTTCATTGGCTGTGGTTTGCACCATGGGGCGGCAGCCCTACTGGACAGCCGCCCGGCGGGCGGCGGGCGGGTGGATGCTGTCGCCCGCCGGCCGCGGGGGAGGAGGGGTGAGGGGTCTTGGTGGGTGGGGGGACACTAGACACCAGGGAGATGTTTGGGGGTTGTGATGTGACATTCTGCCCGCGATCGGGCTTTACGGTCCACTGGACCACCAGGAGATATTCGGGTTGGGGGAGGTTACATTCTGCCCGCAATCGGGCACTGGGGGTTCATACTGTTCTGCCAGCGATCGAGATGTGTGGGGGTTTCATGTGCCTGTACTGCCCGCGATCGGGCTGTGGGATATGTGTGGGGGTTTCATGTAACTGTGATGGCCGCGATCGGGCTGCATTGTGCGTCGGTCCCCGACGGCTGCTGCCTGGCAGGGTGGCCAGGAGCAAGTCCTCGGGGATCGGCGCACCTACATGCAAATGGCATGCAAATGGGGACATAAATAGATGCAAATGGCCCCTGCGCCTTGCATAAATTATGGCCCCATTTGCATGTCACCTTTTGAATATCGGAAATTTGAGCATGGCGCAATGGTACTTGCGCCACCGCAAGTTTAATGCTCAACTCTGGCAACTTGTGGTGGCGAAGTTCCAGTCGCGCCATGCGCTAGTGTTGTGGAGTTGGTGATATTCAAAGGAGTTGCTCAACAGCACAACTCCTTTGAATATCACCCCGGCCACACCCCTGCGCAACTATTTTGAGCAGCGCAGGGGCTTGCGCCTCAGAATGGCGCAGTTTGAAAATCTGGGCCATTCTGTTTATATCTACACTATACCTACTTGATTCCTGTTGTACCACAATTAACATAGTTATCACTTTGATAGCATCAGTGACAGAAGTGTGGCAAACCCAAACACTAGGCATACAGCCTGAGTATGAAACAACTGTTAAAAAAATCACACTGTGTCCATAAGTGGCATAGATCACTCATTGCAACAATAGTAAATGTATCACTATTTGAATAAGTTAGACATCACAGATGCAATGAGATTGTCTTTCAGGTACAACATACTCAGTAAGTGCCTACAGGAAAATCTATCCTATATACATCTCCGATACAGGTCGTCATTGTTGGCTCAGTAGTGCTATGATATTTAGAAGTTGCTTGGCCTGATCCATGCAATTAAACTGATTTCTTACAAGAATACTTACTGCATCTTTAGTATTGAAACACACTGAAGGTCTATGTATGTACATCAGCAGTACACCTTCATCAGTAAGAATGCATCTGATACTGGCAGTCAAATTTCACAGCGTTGAACAGGCAATGCTTTTCCATACGTTTACATCAGCCTCTCTATCTTGAGTAAACCGTTGCAGTAAATGTACTACTATGTAAATCACATACTAAATGTAACACTACTTTTATCTTGAGCATGCTAGTGTCTTGTAATTAATTTATGTACTTCTCTTAATTAATGTATACTCACTAGTGTTAAAACCTTTCTACAACTGTCATCATGCACCTTCAGCATTTATATTGACTAAGGGCACAGTACCAGTTGTGGTGTGGTGTGGGGCATCAGTAGGTAAGGCCATGCAACTACTAAGTGTGGTGCACGCTGTGCAGCTGCAATCAGGGATGTGTACGCTTTGCGTACATGGCCTCAGTTTTGCTGTTGATCTCCACTGAGCATGCAGTTCCTGGTCAGGTGGGTGGGGATGTCTCGTAGTACATTTAGACAATTGTTTGTTATTTCTGTCACCTGCTGCTGGATGTCTATCATTGGTTGTGTTGATTTGGTCCTCCCCCATACTTGCATGTGTGTGTGTGTGTGGTGCTGGGGGGGGTGAATTCGGAGTTAGGGTTTTCAACCCTAACAGTGAATTTCCTCACTTTTGTCACTGTGGAACAACCCTAACTAATGCATTAAACGGAGTTGTTTGCCTCTAATATATATATATATATATATATATATATATTTTAATCATCTTGGCTGCAGATCTAACAGTCTCTTGCAAAGGCAAGGCATGATAATACCAAAAAAAAATGTTTGCACACCATGAATTTATGACGGCACCCACCTAATGTTTTTGAAAAGAAGAGCGTCAAATTAAAACATACCCTTGAAAGCACTTTAGGCCACAATCAGAGAAATGCATTTCTGCACGTTCTGTGACCCCGCAGGATGCCAATGAAATTACAATGTGAATTTGGGAGCTATTTTAGTGCTTCATTAAATGGAGTGTCAATTGAAGCAGCAGGTACAAAACACTTCAAAAGCGAGAAAACCTGAAACAAATCGGAATTTAATTGCTTTTTACAGGCTCCATCTGCATTTCTGCATTCTGCAGGAGCAGTTCTTCAATATTTATTCCTAAAGATACTTTGAAATAGTTACGCATCTTTGTCCCTACGCTGAAAGGTACGAAAAATAAAGCAAGATTCAGTCACTTATAATATCTATGGTGCTAAAAAAATATCAGCATTTAATAATACAGGTGACCAGCTGGGCCATGGCACAGTGGAGCATTTAGCTGCCACCTAGTAGGCGAGGGTTCATGTAACAGACTAGGAATCCTATTCTGGAGCCGGCTGGGGACTATGCTCATCATAGTGGCCGTGCAGAGGGCTCCCAGGCAGGGGGGCCACAGACTACCCTGGTGTTCAAGCACCCTCTGCTGGCCGACAACGGAACAGCATAGGTGTCCACTGTGAAGGTTGCCAGACAACTGCCCTGTCAGCTGGAGACAAAGTGCAGACATACAAAGTAACCCTGACTTTTTTGCCCAGTCGGCAGA
Organism: Neoceratodus forsteri; assembly: GCA_016271365.2. Classification (NCBI taxonomy): domain Eukaryota; kingdom Metazoa; phylum Chordata; order Ceratodontiformes; family Ceratodontidae; genus Neoceratodus; species Neoceratodus forsteri. The sequence goes on from JADMNL010000030.1 coordinate 206,519,471, forward strand.
GATGAAAGACACTTGAGAACCTATCACTGACAGGCATACAAGTTTCTTTCACCTTTGCCAACCAGGCATAAAAACAGTAGCGAAGGCAGGCCCCCTCTCATTCCTGGCATTAAAGATTTAACTCCAGCCTTCTGTCATTTTTATCAGATTAAACAATCATTGATCAAAGTGCCCACATGAAGGGGTCTTCTATGCTTGGATACACATACTGTTTTTATGACAGAAATCTTACTTTTTCCTGCCTGTTTCTGGTGGCCATGGTCACTCTCTTGTCAGTCTTTTTTTATCTTCTCTTTCTCTCACTGCAACCTGTGCCACCTCTTTTGCTCCTCCCTTGTCCAGTGCTGCAGGGAATGTTTCTCTAGATGCTTTCAACCAGTCTCTCTGCACTTATGTTGCTGTTACACTACACTCTATCTACTCTTTGCTCTTTCAGAAATAATACCTTTCCCTCCATTGTGCACCTGCTTAATTGTGGCAAAGATTAACAGTAAAACCCCACTTTCTGGTTCATCTACCACTGGCTCCTACCTTTCCCTCACAGACCCTGCAACTCAGCCACCATGTGTATTCCTCCACCTTTATACCTACCCACTTTCTCTCTCGTCCCAGAATGCCACCCCGGTCCGGTCTACTCTTTCTTGTACACTGCCACTGCATCCTGCTTTTCAGATGCTCATCTCGGGACATGGTCCTTGCTCATCCTCTCTGGCTTACTGCTCCACTCACTCCCATTCTAGGCAACAAAATGGCTGATCAGCATGCCTGCATGGCTCCCCACTGTGGCACCAACTACAGCCTGTAGTGGATCGAGGTCCCCATCACATACCTACCTCCAGGTTCCTGCACACGCAGGCTCAGGTTGTACACCTTGCCCAAGAAGGACACTCACAGGTCACTGACTGTGCTGTGCAGGGGTAAAGAACTTGGGAGTGCCACCATCCTGCTGTACCTGTACATCTGTCAGCCAGGGTTTCCCTGCCACTGTCTGCTGCCCTGAACGCATCTCATTCCCTGGCAGTATAGCCGAGAGGTTAAAGTAATGAGCTTGGTACATCCAGCTGACCTGCGTTTCATTCCCACAACCTCCAGTTGCATACTGTGTGACTCTGAGCAAGTCACTTAACTTCCCAGTGCCCCGCCCGGGTCGCCCTGAAAACAGGCACTTGTGCCTAGTGGGCCCTACCTGGTTACCAAAGATAAAAATAAAAAAAATTAAAAAAGTAACCAACCACCATATGTCTTTACTAGCGACAGAGAAACAGCAGGCCTTTGAGCCGTGATGGAACTACAAGTACCAGAATACAGTGCGTCAACTATAACTACAGGCATGGCAGCACAACAGTTTTTGCTATCTAGCGCTGCAGGGTCCAATCAATGGACAGCAAGGACACACTGTGAGGAAACAACGCAAGTGTCAAGTCGAATAATGGGCACAAGGTGAGGTTGGGTGGGGGCACCATAAAAATAGGACACACATGGAGCCAACGCACTTATGTTTCTTGTTCGCTAACCAGAATTAATAAGTCGGAACTGACATTTTCAGATGCATACATAGGGCCGATATATACCTTATCTGGAGCACTGGGGGCCGTTGACCGGGAAAATGGGGGAAAAATTAGGAAATAAAGTTAAAAAAAAGTCATGGGAACCCAATTCTTCCAATAGCGCTTTGAGAAGTCCAAACATTCCGTTGTCTGAGCCTGACACTAAATGGCCACCACAGTGAAAATGAGATAAAAAAAAAAAAAAAAAATTAACAAAAAACAAATTCACTAAAATGGGCATTTGCTATCAAGGTTAAGCACTGAAATGTCTGGACTTCTAAAAGCGCTATTGGAAGAATCAATCCTGTGACTTTTTTTTTGGGGTGGGGGGGCCAAAAAATGCACATTGAACGAAAGCACATTTCCAAGTGAGTCCCAGAAGTACAGGGAGATTAAGTGACTTTTTCCCAGTCACACAAGTATGTAAGTGGCAGCCACGAGTTTCGAATCCAGGTCTGTTGGGTCCACAGGATCAGTTTGGTGCTCTAACCTCTAGGCCATAATGCCTTTCAAACAGCAACTTGGCAACAGTATGTAGCAAGGGGTAAGCTGAGTTTGAGAGAACTTTTGGGTCATTTACTCACCAAGACAGCAGGGCACAAGTGCGTTGCAAAGCTGATGCACTTACCCTCTGATTACGATGGACTAGTGCTAGTGACTGCAACACCCCTTGTGAATTAGCAATGTGTGGCACTTGGCAGTCTTGAGACCAACAACAACACTCCTTACCACCAACTATGCTCCTTCCAGCCGGGTTCTGGTGCCGTGACACGCTCTGCGAAAATTTGGGACTGGGACAACAATGTGGCATCTGAGCAAGAGAGACGGAGATGCATCTGTTGCAGTGGTGTTCTGCGTATTTCTGAAATTAGACACCTGACTGCATTTACCCCACTACTCAAACTTTTCTTTTGGTTTGCTGCTCACCTTCCATGGTGAATTGGCAAGTGTTTGCGGTGGACTCCGTGGCTGCCCTCCACAAATGCAGTGGGTGGCTTGTGGTACACAGAAGCCAGGGATCCAATATGGCAGATCAGCTCATCCAGCAGGGTTGGCTCAATCAGGTCGGTCTCCTCAGAAATCAGGGGCTTCTCAGACAAGACCACCTCCTTGGCAGTGACCGGGTCTGTGGACAGCAGGCGCCAGTAGATGTAGCCACGGTCACGAAGATCTGGGTTATCAGAGTCCTAAAAATACAGGTTGCAGAGAATTACATAGAAAGTGCATGATATGTGAGAAAATGTAATTCCCAGCAACTGGGAATCCAAACAGTTTCCATGTTTTAACAAGACTTTAGATACCATATAACAAAGCCAAGCTGCAACACAATGATATCTGTGACCTCACGTGTGCTAGCTGGCCTAGGACAGCCATCAGCTTTTGTAGGTTATCTATGACACCAACTTACAACTTACAAATATTTACACAAATGCAGCCTGACCTGGAGGCAGCCGATGTCCTCCCAAGGCAACCATTGCTTCAGTGCGTTTGTGCTGAGGCTCTTTGCCTCTTAGACTGCTTTCCTATTTTGGGCTCACCATGACCCAAACCAGTTAAGACCATCAAAAGGGCTAGTTTCTTCTTCCCCTGGGCTGAGCCACGGATAAAGCATAATCGTGAATCCTCAGAAGGAAGAAATGTGTCTCTGTTTTCTGTTTTCAGCTTTTGCTGACTGTGAGAGAGCCCATTTGGTACTATACACTCCTGTTTAAAGCAGAACCAGTCTAAATTCGTTCATGGTGATTTGCATATCCTTCCCATGAGCCTTTGTATTATTGGGGTATGAGTGATTTTTTCTTTCTTTCTGGTGTCAGCAAGTTGCCAACCTTTTTGCAAGCCCAACTCCTTCTACTACGCTAGTGCAGTCTGAGGAAGACTGGGGAGGCAGCTCATTCAGACTTCCGAGGGCTCTACCCAGTTGCTGCAAGAGCACCTCATTTGGTGGTGGTGGGGGGTAGAATAGGACATCTTAAGTGTCTATACAACATCCCGCCCCACCCAAGGTATGGTGTGGTGTGGTCAGCCTTCATTAAGGAAGAGAGTGGGTGGGTGGGATACAAAACCAGATGGAAAATAGTGGAGGCATGGTGGGGTGGCACCCAAGGCATGCCCTGGCTCCTGGAGCCTGCTATTAGTCTGAAACTCCCTTGTTTGTTGCACTGCATGGTGAGGAGTGCAGTGTAATGTCCTGCGACAGTTGTAAGCTGCAGGGATGTTCTGAGATATAGCCTGGAGGACTGGAACACAATACTGGTGTCAAAGTGAGAGTCGGTACTAATGGCAAAGGTGCAACTAGATAAACAGACTCATTAAAAAAATAATATTTACACAAATGCAGAAAAAAACAGGTTACTCACCTGTAACAGTAGTTCTAAGAGTGGTATATGTTGTTCATCCACGCTTATTGGCAGACTCCTAGCAGTTCTCCGGGAGGAGGGAGGCAAGGTGCACACCCCCTACTTGGGAAACAGAGATTGGAGAACTGAAGCCCCAAAACCAGCATCCCGGCGTGACTCAAGGTTAATGTGGTAGTGGGTAATGAAGGTGTTTGCTGTCGTCCAGGTAGCAGCCCGACAGATTTCCTGGATAGGGATGTCCCTGGAAGCAGCCACCGATGCAGCGGTATGGCGGGTAGAATGAGCTCTTATCCCTTTGGGAGGCTCCTTGCCCACCAATTCGTAGCACAGACTAATGCAAGATGTTATCCATTGAGCAATCGTGCGCTTTGCTGCAGGTCTGCCAGAAGCGGCTTCAGCGTAGGTGACAAACAGCTGGCGAACCTCTCCCCGAGTCTCCACCATCCTCTCCTTATAATAGGAGACAGCTCGTCTCAGGTCCAAAGTATGGGGCCTGTACTCGGCCTCAGAGGTGTAACTGGGGTAGTAAACCGGCAGAGTCAACACCTGATTAAGGTGAAACTCTGACACCACCTTCGGAAGGAATTTCGGGTTGGGGCGTAGGACAACCTTGTCCCTGTGGAAGACCAGATAAGGAGAGTCCACAGAGAGTGCCTGGAGCTCCCCAGTCCTTCTGGCAGACATGACAGCCACCAGGAAGGCTGTCTTCCATGACAAGTGTGACAGCTCACACTTGTGCATTGGTTCAAATGGCTTGCCCATGAGCTTTGCCAGTACCAGCAGCAGATACCATGGAGGTGGAGGTTCACACACCGGAGGGGATATGTGATCCAGGCCTTTGAAAAAGCGCCCGACCACTGTCTCTTGCACCGTTGGCTGACTGGCCCACATCCAGTAAGCAGAGATGGCTGCCAGGTGCACCCTAAGGGTCGATGACCAAAGACCCCCTTTGGACAGAGACCAAAGGTAGTCCAGAATGTTAGCCACTGGACAGGACTGAGGGTCTAGGCCCTTGCCCTGACACCAAATGGAAAACCTTTTCCATTTATAGGCATAACATTTTCTGGTCGATTACTTTCTGGATGCCTCCACCACTGTGAGGACATCCTCGGAAAGACCCAAAGCCTGGAACTCTAGCCGCTCAGGTACCAGGCTGTGAGGTGCAGGGATTGAAGGTCCAGATGGAATACCTTCCCCTGGTTGAATGAGATCAGGTCCGGGTGTGCTGGAAGCCACCCGGGGTCTGTTGCTGAGGTGGAGGAGATCTGGGTACCAGAACTGGCGTGGCCAGTCTGGAGCTACCAGAATCACCTGTGCCTTGTCCCTCCTCACCTTGAGGAGCACCTTGTGGATCAAGGGAAATGGATGGAAGGCGTAGAAGAGGCCTGGGGTCCATGGCCTCGAGAAGGCATCCTCCTGCAGGGAGCCCTGCTGAGTGGGGTGGGCATGAAACAGCCTCAGCTTGGTGTTTTCCCTATAGGCCAAAAGGTCCACCATCGGTTTGCCCCAGTGGGAGAACAGACTGTATGGTACCTCTGGATGGAGAGACCACTCATGGGATGTCTTGTCTATGCGGCTGACAGCATCCGCCAGTTGGTTTGAGGCTCCTGCCACGTGGATGGCTAGGAGATCTGCCTCTCCAGAGACTCACGAGTGTCCAGATGCAGAGTGCTTCCCTGCACAGCAGACGGGAATGCGTGCCGCCCTGTTTGTTGAGGTAGTACATGGTCATGGTATTGTCCATCTGGACTTGAACCACTTGACCCCGGAGCTGAGGAGCAAAAGCTGACAGTGCCAGTCTGACTGCTCTGAGCGCAACAGGTCGATGTGATAACGGGACTCTTTGGGGTCCAAAACCCATGGGTCCTATTGTCCCCCACGTGGGCTCCCCAGCCCATGAGAGAGGCATCGGTCATAAGGACAGCCATCGGCTATGGGAGGACAAACAGGATCCCTTCCTGCAACCAGCCTGGGACAGTCCACCACTGGAGAGCGTCCCACATCTTCTGGGTCACAGTGATCAGCTGGTTGAAATGACCGTGGCACTGAGTCCAATGGATAGCCAGCCCCCACTGGAGGGGGCGCATGTGCCACCGGGCCCAACAGACCACAGAGGTGCACACCGCCATGTAACCCAGAAGGCGCAGAAAGTCCCAGGCAGGGCGCAATTGCCTAACCAGAAATGATTGGGCAAAGGAGAAGAGAACCTCCGCCCTGTCCGCCGGGAGCCAAGCTCTGGCTTAATGAGAGTCGAACTCTGCCCCGATGAAGCACATCACCTTAGAAGGCATGAGCTCCAACTTGGCCTCGTTGATCAGGAGGCCGAGTTGGGAGCAGGTCTGGAGGGCCAAGTCCCTGGACCTCTCCACCTCCTGCTGGGTGGAACCTGCTAAGAGCCAATCATCGAGGTAGGGGTAAATTCTGACCCCCGACACCTGAGGTGGGCTGCCACCACTGCAATGCATTTGGTGAAGACCTGTGTGGCCAATAACAGGCCAAATGGCATGGCTCAGAACTTGTATAGGGTTCCTGCAGCTCTGAAGTGGAGGAACCGCTGGTGTGACAGACAGATTGGGACATGAAACAATGCATCCTGGGGATCCAGTGAGCAGAACTACATGTTTCGCTCCAGGGATGGTATGATCTGAGACAGAGTGACTATCCAGAAGGTGTGTGACCTGAGATACTGATTCAGGTCGTGCCGATCTAGATAGGTGTGCCAGCCCCCCATCTGCTTGGGAACCAGGAAGTACCTGGAAATGAAGCCTGGGTCTGCTGGAGGATCCACCACTGGAGCTACTGCCTCCTTGAGGAGGAGCTGAGCAATGTCGTCTCAGAGAGCCAACTGAGTGTGGGCAGATACCCTCTCCTCCCGTGGAGTGCGGGCTCATCTTGGAGGGTACTGCTCGAATTCCAGAGGCAGTCCCTGGCCAACCACCTCTAAGACCCAGCTGTCCGTGGCAACAGCAGACCAGGTGGAAAGAAAGTGGAGGAGCTGGCCCCCCAAGGGAGGACCCAGAGCTGGTGTGCCGGGAGTAAGGGTGGCAGCCCCCACCCCATCACTGGGCAGGCTTGGAGGCAGCGGATCCAGGGCCTGAACCTCGGCCTACTTTATGGGCCTGGGAAGGTCCAGGCTTGGGCCGGGGGTGCCAAGCTTGAGCCTGCTGCTGCCCCCCCTTGAAAGGAGGACTGCTGGGCCTCAGGGGAAGAGTGCCGAAAAGGCTCTTCTTCTTCTTCTGCTGCTTCTTAGGACCACAAGGACCCTCAGCAGAAGTAGTGTCCAAGGTGGCATTGGACTGCTCAATGCACCAAAGGTGACCAGCCACACGAAGAGATCGGTGCCCAGGAAAGGTACATCAGCTAGTTTGTGCTGAGTATCCTCCAGAAAGGAGGAGAGCCTCATCCAAGCCCTGCGGCGAGAGGCAACTGCGGCTTCCAACGAGTGGGCACATGAGTCCCCGATATCCAGAACCATCTGGAGCCGTTGTTTGGCAACAGCCCAGCCTTGGTCCTGGACCTGCTTGACTGTGGTCTGCAAGTCCGCAGGGAGATATGGGAGGACTTTGTCCAAGGACCCCAAAAGGGAATGGGAGAAGTGTGCCATGATGCCATGACGACGGCTGAGCTTGCCTGATGGAGGCCTAAAGATGAGGCTGCAAGATGAGGCCGCATAGACCTTCTGGGCAGAGTGATCCAAATATTTGGATTCCTTCTCAGGAGGTCTGTCGGTATCGGTAGAACTACCAGTACGCCTGAACACAGAGGTGGTCACAAAGCTCTCAGCTGAAGGGTGCTCTGTGAACCCCGCAAGGGACCCCATGGGCACTGCACACTTGTGGGCCATACGGGCAGATGGAGCTGGACAGGAGGCAGGGTGCAGCCAAAGTTCTAAGGCCGGGCCAACAATGGCCTCGGCCACAGGAAAGGCTTCCACTGAAGTATCCCTTCTCTTGAGGATGTCAGTGAGAGGGCACTCCACCTTTTTCTGGATAGGCTCCAGGGGCATCCCTGTGGACTCAGAGATGAGGTGAAGAATGCCTGAAAGGACAAATGACCTTCCTCTGTCTCTATCCTACCAGCCGATTCATCATCCCCTTGATGAGAATGGAGGCCACTTTCATCCAAATCCGAGGAATCTGGATATATCGGTCGACTGCCCACATCAACCTCGACCCGCCTGGGGCAGTCAGGAGTGACAGTGACCGAGAGATGCCGGGGAAGCCCAGTGTCCGATCTAGCTTCCTTAGAAGGAGCCCCTCCCACAGGCTGCTTGGGTGGCAGTTCCACCACAAATTGGTGGAGAGATCAGTTTAGGCCGAACCGGGGGTTTCGCCAGCTCAGCGGGCGGGAGGAACCGACTTAATCGGCTCCAGAGGAGTAGGCTTTGGCCTGGGAGGCAAAATCCAAGTAATGGCTGGGATAGGAGCGGGCAAGGCTTGTGCCCCGTCAAAATCAGCTGTTGCCACATGAGGTCCTCGTAGTGCCGATGAAGCTTCCACCAGAGCCTCTCCTCATCGAGGAGGACGAGGACGACTGATAGCATCACCTCTTTTTAGACAGCTTATGGCCCTTCCTTGGCCTATCGGTCGAGGGGGTCCAAGACCTCGATCGAGACTGGGCAGACCGACTCGGTCGCTCGGGAGACACCGGTGGGACCGGTGACTTCCCGGGGTCAGGGACCACTTTCTCTGCAGGATTCCCAGCAGGCTGGGTCTCCTCATCGGGGAAAACAAGGACCGGAGTCTGAGCAAGAGAGCCGTTGGCCGGGGTCAGTGACAAGGAGTCGATCGGGTCGAGAATTATCTCAACCTTGTTGACTGACACTTCGGTCGACTGGTCAGATGGCAAGGCCGAGAAGCCAGCAGCCGAAGAGGCGATTTGACCGAGATCTCTCCCGATCCCAAGAGCATCTCCATCAAGACGAAGATGATCCCGGTCCTTCTCCCTTACGGGACGAGAGGAGGCGTGTCGCAGAAATCTCTCACCTTAGTCAGGAGAGAGTGGCACAACTCTCGGAAGGAACCTGAGAAGGTAGAGCCCAGGTTGAGCGGAACAAAGAAGCTCTGAGAGAAAAATTCTGCGGCACGAGCCGCTTCCTCCTCGAAGGCTTGCATGCGCTTCAATTGCTTGGCGGATCCTGCAGCCTTGGAAACCGCCCACCGGGCTTCCTTGGATTTCACCGGTGGGTTCCGTTTTTCAGGCCTCCCAGCTTAAGGCATGCAAGACGGTCATCGAGGACATTGGGTTGGAACGCGAGGCAAAACTCGCACGTCGTGGTGTCATGCCGACACCCAAACAATAAACGCACGCGGCATGCAGGTCAGTGCACGACACCTTCTGGCCGCATGAACACCGGCGAAATCCAGGGGAAGACTTGTCTTCCATTATCGAAGAAAAATAATCACTAACGCGAACAAGGCGAATTTTCGTAATAACCGAAGGTTCTGAAGCCAGGGCCTACAAAATGCGAGCGCACGAAGGAGGCAACCCGAATCTTCCAGCGGAAAGGAAGATCTGGCATCATGGGGTGGAGCTGAGGGTTATACCACCCGGGTGGGTGCGAGGAACCAGCTTGAAGATTTTCCGGCTGATTTAAAGGGAAAGGGACTCTGCCAATAAGTGTGGATGAACAACATATCCACAATCGTAAAATTATTTTTTTGCTACACTTATATCAACAAATATAATTTTTTTTCAATACTGAAGGTTTCCAGAATGAATTTAATATAGTTTGTCAGCATTTGTGTAAATACATTGCCTTTTCCAATGTTTTCTTTGAAGATGTAAACATACAAATTGTCAGCAGATAAGGACCGCTAGGCCCATCTAGTCTGCCCGTAAGCCCCGTACTTGATTACGACTTCTGACCCTCCCTCTGCTTTACATCTATGGTTTCCCTATGTCTGTCCCATGCATGTTTAAATCCAGCCACAGTGCTTGCTCCCATCTCTTGTGGCAGATCATTCCATGCGTCCACCACCCTCTATGTGAAGAAAAACTTCCTCACATTCCCTCTTAACCTGCCACCTTCCAGTTTTATGTCATGCCCCTCCTTCTTGTACTTCTCCTGTATTGGAAAATGTCTCTCCCCCCCCCCCCGCACCTTGTTTATGCCCTTGAGGTACCTGAATGTTTCTATCATGCCTCCTCTCCTCCAGCGAGTACATATTGAGGTCCCTTAATCTTGCCTCGCAAGTTTTGTGGTGCAAGCCCTGTACCATCTTAGTCGCCCTTCTCTGGACTTTCTCCAGCCTGTTAATGTCCTTTCAAAGGTGCAGCCTCCAGAACTGCACACAGTACTCCATGTGAGGACTGACCAGGGTTTTATATAACGGCATCACTAACTCCCGTCTTCTGCTAGTGATACCCCTGCCTATGCACCCCAGCATGCCACTGGCCTTCCCTGCTGCCTTTGTGCTCTGCTTTGACATTTTCAGGTCATCTGAAATAATAACCCCCAGGTCCCTTTCTTTCTTGATGACTGTCAGCAACTTCCCCCATACGTGTACTGTACGTATGAAAGGTGACAGCTCTAGATGGATAAATACTGGCGTCCACACCACAGTAAGATGGTTGGTATCCAGCATATAAGCCTGCTCAAGATCAAAGTTTCCAGTGTGTACGTTTTTAAAAGAGTCTGTGACCCCCACCAAAAAGGCCACATACAAAATTCTATGAGTCCCTCTTGGGTGAAAATACTACGTTTGTGTGAAAATGATGAGTAGGAAAGTACATTTAAAAAGTTGGGGTGCACCTGTGACGTCCAGTGGCATGCTGGTGACCATGTTCAAGAATGGACCTGGACGCTGCCGATCATGTGACTGGCGGGGAGAAGGGCTGCATCTGGCATCCTGTCCTCACCCGGGGAGGGAGGCAGCAGCTCCAGACAGTGGGCCAGGGAACCTGCTCTCTCTCATCATGGGATCTGCCGTGTGCGTGTGTAGGTGGCCACTAGTGCACGCCACCGTAGGGCCAGATGGAAAAATGTTGATCAGCGAGTGAGCGGAACAGTCCAGGAGTAGAACTGGATTAGCATCTTAGGTGCTGGCAGGCATGCAGGGAACACTGCAGGTCCAGCAAGGTAAAGTGCCTGTCTACTTGTTGCTGACGGAGTAACAGAGTACTGAAAGGAGGGTAAGGGGTAACAGAAGGGAGGAAGCAAGCTGCACAGGCACTAACCACCTGCTGCGTGGGGAAAGAGGAAACACCTTATCTAGGGTAAGGGTACAAAGTAAATTCCTGTGATGTGTAAAGAGTGAGGGAAGGGAATTATGGGAGGGGTGCACTGCAGGGGATGTAGAGCTGCGGTTTTCAGAGAGACCTTCTGCAGACTGCAGCGCTGCCCCATCTGCACGCATCTCTCTGGGCTGAGGGAGCAGGTCGCTCGATACTGGACTGAGCTGACTAGAATTCGGGGGACCTCTTCCCCTACCCAGGGACCACCAAGTCCGCCACCAATGCCCCAGAAGATGGACTGTGGTGGGCTCTGTGAGGGTGGGTGTGGTGGACTGGGGCACACTCCTCAGCCTGTTCCACAACAGAACTCATTTGCCACTCTGGCGAAACGGGACTGCCATGAGAAAGCACCCGTATTAGTGGACAGAGGGGATTTACCCTTAACAAAGAAGCACTTACAGCTGCAAATCTTCACCCCTTTAAAAGGGAACTCCGACACTCCATTGCCGCAACCACGCAGTGTGACTGCCTCTCCTAAACAAAGGTCTTCAACTCCTACCGGAGACGATGGTGTTCTGTATTCCTGCCGCCTTGCCCCTCTTTTTGTCACCCGCCCCCAGCATTCCACCCTTTACCCACCCCTCCTCTCTCAGCTGACACTAGGCCTGAGCCTCCCTCACCAATCTCATGCTATCCCCCTACCATCTTGACAATGGCCATTGCCTGCTTACTCCTCACTGCCTCCCTCCACTCCAAATGCAGTTCACCTTCAAAACTTACTCTTGCTGGCTTTTGCTGAATCTCTCTGCAAATCACTGTATATACCATGCTTAGACAACCTTGATTGTAATGTATGTATCTATTGTTTCCTTTGTATTGACGTTACCCTACATCCTTTGACGTGGAACCTTTGTAAATGAGCAGTTCCTGCTCAAAGGTACTTGTAATCCTAGAGTTTGCTAAATAAAAAATAAAATGTGGGGAGGTCCTCCGGAAGGCGGGCCCCAAGGTGGGGAGTAGAGGCCCCAAGCATAGGAGGAAGCAACTTCTGGTGTGGGACTTGATCACTGGGAAGCGGATCCCAAGGATTGCTACAGCAGTGAGGTGGGTGGGTGGGTGGGAGGAAGGCTGGATTTCACTGTCCACCTGTGGACTAATAACCTGACTATGGACATGGCTAGAATTGTGCAGAGGGCTTTTAGGGAGCTAGAGAGGGGTCCTAGGCAGGTGACGTTTGGTGCCTTTCGCTAATGTGCTGCCTGTCTACGACCGGGGTTGGAGGGGATGGGTTTCTCCACACCAGGAGCTTCAACTCATTGTTGAAAGGAATGGTGCGGAGAAGAGGGATTTGGTTACACTGGGACAGTGGACCATCCTGGAGGGATCGGGCCTATACAGGGATAATGGCCTGCATCCGTCTGGGAGGAGAACCACAGTCCTCAGTGGATGACTGACTTTGATAAACATTTATTCTAGCTGTGGTGGAGTGGTGGAAGAAAAAAAGGAGGCACAAACTGCCACCCCCCCTCCCCCCACAACAGGCTGAAGCAGGAAAGGGAGGACCCAAGGGGAGGAAAATCCCCCAGGGCACAAAATAAGCAAAAGGCAGTGTGGTAGGAGACAAAGGAAATTGGAACAAAAGTTGTAAAAAGAGAAGGGAAAAGGAGGCAGGGCAAAAAAGGGAAAGAGGAGGGTATTAGGCAGAAAGAGAACAAAGTGTAAAAGACCATATATGCAAACACATGAAGCCTAGGAAACAAAGTCCCAGACATAGAGGCCATCATGGCGGCAGCTGGCCTGGATGTTGTAGCCATTACCGAGTTGCGGTGCACAGGACTAGGACATCACCAAACCAGGTTATATTCAGTCCAGCAAAGATAGGGTGGGTGGGAAGGAAGGGAAGGGGTAGTGCTATATGTAAGGGAGATTAGCAAAGTGCCAAAGAATCCAGGGGGGAATTGAGGAGCTGGAGGTACTGTAGGTCATGCTGGGGACAGGAACCAGAGCCACGGTTCGCACTGGTGTGATCTACGGACCTCCAGCACAGGGGGAGAAACTGGATAGGGCACTGGTGGAAGTCAGTAGCACAATGGCAGGAAAGGGGAGGTGCTGCGGGTGGGGTACTTCAGTCTTCCAGATACATACTGGAGCCTCTCAGCAGCGTCTTCAGTTAGAAGCAGGGACATCTTAAGACTCCCTGCAGAGGCTGTTTCTCGGGCAACTAGTCAGGAAGCCCACTTGTGATGGGCTAATACCGGACCTGGTGCTCACAAACCGGGACAGTATTGCAGACATTAAGGTGGGAGGCCACCTGGGGACCAGCGATCACCATACAGTGTGGCTCCACATAAGGACTGCAGTGGAAGCAAACCACACACGGACTAGAGTCCTGGATTTCAGGAGCACAGATATAAAAAAAAAAAACAATGGGTGAATGCCTCAGAGATGACCTAACGGGGAGATGCCGTAGGTGGGTTAGAGGAACAGTGGGCTAAGTTAATAAGGAACAGTGAAGGCAACAAACCTCTGTGCACAGAAAGTAAGCATAAACAGGAGAAAAAAAATGCTACAGTTCTCAAAGGATGTGGCTGAAAAGGTAAAGGCTAAACAGGCAGTATTCAGGAGCTATAACAAGATGCAGAGGTAAGAGGGTAGAGAGGTGTTTAACAGAAGACGAGAGAATCAAGGAAAGTGGTGAGCAGTGCAAAGGCACACACTGAGGACACACCATCACAATGGGTAATTAAAGGGGACAACAGCTTTTTTAGGTCCATAAGTGAAAACAGGAAGATGAAAGGAGGGATTGTGAGGTTAAGAAGGGGAGGAGAGGACTGATCAGGCAAGGATCAGAGGAGGATCAGGAAAAAGCAGACATCCTGAACAAATTGTTTGTTCAGTCTTCACAGAGGAAGGGGAAAGGGATGGGCCACATAAAAGCAGCAGAAGCACTGGGGAGGGGGAGACAGACCCAAGTCAATTTACAAAGAAAACGTTCTGAAAGGACTGGCAAATCTGAACAAGGACAAAGCTATGGGCCAGACGGGATACACCCAAGTGTACTGAGGGAGCTCAGGAGTCAACAACTCACTGAAAACGGGAGTGGTTCCGAAAGACTGGAAGACGGTAAATGTAGTCCCGCTTTATAAAAGTGGTAGCAGGGAGGAGGCTGGCAGCTATAGTAACTGTCAGTGGCTCAACAGGTTGCACACTCACCTCTGAGGCTGGAAGACTGGAAGGTTGTGGGTTCAAGCCCTACACTGGGAAATGGGATACACCCCAATACAAACTTTCCCTGTGAACAAAAAAACAAAGAAATAAATAGGCCGGTCAGTCTGATATTTGTGGTGGGGAAGTTAACAGAGTCACGGCTAAAGGAAAAGATTTTGGAGTATCTTGAATCCAATGGGTTACAAGACCCGAGGCAGCAAGGATTGGGTGTGGGGGTAGATTTCTTTTACTGGATGGTAAGGGTGAGGCAGTGGCTGTGATCTGCCTAGATGTTAGTAAGACATTCAACACCATACCACATAGGAGGCTCATAAGGAAATTGGGCAGCACAGGGGTGGGTCCCTAAGGTAGTAAAACTAGGTAAGAAATTGGTTAATGGATAGGTGACAGAGGGTACTGGTAAACAAAGTTTGCTCCGTGGAAAGCAGCGTGACCAGCGGCATGCCTCGGGGCTCAGTACCAGGACAAGGTCTCTTTATAAGTGACATTACCGGTGAAATGGAAAGGAAAGAAGGGCTCTTTGTAGATAACACTAAAATCTGCACTAGGACAGACAGTCGAGAGGGGGTGGAAAGAATGTACGAAACCTGAGAAAACTCAAGGAGTGGGCAAGGGCGCGGTAGATGAGTTTCAATGCGAAGAAACACAAACTCATGCACTTACGGCACAGAAACCCAGAGACGGAGTGTAAAACAGGAAGAGAGGTATTGACAATTTCATAACAGGATCGGGACCTGGAAGCATGTGATGACCTCAAGGTGGTGAGACAATACGACAAAGCAGTGGGTAGGGCCAGTGGGATGCTGGGGTGCACAGGGAGGGGTATCACCAGCAGAAAGAGGGAGGTGGTGTTGCCACGGTATAGACTGCTGGTCAGATCCCACCTGGAGTACTGTGTCCAGTTCTGGAGACCACACCTCAGGATGGACACAGACAAGTGGAGGCTATCCAGAGGATAATTTTGTTTGTCCAATAAAAGGTATCACTTGCAACAATTTTTTTTTTTCTTTTTTCTTCTACATTATCGACTGTGGACTAACATGGCTACCACATTTCTTTGTCAAACATAAGTGGGGTAAGATACTTCAGTGTGTAGAGCAAGCCGTTATAAAATGGGTCAAAAGGGCCGCAGCATGCTGCTCTCCAACTCGACCAAGACAGATCACCTGTCAGATCCACAAGTACTTACATATGCATCGTGCTGCATTTTCTAAGCCAACATTTTTAACACCAGGCCATCGTATAAGTGCAGTATCACACTCTAGGGTGTGGCATATGTTGGAAGATACAGCCCCCCCCGGCCCGGTGTGTGCTGAGGAACACTCAGCTTGCAGGTTGGTTGAATTTAAACATAGTTTTATCCACACTCTGTTGTGTGCTATTCCTCAGTAGTCCTATAGCCACCAGTTAAATGACTGGATTTACTAATGGAGGGCGGTGTTGGGTAAGGGATGAGGACAGGGTGGAATCGGGCAGATTCTGGTCAAAGTATTCACAAATTAAAATTTTCAACCACTGCTGCTGCCTAACTGCAAATACTGCTAGTACTGCTCTACTTTGAGAAGACTTTGATCTGCAACACTCACATATTCTAATATATTATCCCACCCCATGTGACCATGCTCTGACCACTCAGGAAGCCTGATACCATCACACCCATATAATAAATCTATATATTTGTCTATTGAAGGCAGTCTCATCACAATGTCACTGCTCGGAAAACTGAAAGGTAAAAGCATACAGTTGTGTGTGTTCTCTTTAGTAAACTTCCCCTTTAATTTAAGGCATTGCAAATGTTAGGTTTTACTGCATGCCAATAATAAGTTTGTTTCTTAAAACAAATAATAAACAGGAGATGTTACAGCCATTTGAGCCATAGGCTTATTTACAGCGGCATCATTGTAAGCAGAGATTACTTCGACAGCTGCAGAGTAATTTATATCATTTAAATTTCACTACATATTGGCAATCCGGTTTGGCAGGGAGGAGGAAATCCACTACAGCCCAGTGTTTTTAATGCACTGCTCTGCAGCAAGATTCAAGATTACCTTTATTTATAAATGTATAAAATGTCATAAAATATATTACATTTCATAATTAAAAATATAAGGATGAAATATATTCACTGCAACAATATATGCATGAGAAAATTTAGATGTAAATATACATAGAATATAAAATATAGAATAGGTTTTAATGCTGGAGATAATATGCATTAAAACATTTTGCAACCCCATAAATGACTTTTCTTTTTTTCTAGTCTTAAAAGCTGTGCTTTGCTTTCTGCCTCCTTATATACAGTAAGTGGTACTTAGGGAGTAATAGTGTAATCCATCTCTCTCTTTCTGTGTTTAATGCATCACATTCCAATATAGCATGAAAGGTATCTGAAGTTTTTACATGTACATACAATGTTTTTCATTCTCAGTACCCTGTAATACTTTCACTAAGCCTTGGAGCATAAATGTGAGTCAAAATGTTCTGTGCTTAACCTTATTCAAAATGGCTGTATGGGGGTGAGTGAGATTGTTTTAAAATAGGCAATTCATAGATACATAGACAGTGTCAGCAGATAAGGGCCTATGGCCCACCCAGTCTGCCCATTTGAGCTTGTAAGTTCAGTTTGTTTTCCTAGAAGTCTGTTTCCCCTTACCCCTGACCTCTAGAATTCCTTTATGTCTATCCCATGCATTCTTAAATCCCGTGATTGTTTCAGCTCCCACCACTTCCTCTGGCAGGGTGTTCCACTTGTCCACCACCTGTTCTGTGAAGAAATTCTTTCTCATGTTTCCTCTGAATCGCTCTTCCTCCAACTTCATCCCATGCCCTCTAGTCCTGGAACATCTTTTCGCTTAAAATAGTGTTTTCCTGCACCCTGTTTCTCCCTGTAAGAATACTTGTATGTCTCCTATCATATCCCTCTCTCCCTCCTCTCCTCCAGGGAGTACATGTTCAGTTCCTTCAACCTGTCTTCATAGGACTTGTGATGCAATCCATGCACCATCTTTGTTGCCCTCCTCTGAACCTTCTCTACCCTGTCTATGTCCTTACGTAGGTATGGTCTCCAGAACTGTACACTGTACTCCAGGTGGGGCCTCACTAGTGTCTTGTATAGCGGAATTATGACCTCCCTTTTCCTGCTAGTGATGCCCCTGCCTATACATCCCAGCATCCTATTTGCTTTTACCTGATGCCTTGTCACACTGTTTCCTACCTTTGAGGTCATCAGAGATGACAACCCCAAGATCCCTTCCTGCTTGGTGCATGCTATATCCTCACCTCCCAACTGATATATTGTGCCAGGGTTTTTTGTGCCCCATATGCATTATCTTGCACTTCTTGCATTGAATTTCAACTGCCAAACCCTTGACCATTCTTCAAGTTTCTGCAGGTCCTTCTCATTCTGTCTACACCTCTGGTGTGTCTACTCTGTTACAGAGCTTTGTGTCATCAGCGAACAGTGAAATTCTGCCTTCTAGATCCTGCGCAATGTCACTAATGAAGATGTTGAATAGGACCGGTCCCAGCACTGATCCCTGTGGTATCCCACTGGTCACTCTTCCCTCTGTGGAGTGACAGCCATTTACCACCACCCTCTGTGTCCTGCCACTAAGCCAGTTACCTACCCACCACACTACTGTCCTGCCCACACCCATATTCCCCAGTTTGTGTAATAGTCTTCTATGTGGCACAGTGTCAAAGGCCTTGCTGAAGTCCAGATAGGCCATGTCCACTGCCCTCCCCTGATCCACCTCCCTAGTCACCCAGTCAAAAAATTCAATGAGGTTGGTCTGACATGACCTCCTCCTGGTGAAACCATGCTGTCTTGGGTCCTGTAGTCCATTGACAACCAGATGTTCCACTAATCTCTCCTTCAGTAGTGCTTCCATGATCTTCCCCACTACCGAGGTGAGGCTGACTGGTCTGTAGTTCCCTGCTTCCTCTTTGTTCCCGCTTTTGTATAAGGGGACTACATCTGCTGTCCTCCAGTCTTTGGGTACCTCCCCTGTTTCCAGTGATTGGCTAAACAGGATAGCCAGAGGTTCAGCCACCACCTCTCTTAGTTCTTTAAGGACCCTGGGGTGCACCCCATCTGGCCCCATTGCTTTGTCAACTCATTACTTCCAGTTCCTTCAGGACCCTTTCTCGTGTAAAGGGACTTGTGTCCATTTCTGCACCATTCTCACCCCTTGTACTCCCTTCAGACCCATTACCCCCCTCTTCCTCAGTAAAGACTGAGCAGAAATACCTGTTCAATATGTCAGCTTTACTGTTGTCATCCTCCACGACTCCCATCCTCCCCTTCAGTCTCACTATCCTCCTTTGTCCTTCTTTTTTCACTTATGTACCTGTAAAAGGTTTTGTCCCCTTTAACCACTGATTTTGCAATGTGTTCTTTTGTCTGAGCTTTGGCTTCCCTTACTGACTTCCCTGCCTCCCTTTGTTTCTCCTGGTACTTCTCCCTATCCCCTTCTGCCTGTGTCTTTTTGTATTGCCTGAATGCAATCTTTTTGGCTTTCACTTTCTTTGCTACCTCTTTGGAAAACCATAATGGTCTCCTCTTCCTTTTCCTCTTGCTAACCTGCTTAATTCATAATTCTGTTGTTCTTATAATCCCCATTTTAAATACTGCCCACTGTTCCTCAACCCCTGATTCCTGTCCCATTCCCCTTAATGCCTCTTTCAAGTATCTCCCCATTTTCCCAAAGTCTGCCCCCCTAAAATCCAGGATGTGTTTTGTGTGGGTTGGTTCTGCTCTTTCTGTGATTTCAAACCACAATGACTGGAGGTCACTGTTACCCAGGTGCTCCCCACTGTTACCCCATCACACTGTCCCTGTTTGTGAGCAGAAGGTCCAGTATTGCCTTCTGCCGAGTTGGTTCCATGACCAGTTGCTTGAGGAAGGCACCTGAAGGAGTCCAGGATAATCTGCTCCTAGTTGATGCTGCTGCTGGGATGCTCCAGTCCATGTCTGGAATATTGAAGTCTCCAACCAGTACTACCTCACCCTTGTCTGCCATCCTTTGGATGGCTAGCATCAGCTCCCTATCTGTTTCTTCCTCCTGGGCTGGTGGTCTATACACCACTTCTGTGCGGATGGCTGGCCCCATTTTCCTTTCCAGCTTAACCCACAGTATCTCTCCCCCATTTTGTTCCTCCTGGATCTCTGTGGCCCTTATGTCATTTTTCACATACAGTGCCACTCCTCCTCCCTTCCTGCCTGCTCTGTCTCTTCTGAATATGTTGTAGCCAGGTATGGCCATCTCCCAGTCATGGTTATCATTACACCAGGTTTCAGTGATGGCCACAATGTCCAGGTCTGACTGTACCATGACAGCCTCCAGATCTTCCATCTTGTTGCTAAGGCTCCTGGCATTTGCACACATGGCTTTCCATGATTTGACCTCCCTAGACTGCTTCACTGTTCTACTCCAACCCCTTCCTTGGTTGTCATTTATCCCTGGTTCTCCTTGCTGTCTGCTTCCAACAGTATCCAAACGCAGCCTACACAGCTTATTTCTGTGCCAGTTATTTTCGTAATATTCCACTCCCCAGTTTTATTTTATACTAGAATATAGGTCGTGCAAGTCTATATTGTGTATTTTTCCAAAATCGTTCTGTATTTCAATATCATGTAGTCTCATTACAGTTTTGTTTATAAATTGCACCGTGCTGGCACTAGCATTTACAGACCAAATGTCTTCCAAACCAGCCTTCTTCACTATCGCGTTTAAGGTTGTGAACCAATTTTTCAGGCATCTTCCACCTTGCATCTTTTGTAAATGGTCTATCCAGCACATTTTTGGAAGCCAATCATTATGCGGTAGGCATTTCTTTTATTTTTCCCCAAAATGTAAATGCTCTCAACTGACTCCTTACTGAAATGGGTCAAAGACCAGTTTCCAGTCTCATAAAAAATGTGGGGCAGTCCCTTGGAAGATTAAGTACATTTCTAATAAAAGAATTCTGAATGGTCTCTACACTCATTCCATTGACATACAATCCCCAAATTTCACTGCTGTACAGTCTGGCTGATAATTTTTGCTTCAAATATTGTTTTAAGGGCAGTGAAGGAATTATTTGCAAATTTATTTGCAAAGGCTCTTATAGCACCCAAGGAGTTATACGATTTATTTTTTAACTCATTAACATGTGGCTTCCAAGTCATATTCTTATCAAACATTACCCAAGATATTTGTACTCTTTCACCTCCCTGAATTCCAAGCCATTCATTACCCATTGTTTTGTTAGGTGTTTTTTTTTTTTTTTTTTTACAGTCAAGGGTCATCGTTTTTGTTGTTTCCACATTCATTTTTAAGTCAAGCTCATTAAGCTGACCACTCCTCTTCGCAGGCCCAGTGGTGTCTGTGAGATGACTACAGCATCATCTGCATATAGCATAAGTTGGAGTTTTTCATCATTTAATACAGGGGTGAATGTATCTATTCCTCTGATGTCCCTAATCAGAGTCTCAATGTATAGACTGAATAATAATGGCGCTAACAGACATCCCTACTTTACACCTGTCTGGATTTTTATTTCCTTTGATAAAGCACCATCCCTTGTATATCCACTTGAACTGTTGTGTTATGATGTAATGTCTGTATTATTGCCAGTAACTGTTTATTTATATCAAGCCCTTCCAGTATTTCCCACAATTTGACCCTATTAATGGAATCACAGGCAGCCTTAATGTCTACAAAGCAGACATATAATGTGCCCTTTCTCCCTTCAAGGTAACTGCTGAGCAAGTAGTTCAATGTAAAAATTAGGTCCAAAGTGCTATACTGTTTCCTGAAGCCAAATTGGAATTTTGACACTAGACTTTTTTCCTCTACCCATATTGTAAGCCTATCCAGCAACAGTCTTGTGTAGATTTTTTGGACTACTGTCAAAAGGGTGATGGGTCTGTAACATTTCGGAGCCTGCTTTTGCCCTTTGTTAAAGAGAGGTACAATAAATACAGGTTACTCACCTGTAACAGGAGTTCTAGGAATGGTATATGTTGTTCATCCACACTGTCTGGCAGGTATCCTTGCCGCTTTAATTCTTGCCGGAAGGTCTTCAAGCTGGCTCCGCCCACCCACCCGGGTGGTAAAACTCTCGGCTCCGCCCCATGGCGCCAGATCTGGCCCGCTGGAAGCTCAGGTTGTGCGTCGAAGCCAGGGAGGTTGGGTGGGTCGTGTGGATGAACAACATATACCATTCCTAGAACTCCTGTTACAGGTGAGTAACCTGTATTTCTAGGGACATGGATATGTTGTTCATCCACACTGTCTGGCAGACTCCTAGCAGTTCTCCGGGAGGAGGGAGGCAAGGCGCACACCCCCAATACTTACTTGGGAAAGAGAGATTGGAGAACTGAGGCCCCAAAACCAGCATCCCGGCGTGACTCGAGGTCGATGTGGTAGTGGGTAATGAAGGTATGTGCCGACTTCCAGGTAGCAGCCCTGCAGATATCCTGGATAGGAACGTCCCTAGAAGCAGCTACCGATGCAGCGGTATGGCGGGTAGAATGAGCTCTTATCCCTCTGGGAGGCTCCATGTCCGACAACGTGTAGCAGAGCTCTATGCAGGAGGTGATCCACCTGCCTATCATCTGCTTTGCTGCAGGTCTGCAAGGTGCGGCTTCAGCATAGGTGACAAACAGCTGGCAAACCTCTCTCCGAACTTCAGCCGTCCGCTCCTTATAGTAAGCGAGCACTCGTCTAGGGTCCAAAGTATGGAGCCTATACTCAGCCTCCGAAGTGTGACTGGGGTAGAATACCGGCAGAGTCAACACCTGGTTAAGGTGAAACTCAGACACCACCTTCGGGAGGAACTTCGGGTGGGGGCGCAGGACAACCTTGTCCCTGTGGAAGACCAGGTAGGGAGGCTCAATGGAAAGCGCCTGGAGCTCTCCCATCCTTCTGGCTGACGTGATAGCCACCAAGAAGCGTTCTTTCACGATACAGGTGGAAAGATCACACCTGTGCATTGGTTCAATGGCTTGCCCATGAGCTTGGCCAATACCAGCAGTAGATCCCATGGAGGTGGAGGTTCTCACCGAGGGGAATGTGGTTAAGGCCCTTGAAAAAGCGCCCGACCACCTTCTCCTGTGCCACCGACTGCTTGCCGGCCTGTGCCCGGTAAGCAGAGATGGCTGCCTGGTGCACCTTAAGGGTCATAAACCGAAGCCCTTGCTGAGAAAGGGACCACAGGTAGTCCAGAATGCTTGCCAAGGGGCAGTTGGAAGGGTCCAAGCCCTTCCCCTGACACCAAATGGAAAACCTCTTCCATTTGAAGGCATAGCATTTCCTGGTCGATTCCTTACGGGACGCCTCAACGACGTTGAGGACCTTGTCGGAAAGACCCAAGGCCTGGAACTCTAGCCGCTCAGGAACCAGGCCGTCAGGTGCAGGGATTGAAGGTCAGGATGGAATACCTTCCCCTGATTGACTGAGATCAGGTCCGGTGGGCTGGAAGCTCCTCGGAGCCTGGAGCTGAGGCTGAGGAGATCTGGATACCAGAACTGGCGGGGCCAGTCTGGGGCTACCAGAATCACCTGCGCCTTGTCCCTCCTCACCTTGAGAAGCACCTTGTGGATCAAGGGAAATGGGGAAAGGCGAGAAGAGGCCCGGGGTCCACGGCCTCGAGAAGGCATCCCCCTGCAGCCAGCCCTGCTGAGGGGGGCGGGCATGGAACAGACTCAGCTTCGCATTCTCCCTGGAGGCAAACAGGTCCACCTGAGGCGTGCCCTAGTGGGAGAAGAGATCTTGTACTACCTCCGGCAGGACAGACCACTCGTGAGACGCAGCCCCTATCCGGCTTAGGGCATCGGTCAGGGTGTTGGAGGCTCCTGCCACGTGAACAGCTAGGAGATCCGCCTCCAGACTGCGCACTAGGGACCAAATGAGGAGGGCTTCCTTGCATAACAGCAAGGAGCGCGTCCCGCCCTGGCGGTTCAGATAGTACATGGTCGTGGTGTTGTCTGTCTGGACCTGAACCACTTGACCCCGTAGAAACGGAGCGAAGGCGGTGAGAGCTAGACGGACCGCTTGGAGCTCCAGCAGGTTGATGTGGCATCGGGACTCCCGAGGGGACCAGAGGCCGTGCGCTCAGTGTTCCCCCAGATGGGCACCCCAACCCATCAGAGATGCGTCGGTCGAGAGAGAGAGACCGTCGGCTCGGGGCGGACAAACGGGATACCCTCCTGCAGATGAGCGGGAACGTTCCACCACTGGAGAGCGTTCCACATCACCTTGGTCACTGTCACGGGCCGGTCCAACGGATCGTGGCATTGTGACCACTGGCTGGCCAGTCCCCATTGAAGGGGACGCATGTACCAACGGGCCCAACGGACCACGCTGGTGCAGGCCGCCATGAGGCCCAGGAGGCGCAGGAAGTCCCAGGCAGGGTGCAATTGCCCAACCAGAAATGACTGGGCAAAGGAGGAAAGAACCTCGGCCCTGTCCGCCGGGAGCCGAGCTCTGGCTTGCAGAAAGTCGAGCTCTGCCCCGATGAACAGAATCACCTGCTTTGGCATGAGTTCCGACTTGGCCTCGTTGATGAGGAGGCCAACCTGAGAGCAAACCTGGAGGGCCAGATCTCTGGACCACTCCACCTCTTGTCTGGAGGGGGCTGCTATCAGCCAATCGTCCAGGTAAGGGTACACCCAGACCCCACGGTGCCGCAGGAATGCTGTCACCACTGCCATGCATTTGGTGAAGACCCTGGGAGCTAAGGAGAGGCCGAAGGACATGACTCGGAACTCGGAAAGGGATTCCTCCGCTCTGAAGCAGAGGAATCTCTGATGGGACGGATGGACTGGGACATGAAAGAACGCGTCCTGGAGGTCCAGGGAGCAGAACCACATGCCTCGTTCCAAGGATGGGATTACCTGAGCCAGAGTGACCATCCTGAAGGTCCGAGACCTTAGGAACTTGTTCAGGTCATGCAGGTCGAGAATGGGGCGCCAGCCCCCCATCCGTTTTGGGACCAGGAAGTACCTGGACACAAACCCCGGGTCTGAAGGAGGATCTGCCACCTTCCTGATTACCTCTTTTTCGAGGAGCAGGGCAATGTCGGCCCGGCGGGCCAACAGCGAGGCTGCGGACCCCGTAGCCCCCCGAGGGGCGACGGCTCGAAAAGTCGGAACCTGCTCGAACTCCAGAGGCAGGCCTTTTCCTACTACCTCCAACACCCAGCGGTCCGTGGTGATAGTGGACCAGGCGGAAAGGAAGTGGCGGAGCCGTCCCCTCACAGGGGGAACCCAGGGGGGAGTGACGAGGTTGGGGGCGGCACCCCTCAACAAGTCACTGGGCAGGCTTGGAGGAAGAACCGGCTGAGGGACCTCCCGGGCCTTTACCTCCTTGCTTCCTGTTGGAAGAAGCCGTAGGCTTGGGTTTGGGATGCCAAGCGCGAGCCTGCTGGCCCTGTTGCTGGTGTTGCTGGGCCAGTCGAGGAGCAGGAACCGGACGAAAGGACTTCTGCTGCTGACGGCGGCCTTTGTCCCTCTGGGCGGAGGTGACCGAGTCCAGAGTGGCATTGGACTTTTCGATCCGCTGGAGGTGTCCCTCCACTCCAGGGCCGAAGAGGTCAGTCCCCAAGAAGGGGACGTCCGCCAACTTGTGCTGGGTATCCGCCGTGAAGGTGGATATCCTCAGCCACGCCCTGCGTTGCATGGCCACTGCGGCTGCTACTGACCTGGCACAGGAATCACCTACTGCATGTCCAGAGCAGTCTGGAGCTGCTGCTTCGCCACCGGCCTGCCCTGGTCCCGCACCTGGCGGACCGTGGTCTGCAGGTCAGGCGGGAGATGAGGAACGACCTTATCCAGGGAGCCCATGAGGGCGTGGGAGAAGTGTGCCATCAACACGGCCGAGCTGGCCTGTCGGAGGCCGAGGGAGGACGCAGCGTACACCTTGCGCCCGGCAAAGTCCAGCCTTTTGGACTCCTTGTCGGGGGGCTTGTCCACATCCCGAGCGTTACCGGAATGCCGGAAAACGCTGTCGGTGACTAACCCCTCTGCAGAGGGGTGTTCCGAGAAACCGGGCAAAGAGCCGGTAGGGACCGCATACTTCCTGGCCATCCTGGCCGAAGGCGCTGGGCAGGAAGCAGTTCGCTGCCAAAGCTCCAAGGTTGGGCCGACGATGGCCTCAGCCACCAGAAAGGCCTCTGTAGGAGAATCCCCTCGGTCCAGAATCTCCGTCAGGGGATACTTGGCTCGTTTGGACACGGGCTCGAGCTGCATCCCGGTGGACTCCGAGATGAGTCGAAGCAGACCCAGGAAGGACGATGGGCTATCGTCCACTGACTGGCCCCCGGAGGACTCCAGATTGCACTGCCTGGAGAACAGGGAGGAATCGTCGTCGGATTCCAAAGAGTCTGCAAAGAGCTGCCTCGGCCCTGAGCCACCCTCCACCTGCCGAGGACGGTCAGGAGTGAGGGTGACCAACAACCTGTGGGGCAGGCCATGACCCGACCGAGAACTCTTGGTCGGTGCCCCCGACTTAGGTTTTGGAGGCAGAGATTCCACCACAATCGGTGGACCAGCTGGTTTCGGCTTAGCAACCGGCCCTGGGGCCGGCAACTCGACTGCAGCGAGTGGTTGCTTCGGCCGTTCCGGCGACAGCCACTTGATGGCCGGGGTCTTAGCCGGGGTCAGCTTAGGCCCGGATAACAGCAACTGCTGCCACATCAAATCCTCGTAGCACCGGCGCAACTTGCGTCGAAGCCTCTCCTCACCGAGAAGAGGTCCGAGACAGAGACCCCCGCGGGGACCGAGGGTGGGTCTGGGAAGGGGCCGGGGATACCCGCCTTCCCTCGGCTCGAACCTTAACCGACCGCGGTCCCGAAGGAGCAGGCAGGTCTCGTATCCACCGGGGAACCGGTGAAGTAGGGTTGTCGGCTTCTCCAGTCGACAGCCAGGCCTAACGGATCGAAAAATCTCGATTGCCGACGGAGTCTCGGCAGGCTGGCCTGACGGGGCACCGTGAAGCCAGCAGCCTCAGCCGCAACTCGACCGGGTTGATGGTCGGGTTGACCGGGAGGGGACCCTCCCGCCTCCCAGGAATGCCGATGGTGGGATTTACCTTTCGACTCCCTTTTCTTGGGCAGAGAAGAATGTCCCGAAGGCCCCTCTCCCTTCATGGAAAGGGACTGGCAAAGCTCCTTGAAAGAAGCTGTATACGAGGAACTCAGAGAGAGCGGGATAAATGCCGTGGATGAGGAAGAAGAAGATGCGGCCTGGGCCGCTTCCTCCTCGAGGGTGATCATCTGCTCGAGCTGCTCAGCCGAGCCAGCCGCCGCGGACACCACCCAATGAGCCTCTTTGGATTTTACCAGCGGAAAACGTTTCTCGGGGCGCCTGATCTTCAAACGGGCAGCGCGATTGTCCAGAACACTGGCCGAAAAGGAACGGCACAACTCGCAAGCCTGTGGGTCATGATCTAGGCCTAAGCAGTAGACGCACGTGGAGTGCGCATCCGTCCTGGACATTTTCTGCCTGCAGGGGCACCTCCGAAAGCTGGAAACAGATTTGTCCATCGCAGCCGCGAGGGAAAAAGAAGACCGAAGTTTGGAAAACTTCAAAATCAATTTCGGGCGAACCGAAGAATTAGGATCCAGTCTCAAACGCAGAGCGCTAAGGAGGGAACCTGAGCTTCTAAACGGTAAGGAAGATCTGGCGTCATGGGGCGGAGCCGAGAGTTTTACCACCCAGGTGGGTGGGAGGAGCCAGCTTGAAGACCTTCTGGCAAGAATCAAAGCGGCAAAGATACCTGCCAGACAGTGTGGATGAACAACATATCCATGTCCCTAGAACTCCCTTGTTTGAGTTACTGGGAAAACCGCAATGATGGCTTATTATCTCAAATATCGGGGTCAATACATCCGCCCAGTGGTCAACATTATGCAAAAATACTTCGGCCAGCTGCTCTGCACATTACTGCCTGGTGTAATACAAGAAGAAAAGAAAAGCGGAGCATTCAAATGTGTAGGTGAAATATACTATTTTATTGTGCCATTTGAAAAAAATGCAGTGCAAAGATACCCCTACGTAGCGCCCTACCATAGGGCCTTCCTCAGCAATTTCTTTGGCGTTACAGTATGGCAGTATGTAGTGGTGCTGCAATACTCAGAATATTTTTAGTTTCTGAATAAATAAGGAACAAGGGTCTCGCTCCATTTCTAGATTAATCACTATGCACATGGACAACTGTACCTGTGTGGCTAGACTGAGGACCTGCTGGACCAGCTCCTGCGTTTCCGATGGCTTCTTCAAAAACAGCTTCA
Source organism: Neoceratodus forsteri (assembly GCA_016271365.2). NCBI lineage: Eukaryota > Metazoa > Chordata > Ceratodontiformes > Ceratodontidae > Neoceratodus > Neoceratodus forsteri. Next base: position 206,547,054 of record JADMNL010000030.1, read on the forward strand.
CGATTGCAGTCAGCAGGGTCAGCTGTACCTAATAAAAGGACAGAGAACAAAACAGGATGGGTAAAAAACAGCAGTCTTACAGGTAGAGAGGATGTTGGCATACACCAACAGAAAGCTTTATTTATCAACACGTCAGTCTGCCGTGGTTACAGCGGATTTGTGGTTATCACATGCTGTTCCTGAGCACAGAAAAAAAAGACAGCAGTGTTGGGTAAGTTACTTTTTCTATTACTTTCTATTACTTTTTGAAAACTTGTTCCAGAAAGCTCTGTGCAGTCATTAGCAAGGATGGAGAAGTACTAGAAGATGTAATACACCTTACAGTAACATTTACTTATGTCTTTTTATACAAATGAAATACGTAACTGTAACTGATTACATTTATTTGAAAGTAACTAGTAACTAACCTATTACTTTCAAAAAATGTAATCTGTTATAGTTATTTATTAATTTTGTATTGCTGAATATATATATACACAGGTCTTACGTCAGAATATGGTTCCCAGTTGTGGAATCCATATTTAAAGAGGGAAATAGGGAGAGTGGAGAGAGAGTATAGAGGAGATATACTAAGATGACAGGGAATTTACATAAATATGAATATAGTGAGAGATTACAGGGGACAGGATTATATATGTTAGAACAAAGAAGGATAAGAGGAGACTTAATGATGATGTTTCGAATAGTAAATGACCATGAGTTGGTAGAAGAAATGGGTATAAAAATAAAAGAAGGGTTGAGGGGGTTGAGAAGTCATAATAAACAAATCAAACTTAAGACAGTAAAGAAAATTATAAAAAGGATCTCAGAAATGCTGCAATCTAATTGGCTGTTAGGACTCCAACAGCCTTACATTAATCCATGTTATACTGTCATGTACAGCCTGATCACCATGGCACATGGATTCTTCCTGTCAGCATTCCATCCTCCAGCACGGCTGAATGTGTGGAATGATGCATTCTGATTTTGAACCAGCATTCTTAAACTGTTGGTGAAAGAACTATTTTATTAAAAATCTCCCTCTAAATGAGGAAAACATTCAAAAAGTATACTTTTAATACATTTCTTTTGGGATCATTTTTTATAACAGCAATAAGACACTCCACATTACACCCCTAGGGGGTGATTAACAGACTGTTAATCTAAGCCCTGGTCATGCCTTATTGCTTAAATGGTATATACTATTCCTTTGTTAATAGGACAGGGAGAGTATGGAATACATTGCCAAGAGGCGTGGTGGAAAGTAAAACATCGGAAAAATTTAAAAAAGGAATTGATAAATTTTTTCTTGGGGAGCGATGAAAGTGGATCCACTATGGTGGGGGACAGTTTATATGGACCTATTGGTCTTCTACTGTTCTATGCCAAGTATAAATACCAAGTATAAACAGTATGAAAATGGTGAGACAGAATTCCTATGTGTCACATGAGAGAAGAGACCTGGCGCTGTATTAAGAATGTGAGTGATATATAGGTCTCCAAACCAGGGGGATGAGATAGATAAGCGACTGATGCAAGTATTTCAAAGGGTATTGAAGAAAGGGGAGTTTGTATTACTTGGGGACCTTAATATGACTGACACAAAATGGGGAATCCCTAAGGCAACATCTACTAGGAGTAGGGAAGTACATGAGGCACTGCAGGAATCACTGCTACAACAGCTGGTCAAGGAGCCCACAAGAGGGGACTATATACTGGACGTTGTACTCACAGATGGGAATAGTGTTGAAGATGTGGTGGTAGGAGACTGCCTGGGTACAAGTGATCATGGGCAGACATAAGGGCCTCCCGGGAGGGCGCCATGAGAAGCCATTCGTCCAGGTAGGGGAGCACGTAGTGGCCCTGTCTCCTCAGAGATGCGGCTATGACTGCCATGCACTTCGTGAACACCCAGGGTGCCGATGACAGCCCGAAGGGAAGGGAAGGGTTCGGAACTGATAATGGCGACCCTGAAACTCGAAGCGAGGAACTCTCCCAGCGCTTGAGCAATAGGAATATGCAGGTAAGCATCCTGCATATCTAGGGATGCTAGAAAGGCACCCTGCTTCAGCATGGGAATCAAACCGGGGAGGGTCACCATGCGGAAGCATTTGTACAAGACCAAGATGTTGAGGTCGCTGAGGTCCAGTACTGGACGGAGGTCCCCTGTCCTCTTTGGAACTAGAAGGAAGTGAGAATAATATCCTAGTCCCCTCTGGTTCCTTGGTACGTGCTCTAAGGCCTCTTTTTCCAGAAGCGCGACAACCTTCTGCTGTATGAGCAGGGCATGCTGAGCCAAGTAACGAGAGAGCAGGGGAAGCCATATGAGACTAGATGCAGAGAATTAAATCTATACCTGCTGGAGGTTAGAAGATATAGAGGTGACATGATAGAGACTTTTAAGTATATGAAGGGAATAAATAAAGTGAATGAAGGTAGATTATTCAAAAGGAAAGTACGAGTTAAAACGAGGGGCCATCATTTAAGATCGGAAAGGGGAAGATTTAAGAGCAATGTACGGAGATGTTATTTGACTGAGAGGGTGGTGGAACCCTGGAACAGATTACCAAATGAAGTGGTGTGTGCAGAAACAGTGGAGGAATTCAAGAGGGCATAGGACAGACACAAGGGGTTGGCTGGTGGGCAGAGGAAAATATCCCTGGTAAATGAAGACAAGTAGGGGCGGTGGGAAATGGGCAAACTGGATGGACCAGGACGGTCCTTTCCTGCTGACACATTACTATGATATGATATGATACTATGATACATTAAGTATAGGAAAAACCCTTTCTACAGGAAAACAACATCTACATGTCTCAGAAACTATACAACCTGCCATCATGGAAGTTTCCACATACTTAGACTTTGCCTCCTAGACAATGCATGCCAAATGTGTGGCAGTTTCACCAAATGCCCCCAACACTATTAAGGTGCACAGTTAGGGGTTTAACATAGAACCTTTCAGGCAACTCTAAGTATAGTGGTGCTACCGCACCAGTATAATATGTGGTATGTATGTGTGTGTGTGTGTGTGTGTGTATGTATGTATTATAGACATAGTTAAGGTTGAGTAGCTTATTTATTGTTAAACCTCAAATACTGCACTTAACTTTGTAACCAATCAATGGATTTGCACAAAATTTGGTATGCACTGTCCTGTGGAGTAGATTTCTTGACGTAGCAAGTTTCGTTCCGGTTGGATGTGTGGATTCCGAGCTCCGTATAGTGTACAAAAGTGAGAAGTCACCACTTTTTGCTGATTTTTTTCCTCACCGCCTTGCTCCCAGATGGTGTGGAATTTTGGCGTGATTTTTTTATGGTAGAAAGAACTTGGGTAACAGAACTGCCAGTGTTTGGTGCAAAAATATTAACCTGTTGCAAAGTTGCTCAGTTTTTAAGTTCCCATTTATTTCCTATGGGAAGTTCATTTTTCAGGATAGAAGTAAAAAGTTCGAGAAAGGAATTGATCTTACGAAAAGGATTCATTCTCACAAAATCCGTTCCTTTTTCGTGAGGAATAAATCCTTTTTCATGAGCTGCCATCTTGTTTTCCCTTTTTTAAATCTACTATACCTGTATTGAAAACTCATGACAATGAGGTGCTGTAGGGACACCAGGAAATGGATCTCTCTCACTGGAATTCCGTTAGTTGGATTCTGCAGTTGTCTGGTACCAAAATGATCCTGGAATTTTTTTTTCTATGTTTTAAATCCTTTTTTGTCACTCGCTAAGATCCTGTTTCATGAATCCTTTATCATTCAAATGAAAAAGGATCATGAGTGATGAAAAAGGATTTTGTACGCACAGAAAGAAAAAAATACTCACCATAGTAATATTTCTTCTTCCAAGGTGTCCTTTAGCATCAGTAACAGTATGTAGCAAGTTGGTTAGCTTGAGTTGCATTGGAGGTGACGTTTATGATAATGAATAAAATTAATAAGCCAATCAGAAGAGAGTTAGAGGGTGTGCTGAGTGGAAGCTTGCCCAGTGGGTACCAGAATTGTTTTGAAGCTAGAATAGGAACATGCCCATGTTGAGTGTGACCTAACCAGATTTAAAAATCATGCAAACAGCATGAACAAAGAACAACTGAAAAACATGTAAACTTTGCTTTAAAGGCAATGCAAAAAGATCAGAAACACATTTGGCGACAACAAAGGAAGCAGAGTCCTCTTCAGTTAGGTTACTTCAGGAGGAACAGTGGGTGCTTACTGATGTTAAAGGACACCTTGAAAGAAACAATATTACTACTGTGGGTAATTTTTCTTTTCTTACCCCAGGGGTTCTTTAGCATCAGTAACAGTATACAGACTACAAAGCAGTGCAGTTGGGAGGCGGGTACAGAACCTACTTGGGAAAGAGGCTCTGCAGGACCGTCCTCCCAAATTTGGCATCAGATCTGGACTGTACATCCAGGCAGTAATGCTTTGTGAATGCGTCTACAGTCTTCCATGTGGCTGCCTTACAGACATCAAGTAAAAAAAAAGTCTCATGCGGCTGCCACTGTGGCAGCAATGCCCCTGGCAGAATGGGCCCCGAGACCCTCAAGGGGTTGTTTACCAGCCTTGTCATAACAGAACTGAATGCCAGAGACTATCCCATGGGAGATAGTTCTCTTAGTGGCTGGCCTTCCTCCACCTACCTCCCTATATGTGATGAAGAACAGAGTAGCAGAGCCCCTGAATTGCTTGATGTGTTCCAAGTAGTAAGATGGGGCTCTCTTCACATCCAAACTGTGGAGTCTTTGATCTCCTGGAATGGATTCTTCAGTGAAGAATACTGGAAGGGTAATAGACTGATTAAGGTGGATTTAGAGACCATCTTGGGCAGAAATTTCCTGTTCGTTCTAAACTCTACCTTATCACTGTAAACGATAATGTAGTTAGGTTCAGTACAGAACGCCTGCAGCTCTGAAATCCTTCTTGCAGAGGTGAGGGCAACTAGAAAGACTGTATTCCACATAATTTAAGTGGGCCATAGCCATAGGCTCTAAAGGCAGTTTCATGAGCTTGGCAATACACAGGCTGAGATCCCAAAGGGGAACAGGTTATCTAATTTGGGGCTGAAGATGGAGGAGGCCTTAAAATAATTTTTTTTTTTTTTTTTTTAAACAGGCAGTTGAAATGACTGATTTGTCCGTGCCTATGAACAAGTAAACAGAACATTGCAGCCAGGTGAAGTTATAAGGATGAGTGGCATCGCTAAAAATACCACCAACAGCTTAATCTGGTTCAATTTCAGTTGGTTACCATCTGTATCTCCCCCCCCCCGCTGGGTCGCCCCTGAAAAAGGGACTTCTAGTCTCAATGGGCCTACTGCAGATTTGGATAGGTCACGCCTAACTGAGGCAGAGTCAGGAGAAAGCGAGTGAGAGGAAGCCGAATTGGCTTTCTGTGTGACAGGGCTACTAGGAGAGGATAGCAAGGTTGCCTTGGCCAATCTGGTGCCACCAGGATCATTGTTGCTGATTGGGCCCTCCACTTCAGCAATACTCTGTGAATCAGAGGAAAAGGAGGGAAGGCCTACAGAAACTTCCCTGCCCAATCCAGAGTTAAGGCATCTGCTGGAAGAATCCCTAGTGCTGAGGCTTACAGCAGCACAGTAGTAGTTGATGGTTGAGGTAAGAGGCAACCAGATCTATTTCTGATGTGCCCCATCTCCTGAACAGTGAGTTAAAGACTTGCTTGTTCAGGGTACATTCATTGTACCATTGGCTGATGTGGGCTCAAAGCATGTGGTAGGGTGTTATCCTTGCCTAAGAAGTGAATGGCTGAGAGGCTCACATCCAGAGAGTAGGCCAAAGACTGAATTTTCATGGGTTCTGTGCATAGCACCATCGACCTCATGCCACCCTGCTTGTTTATGTAGAACATGGCAGTGGTGTTGTCTGTTCTGATCTGCATAGTGCGACTTCTGACTTATGAGGCAAAGACCTTTAAAACCAGATAGACAGCTTTGAACTCCAGTAAACTGACATGGCTTGCAGACTCCGTGGGAGTCCATAGGCCACTTATTGAACAGCTGTCCAGATGAGTTTCTCAGCCAGAAAAGAAGCATCTGTAGTAGTGATTTTTGTGGGACATGAAAGCTGGAAGGAAAGTTCCAGTGAAATGTTTTCTGTTTTCTTCCACTAGTCCAGAGCTTGAAGAAGTGAGCTGGTCACAGGTACTAGGTTGGACAGAGAATGTCTTTTTTTTTTTTGCTGCACCATTGCATCCTGAGATGGTACTATATGTCTCTCATTTGGACCATGACTCCTGGCACAGCTGCTGTCATGGAGGCCCTGTGACCCAGAAACCTGAGAAAATGTCTGACAGGCCTGGGCTGGCCTAGGACAGAAGAATTTACTGGTGACAGAAAAAGACTGAATCCTGTCTGAAGGAAGAAAGGCTTTGCCCTGCAAAGTGTCCAAATCTGCTCCTATGAAATTCAGGAGCTTCACTGGCTCTAGGCGGAACTTCTTTTCGCTGATGCAACAACCCAGAGAGTATAATATTTGTTTTGTACAGGTGAGAGCCTCTTGTGGAGGGGTTGTGGGATAATAGATTGACCAGACACAGAACTTCAGGTTCAACACACAATCTCTGTGCGATGTTTATTTAAAATACGGGATAACCTTAAGAAATGGCATATCCCTTCTTCAGCACAACAGTTTGCAGCAACAGACTATGCATGTCCTTCCTCTGCACTTAGCACCTACTGACCCACTGATCTACTGAGCAACCTCTTTAATGAAAATCATTTCATTCCCTATGTTGGTCTTATGTGTTTGGGTGATGGGGAGCTCAAAAAAAGAAAACACCCAAAACAAGCTAAGACAAAGAACCTCGGTGCAGAAGCACTGAAGCAAGGGTTACCCCAAAGGACAACGGCAGTAAAGCCAAGTTTCAAAGAAATACAAAAATCACACACACCCCATAATGCAAAGCATCATGGGAAGTATATGCAAATCACCATGACATTTTAGGCTGGTTTAGCTTAAAGCAGGACTGCATGGTGCCAAAGGGCCTCTCAAACAATCTGTAATTTAAGCTCGTTTTGCCGCTCAGGCCCCAGCGGGTGCCCACTGATGTGATGTATTTAACACTCTGGGTTGGCCGTCTTTCAAAGCCAAGTTGGACTTCCCGGTGGCCTGCGCCACCTTCAGTCTCATTCGTCTACCCTCCCCTCCCAGCCTATCAAATTTACTCACCCTAAAACTAACCCCAGGACAATTAGATCCTCCCACCTCCCTATCTTAAGCTTACCTAAACCTCAATGAGCCATAGTTAAAAGATCCTTCTCCTTTGTGGCATCCCAAATGTAGAACAACCTCCCACATTTGATACTCATTTATAACTCTCTCTCTCTCTCTCTATTCAAACAACAGTATAAGGAAGCTTTCTTCTTGCCACCAATCTGTAATGGTAGCAGTAATTAAAATCACCCCAGCTATCCTAACTCCTCCTTTTCCCTCCCCTCCTTTCCCCCTAGATATCTCTCACAACCTCTCACTACCACAGTGGTTTCTCCATATCTCATCTTCTCTCTGACTCCATCTTAGATTCTTAGGAATGAGTATATACGTCATGATTTACCTACAGATCCTTGTGGTTGTTAGAAGACAGGAAATATGTGCTAATTGACAGCTGTTTATAAAGATGTTATTCTCAGAAATGATATGAATTTCCCTAAATTATCCATATTTAACTGTACCTGAATAAAAAGTCATACAAAAATCATTTTTCCATTGTTTTGTTTTTATGGGCAGCATTCTGTTACAGTTCTTTTCCTGGGACCTGTAATTTGGAGTTTTTACCATGTCACGGTTTGTGTACAGAATGCTAATTATGAGCGGTTGACCTGTCAAAACTATGCTTCGAGCTCTGTGCACAAACTGTGACATAGTTAAAACTCCAAATTACTGACTCCATGAAGAGAACTGTAACAGAATAATGTCCATAAAAATGAAACAATGCAAAATACAGTTTTTCATATCACTTTTTATTCAGGTACAGTTAAATATGGATAATTTAGAGGAATGCATATCATTTCTGAGACTGAGACCTTTATAAACAGCTGCCAAATAGAATGATTTCCTGTCCTTTTTAACCCCCTATGCACTTGTACCTCATTCATGCAGAACTTTTTGGTGTTGGAAATGCTGTATAATGACACTACTTTCGCTTATTTTTTTCTTTTTTGCACTGCCATCACCACCTGAATGCTCTATAACTACCCCATTCATACTTCCAACACCTGCAATGTGTCTCAACACCTGTAATGTACTGTATGTTTTGATAAGTATGGAATATAATTATTCCCCAGGTCACCCCTGAAAAAGGGACTTGTTTGTCTCAGTTGGGCCCACCCAGTCATCAAAATTCTAATAAATAAAATATGCATTTTAACACAATGGGGGGTTCTGCTATCTCTACCCCGGTAACTTAATTCTATAATACAGTCACCTAAGTAACTTTTATAAAAAACATCTAGTGCTATGGTATCTTCACCATTTACAGGTTTCATACACATAAGGCGTATACATCAAGGTATTTTATGACATAGTGCTATTGCATACTAAATCCAAAAATGAGGAACATAGCCTGTTGTTTTACATCAGCTCGGAGGTCACCACAATAACCTCCCTGTGTGAGGACCTGTGAGAGAAAAGGAAAATTAAAGAGGACACTATAGCATAGTCAAGAAAGGGGAAGGGGGCACCCTTCGGTGGCCAACCTTATGGACTAGAAATTGTAAAGGATAGATTAAGTTAAGAAATAGAACAAATGTTGTAACAGATTTAAGAAGAGGTCGGTCCTCAAGAGTGGCAGATTCTCCTTGTCACACCTGTCTGTTCAGGAGGAGTTTTGTCCACAAGGCACTAGTCGACCAGATATGGTTAGACTGATATGCCCTGCTTTCTAATATGAAAACCTGGGTGTTAGGCCAAGTGGCATGGCTGTAAACTGGTAATGTCCCGAGGGTAGTCTAAATGTCAGGACTTTCCCAGGGACTGCCTTATTTATTTTTTTGTAGACTTTCCTTCTGCACTGCCCTCCACAGAACTCTCTCAGGCAGACCCCACTTGACGCAACCGCTCTACCACCCCATCTGATCCTCGCCCACCGGGAAATTGGGGACAGACACTCTCCACCCTATCTCGATCCAGTGGCTCCCAAACTGGACCCAAGACAAAGCAGGGGATCGGGAGAGCCGACGAGATGAGTTCGGCATTTGGTGTGAGGCAGCGGAGGGTGCTGTCGCCTATCTGTGGGGCCAGGGATTTTTCCTTACTGTTGTATAGTCCCCTGGAGCGCGGATGTGCAATGACAGCCTGCACGCGACGGGCGCATTTCTGCACCAGTGCGTAAGGTGTCTGCCGCCACTCCCAACCCTGGAAGCGTGTGTCGCAAGTTGTGCTGCCACTAGTCACCACCAGGAGCTGCTGGCACCACAGCAAGCATACCTACCCACCCACCCCCAGGAGAGTAGAGCAGTCCTCCAGATGTTTGATCCTTTCCTGCCCCTGCTGACTGCCGATGGCCCAAGTTCACTCCCGAATCTTGGTCGCCAGCGTGGCACGAGGTGTGGCATCCGGCGCCTCAACCGTCAGCACCACCGAGCTGGCCCGGGGACTACCTTATTGATATATGAAATTAGGCATCCTTGAAGTTCAAGGAAGCTAGCCAACCTCCCTCTTGCAGACACTGTATCACCTGGCAAGGTGGCCTCTTTGAATCCTGGCAAGCCTTCAGTAAGTTTTTTTTTTTTTTTTTAAAGAATCGAAGCCCATCAGCAACCCTTGTGTTAGGGTTTTGGTGAATTGAAAAGATGGGTCCCAATCCATCACCTGCAATACCATATTGTCTGCAGAGATTAATTGTTCTTAGTGAAAGTAAAGGGAAAGCCTGCCCTCTACTAGGGAAGTTAGCTGACAGAAGTGAGGAGAATTGTCGTTTCACTTGGATACAGGAAGAAGCAGTGGAGATGGCCCTTTTCCAGCCTCTCCTTCATTAATCTCTAAAAAGAAAATCCTCCTCTTCCGGAAAATCCAAAGGCATTGAGAGAAGATAAAATGCCCCAAGAAAATATGATCTTACTTCAAGAAGGCTCTTGCAGTAGGTATTCACAAATAGGACTGACCCGAAAGGCGTCAGGACCCCACGGAAAAATTTCTAGCTAGCAGTCTCTGGCGGGGGACCGCCACCACGTCAGGTGACTGGAGTCATGTAACGTCAGTATAAATGGGCAGTCCCCCACGCCTGCCTTCCAGTTCTTTCCTGCCGTCGGCTTGTAAAAGTTCCTTGCGGTTGAATCAACGGTTGTCAGTTTTTCGTCGGTCCATTAGTTTTCAAACTTTTCAACCTATTTTCTCTGTTTTTCGAGTTCTCCCCAACGATTCACTGTGTACCGTATATACTCACGTATAATCCGACCCCCCAAACTGCAGGCACAGGAAAATAAAAACTGCTCGACTCGTGTATAAGCCGAGATATATTTATTACCAGCACAAACCGTCATTAGCACCATTACCATTAGCAAACCATCACACCAAGTAATAACGCCCAGCACTGCTCTGCCCCATTCAGCACATTTCAGGTACCGGCATCTAACATCCACAGTTACAGCTGATATCGACCTAGGGATAAAAAATGTAGCTGTGACACCGGTTTGAAAATCAAATCAAAAATCACAGCATTGGGCAACAGCAGGGTGGTTAGCAGAGAACAACTTACCCCACTCAGTCGGAATCTGCATCGCGATCGCGGGCTTCTGAAAAGCAGAGGTCCTGTTCATTTTCTGGTTGAAAAGCATCCTTGAGGATATCTGCATATGGGATGTCATCCATCCCCCCCCATACCTGCCCACTATTCATAGCAATTCCTATCACCCTCCCATTGACTTGTTTCTTGTTCACACAAAAGTGGCGAGCTGCAGCACAGTTGTTAGTAGCTTCTGCATGCTCAATCACCCGCAGCCTGTAAGCGCTTTCTCTTTATGCTGATTTTTGGGCAGTGGGGTGACAAATGGGACTGGACCCTAGTTATTCTGTTGACCCTATTTATTCTGTGTGCTGCTAATTGGCGCAGCTAAATGCCAATAGCGAATACTTGAAAATTTGGTGACTCGCGTATAAGCCGAGGTAGTATATTACGGTAGCAAAAAAAGGTCAAAGCAATTTGGCTTATATGCAAGTATATACGGTATGGCGTAGCCGACGCCCTCCGATTCGCATTAACATAAGTGCAACTCGTGTGGTTCCCAACTTCCACACAAGGGTGGCCACTTGTGCCTCTTCTGTCTGGGCCCAGACCACCTCGTGGAGAAGTGCCAGCACTGCCAGAAGTTTAACTCCACTACCCGCAAAAGAAGGTAGTAGTCCCTGGAAGCCCATACCCTAAAGAAAACAATGGCCTCCATGGAAAATGAGCTAAAGAAACTAAGGCAGGCGTTCACTTCCCCCGAAGGTCACAAGAAGAAGCATGACAAGGAGAAGTACCGGGAGAGGGAAATGGCTTCCACAGCAGCCAGAGTCGCGGCTCTTAAGGTAACGTTCCCTCCAGGGGGATTACTCCACGACGGCCATCTTGATGGTGACCAAGAAGGTAATGCCCCTCCTGTCTGGCTCACGCTCTAGGGACCTCACTCACCTGAACATGTCCCACAGCACAGATCTACTCTCTAATCGGAAACATGTCTTTCTGCTGGAATTGTTGACTACATGAGAAAAAAAAGTTAAGTTTAACTTTTACTCATAACTTTGTCAGTTTTCAATATTTTTCCACCACACTTTCAACACTGCCTTTCTGTGACCAACCCCACTTCATGAACCTCACGAACAAGACAGTTAAAACTTTTCAAATATGTGCAGAAAGGTGATTTTGCAATTCCTGTGCAAAATCATGTTTCAGGTGGAATTTGAAAATTTCCACCTATTAGGTTCATGAGGTGGGGTTGTAAGATGGCTAGGTTGAAAATTTGGTGTACAAATATGGTAAAATTAGCAAGTTATGAGTGAATGTTGAAATATTTCAATGTTCACTCATAACTTCACTAATTTTCAAACTTTCCACATAGCCAATTTTTTCACAACACCTGATAAACTTGACAGGTGTTTTTTAAATCCCGGAGAGACATGTTTTTGTACCTGCAGTGTGAAATGATGCTTCAGTCAATATACTATAAATGTCATGTTTATAAGGGAAATCATAAAACTACTATCTTGACAATTTGGAGTCAAAATAAAAAAAAAAATTATTATTAATAAGCATGCTGTGTATACTGCCAGTTTTTACCTCAGCAGGCAGTGCTTTGTGATGCTGTGCCAGTGAGCTGAGTTCAAGGGCGAGCTCAGTGGGTCAACAGGGTGGGGCGAGGCTGGACGATGGCACTGTTAAGCAACACCACCCCCCCCAGCTAAGGAAGGAAATGTGCAGTGTTCCCTGCAGGGATCCGAGTACCATATCGTGAAGATAAAGTACATAGAAACATAGAAGTTGACGGCAGATAAGGACCGCAAGGCCCATCCAGTCTGCCCATTTCTTTTTCTACCTTGTAAATGTACCATCGGCCTTTGCTCTGTCAGTGGCCTATCTATTCATAGTCATTTGTATTGCTCCCTTATGCCTATCCCATGCCTGTTTGAAGCCCTGCACTGTATTCATAGCCACCACTTCTTGTGGTAAGCCATTCCATGCATCCACCACCCTTTCTGTGAAAAGAATTTCCTCACATTCCCCTTAATCGCCCCTCTAATCTCATGCTGTGTCCTCTTGTCCTGCTATTTTCTTATATTTAAACATGTTAGACTCTTTCACCTTTGTTAATGCCCTTAAGGTGTTTGAATGTCTCATCATATCACCTCTCCCTCCTTTGCTCAAGGGTATACATATTGAGCTCTGCTAATCTGTCCTCATATGTCTTCTGATGCAGTCCCTGCACCATTTTGTTGCCCTTCTCTGGACTGCCTCAATTTGGTTAATGTCCTTGTGAAGGTGTGGCCTCCAATACTGCACACAGTACTCCAGATGGGGCCTAACTAGTGTCTTGTAAAGAGGGATTATTACCTCTCTTACGACTTGTGAATACCCCTACTAAAACACCCTAACACCTCAGCCTTACCTACTGCTTTAGAGGTCTGCTTGATGATTTCAGGTCATCAGTGATGATGATGTCCAAGTCTCTTTCTTCCTTTGTGACTGCTAGCAACTCCCCTCCCAGCCTATAGGTGGCTTCAGGGTTTCTCTTCCTTATGTGCATGATTTTGCACTTCTTTGCATTAAATCCCAGTTGCCACTCTTCTGACCATTTTGCTAGTTTATCCAGATCTCTTCTCATTCTGCCCACCCCATCTGGATCATCTACTCTGTTGCAGATCTTGGTGTCATCTGCAAACAGACAAGAACTTACCGTAACAGTAAATCTTTGAGAACAGCTCTTGCAGCAGGTTACACCATTAGGACTGAAGCCGGCAGGCGCCAGAAGCCCACGGAAATTTTCTAGCTAGCAGTATTTAGCGGGGACCGCCTCCGACGTCGGTCCCGCCCCCGACGTCAGGCATAGTACATATGGAGGTGGTCCCCCATAATCCTCAGTTCTCCCGCCAGAGACTCCCGGCCGCTGGATGACATCAGAAGAGGAGACCGAGGAGCCACCATCATATGGCAAACAGAGAGGCTGTAAATGCCTTATCCTAGGAGAAGGATGTTGTGACTACGACCTACCTCCAGGGGGGAATGGTGGGAGGGAAAGTACCTGCTGCAAGAGCTGTTCTCGAAGATCTACTGTTACGGTAAGTTCTTATGTAACTGTACTATCTTACTTCGAGAAACAGCTCTTGCAGCAGGTTACACCATTAGGACTGATTCCCAAGCAATACTGGAAATCACACATCATCGGGAGGAGGAAAGGTAAAAATCCTCGAATTACATCAAGCCTAGGACAGAAGTCCCTGAAGGACTGCTAGACCAAAACCTGCTCTTCGCCTCGATGCAATGCCCAGGCTGTAATGCCTGATGAAAGTGTGTACGAAGCTCCAAGTAGCTGCAGCACAAATAACTAAGGTGGATACGTTCTTTAAAGCTGCAAAAGCGGTAGCCACCCCTCTGGTGGAATGACCCTTAACCGTGCCCGGTAAGGGTTTGTTGCGCTTCTGGTAACAGAAGGTAATGCACTGAATGAGCCACCTGGACAGCGACTGTTTTGAAGCAGGAGCTCCCATCATCCTGTGGGCAAAGGAGACAAAACGCTGGTCCGATTTTTGGTGGTGTTTGGTTCTGGTCAGGTAGTATCTGAGACACCTATGCACATCTAGAGTGTGCAAAAGGGCTTCTCCTCGATTAGAGTATTTCGGGAAATACACTGGTAGTTCGATGTCCTGATTAAGGGTGAGAGCAGAGACCACCTTAGGCAGAAATTTAAGATTAGTCCTTAGGGACACCCTGTCTTGGTGGAAAACCAAATAAGGTTCTTTGCACATAAGGGCGTGTAGTTCAGAAATTCTTCTGGCCGAGGTAACGGCAACTAAAAATAACGTTTTCCAAGAGAGAAAACATAGCTTGCAATCCGCACCTGGTTCAAAAGGTGGCAGTGTGAGCTGTTCCAAGATGAAGGGTAAATCCCATGGTGGGACCGGATCCTTAATCGGGGGCCTAAGGTGGAGGACACCCCTCAGGAAGGCACGTGTTGTGTCCAATTGAGCTATAGTGTGTTGGTCTATAGGGACGTGATAGGCTGAAATGGCACAAAAGTGTACCTTAACCGAGGAGTAAGCCAAACCAAAGTGGAAAAGGGACAGCAGGTAATCCAATACCAGCTTCTCTGGGCACTCCAAAGGTGATGAACCGTGCGCTTGAACCCATAAGCAGAACCTGCACCACTTCATAGCGTAGGTCGCATGGGTAGCCGGTTTCCTGGCGGCAGATAGAATGTCTGCCACCTCTTGCGAGACCCCGTGTCGCATCATGGCTATGCCTCTAGGAGCCAAGCATGCAGGTTCAGGGGACGTAGGTCCGGATGGACCAAAGAACCCACCTCCTGAGACAGCAATTGGGAGCTGATTGGTAAAGGCTCTGGAGGTTCCCAGGATAGCTGATGCAAGAGAGGGAACCAGATCTGTCTGGGCCAAAAGGGCGCGATCAGCATAAGTGCTGCTTGCTCCCTGTGAAGTTTTAGAAGAACTCTCTGGATCAAAGGGAAAGGGGGAAAGGCGTAAAGGAATCTTCCCGCCCAGCAGAGGGACAATGCGTCTCACCAGAAAACACCAGGCCCTAGATCTAGCGAGCAAAAATTGGGCAGTTTTGCATTGGATGGGGACGTGAAAAGGTCTAGTTCTGGAGTACCCCATCTGTGAAACAGATCCTCTGCCACCTCCTGCGGTAGTTCCCATTCGTGGACTCTGGCCTGAGAGCGGCTCTGGCTGTCTGCGATAACGTTGTCCACTCCCGGAACATGAACGGCAGTAAGGTTTGCGCCGTGTTGTAAGACCCAATCCCACAGTCTTATGGCTTCCCTGTAAAGCGGGTAGGAATGGGTGCCTCCTTGTTTGTTGAGGTAATACATCACCGCGGAATTGTCTGTTTGTAACAGAAGTGTACCCGGTGGAATCTCCGACTGGAAGGCCTGCAGGGCATAAAGAACTGCCCTCATTTCCAGGATGTTTATGTGGAGATGAGACTCTTGGTCTGTCCACAGGCCCTGAGACCAGACACCGTCGAGGTGTGCTCCCCAACCGAGCCCAGAGGCGTCTGTGGAGAGTGTCACAGTCGGGGACGGCGCTATGAAGGGGACTCCTGCTGCGAGATTCCTCGAATCTAGCCACCATTGCCAATCTCGAATTACAGCCTTCGTGATCTGGATTGGATGCTGCAGATGGTCTTGCCTTTGGTCCCATTGTACCCGTAACATCCATTGGGTTACCCGCATGTGGAGACGGGCTAGCGGGACTGTTGCAATGGCCGCAGCCACGTGTCCGAGCAGGCGAAGCACCAGTCTGGCAGGAATGATCTTCTTCGCCAAAAAATCCCTGATTAGGGACCTTATGTATTCCGTTCTGTCCAGGGGAAGGAAAGCTTTCCCTTGGACCGTGTCCAGAACTGCACCTATGAATTGCAGAGTCTGGGACGGAACCAGGCTTGACTTCTCGTAATTGATGATAATGCCCAACATCTCGAACAGAGACTGGGTGCAGTGAATGGCAGACATCAAGGCCTTCCGGGAAGGCGCCATGAGAAGCCAATAGTCCAGGTAGGGGAACACGTAGTGGCCCTGTCTCCTCAGAGATGCGGCTACGACTGCCATGCACTTCGTGAACACCCGAGGTGCCGATGACAGCCCAAAGGGAGGGGCTCGGAACTGATAATGACGACCTTGAAACTCGAAGCGCAGGAACCTCCTGTGCACCTGAGCAATAGGAATATGCAGGTAAGCATCCTGCATGTCTAGGGATGCTAGAAAGGCGCCCTGTTTCAGCATGGGAATCAGACCGGGGAGGGTCACCACGCAGAAGCGTTTCTACAAGACTGAGACGTTGAGGTCGCTGAGGTCCAGTATTGGACAGAGGTCCCCTGTCTTCTTTGGAACCAGAAAGAAGTGAGAATAATACCCTAGTCCCCTCTGGTTCCTTGGTACATGCTCTATGGCCTCTTTTTCCAGAAGCGCGAGCACCTCCTGCTGTATGAGCAGGGCATGCTGACCCGAGTAACGGGAGAGCAGGGGAGGTCTTGTAGGTGGGCCATCTAGAAACTCTATGCAATGGCCTTTCTTGACCAACTGGAGAACCCACCTGTCAGTGGTGATCGATTGCCACCCTAAAATGTGGCGAGAGATGCGACCCCCGACTTTCCTTGCCCGTTAATCCAGAGGAGGGGCGGGGGCCGGGAAGGAGTCATGCTGTGGCAGCATTAGTCCCTGCGGACTGGGCCGGCTTCGTGTAACGTTGGCCTCTGCCTGGGCCTTACGCAAAAATGTGCCCCTTTGCTGCTGGCCGGAACGTGGCTGCTGCCTTTGTTGCCAGCTGCAAAAACAGCTCTGGTTCCTGCGAAAGGAACTAGGCCTGGATCTGTACATGGCCTGTATAGATTGGACTGCCTTCCCTGCGTCCTGGAGCTTGGTGATGACCTTCTCCGAGGATTCACCAAAGAGTACCTCGCCGTTGTACAGGACGTCTAGAATATTCTTCTGTACGTCCAGGGTGAAGCCGGAGACAGGGAACCAGGAGTGTCACCGGAGACAAGCGCCTGAACCTGCAGCTCTGGAAGAAGAGTCCGCGGAATCGTATGCAGCTCTAAGCACTTGGGTCCCCACATCTGACTCAGTGCGGAGTAGGTTGAGGAGCTCCGCTTTCTGGTCGCCATCGGGAAGCTTTTCAACCAGGTCCTGGCCCTGTTCCCACGGGCATTCTGGAACTGTACCATATGGGTAAGGTAATTCAGAGACCTGATGGCGCATGTAGCAGCCGCGTACGTGTGCCTCCCCAGGGCATCCAATTGCTTGGATTCCTGGTCCAGTGGCTGAGTGCTCATATGCTGGGGCCTTTGAGACTGGTCATGTGAGGCTGTGATGAACAGGGAATCTGCCAGAGGTTGCTTTGCCAAGTACTGGTCTTCTCTCGGAGCCTTGTACAGGTGGTCAGCCTTCTTCGGCACCGCGGGAGTGGAGTGCGGACACTTCCACGCAGCCTTGGTGACGTCCGCAAAGGTGTCCAGCAAGGGTGGCACTACCACAGGCTTTGGGTCTTTCTGCCAAAGGTAGCGGGCAAGGCGTTGTCGTTCGGGGTCAAGGTCTTCAGCATCCCACCCCATGTTGTCCTGGATGTGCCTCATGATCTCAGCGAAAGAGGGATCATCCGATGGAGACCTGGGGAAGTCATGTGGGTCAGGAGAGGAGATGCTGAGCAGAGAAGGAGACCTGGAGTAGTCCAAAGTGTCCGATCTTGAATCCTCCCCTGACGGAGTGTACCAGCGTCGTCTGGGTCGTTTGGGGCTGGGCGACCCTGATGGAGATCTGGAGGAAGGCCTTCTCCTGTCTGTAGATCTACCCCTAGGAGGTGGAGTCTGTTCCTTAGGGGTCGGTGGTTGTCCTACTGGCCCCTTAGGTGGAGGAGGGGGTATAGGAGGTGAAGGGGTGGGTAGGAGGAGGAGGTTGGACGGGGACCACATCCTTCCTGATGGTGTCCCACCAAAAAGTAAAGAGTTCCTTTACTTCTGCGATATTCATGCCCGACGACGGGCCTGGTGCCGGTGGTCTGTCGCTGGGGTCGGGAGTCGGATCCCTGGGTGTCTCCTGGTCCGGGGAGGGTTCCCGTGGGAGCCTGGCATCCTCAGTGTTGCCAGCCTGGTCTTCGGGTTGTGGGGTGTCCTCCTACATCGATTCCCCATGACCGTCACCCGCCGGTGACGGGGGTGGTCTTCCGCTCCGGAGATGCCGATGTCGGTCTCCTGGCCGACGCCTTTGGATCTGGCGAATGCCTGGCCGGCGACTGGTGTCTAGCAGGTATCATCGGCTCCTGTGAGCGCCTGACTGATTTGGAATGTTTAGCCGACGTCAGGTGTTGAGCCGACGTCAGGTCCGAAGCCCTTTTCAGGGACGTCACGTCCTTGGTCTTTCTGGGTGCAGGATCAGGACCTCTGGGCAATTGGGAGACCGACCTGGCGTCGGTGTCCCGATGTCAGGTTGAAGAAGAGGACTTATGGCACTCAGAAGACTTCGAAGAGGCCTTGGATGGGGTGGAGTAAGCCGAGGGCCTCAATGTCTTGATCAGCTGGAGCGAGGAAGAGCCGCCTGAAGTCCGGACCTTAACCGGGGGGGGCAGTGACCGAGCCCTGGAGGGAGAGCGGTCCAATCTGGAGCCGGAGCTGCGGGAGTCCGAGGCCCGAGTTGGGGACCTAGACCTCACCTTCTCCCGGTGCTTGTGGGATGTTGAAGAAGATTCTCCTCTGGAGGAAGGTTCTTGGTCCATCCTTTTTCATTTCTTTTCGAGGAGATATGCCTGAAGTGCCTTCTGATGGCAGATCCTGGTGCGGATATTGAAACCCTGGCAAAACGTGCAGGCCTTGGTGTCGTGGTCCGGGCCTAGGCAATGCACAAAGGAAGAGTGAAGATCTTTGAAAGGGATAGTACAGTTACGTAAGAACTTACCGTAACAGTAGATCTTCGAGAACAGCTCTTGCAGCAGGTTCCACCATTAGGACTGAAGTCGGCAGGCGCCAAGACCTCACGGAAATTTTCTAGCTAGCAATCTTTAGCGGGGACCACCTCCGATGTCGTTCCCGCCCCCGACGTCGGGCGTTGTACATAAGGAGGCAGTCCCCCCCATAATCCTCGGTTCTCCCGCCGGAGACTCCCGGCTGCTGGATGACATCAGAAGAGGAGACCGAGGATCCGCCACCAGGTGGCAAAACAAGCAAATAGGAATGTCCCATCTAATGAGGTGGGTACTTGACTCTGACCTACCTCCAGCGGGGATGGTGGGAGGGAAGAAAAAATTACTCACCTTAGTAATGTTGTTTCTTCTAATGGAGTCTTGCTGTATTCTGACTATTGCAGTTAGGTCCTGCCTTTCAACTGCCCCAGAGAACAAAGAGTTAACTTTCCATGGCCAGCATGGAACATTCAGCGCGAGCTCGGTTGAAGCCCGTCTGCTGCTGTTTAAACTCCAACCGCTAGATCTTTACCAGCAATACTCATTAGAAGTTCTGTGTGGAAACTGTAAAACTCACACTAGCCAACTGGCAACTAAATTTATGAAAAGAGGTTTTTTTTTGCTTTCAAAGCAAAGACTCAAGTCAGAAAACCCAAAAAACAAAACACAACACACACCCAAAGAAAAGGAGGGTGAAAAAGGGGCACCTCTAGGGTGCCAACACTGCTCCTACCCACCCACATCCCAAAAACCAGGTTCTGAGAGGGGAGGCGGGAGGTCAGAATACAGCAAGACTCCATTAGAAGAAACAACATTACTAAGGTGAGTAATTTTTTCTTCAAACAACATGAAGTCTTGCTGCATTCTGACTATTGCAGACTACCAAGCAGTACCTCCATGGAGGAGGGACAGAACCTACTTTGGGAATAGGCTCTGAAGTACTGCTGTGCCAAACCGAGCATCACTCCTAGCCTGGATATCCAGAGAGTAATGCTTGGTGAATGTATGGACTGTTTTCCAAGTGGCTGCTTGACAAATTTCTAAGATGGGAATATCCCTGGCAGCAGCCAGGGAAGCAGCTGTACCTCTAGTAGAGTGAGCCCTCAGGCCTGAGGGTGGGGTTCTACCCAGCTTTTCACAGCAGAATGGTATACAACAGACAATCCACCTGGCAACAGAGCTCTTAGTAGCAGGTTTGCCCTTACCGACCTCTCCATATGTGAGGAACAACTGGAGGGACTCAAACCTGTGACCCTTGTGTGCTCTATGTAGTAGCTGAGGGCCCTCTTAACATCCAAGCTGTGCAGCCTCTTCTCTCCAGAGGAGGAATGGTCAGTGAAGAAAACAGGGAGAGACATAGACTGATTAAGGTGGAAATCTGAAACCACCTTAGGCAAAAACGTCCTGTTAGTTCTTAGGACCACTTTATCTCTATGGAAAGAGATGAAATCAGGCTCGGCTGACAGGGCTTGCAATTCACTGATACGCCTGGCAGAGGTAATGGCTACCAAAAACACAGTTTTCCAAGTCAAGTACTTAAGCTCTGCAGAGGACAAAGGCTTAAAGGGTGGTTGCATAAGCTGAGCAATGCAAACATTAAGGTCCCAAGCAGGAGCAGGGTCCCTAAAGGGGGGATTGGTGAGCAGCAATCCCTTGAAGAATTTATCAAACACAGGATGGGCTGACAGAGGGGAGGGCTTGCCTACTGACAAGAAGGCAGAAACAGCTGCCAAATGCACTTTAAGTGTAGCTGGTCTAAGTCCTAAGCCATTAAGATGGACCATATAGTCCAGGACTGTAGGCAACCCAGCAGATTCTGGAGAAATATGCTTATTAGAGCACCAAATAGTGAACCTTTTCCATTTGGAGTTGTAAGTCTTTCTGGTGGAAGGCTTTCGAGAAGCCTTAAGGATATCCAGAACCCCTTGAGAAAGGTGCAGATCAGCAAACTCTAACTCTTCAAGAGCCATGCCTTGAGATTGAGAGATTTGAGGTTCGGATACCAAATCCTCCCATGAGAGGATGTCAACAGGTTGTAATTCCTGGGAAGAGACAAGAGAAGGTGGACTGCTAAGGAGAGCAACAGTGGGTACCAGGGCTGTCTGGCCCAGTCTGGAGCAATCAGAATCACTTTGCATGGTTGAGACCTGATCTTGACTAACACTCTGAACAGGAGAGGGAAGGGGGGGAAGCATACAGAAATTTCCCTTCCCAATCCAGAATCAGAGCATCCAAGGGGACTGAGCCCAAGACTGGGGGTCTGCAACAAAAGAGAGGAAGTCAGTGATTGCCTGGGGTTGCAAAAAGATCTATCTGTGGAGTGCCCCATCTCGAGAAAATCACTTTCAAAACTAGGGGATCTAGGGTCCATTCGTGATGGCCCTGGGATATCCTGCTGAGAGCATCTGCTAGGACATTGTCCTTCCCTGGGAGGTGAACTGCTATCAGAGAGGTTTGCAGGGAATAGGCCAGGGACCACAAATTCTTTGCTTCTGTGCACAAGGCCATAGACCGAGTGTCTCCTTGCTTGCTGATGTATCACATTGTGGTGGTATTGTCTGTTTTGATCTGGACCACCTTGTTCTGTACAGATTTAGAAAAGGCTTGCAGTGCCAGAAACACTGCTCTGAGTTCCAAGAGATTGATGTGAAGCAGAGATTCTTGAGGTGACCATAGCCCTTGGGTGGTAAGATCCCCCAGGTGGGCTCCCCAGCCCAGCAGGGAGGCATCTGTGGTGAGCATCACTGAATGAGACTGAGTGACAACAGGAACTCCTTATCTCAAATTGTCCTGATCCTGCCACCATTGCAAAGCCTGGATCAGGGTTCCAGTCACTGGGACCAGTTTAGTAAGGGAATCCTTTCTTTGGGACCAGAAGGCTCTTAAGTGGAACTGAATGTCCCTCATCTGAAATCTTGCTCCCTGAACCACTGCTGTAGAGGCTGCCACATGGCCCAGGAACTGCAGGAAATGTCTTGCTGGTCGAGACACCCGAAGGGTGAATGAAGAGGCCAGTTCCATAAGGGTCCTTGCCCTGTGCAGAGGAAGGAAGGCTCTTACCCTTACTGTATCCAGCTCCACCCCTATGAAGGTGAGGAGCTGTACTGGCTCGAGAACTGACTTTGGAAGGTTGAGGAGGAATCCTAACGAAGTGAGCACTTGCTGAGTTATTTGCAGATGTGACTTGACTTGGTCTGGAGACTGACTCACTATGAGCCAGTCGTCCAAGTATGGAAAGATGGAGATCTTTTTCCTCCTTAGGAAAGCAACCACTACTGCCAGGCACTTTGTGAACACCCTTGGGGCTGATGTTAGGCCAAAGGGCATTGCTCTGAATTGATAGTGGCCTGAGGGCAACTTGAACCTTAGGTACTTTCTGTGGGAGCACCTGATGGGAAATGTGTAAGTAAGCATCTTTGAGGTCCAGGGAGGCTAGCTAGTCCCCTGGCCTTAGAGAGGGCAGAATTATTCCCCGAGTCACCATTTTGAATTTTGGTTTTAAAAGGTGCTTGTTCAGGTACTGTAGATCCAGGATGGGCCGCCATTCTCCTGTTTTCTTGGGGGTTAGGAAGTACCTGGAGTACAATCCTTTGCCCTTGTGTAGGGCAGGAACCCTTTCCATGGCTCTGAGAGCCAGGAGGGAAGAAATCTCTGCATCCAGGGCAAGGGTCTCTGATGGATTTGCAGGTAGAAAGGATCTGGTTCTCATCTTGGGAAATTTGTTTGAAGCTGAGAACCAGTCCCTGGCTTACTACTTCCAGGACCCACTTGTCTGATGTCAGAGACTTCCAGTTCTGGACAAAGTAAGCCAACCTGCCCCCTACAGGTATTGGAGAATCGGCCCGGGCAGACCCATCAGGGTGTCTGCTTGGCAGGGGCTTTAGGCTGAGAGGTGGAAGCAGGCCTGCTCATTCCCCATCTGCCTCTCCCTCTGAAGAACCCCCTCTGAGCATAAGCAGAAGAGGAGGCCTGGGCTTGGTAAAAAGGCCTTTGAAAGGGCCTGCCCCTGCCCCTGGAGTGCTGCCTCTGAGGAGTGGCTTGCCTTTCTTTGGCCTGAGCACTCCTGTAGGTGGTCCTGTACTCGTCCATCTTTTTCATGTAATTCTCTGTCTGCTCCCCAAACAGAAAATTACCAATGACATGGGAATCCATGGCCTTAGCCTGGGTATCCTGTGATAGGCTAGTACATCTGAGCCAAGCCATCCTCCGAAGAGCCACAGATGTAGCCATGACTCTAGGTGAAACATCACTGGAGTCCACAGCAGCATGAAATTGCACCTTGGATGCCTCAATCCCATCTGCAGCCACCTGCTCCAGCTCCTTGGCAAGCTGGTCAGGGGCCTGTTTAGCCAGAGCCAGCACAGTGTCCCACCTGGACTTCTGGTATCTAGCTGTGTTGGCCATATAGTTAGCCTGCCTGAGTCCCAAAGATGCTGCCATGTACTGCTTCTTTGCCATGGCATCAATCCTCCTGGAGTCCTTATCTGGGGGGGTGTGATGCCAAGGGAATATTTGCCTTATCACAGGCAGCAGCTTGCACTACCCCAACATGGTTGCATTGCTGAGAAAGGAACTCCGTGTCAAAGCCTGAAAGGGTATACCTCTTGTCCATTCGTCTGTCCACAGGAGGTATGGAGTTAGGAGTCTTTAGAATTTTAAATGTCTGTTTCCCAAAAGATTTATGGAGGGGAATAGAGTCTCCTGGACTCTGGGATGTCCATCATTTCAACAAAATCAGGCTCCTCCTGATCCTCTACTGCTTCTTCCATTGGAAGCTGGAGGGTTTCAGCCACTTTCTTGTAAAACATAAAGTGGGAAGGGGACTCAGAAAGCCTGGGAGGAGAAACACCTGAAGGTCTGTCTGGTGAGATGTCTGGGTCAATAGGCACATCCAGACTGTCATAATCACCATCATCATCATCATCATTATCCCCATACTCTTCCTCCTCCCCCTCCGGTTCATAAAAGTCTTCTAATGTATAATCCGGAACCAGGGGAACCGACCGAACCGAGCCCCTGCCAGATGATGCCGGTTCGGCCGGAACCGAAGTTAGCGATTGAACTATCCTTATCGCTTTGGCTATTTCATCAGCGGTCGGAGAAAGAATTTGTGGATCTGAACCGGATGATTTTTCTCTTCTCTTTCTTTTAACCGGAACCGACTCCTCAGACTCGGCTCTCCTTTTGCCCGAAGAAGTTTCGCCCTGGTCAGAGGGCACTCCTTCTGGTTCGGTCGGAACCGAACCGGGCTGGCCATCTGGGTCAGCGGACTTCTCGGCCTCCCTTTCCCTCAGTCTACCTACTCTCTTATCCAGGGCAGCTTTGGGAAAACTTTTACAAATTTGGCAGTCTGAATCAAGGTGGTCAAACCCCAGACAATAAACACAGGTGGTGTGGGGATCAGCCTTAGCAAACGCTTCCCCACACACACTGCAGTGTTGAAACCCAGTGGGCCCGGGTTTTTTTCTTGAGTTTCTCAGACATGGCCAATCCTATCCAAAACTTACCCTTTTTTTCGGCAATCTGCCAGGCAAGACACCCCTATCGGTTCCTGACCGTGTTACGGGTCTTAGAAAAAAATGTAATTAAATCCGTTTTTTTTTAGAACCGATACGGACCGGTTACCACACTCTAATAAATCTCAAAACTTTTAAGACCAATCTGATCTGTTCAAACTGAACCGATCCCAAATTTACAAGTTCCACACAGAAACTAAATGTAAAACATATCTAGTACTCACGGTACCACAGACAGAGACTTAAACCGACAGATTTGGTAGCAGAAATTCGGTAGAAACCGAGTGAAAAAAACGACACTTTAACCGACTTTTTCAAACCGAGCAAAGGAGAAATCTCCGGAGCGACTGTTCAGTGAGGCAGAGTAAAGAATCTGACGGTTGGAATTTAAACAACAGCAGACAGGGGCTTCAACCGAGCTCGCGCTGAACGTTCCATGCTGGCCATGGAAAGTTAACTCTTTGTTCTCCGGGGCAGCTGAAAGGCAGGACCTAACTGCAATAGCCAGAAAACAGCAAGCCTTCACGTTGTTTGAAAGTACTTGCTGCAAGAGCTGTTCTTGAAAATCTATTGTTATGGTAAGTTCTTACGTAACTGTACTATCTTACTTCGAGATACAGCTCTTGCAGCAGGTTACACCATTAGGACTGATTTCCAAGCAGTAGTGGCAATCATGCACCATCTGGAGGAGGAAAGGTAGAGACTTCAAGGTAACTCGAACCTAGGACAGAAGTCCCTGAAGAACAGCTAGACTGAACCCCGCTCTTTGCCGCGATGCAATGTCCAGACTGTAATGCCTGATAAAGGTATGCACAGAGCTCCAAGTAGCTACAGTGCAAATAGCTGAGGTGGAGACGTTCTTTAACGCTGCAAAGGAAGTAGCCACCCCTCTAGTGGAATGACCCTTTACTGCGCCTGGTAAGGGTTACTGCGCTTCTCATAACAGTAGGTAATGCACTGGATGAGCCACCTAGAAAGTGACTGTTTAGAGACAGGAGCTCCCTTCATCCTGTGGGCCAAGGAGGCAAAAAGTTGGTCCAACTTTCGGTGCTGTTTGGTTCTGGTCAGGTAGTATCTGAGGAACCTGTGCACGTCTAGGGTGTGTAGAAGAGCTTCTCCTTGATTAGCGTACTTTGGAAAATACACTGGTAGATCGATATCCTGATTAAGGGTGAGAGCCGAGACCACCTTAGGCAAAAACTTTGGGTCTGTCCTTAGGGATACCCTGTCCTGGTGGAAAACCAATTAAGGCTCTTTGCACATAAGAGTGTGCATTTCCAAAATCCTTCTGGCAGAAGTAACTGCAACTAAAAATAACATTTTCCAAGACAGAAAACGTAGCTCGCAATCCGTGGCTGGTTCAAAGGGTGGCAGCGTAAGCTGCTCCAGGACAAAAGGTAAGTCCCATGGAGGGACTGGATCTTTAATGGGGGGCCTAAGGTGGAGGACGCCCCTCAAAAAGGCACGAGTAGTGTCCAGCTGGGCCACCATCCGATGGCCTATGGGGGCATGGTAAGCTGAAATGGCACAAAGGTGCACTTTAATCAAGTAGTAAGCCAGTCCGGAGTGGAAAAGGGAAAGCAGGTAGTCCAGCACCAGCTTTTCTGGACAGTCTAACGGCGGAAAGCCGCACGCTTAAGCCCACAAACAGAATCGACGCCATTTAATGGCGTAAGCTGCGTGGGTAGCCGGTTTTCTGGTGGCAGAGAGCACGTCTGCCACTTCTTGCGAGATCCCGTATCGCATCATGGCTATGTCTCTAGGAGCCAAGCGTGCAGGTTCAATGAACGTAGGTCCGGATGGACCAAGGAACCTGCCTCCTGAGACAACAGATGAGAGCTGACTGGCAAAGGCACTGGAGGTTCCCGGGATAGCCGGTGCAAAAGAGGGAACCAGATCTGTCTGGGGCAGAAGGGTGCGATCAAAATGAGCGTCGCTCGCTCCCTGTGAAGTTTTAAAAGAACTCTCTGGATCAACGGGAAAGGAGGAAAGGCATAGAGGAACCTGCCTGCCCAGGAGAGGGACAACGCGTCTCGCCTGAAAACACCAGGCCCTGGATCTAGCAAGCAACAATTGGGCATTTTTGCATTAGATGGGGAGGCGAAAAGGTCTAATTCTGGAGTACCCCATCTGTGAAACAGATCCTCTGCCACCTCCTGCAGAAGTTCCCATTCGTGGACTCTGGCCTGAGAGTGGCTCAGGCTGTCTGCGATGATGTTGTCCACTCCGGGAACATGAACTGCAATTAGGTTTGCGCCGTGTTGCACTACCCACTCCCACACTCTCATGGCCTCCCTGCAAAGTGGGTAGGAGTGAGTGCCTCCGTGTTTGTTGAGGTAATACATCACCGCAGAATTGTCTGTTTGTAACAGAAGTGTACTCAGTGGAATGTCCGACTGGAAGACCTGCAGAGCATAAAGGACTGCCCTCATTTCTAGGATGTTGATGTGGAGATGAGACTCCTGGGCTGTCCACAGGCACTGAGACCAAACACCCTCGAGGTGTGCTCCCCAACCGAGCCCTGAGGCATCTGTGGAGAGAGTCACAGTCGGGGACGGCGCTGTGAAGGGAACTCCCGCTGAGAGGTTCCCTGGATGTAGCCAACATTGCCAATCTCGAATTACGGTTTTTGTGATTCGGACAGGATGCTGCAGATGGTCTTGCCTGTGGTCCCATTGCACCTGTAACATCCACTGGGTTACCTGCATGTGGAGACGGGCTAGCGGGACTGTTGCAATGGCCGCAGCCATGTGTCCGAGCAGGCAAAGGACCAGTCTGGCTGGGACGGTCTTCTTCGCCGACAACTCCCTGATGAGGGATCTGATGTGTTCCGCTCTGTCCATGGGAAGGAAAGCTTTCCCTCTGACGGTGTCCAGAACTGATCCAATAAACTGCAGCTTCTGGGATGGAACCAGGTGCGACTTCTCGTAGTTGATGAGAATACCCAGGGACTGAAAACGAGACTGGGTGCAGTGAATAGCAGTCATCAAGGCCTCCCTGGAGGGCACCATGAGAAGCTAGTCGTCCAGGTATGGGAACACGTAGTGGCCATGTCTCCTCAGAGACGCAGCTACGACCGCCATGCACTTTGTGAACATGCGAGGTGCCGATGACAGCCCGAAGGGAAGAGCTCGGAACTGATAATGGCGGCTCTGAAACTCGAAGTGCAGGAACCTCCGGTGCGCTTGAGCAATGGGAATGTGCAGGTAGGCGTCCTGCATGTCCAAAGACGCCAGAAAGGCATCCTGCTTCAGCATGGGAATTAGGCCCCGAAGGGTCACCATGCGGAAGCGTTTGTAAGCGACCGAAAGGTAGAGGTCGCTGAGGTCCAGTATTGGATGGAGATCCCCTGTTTTCTTTGGAACCAGGAAGAAGTGAGAATAGTACCCTAGTCCTCTCTGGTTCTCTGGTACATGCTCCAAGGCTTCCTTTTCCAGAAGCGCGAGCACTTCCTGCTGTATGAGCAGGGCATGCTGACCTGAATAACGGGAAAGCAGGGGAGGTCTTGTAGGTGGGCTGCCTACAAACTCAATATAATGGCCTTTTTTGACCAGCTGCAGAACCCACCTGTCGGTGGTGATCGACTGCCACCCTGAAAAGTGGCGTGCGATGCGACACCCTACTTTCTTTTCCCATTGATCCTGGGGAGGGGCCGGGAAGGAGTTATGCTGTGGCAACATTTGACCCTGCAGGCTGGGCCGACTTTGAAAATTGTTGGCCTCTGCCTGGGGATGACTTGGCCTGGGCCTTGTGTGTGAAAGTGCCCCTCTGCTGCTGACTGGAACGTTGCTGTTGCCTTTGTAGCCGGCCACGAAAACAGCTCTGGTTCCTAAGAAAGGAACTAGGCCGAGACCTGCACATAGCTTGTACAGATCGGACTGCTTTCCCTGCGTTCTGGAGTTTGGTGATTACTCTTGCAGAGGCTTCACCAAACAGGACCTCGCCATTATAAGGGACGTCTAGGATGTTTTTCTGGACATCTGGGGTAAATCTGGAGACATGGAGCCAAGAGTGTCTCTGGAGACAAAACGCCTGAGGCTGCAGCTCTGGCTGAAGAGTCTGCAGAATCGTATGCAGCTCTGAGCACTTGGGTCCCCACATCTGAACCCGTGCGGAGGAGGTTCAAGAGCTCCTCCTTGTGTTCGCCATCGGGCATCTTCTCAACCAGGTCCTGACCCTGTTCCCACAGGGCGTTCTGGAACTGAACCATATGGGTCAGATAGTTCAGTGACCTGATGGCGCAAGTAGCAGCCGTGTACGTGTGCCTTCCCAGGACGTCCAGTTGCTTGGACTCCTGGTCTGGTGGCTGGGTGCTCAAATGCTGAGGTCTCCAAGACCGGTCATGCGAAGCAGTGATGACCAGGGAATCAGCCAGAGGATGGTTCACCAAATACTGGTCCTCCCTAGGGGCCTTGTAAAGGCGGTCAGACTTCTTCGGCACTGCGGGAGTGGAATGCGGACGTTTCCAGGCAGCCTTGGTGACGTCCGCGAAGGTATCCACCAAGGGCAGCACTACCATAGGCTTCGGGTCTTTTTGCCGAAGGTAGCGGGCAAGGCGTTGTCGCTCGGGGTCAAGCTCCTCAGCATCCCACCCCATGTTTTCCTGGATGTGCTTCATGATCTCAGCGAAGGATGGATCATCCGGAGGAGACCTGGGTAGGTCGTGTGGGTCAGGAGAGGGAATGCTGAGAGGAGAAGGTGATCTGGAACACACTGAAGTGTCTGACCTGGAATCCTCCCCCGACGGAGTGTACCGGCGTCGTCTGGGTCTCCTGGGGCTGGGTGACCCTGAGGGGGATTTGGAGAGAGGCCTTCTCCTTTCCGAAGATCTACCCCTAGGAGGTGGCGTCTGCTCCTTGGGGGATGGAGGTCATCCTACGGGCTCTTTAGGTGGAGGACGGGGCATAGGTGGCGAAGAAGTGGGTGGAGGCGGAGCAGCAGGTGTAGTAGGAAGAGGACGTGCGGGGACCACATCTTTTCTGATGGTGTCCCACCAGAAGGTAAAAAGCTCTTTTACCTCTGCAAGATTCATACCCGATGACGGGCCTGGCGCCGGTGGCCTGTCGCCGGGGTCGAGCATCGGGTCCCCGGGGGTCTCCCGCTCTGGAGAAGGTTCCCTTGGGAGCGCGGCGTCTCCGGTGTCGCCCGCCTGGTCCTCAGGCTGTGTGGCATCCTCCTCGGTGGAGTCCCTCTGACCGGCGTCCGCCGGCGACGGGAGTGCGGTCCTCTTCTCTGGGGTAGCCGACGTCGGTCCCCTGGCCGACGTCTTTGGAGGAGAACGCCTGGCCGGTGATGGGTGTCTGGGTGTCATCGGCTCCCATGAGCGCCGGTGATGTTTGGCCAACGTCAGGCCCGACGTCCATTTGAGGGACGTTAGGTCCTTGGTTTTGCGGGGCGCCAGATCCGAACCTCGAGGTGGCTGGGAGACTGACCTGGCATCAGTGTCCTGGCGACGGGAGAAATATTTATGGTGCTCACCCGACTTCGACGAGGCCTTGGAAGGAGTACAGGAGGCCGAGGGCATTGAAGTCTTCAGAGGCTGGTGAGAGGAGGAACCGCTGGATGACCTGACCTGGACCGGGGGAGGTTGCGACTGAGCCCTGGAGGAAGAGTGGTCCGATTTGAAGCCGGAGCTTTGGGAGTCCAAGGCCCTCGCAGGAGACCTGGACCACTCCTTTTCTTGGTGCTTGTGGGTTTTGCTCAAAGGCTGTCCCCAGGAGGAAGGTTCCTTGTCCATGCCTTTGAGTTACTCTTCCAGGAGAAATGCTTGAAGTGCCTTCTGGCGGCGGATCCTGGTGCGACTGTTGAAGCCCTGGCAGAAGGAGCAGGTCTTGGTGTTGTGGTCCGGGCCTAGGCAGCGCACACAGGCCGAATGGGGATCCTTGAAGGGGATCTAGTTGCCGCAGGCACACTTCGTGTGGTGAGCCTCTAAAGAAGTAGTTGGAGAGGACATCATTTGTTCAAATTCTAAATTAAGACGAAAATCGTCGTAGTTCTATGGTCGTCGCGTGCTAGAAAAGGAGACCGAGAGGCCGATACTGGCGAGTCGACGGCGGGAAAAGAACTGAGGATTATGGGGGGGACCGCCTCCTTATGTACTATGCCCGACATCGGGGGTGGGACCGACGTCGGAGGCAGTCCCCGCTGAAGATTGCTAGCTGGAAAATTTCCGTGGGGTTCTGGCGCCTGCCAGCTTCAGTCCTAATGGTGTAACCTGCTGCAAGAGCTGTATCTCGAAGTAAGATCTGTTTTCCGCAGGCACACTTAGAAAGGTGACCCTCAAGTGATGGAGTTGGAGAGGACATCAGTTGTGCAAAGAAACAATTCACCGGAGTTCTGTAGTCGTCGTGCGCTAGAAAGAGACCGAGAGGCGATGCTGGCCGAGGTCAGCGGCGGGGAAAGAACTGAGGATTATGAGGACCGCCTCCATATGTACTCACGCCTGACGTCGGGGACCGATGTCAGCAGGCAGTCCCGCGCAATACTGCTAGCTGGTGAAAATGTTCAGGTCCTGGCGTCTGCCAGCTTCAGTCCTAATGGTGTAACCTGCTGCAAGAGCTGTTTCTCGAAGTAAGATCTCTTCTTTTGGCATGGGCCCTGCACCTCTGGGTGGAAGAGGGCCCTATGCATTGGCTGAGAGATGGACTCTTTGCCCGCTGCGGCTGCACTTGCGGTCACATGGAAGTGCAGGGCCACTTCATAGACACATAGAGTCTTCCCTTGGCCTGGACCCTGTGCGCCTGCATCTGTGAATAAGGATACAATTCCACTGTCTCAAAAAGGAAGAAATTCTTTGCAAAAATACTGTAAATGGACCAGTTAGGGTTCAACTTAACACAACAAAAGTAGGGAAATGTGGCATTAGTATTTAACTTCACACCCCCGAAAAAACATTAGAGTTTTGGGTCTCCAGAGACTTGATGAATCGGTGGTGGGGCCTTACTTAGGGATGTCAACCCTAATGCCCATGCCTTCCCTGAGCAAACAAGGTTAAACATGACTTCTTCTTCATGCAGGGCACTGAAAGCTACAACAGATTTTGTTGGCAACATGTAATGAGACATATTTCTCTCGGAGTTTCCTGATGCCAGCTCGAGTCCGGAGTTGTTGGTTCTGGCCTATAATATTGCCATTTCCTCTGTCCTGGACTTGATAGCTCCTGTCAGTGTTCGTCCCCTCCCATTCCACCCTCGAGCCCGTTGGTTTGATGGGCCTTTGAGGGAGTTGCGACGTGTGGGACGAAGGTTAGAACGTCACTGGTGAAAATCCACCCTGGAGGTCGACCACCTTAGTTTAGTAGAGCACTACCAGTTCTACCAATCAGCGATCTCACATAAGAAGGCAGAGTTCCTGTCCACGGAAATTGCTGTCGCTCAGAACCGACCGGCTCAGCTCTTCCAAACTGTGGACAGCTTGTGCAACCCAGCCTGTCTGCAGCTCAGTCGAGCTTTTTCACAAAAAGAGTGTGATGAACTTGCTCATTTCTTTGCAAATAAGGTGGCCGACATCAGGTCGGAGATTCGTATGACTCGTTCTATGGAGGATGCGGTTGGTCAGCGTTTGGTCACTTCTCCTCGTACTCCCTGGAGTTGCTTTGACCCGCCGGACCTCATGGATATTATGCAGAATGTCCAGGGTATGCGCCCTACGTGCTGTAGTTTAGATCCAGGCCCAACTTGCATCATTTTGGGTTGTTATGAGATTATAGGCCCATTACTGGCTCAAATTGTCTGGCGCTCTTGTAATCGGGTGAGTTTCCAAGCTCCCTGAAGGAGGCGGTGGTGACACCCCTTCCGAAGAAAGCTTTCTTGGACCCGGATATTTTTGCTAACTACAGACCTATCTCGAACCTTCCCTTTTTAGGCAAGGTCATTGAGAAAGTAGTGGCAATCCAGTTGGAGAACCATTTGACCATCCATAATGTCTAAGAACCTCTCCAGTTGGGTTTTCGTAAGAGGCACAGTACTGAGACCGCTCTGGTTCGGGTGCTCAATGATCTCCTGATGGCGAGAGATCAGAGGAGCCATTCCATTCTGGTACTCCTTAATCTCTCTGCAGCTTCTGACACTGTAGACCATGGGGTACTGCTCGAGCGCCTGAGGTCCATCTGTGGCCTGTCAAGTACAGTGCTCAGATGGGTTTCATCCTTCCTAACTGGTAGAACACAGAGAGTTGTGTCTTTTTTTTTTTTCTTCTGACCCTTTTTCTCTGTCTTGCGGGGTTCCTCAGGGCTCATGCTGTCCCCCATGTTGTTTGCAGTGTATATGCTGCCCCTCGGAGACACTGTAAGATGGTATGGGCTGCGGTTTCATTGCTATGCTGATGATACCCAGCTCTACCTGTCTTTCACCCCCGACCAGGTTAGTGCGCTCTCAGTATTTAATAACTGCCTTGCCGAAATCAAAGACTGGATGAATTCGATCTGTTTAAGGTTGAACGCGGGAGAGAGACTGAGGTTATGGTTGTGGACCTGGGTCGCAGGATAGAGGGGCTGAGGAATGATCAGCCCTCTGGAATAATTCTGGGGGGTGGGGGGGCACTCAGATCCTTACCTCAGAACAGGTGCATGACCTTGGAGTGGTGCTTGACGACGGGCTGACCCTTCGTCATAAGGTGTTGGCAGTTGTTTCGTCAGCCTTTTACCATCTTAGAAACATCGCCAGGGTCAAACACCTTGTTCCGTCCAGCGATCTGCCTGTGTTGGTCCATTCCTTTGTGACCTCCCACCTTGACTACTGCAACTCCTTTTATCTGGGACTTCCCGGGGTTGAGATCCGCCGCTTGCAGCTGGTGCAGAACGCTGCTGCTCGATTACTGTCAGGGGTGTCTAGGAGTTCGCATATCACCCCTGAGCTGCGCGATCTGCACTGGCTGCCGATTCAGTGGCGTATCACCTTTAAGGTAGGTTTGTTGACCTACAAAGCCCTACACGGTCTTGGTCCTGACTACTTGAAAGAGCTTCTAGTTCCTTACACCCCGTGTGACAGCTCCGCTCGGCTGATATGGGGTTGCTGGAGATTCTATGGGTTACTATGAAATATTCAGGGGCCCATGCCTTTGTGTTTGTGGCCCCTACCCTCTGGAATTCTCTGCCTCGTCAGCTTCATGAGTGCATGACCGTTGGAGGCTTTAAACAGGCACTTAAGACTTTTTTGTGGATGCAGGCATTTCAAGAATGATCATGATTCTATTAATGGTATAATTAATCTGTCATATCTGATGCTTTTGTTTTAATTCTGTAAAGCGCCTTGACATTTGAAAGGCGCCTAATAAATAAAGATTATTATTATTACCACTGAAGAGTGTATCACTATGAGGCACTAGCTTAGAGCTGTACCTTGTGCTTAGGATAGGAGGCTATGGGCTGGGGGGTAAGCATTAGAGTTGACAACCCCAAGGAAGAAGCCCCCACAATGATTCACCAAAACTCAGAGACCAAAACCCTAATGTTTTTCCTTTTGTTTCGGGGGTAAGGTTGGAAACCCTAATGCCACATTTCGCTACATTTGTTGTGTTATGCTGTATCCTAACTGATGCATTAATGCAGTTTTTTTGCAAGAAAATATATATATAGCTACATAGTACACACACACACATATATATATATATATATATATATATATATATATATATATATATGATATGACATGGCCTGCCTGAAGATATCATATTTATCTTCACGAGAGGCCAATGATATCATGATGTCATTGGCCTCGTGTGAAGAGAAATATGATATCTTCAGTCAAGCCATGTCATGTTCTGTTTATACAATGCATGCTTTGGGCTGTACTCAACAAAAGTTCAAAATGTTCCCTTAATACAATCCCCTATGTTGATGTGATGGCTGTTTGAACACAACTCTGCTGCATCTCTACCAACACAACAGATGCGTTACGTTATTTTAAAAAATATATGTGGTTCATCCTGCCTCTTTAAATTGTAAAAAAAAAAAAAGTGCCTGGATTCTGGTTGACCAAGTCGTGGCCACCCCCAACATAACTCTCCATACCCCCCTGCCCCAAAACAGCAGATTACATATATTAAAAAAATTGTCTGATCTTGCCACTTTAGTGCCATTTTAGTTATTTAATAATACATATCTGGTTAATCCTGCCTGCATCTTTAAATAAACACTTATTTAAAAAAACATACATTGTCTGGTTGATCCTGCGACTTTGTTTTATCCACCTCCAACTGTAATATAGCGTGACTGAGTGCTATGACCTCAAATGTAGCATGACCGAGCGCTAGGAAGATCCAAATGTGAGGCACTGTCAGACATTTGTAATTACGGAGTCTGTGGTGTAAACTGTAGAAAAGTGTGCCCTTTTCTTAATACAGCCTGTATTTTGTGAAAAGAAGCTGCCGACAGTACTGAGAGAAGAGCGAGCGAGTCAGCAACTTCAGAACATCAGACGGAAGTGCGAGCATGTGTTGCTATAGCAACAGACCCTCACGCTTCTGACTGGTGTTCTGAAGCTGCCGACTCGCTCGCTCTTCTCTCAGTACTGGCAGCTTCTTTTCACAAAATACAGGTACTATTATGAAAAGGGCAAATTTTTCTACGTTTTACACCACAGGCTCCATAATTAAAAATATCTGACAGTGCCTCACATTTGGATCTTCCCAGTGCTCGGTCACGCTACATTTGAGGTCACAGCACTCAGTCACGCTATACTACAGTTGGAGGTGGATAAAAGAAAGTTGGAGGATCAACCAGATACATTTTAAAAATAATTATTTGTTCAAAGATGTAGGCAGGATCAACCAGATCCAAGAGATGTGTGTGTTTTGGGGGGGGGGGGCTTGCTTGTATGGGACACAGCAAAGACAGGCAGCTGGACGATGAAAAGTGAAAAACTTTCACTTTCATTATGATGACGTATAGGAACGTGGAGATATCAGTGATATCTTCACATGTGAAGATATCACTGATATCTCCATGGCCTGGCTGAGATATTACTTTTATCCTGCTATTTATCCTAAAACATATATTATACAAATATATATATATATATATATATATATACATACACATATCATAGTGGCACAGTAGTGCCACTATAGTTAGAGTTGAGGAGCCATTTACATGTTAAACCCAAAAGTTTGCACCTTAATAACTTTGCAACAGTTTGATGGATTTGCCTGAAATTTGGAATACACGATCAAGACCCATATGCCTTGGGATCTGCCATGTTTCGTACTGGTTCGCATATACAGCTGCGGAGTTACTAAGCATGATCTGCGAACGCGTTTACGCTTTTCTGGAATTTTACGGTTACGCCTACAGGTCGCACGGTTTGCGCGACCGGTCCGAAATCTTCAGGGAACGTGCGGCCAGGGTCCCTGATGTGCATTTTGAAGATTTCGTGAAAAATATTAAACGGTTCAAAGGTTATTCAAAAAACAAGTTCCCATTATAAGTCAATGGGAAAAGTTAACAAAAAGTTCGACAGTGTCACAAATGCAGTTTTTACTTTTGTAAATGGCCCTTCTACTGTCGCAAATCCGTCATTTTGTTTTCAGTTAGCGATCAGAAAAATGCTTGGCATTTAAAACTGGGACCCTCTGGCAACCTAATTCTTTTTGTATTCATCTAGTCGGACCCTGAGGATGCTAGCCATGTCTTTATTTTGGGGTAAAACACCCCAGAAATATGTTTTTCAAATTTCTGGAAAAGTACTTTCTCAAAGTACTGTTGCACTTGCGACAGTGTCAAATGAATTTGCGAAAGCTTTCACAAACTTCGACAGTACTTTTCTAGGCTGTGGGAAAATGGCAGCAATTCTTTGGCACCCTGCTGCAAAAGAACGGTTTGGTGTTTTGGCCTGAAATTTGGAGGTAACGCAGCCGACATCTCACAGATGTGCATTTCACTGTTTTGTTGAAAAAATATTACATGACAGCAAAGTTACGGCACTCCAAATCTGACGCTTTTTCCCATAGGATAACATTACAGCGTCCGCCGCATTATAGGAATCCTTTGGCGCCCTGCTGCAAAATGACGGTTTGGTCTTTTGGGCTGAAATTTGGAGGAACACAGGCAACATCCACAGATGTGGCTTTTGTGACTTGGTGAAAAATATTACAGGAGCCAAAGTTATGGCAGTCCGAACTTCTCTTTTTCCCCACAGGATAACATTACGATGTTGCCCATCTTTCAGGGCCCGATATCTCAGAAACGGTCAAGTAGATAATGGACTTTTCGTTGGAAAATGCTTAGTCCCTAATGGGTGCTAAGTACAAAACTAGCCAGGAAAGTCATAAATCATATGACTTTTAAAAAATTTTTTCTACGTCGTACGGTTCCTGAGATATAAGCAATTTAGTATTCCAACTCCTCATTTTCTGCTCCGAGAACCATTATTATGCATACATTCTTTGTACTCACTGTCTTTCTTTATGCAGCTTTAGGGGAAAACCAGCCTGTGTGCTTACATTACTGTTACCGTTTACACTTGCGGTTCCGTTACCATTTCACTTACCATTCACGTCTACACCACCATGTGCGTTACCCTTTGCGTTTTCATTTGCACTTGCTTTTGCGTTGTTTTTAACATTTCTGTCTACACTACTGTTTCTTTTTCTGTTTTGCTTTGCGTCACCGTGCTCATTACTATTCGCGTTTGCGGGCACAATGTTACTATGTGACAAGACATCATGTGGCGGGAGGGCCCCGCACTCCCACCACCGCAGTACAGTCACTATTTCTCATTATCATTCTCGAAAGGAAGGGAAATTAGAGGCAAAAAACTCAGTT
Source organism: Neoceratodus forsteri (assembly GCA_016271365.2). Taxonomy (NCBI): domain Eukaryota; kingdom Metazoa; phylum Chordata; order Ceratodontiformes; family Ceratodontidae; genus Neoceratodus; species Neoceratodus forsteri. The sequence goes on from JADMNL010000030.1 coordinate 206,584,432, forward strand.
TAATGCATTAGTTAGGGTTGTTTCACACCGACAGAAACAAGGAAATTGGTGTGAGGTTGAAACCCCCTAGCCCCTCCCACAACCCCAACCGGCATTGGGGTGCACATTAGGGTCTAACTCTCACCCCATTCTCCTACCTCTGCTTCTTTACATGTGATGGGGTGAGAGTTGTGGCAACTTCTATCACGCCCGATGCGGTTGGGGTGGGAGGCAGAAGCTTTCAGCCAAATTTCTGCTTCTGTTGGTGTGAAACAACCTAACTAATGCATTAAATGGAATTTTGCCTCTATATATATATATATATATATATATATATACATATATATATATATATCTATATATATATATATATATATATATATATATCATATAGCTACATAATGTCAATTCTTTTCTGGATTAAAAAGAAAATCAAGGAAACTAAAAGTTCCTTTTCAGATCCACTGTAATTGTCTTTACATGTTCCTAACTGTAATATCTTATTTTCATTACCCTGTGCTGTGACTTTTTGCCACTGAAAACAAAATCTCATCTCTGTGGGTCTATCCTCTATAAAACACTGTAAATAAAATAAAGGAAGTAAAAGATCTCAGCTGCATACCTTTCTTGCTTGTGAAGGTTTTGGCTGCACAAACACAAAAAGATAATCTCTGCACTGGAAATACAGATATGGACAGCAGAGGCAGTGAGAAGTTAATAAAAAATAAACCAGATGCATTAATATTACCAAAAAGAGATTACAGGGCGTAGAAAAGGGTTTTCCCATCCTGCTTGCCACGATACCATCAGACCATAACAACTATAACTACATCTATAATTTCGGATTTACTGCTGCGTGTTGGGCAGGCAAACATCATAAATCTTGAACACAACTAAGCAGGGTACTCAAGCAGTAAGGGCTACGGGACTAGGAACACAGGGTGAAGGACAAGGAGCCTACAGCTGTAATTCTAGTGCTTTTATTGCAAAAAAAGGAAGCCGATCTAACAGCAGTGAAACAGAAAACTTTTGAGTGACACAAACCACAAAATGAGCAAAACCTCTAGCAACCTGAAGGACAGCAGTGGCTAAAAAGCTGGATATTTTGCTACAGGTTTTGCATATCTTGTGGTTTAGGTCACTCAGCAATTTGACACTGTTTTGCTGCTTTTAGACTGGCTTACTTCTTCTGCGATCAAAGCTACAGAACTACAGCACTGGTTTCCATGTCCTGCAACTTATGTCCCCGGGCTTCTAGATTTTACCGTTCACGTGCTCTGCTTTGTTACACACATGCACAGACAATGAAGGCAGAAAAAGGCTACTGGCCCATCCAGTCTGCCCACCCTACCTAACTGTTCTGCCTTGTGCGCGAGGCAATCCTCCCCTCTGTTACTGCCCCCCCCCCTTATAACTAAACCCAAATACCTGTTCCATCCCTGCTTGAAACTAATAGATTTGGCTTGTGCCACTTCCTCTGGTAGCTTATTCCACTTATTCACGCACCCTTTCGGTGGAGAAGCACTTAGGGGCATCCTTTCTGACCCCCCCCCCCAGCCATCATTCCTTGGTGTCTGTCTATCCCATGCAGTTACTTCTATGTCCCAGTCATGTTACCCCATTCCCTCTTCTTCTGAAGGGTGTACATGTTCAACTCCTGCAGCCTCTATTCATACATCAGGTCTCCTAGGCCATGGAACAGCTTAGTTGCCCTGTACTGTAGCACCTCCACTTGCTGCAGTCTTTCTTCAGGTGTGGGCCCCAGTACCTTGTAATGTTTCTAGATGCGACCGCACCAGTGAACTGTACAGTTGCAGGATTACCTCCCAATTTCTACTACTCGCTGTGTTTCTGTGCATTATTTAAGGCTAGCCTACCTCAGCTGTACCAGTTTCTGCATCATGCATGTGAGTTTGTTTTCCTGTTTTTGAAGACTTGATGAACCACAAGCCTTTTATGACTCTGTGTCTATGTAAACAAGACACAACAACAGCACTGTTTTATCAACAAAGTAAGAATTTTATACAACTTACAGAATGCATCAACACAATCAGATATTTTACTGGTCTTAGAAATGGCAAAATAAGAACTACAGAAAATTTGGGGGAACAGTGGGCTTAGGAATTAATGGAAATGGAAACAACAAATATTTTCTGGTGGGATGTGAAGGGGGGAGCACTGTTGCTGTACTTTCAAGAGTGGTGTGCGCTAAGGACCTTACCTGGGTACTTTCATCATGGAACCCCTCCAAGAAGCTCTCTAGCAGCTCATCCGCGTTATCGATCCTCTCGGCATATTCGCCCACGATCCAGATCATGGCAGCTCTGGCATCCGGTTCGTCCAGAGAGTCCAGGTTCTCACACAGGGTGGCAATAATGCTCTCATACCTGGGTGTACATATGATGCATACAATGAGTCTTACAATATGTTCTTTTCATTAGCAGTGTCAGAACAGTGACTCAACGTACTGGTACCCTGATAAATGACAATTGCGTACCTACCGTAATTATGATCTTTCTGTGTATCTTCACCATTCATCACATTTGGGTTCTCGGCCGGAGGTCAGGACCCCGCGGGAGCTTTTGGTTTGTTTTTTTTTTGGTAGGTGGAGCCGACGCGCTCTCGGTGCCGCCCTCGAGGCCGACATTCTATGACTCCGCCTGCCTGCCAGTTCTGAGTCGCCAGAGAGGTGAGGAAAAAAGAGGGTTGGGAAGGTGGGACAAGACAGTCCAAGGGACAGAAAAAGGAAAATATATAAAAACCAAAAGGAGAAATAAACGACTGAGAGGACAGAGCAAGAGAGAAACGAAATGCTAGGGAGATTGGGAAAGGGGCCCCAATCTCTGGAAAACAGAAAAGAGTGGGAGTTAGGGAAGGATAGGGAATTTTTGAGACATAAATATTTAGCATGAGAGGGGGAACAAAATGCCAGAACATGTTGGATTCTGTCCTGTCTCTAGATTGTATAGGAACTGCAGGGAGTAGCCAAGAGGCTTAATTACCAGAACTCAAGGCACAGAATCACTGGCAAAGAAACTCCTTCATGGCAGAAAAATGGATATTCTTAGAGGACAGGGACCGAGGTTCTGCCCCTCTCACATGTAAAAATGAGAATTTTTAGTAGCGATAAATGAGCTTTAAAAAATGTCCAGAGGACAAGAAAACTGAGATTTGAAAAGGGACAAGAAGGAGGCGAGGATGGAGGGCGACCGCCCCCTCCCACTCCAAAGGAGTGGAGCCAGAGCACTAGAGAGGGAGTGCCGCCCCATCCTGACCACTCTCCCCCCAGACATACCATCCCACTATGTACCCCAGATTACCCCGGACAAAGACAGGGAGGAAGGCAAGGAAGGCACAGAGAGGGAGGGATCCAGAGACTGAGGCCCCAGGGGGATGGCGGGTGGGGTTGTGATGAATGGTGAAGATACACAGGAAGATTATAATTATGGTAGGTACGTAATTTTCATATCTTATCTGTGTCGATCTTCACCATTCATCACATTTGGGTGAATGTCGAGCCCCCCCCCAAAGGGGGCTTTAAAAACCCTAAAGGACAGAGTCCCTTAGCTCTCAGTGGGTGACACACTAAGAGGGAGAACCTTCTAGGCCTGGAGAGGCCCGAGAGTGGGGAGAGTGAGATGGGGACCCCCCAGAGGGGCAAGAAAGTTGCCCCGACAGACGACACCTCACCCTATGGGAAAACAGATAGGTCCTCTGGTGCGAGGAGTTAACCACCCTATGCCGGGCCAAGGGTGACAACCGGGAAAGATGTAGCCACGCCATCCGCCTAGTACAGATTGCTATCCCTACGACCCCGGTAGCTACCTCACTGGCATCATATGACGCCCTTGCTTGGTGCCTTGCTAGCTCCAGGCCATGCGCAGAGAGAGCAATGGCTTGTCTGGTTTGCTCCGTGTCAGGCAAAGAGGCTAGGAGCTGACCCAGCCTGGACCACAAGAACCTATCATAGGCTGCATAGTGGGCCTGATGTGCAGAAATAGAAAGCAGCAACCATGCAGAGTAGAAAGTCCTCCTACCCCAGAAGTCAAAATCCGAGGAGTCTTGATCTGGGGACTGGTCATGGTGAAGGGTGTGAAGCCCATCAGGAGTGTCCAGCTGCGTCAATCCTGACTGAGGATGTGGCATGGAACCTGGAGACTCCGGGGGGGGGGCGCAATACCGCTGGCAGAGATCCCTAGGGATGGGAACTCCGGAGAAGGGTCTCTGCCAGGAACGCAATGACGCCTCCCTAAAGGGAGCAGGCCATGGGGGCACCACAAGGGTGTCCTCACTGCAGTCGCCCAAAAAGGCGTGTGCTGAGTGCTCCGGATTGCTCTGAGTGGCAGGAGAGAGATGTAGGTCCTCCAACATCCTCACGAGGAATCGCTGATACTACGTGAGATCAGCGGCTGGGGAGATGTGGACAGAAGGCTCCTCTCCCCCAGAAGAGGGGGATGAAGAGTTAGAGGACCTCAACTGTTCAGAGGGTGGCTGCCCGGGGAGGTTGAAAAACCTGTCTGTCCATCGCCCTGACATAAGCGGGAAAGCGAGCAGCCACGGCTGTAAACTGCTCCCAGGAGAGAGGCACACTAGGACCAAGGATGCCTGGGAGCATAGGAGAGTGTGGCAGAGGGATGGGGACAGAGCTGAAAAGAGAAGTCGGCTGACCTCCGCCTGGGCTAGGGAGCGGACCATGAGCGCCAGAAGAAGAAGGTGCTCTGGAAGACTCCACAGCCGACAACTGAACAACCATTTCGGAACTGCCTTGGCTGCGCCCAGAAGAACCCCCATGTGAGGCGACCAGGGTGGTATGGGTCCAGAAGGACGGTCCCCTACCTCAAAAGAACGGGGCTCTCTCAAAGAAAGTGAAGGGGAAGAGCGGAGATCCGCACTGCGGCTTCTTCCAGAGCCCAGATGGGCCCCCGGAAAAGGCCTCCGCGCAGACCCTATGCCCCTCGACCCCTCAGAATCTGAGAGTGCCCTCCTCCTCGAGATGATTAGCCTAGGTGACTGACAGCTCTGGTCAGCACCCGAAGGAGCTATCCAAGGCACAATACCCTCCCCTCTCGTAGGTGCTCTGATCGGCCCCAAAGTTGGTCGATCCAGGCACACCACATAAGGGGGTACCACCACTGAGGGGTCAGCGAATCCTCCAAGGCCGGGCTGCAGTACAATGGTGGCATGCACCACTGCCCGCTGGTCAGCGCCCCTGACCCCAGCCTTGGAAGTCGCCGGCCGCTCCTCAGAGGGGGGGCTGATTCCGGTCTATCAAAGACACCACCAGGCTACCCACACTAGCAGCTAGTTCCAAGTAGCCAGAGTGCTCATCTGACTCAGAGTCCGACTCCTCCTCCAAAGAGGTGGAGACCAAGGCCCTGTACCAAACCATAGGTGGGCGCCTTATGCCATCCCTACCAAACAGGGTGCCAGATATGGAGACCGCAACCGAGTTGGTGCCAGTGCCCTCTGCAGCACTGCGAACGGCGGCCGAAGAAGACGCGGCTCCAGCCCGAACAGCAACCTCAGAGTCGGAACCTGCCATGGCACCATCGCGCCCCACGGCGCTGCAAGTGGCACTGAGGGCAGAGACGGCGCTGACGATGGCTCCGACGGCGCTTTCGGCGCTGAAGTCATAAACCCCATGGCGCCGACCCACTCCATGGTGCTGCGAATGGTGCCAAGAGCAGAAACTGCACCAACGATGGCTCCGACAGTGCCTTCTGAGCCCCCCACGGCGCCGTGCCCATGTTCGGCACCGCGAACGGCTCCAGAACTGGACACTGTGCCATGCTCAGCCTCGGTGCCATGGATGGCACTGAGGCGAAAAGAAAGAAGGGACAGCACCGTAGCACTCACGGCACCACTAGCAGTATCGGTGCGCGAGCAACGCCGACAGCAGCCACAACGCTGAGCGACAGACCGACGTTGACGCCGACTCCGCCAGGGCCCACGGCGCCGTGAAGGGCACCGAGGCCCGAAACGGCACCGACCGTTGGCGTCGAGGATGGCGCCGACCCGAGCCTTGCGAATCACGGGTCCGACACCAGGGGAGCCTTCGCCCCCAAAGGGGCGACTGCCATGGCGGTACCTCCCGCCCGCCCCCGAAGGGAACGGACTGGGCCTCCTGCACCGCAGGAGAAGCCACGGTTAGGCTACTAGAAGCCGAGGCTCTATCCTCCTCGGTCCATATAGAACCAGGAGGGGACCCGGAGGAAAGGCCGAGAGAGTGTGGCTTGGCCCAACGAGTGCGCACCTGACCCCCGGAAGTCAGCGGAGCTCACCCCACTTTCCACATGCACTGTTCAATGATCTGGCAGTCCATGGAGAAGCAGGCGTCACACAAATCTATGTCGTGAAGCGGGCCAAGACATGAAAGGCAACGGTCGTGCTGGTCGGTGATGGAAAATTTTCGGCCACATGGGCACCGTCGAACGGGGGGCCAACCCGTCTTCAAAGTCTTTTTGCCCTCTGACCCAGACATGACCTTCAGAAAGAAATACAAACAACACTCGAAGTTGCTGTAAAATAGTAAAATGGAAAGGTCTTACCGGCAACGCCGGGTGGCTAGCAGAACTGGCAGGAGGAACCGACAGACTTGACGTCGAAAATTTTTTAAACGAGAACGAACTACGAACAGGTAGGCCCGAACTCAAGCAGAAAGCTTCCCACGAGGTGACCTCGATGGCGGAAGACAAAGAACTGGCAGGCAGGTGGTCGGCTGACACCTAGCGGCCAACCCACGAGCGCCACGTAGAACGTCGGCCTCGAGGGTGGCACCGAGAGCGCGTCAGCTCCACCTACCAAAAAAAAAAAAGCTCCTGCGGGGTCCTGACCTCTGGCTGAGTACCCAAATGTGATGAATGGTGAAGATTAACACAGATGAGATCTATTAAATTCAGAGGTTGAGAGTATGAATCTGGATATGAATGATTAAGCATCTGTGCAGCAACAGCCACGGCACTTACCCAGGGCATAATGAAAAAATTCAGTTCCAAGACCATATCAATTCAGCTCAAGGTTCCATTTATTTTTGCCTGCAAGCAGTAAAAACAGATGACCCTCCTGGGCCAGGGGAAACAGTAAAGTGCACTGTATTGTTTCCCTGGCCAGGAAAATCATCATCGAACATTGAGTTGAATTGATATGGACTTCATTATGCCCTGGGTAAGTGCTGTGGCTGTTGTTGCACAAATGTTTGAGTAACTGTCACTGAGCACCCCAGATCATCTAGTGTGGCTCTGCTGGGATATTTATGAATGATTCAGCTACATTTAGAAAGGATTTACCAAACACCTCATCATACAGTAGTTCCTTCTTCAAATAACTTCCCTCTACATTTGGGGCACTAACAGAAGAGGAAGCATACAGAAAGCACAATATCCCCTGACCATAGAGAAGAAGGAAGCCTTCCGCCTGCTGCATACAGTAGGGGCCAGCTAGTCCTGATTAGCATAATAGCAGGAGATGACCAATGCTTCTGTATTTACTGTTCTCAAACTTTACCTTGATATTTGGTTACTCCTGCAACCCCCACCCTCCATGAACAATCCCAGACACCCCCCATGACAGGCATCGGTGACGGGTTCAACTGCTGCGGACACCGGCTGTTGCAAGTCTGGTACAGAAGGGAAATATGGCAGCGCTGAGTGTTGCTGACAGTGCCGGTACCTTCCTCCAATCCCTGAGGCTTGGAGAGGCATGAACAGTACTAGCACTGTAATCAGCATTCAGTGCTGCCACAGTTCCCATCTAGAGCCAAACACATGACAACAGCTGATGTCCCTTGCAGCTGAATTCCTTGTTTACATTGATCCTGGGGGTGTCATGGTAGGCAAGGTCACAGTTCTGAACTGCCTCCCCACTTCCATGGAGAACCAAACAGGTTCTGTGACTCTTACCCTTCTCAGCCTACCTCAGACATGTGTTAGATACCTCTTGGATCCCTTTTGATGGCATTTCATTTGCTTTCCATACCTCTAACTCACCTGTCCCTAGGAGTTGCTCACTGAGCCCTCCCTCCATCTTTCTGAAATCTGCTCTGCTAAAGTCCTGGATCTGGAACTTTTACTGCTGGGCTATGCTGAACCACACCATGTTGTGGACACTTGACCCAAGAGGATATTCCACAGCCTCCTCCCCGCCCAGTATACCATCACAATTCGCCAAAACTAGGCCCAGTATGGCACCATCAGTAGTCTGCTCTTTTACATGCTGCATTTGGAAACAATCCTGAAAGACAACAACAACCACTTGATTCCTGTGGTTTCTTGCCCCAAAAAGTGCTACAGCCCACATCTGGCATGATAAAATCTCCTACCAGGATCTATCTTCTGACTGGTTTGCTGGCATGAAGTGCACCCCATTCTTATCTCTACCGTCAGTTGAACTCATAAAGATTCAACTCCGGCCCTCCTCCAACTCATTACCCTCCACTGTCCTAATCCCCCCCCCCATGTACAGTGCTACTCCACCCTTTTGCCTTAGATCTTACTTCACCCTTTCGCCTTAGATCTGTCCTTCCTAAGCAGGTTATAGGTCACCATGAGGTCCTAGTCATGACAGGATGTTACCCATGTCTCAGTTATGGTCATAATATCCAGTCTTTCCTCTGCTACCACAGCCCGAAGGTCACTCTTTTTGTTCCCAAGGCTCTTGGTCTTTATGCAGACCACCCTCTAGTAGCCTTCTTTCCCTCCCTTGCTTCGTCCACAGCTCTGTCCTTCACTGCTTACCCCCTTAACCTTTGTGCATCCACAATAACCACCCCCCCAGCTAATTTGCTTCCTGCTCCCAGGTTACCCCCCCTCCTGCCACCTACCCTGTCTGAATTATCGTTTACTCTTGGATTATCACCCATAATTGGAGGATGCTGGCCAGGTCTTCCTCCTCTTGAGTTTCCTTGATGAACGCCCCTAGCCCCTGTCTACCCCCTTTTAAATAGTAATAAAGTATAAACTATATTACCCTGACAATTCTAGTTTAAACACCCAGATATGTATGCCTTAAACCTCTGCCCCAGTGCGTCTGTCCCCTTCTATTCGGATGAAGGTCATCCGGTTTATATAAATGGGTACCTCACCTGTAACCGTAGTTCTAGGAGTGGTATAGAGTTCACATCCACACCCTTGCAGTTCCACTGGAACAGTCTGAATTGCCGGCCGTCCGTAAGCTAAGCGTCTCCCACTACTCAGGCAGTATATCCTCCAATTCTGCCCTGTGACATCAGATCTTGCACACCGGAAGTAGGGATCCATGTGGCATTTGCCAGGGGAGGCTGGGTGGGTTGTGTGGAGATGAACTATATACCACTCCTACAATTACGGTTACAGGTGAGTAAGCTTTTTTCCTAAGGGCTTAGATACAGTTCACTATCCACTCTGGCAGACTCCTCTGGGAGGAAGGGGCAATGCCTATTTGGCGAACAGAGACTGGAGAACCAAGGTCACAAAACCAGCATCCCGGTGAGACTCAAGGTTGATGCGGTAGCGGGTAATGAAAGTGTGTGCTGATTTCCTGGTAGCAGCCCGGCAGATTTCCTGGATAGGGACGATCCTGGAAGCAGCCACTGAGGCAACAGTATGTTGGGTAGAATGAGTTCTAAGCCCTACAGGAGGCTGCCTAACAGCCAACCTATAGCAGAGGTCAATGCAGGAAGTGATCCACCTGCCAGTTGTCTGCTTTGCTGCCTGTCTGCCAGGAGCAGCTTCAGTGTAAGTAAAAAATAGCTGGCGGGCCTCTCCCCAAACTCCAGCCATGCACTCCACATAATAAGGGAGTGCTCTCCGCAGGTCCAGGGTATGAATCACCTGGTTAAGGTGAAACTGTGATACGACCTTTAGGAGGAACTTTGGGTTGGGGCAAAGGACGACTGTTCCTGTGGAAGACCACACAAGGAGACTCTACCGAGAGCACCTGGACCGCCTCAATCCTTCTGGCTGATATAATGGCAACCAGGAAGGCCATCTTCCACGACAGGTGCGACATCTCACACCTGTGCAATGACTCAAAATGTTTGCTCATTAGCAGAGCCAACCCCAGTAGCAGGTCCCATGGTGGAAGTGGTTCATGCATCAGAGAGGACAGGTGGTCCAGGACCTTGAAAAAGCACTCAACCACCTTCTTCTGTGCCACTGCTGGCTTACCAGCCTGCGCCCAGGAAGCAGAGATGTCTGCCAGGTGCACCTTAAGGGTTTTCACCCATAGTCCCAACTGACAGAGGGACCAGAGGTAGTCCAGGATGCTAGCCATAGGGCAGGATAGGGGATCAAGCTCCATGCCCTGACACCAAATGGAACATCTCTTCCATTTAAAGGCATAGCATCAGCGAGTCAAGTATTTTTGGGAGGCCTTCACAGCATGGAGCACATCACTTAAGAGGTCCAATGCCTAGAACTCTAGCCACTCAGGAAACAGGCTGTGAGGTGCAGGGACTTCAGGTCTGCATGCAGGACCATCCTCTGATGCCTGTTCAGCACATCCAGGTGGAGTGGCAGTTGCCACGGAGGTCTGCTGCTAAGGCTGAGGAGATCTGGGTACCAGAACTGCCTTGGCCAGTCAGAGCTATCAGGATCATCCATGCCTTGTCCTCCTGGGCCTCGACCACTACTTTGTGGATCAAGGGGGCGGGATGAAGGTGTACATAAGGACTGCGGTCCCAAGCCACGTGAAGGCATCCCACAACAGTGTCTCAGACTGTGGAGGGTGGTCACAAAACAGCCTCAGTTTGGCATTCTCCCAGGAGGCAAATAAGTCCACCAGAGCAGTGCTCTACTGGTGGAACAGGAGGGTCACCATCTCTTGATTTAGGGACCACTCATGGGACGTCTCTCCTACCTGGCTGAGAGCAACTGCCAATTGATTGTTCTCTCCTGCAACATGAACTGCCAAGAGATCTGCATCCACACAACACACAAGGGTGCAGATGCGGAAGGCCTCCCGACACAAGGGAAGGGAGTGAGTTCCGCCCTGCCTGTTCAAGTAGCACATAGTCGTGGTGTTGTCCGTCTGGACCTGCATGACCTGACCCCTGACTAGAGGAGCGAGTTCGATCAGCGCAAGTTGCACTGCATGGACCTCCGGCAGGTTTATAAGGTGACGGGATTCCGGGGGTGACCAGAGCCCATGAACTCTGGTCTCTCAGGAGTGCTCCCCACCCCACCACTGACAACCATTGTGAGCATAACAGTTCTGGGTGGACAAATGGGATTCCTTCCTCCAGGTATTCTGAGATCAGCTACCAGTGGATAATATCCCACACTGGCTGGGTCACTGTGTTGGCTGGTCCAAGTGACCTAGGTGCTGGGATCTCTGATGGCCCAACTCCTACTGGAGGTGGTTCATCCACCAGCACACCCAACAGACCATGCTAATGCAGGACACCATATACCCCCACCAGCCTCGGCAAATCCCAGGAAGGGCGTGAAAGCCCAGCCTCAAATTACTGGGCAAAGGAGGTAAGATCCAGTGTCCAGTTCACAGGGAAGTAGGCCTTGACCCACAGGGAGTCTAGTTCTGCCCCGATTAACTTGATCACCTGTACTGGTACCAGTTCAGACTTGTCCGGGTTGACCAACAGGCCCAGGTCTCGGCAAGCTTGGAGATCTAGATCTCTGGATCTCTCCATGACTTCTTTAGATGAACCAGACAACAGCCAGTCATCCAGATAGGGTTACACCCTGACCACTAGGTGTTACAGGTATGCCACCACCACTGCCATGCAACTGGTGAAGACCCTTGGCACTGAGGAGAGGCTGAAGAGCATGACCTGGACAGGTACAGGTAGAGGACCTCTTCTGCATGGAACCGGGGGTACCAGCAGTGGGACAGTTGAACTGGGATGTGGAAGAACGCATTCTGGAGCTCTAGGGAGCAAAACCACAAATTCTGCTCCAGCGCTGGAATGATCCAATTAAGAGTGACCATATGGAACTTGCAATTTCTGCATGAACTGGTTCAGATCATGTAAATCCAATATGAGGTGCTAGCCCCCTGGCGGTATTGGGACCCGGGAGTACATGGACATGTAACCCTGACTGGCCAGGGCATCTGGGACACAGGCTACTGTCCCTTTTGCAAAAAGTTGGGCAGTGTCCTCCTGAAGGGTGAAAAGAGTGTCCTGCAACACCCCCGACTCCCGAAATGTGTGGAGGTGGTAAGGTGGAAGAATCTCGAAGTCCAGCGGCAACCCTCGCCCATTAAGTCGAACACCTACTTGTCCATTGTGACAGTGAAGCAATGTGGCAAGAAGTGAAGTAGCTGACCTCCTATGCAAAGTGCAGACAGGGACAGGATGGGTGGAGGGATGACCCCCCCCCCCCAAACCTGTGACTTGGTAACTTTTGCGGTGCACTGGCAGTCGGAGGGGCACCCCTGCCCCTCTTTTCAGACCCTGACCACGGATTTGGGCTTGGCGCACCAGGCTTGGTACTGTCCCAGCTATAGCTGCTGCTAAGGAGGCTGTGGCTGAAAGACTGATACTGGAAAGCCTGTTTCTTAGGCTTCTTTTTTGTGTCCTTTTGGGACAACGCCATGGAATCCAGGGTGGCACTGGACTTCTCAATACAGGTGAGATGTCCTTCCACCCCAGGGCCAAATAGGTCAGTACCCAAGAAGGCAACATCAGCCAGCTTGTGATGTGTGTCTACCATGAAGATGGAGAGATGCAGCCAGGCTCTGGGATGCACGGAGACAGCCACTGCCATAGCATAGTCAACTAAATTGCCCTTGTCCAAGGCTGTCTGGAGCTGGTGTTTAGCCAGCGATTGACTCTGGTCTCTGATAACAGTCACCACCTAATGATGATCAGCCAAAAGGTGAGGGAGGATGGAATCAAAAGCTACCATCATAGAGTGACCAAAACTGGCCAACATCATGGCATACCTAGCCTAACAGAGACCCAAGGATGCCACAGCATACACCTTTTTAGCGAGATGGTCAGTCTTACAGGACTCCTTGTCCGAAGGTTTGTTCATATCCCCCTGGTGCCAGGGCTTGCAGAACACTGAATCTGTCACCAAATGCTCCATGGAGGGGCGGACAGAGAACCCAGAAAGAGACCCGATAGGGACCACCTACCTGTGGACCATATGGGTAAATGGTGCCAGGCAAGATGCTGGATGTTGCCAAAGCTCCAAAGCCAGTCCTAAAAAGGCTGCAGTGGTAGTGACTCCATCCAAAGATGTGGAGAAGCAGTTGCAGAAAGCACCTGCATAGTGTGGACTGGCGGGGGCACCACTGACAGCTGCCAGGTGACCATAAGTCCAGGGGGTAGAGCCTTAATCTGCCCCATGAGAGCACACTGTTGCCAGAGGAGCTCCTTGTAGCACCACTGCAGCTTGTCATGGTGCTGCTCCTCACCAAAGGATGAGAAGGTTGAGAAGCGACGATGGTGACTACTCCTGGTAAGAGCAGGTTCAAGAGCAGGAAAGCCTCAACCGTGGCCTCGATCGGATGAGCAACGGCAAGGGAAGCATTCCAGTTGGCTGTGGTATACTACATGCCTGCCTACATTAAGCAGAATGGACGTGGAAGGCTTGACTGTCGGTGGACACTGCTCCCGCCAAAGACCAGACGGGGACACAGACCAAACAACATCCTCATGAATGATGACCGGGAGCACTGGGGTCCGCGAGACTGAAACACAGAAACATAGACTTTGACGGCAGATAAGGACCATTTGGCCCACCTAGTCTGCCCATTTCCCTACCTAATGGATAAGCTACAGATCCTAGTTAACCAAACAGCCTACTTCTTCCTACCCCCTCAACCTTGTCCGACAGCCTGCTCGACCAGAGTTAAAGTCAAGTGACTATACAGGGGAAACAAAGAGCCCTTGAGCTGCCCAACCTGCCCTCGACCAAAGGGCGCTCGATTACTGTCCAGCGGTCCAGCGAGTTGAAGGACCTGGAGAGTCTCGATCCGTCCTGGTCCCAAGACCTGTGCTAACGGTGCTTGTGCTTGGAACCATGGTGGACAAGGCACTTCCCAGGGTCTGGAAGGCCAAATACATGTCGCAGAAGCCTCCACTGAATAACCCTTCAATGCTGGCCCAAGTCAGGAACAGCACTATGACTGAGGTAGTGTCCACTGCAGCAGCCGCTACCTCAACCTCAAGGGCCGCAAGCTGCTGAGCAGAACTGACCACAGCTAAGGCCTCCTTATGGCCCTTAGGGTGGTTCTTCGGATCCCAGTCTGAAGGCTAATGCAGCAAGAGCTGGAGCTTCCTGTCTTATGGTCCTTAAGGTGGTCCTTTGGATCACGTTCTGAAGGCCGACGTAGCAAGAGCTGGAGCTTCCCTGTCATCGAGGGACTAAGAAAACATGCTGAGTCCATGCAATACATGCACATGTCATGTGGCTCAGTGACCGACATCTTCTGCAGGCATGAAATGCAGGACTTGAACGCCGGCTTCCGCTGCTCCTTCGATGGTCTAAGAGGGAAGTGAAAGAAACCAAGGAAAGAAATCCAAATAACTAGACAACTTCAAAACACAAAGTTCGCCTATGGCGCACTAAATCCTAAGCGAGCGCTGCGAAGGAGGTGACCTGTTCTTCCAGCAGGGAGAAAGACCTTACATCATGGGGCAGAGCTGGAAGATATACAACCAGGTGGTGGGAGGAGCTTAGTGTAAAGACAACTGGCAAATCGGACTGTTCCAGTGGATCTGCCAGAGTGTCGATGGAGAACTATATCCACACCTATGGAGCCATGTTTTCTAGAGCCCTAACCTTTTTCAAAACTGAACCCTGTGCATGTAGCTGCTCTGTACATCACTCATTGTTCTGTATTCAGATTAAACTTAGAACAGGCTGATCAAACACAATGGTTCCCTTCTCCCACTCTCAAAGCTCTAAGTTACAGCTGAGACACACAACTGCACAGAATGCCTTGCCTTTCTCTGCATAACTGTTTTCTGAAGTTATTTAAATGAGGAGGAGGGGTGCAGCTAAAGAAACTCATCACCCTTGCAATGAGGCCCTGTAATCCCTCAAGAACAGTGAGGTTAAGTGACTTACTCAAGGCTGAACAGAAAGTCAGTGACTGACGTGTGATTTATTTATTTATTTATTTTTTTGTTGACCGGGTAAGTGCACTAGAAAAATTCTGCCTTTTTTTCAGACACAACCCTGGGGAGGGTAATACAGATGAATGCCAACTGACCTTGAACCAGATTAACCTGCTGGTGGTACTTTTAATGAATGGGAGGAAATTTGGCCAGGGCACTGGGGAAATTCCCCTACTCTTTTTCGAGAAGTGTCATGGGATCTTTAACATCCATCTGAACTACCACTAGAACAGGTAGATGGGATCTCGGTTTAACGTCTCATCCGAAAGGCGGCACCTCAGGAGTGCAGCACACACACCCCCCCCCCATGCTGCACTACAGTGTCAGTACTGGGATTTAACCCAGTGCCTGTTGTGGAGATAGAACTCATAGCCTTCTGATCTCCCAGCCTCAGAGGTGAGTGTGCTACCAGCTGAGCCACTGACACTGACGTGATCTCCTAGCTCATGGATGAATGCTTTAGTCACTGAGCCACTCTGCCACCAACAACTTACGTTCAAATCATTTAGAGCAACAGAGCATGTTACAGTGAACATTTTGACCTATACTGTTTTATTCTATATTAGATTGCCCCTTATTTCTTGTCTTGTAAGATATCCTTTTCTCATGTTTTCAGTGTGCTTTAGCACCTTTTCCTGCAGCCTACAAGTTAGAGTAATGAACTGTGAATGAGCTTGGTACATCCAGCAGACCTGGATTTGATTCCCACAACCTCCACTTGCATACTCTGTGACCCTGAGCAAATCACTTAACCTCCCCAGTGCAGCCAGTTCGCCCCTGAAAACAGGCACTTGTGTCTAATGGGCATTATCCCATTACCAAAGAATAAAAAAAACAAAAACAAATGAGTGCTCCTTTTAATACGGCTTGATCCAGGTTATCATTAGTGTTCACAGTTGTTTTTGAACACCCATGCTTAACATCACTTTTCTGGTGACTAAAATGAAGTGCATGCAGCAGACAATGCTCCCTGACCTTATGAGACAATAAATGAAGTAAAACACTGGTGTCTCACATGCTTAGAGGCCCTTCAGCATTATTTATGAAGACCCTTTAGGTGTTGACTCTGCTGCAGCATTCACTGGCAATGGTAATAAAGTAGAAAAGATATTACACTGACAGTCTAAGCAGCAAGCTGATTTATTGAGAGGAACTCTGGAAACAACCTCCTAAGGAACAGGAACCTGGTCTAACCACTGTCCTTGACTTTGTCAAATCCAACTCATCGGACTCTGAAATCATCCTTCTTGGTGACTTTAACATTAATTGGCTCTCAGCTGAAGGTGGGACATTTAAGGACTCTGTTATATCAGCTAACCTGACTCAAATGGTTGACTACGCAACCAGAAAGAACTACAGAACTGGGACCTGCACCCTACTTGACTGGATCCTAACCAACCACCCCTCTCGGACCACGAAAACCTCAGTCCTCCCTGACTCACTCAGTGACCACTCTCCCATCAGCTGTACCTGGTCAAACAAATTCTATAAGCCCCATCCAAAAATCATCACCAGCAGAGTCCTACCCCATGGTCAGCTACTCCACCTCAAATCGCACCTCCGTCTGCAGGACTGGTCCCCCATCTTCAAGGCAACAGATACTAATACTGCACTGGAGCAATTTATTCACATTGCATTTATTACAGGAATTGAAGCCTGTAATAAATTTGCCCCCCTCAAAAAGTGTAAAGCTAAATCGCTCAGTAACCTTTGGCTGTCAGGAGACCTCCTAAAAAAACTTAAATCCAGGGACCACCTCTGGGAACTGGCTAGAAGCTCAGGTAAGCAACTCGACATCCAGAATTATAAACGGGCACGGAACGACTGCACCAAATCCATTTGGCAACAGAAATCTGACTACTATAAAAATGCCCTCACCAACTCCTGAGGAAATGGGAGGGATTTCTGGAAAAACATTAAAGATGTCACTGGGAAGCAGTCAAAATCTTCGACGAACATACTCAACATAAATGGGCACACTACACTCAACCCTAAAACTACTGCGAACACTTTTAACATCGCTTTCACTGATCTTAGCAGTGTTCTCCCCTCTGACTTCTTCCAAGATGCGTCAACTCCCACCCCCCCAACTCCTCCACCCACGCCTGTCACCCACCTTTCTACTTTAAAGCACTAAAGAAACATCAAGTCCAAAACTACGTTGCCAAAGCCATCAGCAAATCTAGAACAAGCAGTGACACACTTGACCTCAAGCTACTGGCCCCAACGCTTGTGGAAAATAGCCACTGTTACCCCGATTCACAAAAGTGGTGATAAGACTGACCATGCGAACTTCCACCCTATCTCCATTCTGCCTCCCCTATTGAAGGCACTGGAACGTATAGTAGCGGACCAACTTACCGAGCATCTGGACAATTATAATATTCCCTGTAAACAGCAACATGGCTTTAGAAAAGATCATAGTACATCCTCTGCCTTACTCAAATTCACCGGCTCAATTCACAGCTCCCTCGACAACGGACAACTAACTGGTGCTATTTTCATCGACCTAACCAAAGCCTTCAATACTGTCCACCACTCCCTCCTGCTGAGCCAACTAAAAAATGCTGGTCTCTCCAATGATTCAATCTCTTGGTTCAAAAGCTATCTTGAAAACCACTCCCAGCATGTTAAAATCGGGGATATGCACTCTGATTCCAAACCTGTCCTCTTTGGAGTCCCCCAGGGTTCAATATTAGGCCCCCTACTCTTCAGCCTGTTCCTTAACACCCTACCGGACTCCTGCACCGAACATATCACCCTGTACGTTGATGACGCAGTAATCCTTGCCACACACCAGGACCCGGAAAAATTGCAAGAAAATCTCCAACTCGGCTTCTCCTCAGTTGAGAATTGGTTCACAAAGCACAAACTGATCCTTAATCAAAAAAAAAAAAAAAACAAGGCCATGATCTTCAGCAGCTCCCATAATAAACAGAAGCACTTCCAATTCTCCGTTATCACCAGACAAGGTGCCGCACTGGAACAGGTCAAAACTTTAAATACCTCGATCACCCTTGACCCTCACCTCTCCTACACTGCCCACATCGACCATGTCGCCAAAGCCGCTAACTCCCGGCTAGGCCTGCTATTCCGTCATAGGAAACACCTGACACCCGAAGCCCTTGCTGTCGCTGTCCAGAGTTCCATCATATCCATCATTGATTATGGCATTATCATTTACGGCTCTGCCACAACCACCGAACTCAAATGTGTATCCACCGCCCTCAACAAGGCCTGTCAAATTGTCACTGGCTCCCAACGCCTAACTCACACCTGTGACCTCTATTCTCAAACTGGATGGTTGAATCTTGCCAATCGAATAAAACACCAAACTTGTATTACTACTAAGAAAATCTTGCTGGGCCTTGCCCCCCCTGGAGTCTGTGCCCTCATACAACCGAGAATCCACACCCGCCATACCAGGGGATCGAAACCTCAACTTCTGCAAATCTCGCATTGCTGCACAACACAAGGCCAAAGATCCTTTGCTTACGGCCGCTTAGTTGGTACAAGATGTCTTCCAGCGACATCTCATATCTCACTATCGCTTGCGCACTTTAAGACTCGCCCGCCTAACACTCACTGCCTCCAACCTCTGTGACTGTTGTGGCTAAACATGTTTTTTGGTTCCATAGCTAAAGATGCCCTTTTGGATCCACATCTACTCCTGCTCTTGCCAGCACACCCCCATCTTCACCTCCCCTGCCGCCCATGACAAATACCACCTGGCTGCACTACCTCTATTGCACCGCCCACCTCTCCTCTCTCTGCCCCCAACTACCTCCCCTTTCTCCCATTCACTTAGTCTCCCTGATTTCACCCTCCTCCTTTCCCGAAAGTTTGACTTTATTGTTCTTTTTTCCTCTACAAGACTATGTGTTTTTTTAAGTTTATAAACTGTTATCTTTGCTTATGTTTGTCTCAATTGTACCAACGACGTGGAACCTTTGTAAAAGAGCCTCGGCTCAAAGGTATTTGTAATCCTAGAACAAATAAATAAATAATAACCCAGATCACTTTGTAACACTGGAGAAAGACAGGCAGGCCTTCATTCTCTTGAGACCATGAGAGTATCCTTTACATGTTTATTTCACACTGTATTTCTAAAATACATCCAAATGTTTTAATGGATAAAAACTGTGAGACTGAAATGCTTTATTGCAACAGGGTAGGAATGAATTTATTTAGTATTCTACTGCTCCAAATAAAGACATGGATTTAGTGCAGAAAGTACAGCAGTACAGCTTGCCTTTTTATGGCACAGGCCAGGCTGCCCTTGACACTAATGTGCTCAAGAGATTACAAAGAAGCTAAGGGGGAGCAAGGGGAAAGATGTTCACAGAAACAGTATCAAGAGACAAGTATATCACAGTCAGATGGAAAGACTAGGTCATCAAATTTTCAGGATCATATCAAGACTAAAATCTTCGCTGATATTACACTAAACGGAATGCTGTGCATGACACTAGAACAATTCAACAAAACTACTTTTCATCCAAGGGTCAGCAAGCAAGCTTACTTAAAGAGTTACTTGCACCACTGCTGCTCACGATGTTAGGGACCCAGAGTCATGGCCCAAGCTCCAAGTCAAGGGCTGAAGGTGGAGAATGGAGTATCCTAAAGGATGTTGTCCTCCGCAGAGAAGGATGGGCAGTAGATTCCATATTACTGCAGCAGGGTGACTACAGGAGGCAGTGCAGCTGAGCAGCCTTGCAGGAGGGCAGATACAGACTGGCTCCACCACACACTGTGCACTCGAGTCCCCTGTTGTAAGTGTTCAGTGAGGGGTCATAGAAACCCAGCACGATAGCACTCAACTGGAACTCACAGGACCCCACACTGCACCCCTCTAGCTCCAAAAAATTAGGATTCAGAGGGGAACATTGATACAACAGCCCCACCCAGGCAGTGGGAAGATTGGGGGTTTGTGGCACTCCAGATAAGGCAGTGCTGGGCTCGCGGGGGTACTGTGGGGTTCATGGAGCTCCAGGTAAGGGAATGCTGGGTTGAAGGGGGTTGTGGAGCTCATGGAGCTCCAGGTAAGGGAGTGCTGGGTTGAGGGGGGCTGTGGAGTTCATGCAGCTCCAGGTAATCGAGTGCTGGATTGAGTGGGGCTATGGAGTTCATGGAGCTCCAGGTAATGGAGTGCTGGGTTAAGGGGGGTTGTGGAGTTTATGGAGCTCCAGGTAAGGGAGTGCTGGGTTGAGGGGGGCTGTGGAGTTCATGCAGCTCCAGGTAATAGAATGCTGGATTGAGTGGGGATGTGGAGTTCATGGAGCTCCAGGTAATGGAGTGCTGGGTTGAGAGGAGTTGTGGAGTTTATGGAGCTCCAGGTAAGGTAGTGCTGGGCTGAGGGAGGCTGTGAAGTTCATGGAGCTCCAGGTAAGGGAGTGTTGGATTGGGAGGGACTGTGGGGTTCATGGAGCTCCAGGTAAGGAAGTGCTGGGTTGAGGGGCGTGTTGTGGAGTTCATGGAGCTCCAGGTAAGGCAGCATTGGGTTGGAGGGACTGTCGGGTTCATGGAGCTCCACGTAAAGCAGCACTGGGTGTTGGGGGGACTGTGGGTTTCATGGAGCTCCAGGTAAGGCAGTATTGGGTTGGGGGGTGACTGTGGGGTTCATGGAGCTCCAGGTAGGGCAGTTTTGGGTTGGGGGTGACTGTGGGGTTCATGGAGCTCCAGGTAAGGTAGTTTTGGGTTGGGAGGGGATTGTGGGGTTCATGGAGCTCCAGGTAAGGCGAGTGTTGGGTTGGGGTCTGTGGGGTTCATGGAGCTCCATGTAAAGCAGTATTGGGTTGGGGGATTATGGGGTTCATGGGCTCAGGTAAGACAGTATTGGGTTGAGGACTGTGGGGTCATGGAGCTCAGTAAGGCAGCGTTGGGTTGGGGGGACTGTGGGGTTCAAGGAACTCCAGGTAAGACAGTGTTGGGTTAGGAGGGGACTGTGGGGTTCACTTGGAGCTCCAAGTATGGCAGCACTGGGTTGGGGGGACAGTGGGGTTTATGGGGCTCAAAGTAAGACAGCACTGGGTTGGGGGATTGTGGGATTCATGAAGCTCCAGGTAAGGCAGGGTTAGGGGGACTGTGGGGTTCATGGAGCCCAGGTAAGGCAGCATTGGGTTGGGGGGCTGAGGGGTTCATGGAGCTCCAGGTAAGGCATCATTGGGTTGGGGGGGGACTGTGGGGTTCATGGAGCTCCAGGTAAGGCATTGCTGAGTTTGTTGTGGATTTTGTGGTTCATAAAGCTCCAGGTAAGGCACTGCTGGGTTTGGGGTGGATTGTGTGGGTCATGGAGCTCCAGGTAAGGCAGTGCTGGGTTTGAAATGGATTGTGTGGTTAATGGAGCTCCAGGTAAGGCAGTACTGGGTTTGGGGTGGATTGTGTGGGTCATGGACATCCAAGTAAGGCAGTGCTGGGTCTGGGGTGGACTGTGTGGTTTATGGAGCTCCAGGTAAGACAGTGCTGGGTTTGGGGAGGATTGTGTGGTTCATGGAACTCCAGACAGGGCAGTGCTGGGTTTGGGGTGGATTGTGTGGTTCATGGAGCTCCAGGTAAGGCAGTGTTGTGTTGGGATGGATTGTGTTGTTCATGCAGCTCCAAGCAAGGGAGTGTTAGTTTAGGGTGGGGACTGTGGAGGTTCATGGAGCTCCAGGTAAGTGCATGTTGGACTGGGAGGACTGTGGGGTTCATGGAGCTCCACGTAAGGTAGCGTTGTGTGGTGGGAGCTGTGGCATTCATGGAGCTCCAAGTAAGGCAGTGTCGGGTGGGAGTGGGGGGCAATGTGAGGTTCATGGAGCTCCAGGTAAGGACATACTGGGCTGAAAGGGACTGTAGGTTATGGGCTCCATGTAAGCTAATGTGGGTTGTCGGGGGTGGGACTGTGGTTCATGGAGCTCCAGGTAAGGCTATGTTGGGCTGTAGGGGACTGTAGGATTCATGGAGCTCTATCAGATAACCCTCCGGGGGCAACTCAGGGACTCGCACTGTTACTGTTGCACAGTTTTGCCCTGCGAGATTTTGTATGCGACAACATGACTGGTACAGATTTGTGGGTTTCATGGTGCTTCAGAAAAGGCAGTGTTGCATTCATAGGGAAACTGTGGAGTTCATGCAGCTCAAGGTAAGGCACTGTTGTGTTGACAGGGACTGTTGGGTTCACAGAGCTCCAGGTACAACAGTGTTGGTGGGGACTGTGGAGTTCATGCTGATGAAGATAAGACAGTGTTGAGTTGGGGGGTGGAATATGGTGTTCATGGAGCTCCAGGTAGGGCAGTGTTGGTTGGGGGTGATGTGGGGTACCTGGGGCTCTTGTTAAGGCAGTGTTTGGTTGGGGTTCACAGAGCTCCAGGTAAGGTACTGTTGAGTAAGAGGGACTGTGGGGTTTATGGAGCTCTTTAACGCACTGTTGGTTTGGGGGTGGGTCTGTGGGATTCATGGAGCTCCAGGTAAGGCAGTGTTGGATTTGGGGTGGACTGTGGGGTTCATGAAGTTCCAGGTAAGGTGGTGCTGGGTTGGGGGGGCTTTGGGGTTTATGGAGCTCCAGGTAAGGCATTGTTGGTTTGGGTGGACTGTGGAGCTCACGGAGCTCCAGTTAAGGCAGTGTTGGGTTGGGGGACTATGGAGTTCCAGGTAAGGCTGTGTTGGGTTGAGGGGGGACTGTGGGGATTATGGAGCTCTATGTAAGGCACTGTTGGTTTGGGGGCACTGTGGGGTTCATGCAACTCCAGTTAAGGTAGTGTGGGGCTGGGGGGCCTGTGGGGTTTATGGAGTTCCAGGTAAGGCTGTGTTGGGTGAAGTTCATGGTGCTCCAGGTAAGGCAGTGTTGGATTAAGGGAGGCTGTGGGGATTATGGAGCTCTATGTAAGGCAATGTTGGGTTGGGGGGTACTGTGTGGTTCATAGAGCTCCAGGTAAGGAAATGTTGACTTAAAGGGGACTGTGAGGTTCACCGGGCTCCAGGTAAGGCAGTGTTGGGTTGGGAGGACTGTGGGGCTCATGGAGCTCCAGGTAAGGCAGTGTTGGGCTGGTGGAGAATGTGGGGTTCATGTCGCTCTGTGAAGGCAGTGTTGGGTTAAGTCAAACTGAGGGGGTTCATGGAGTTTCAGGTAAGGCAGTGTTGGGTTGAGGGGGGACTGTGGGGATTATGGAGCTCTATGTAAGGCAGTGTTGAGCTGGTGGGGGACTGTGGGCTTCATGGGGCTCCAGCTAAGGCAGTGTTGGGCTGGTGGGGACGGTGGGGTTCATGGGGCTCCAGCTGAGGTAGTGTTGGGCTGGTGAGGACTGTAGGGTTAATGTTGCTCCAGCTAAGGCACTGTTGGGCTGGTGGGGACTGTGGGGTTCATGGGGCTCCAGCCAAGGCAGTGTTCGGCTGGTGGGGACTGTGTGGGGTTCATGGTGCTCCAGGTAAAGCAGTGTTGGGCTGGTAGGGACTGTGGGGTTCGTGGATCTCCAGGTAAGGCAGTGTTGGATTAAGGCAAACTGTGGGGGTTCATGGAGCACCAGGTAAGAAAGTGCTGGGTTGGTGGAGGGCTATTGGGTTCATGGTGTTTCAGGTAAAGCAGTGCTGGGTTGGGGGGTTATGGGTTCATGGAGCTCAAGGTAAGGTAGTGCTCGGTTGGTGAAGGGCTGTTGGGGTCATGGAGCTCCAGGTACAGCAGCGCTGAGGGAGGCAACTGTGGGGTTCAAGGTGTTGAAGGTAAGGCAGTGCTGGTTTAGGGAGGTTGACTGTCGGGTTCATGGAGCTCTTGTTAAGGCAGTGTTTGGCTGTGAGGGGTTGTGGGGTTCATGGAGCTCCAGGTAAGGCAGTGCTAGGTTGGGAGGACTGTGGGGTACATGTAGCTCTTGTTATGACAGTGTTGAGTTGGGGGGAATGTGGGGTTCATGGGGAACTGTGGGTTCATGGAGCACCAGGTAAGGCACTGCTGGTTTTGGGGGACCATGGGGTTCACGGAGCTCTAGGTAAGGCAGAGTTGGGTTGGGGGGGCTGTGGGGTTCATGGAACTCCAAGTAAGCCAGTGCTGGGTTGGCATGGACTCTGGGGTTTATGTGGCTTCAGATAAGGCAGTACTGGTTTGGGAGACTGTTGGGCTCATGGAGATCTAGGTAAGAGAGTATTGGATTGGCAGGGACTCCAGCGGGGTTGTGTGGCTCCAGGTAAGGCTGTGTTGGGTTAGTGGGAGACTCTGAGGTTCATGGGGCTTCTGGTGAAGCAGCACTGGGTTGGCAGACCGTCGGGTTCATGAAGCTCAAGGCAAGGCAGTACTGGGGTCGGGGGTCACCACTGGTATAGTATTAATAATTAAAAAGCTATGGCAAGTCTTTGCCGGTTCTCTGCAATCCCTGGCATTTTTGAGTTTGAAACAGTAGATCTCTTGTTTTATTCACTTCTCAAAACTACAGGCCGAACCAAGAAATCCTCCTTCCCTGTCTGTCTCTTGGAGCCTTGCCCATGAAAGTTACCTAGAGGCCAGTGGAGCACAGGACCCAAGGCAGCATGGATTCACAGTGGGAAGGTCATGTTAAATGAATCTCGCAGATTTCTTTGACTGGGTGACCAAAGTAGTAGACCAGGGAAGGGGCTGTGGATATAGCCTACCTAGACTTTAGCAAGGCATTTGACACAGTCCCACACAAAAGATTAATAAACAAGTTAGCCAGCCTGGGAATGGGTCCCAGGGTGGTAGCCTGAGTAAAAAATTGGCTGGACAACAGGACACAGAGGGTAACAGTAAACGGAGTCCTTTACAAAGAAAGAGAGGTTACTAGCTGGGTACCACAGACTTCAGTACTGGGACCAGTCCTCTTTATTGTCTTTATAAGTGACATTGTGGAGGGACTGGAAGGAAAAGTATGCTTCTTTGCAGAGGACACAAAGATCTGCAACAAGGTTGATACACAAGGGGGGGTGGAAAGAATGAGAAGGGACTTGGCAAGGCTGGAGGAATGGTCAAAAGCATGGCAGCTTAGATTCAATGCAAAGAAGTGCAAAAGTAATGCACCTAGAAACAAAAATCCAAGGGAACAGTACACAATGGGGGGGGGGTTTACTAACAATAACAAAAATGGAAAGGGACCTGGCGGTAGTCATATCAGATGATCTAAAGGTAGGCAAGCAATGTGAGAAGGCAGTAAGGAAGGCTGGGGGACACTGGGATGCATAGGAAGAAGCATCACCAGTAGAAAACAGGAGGTTGTTATCCCTCTGTACAGACAGTTGCTGAGACCCCATCTGAGTATAGTGCAGTTCTGGAGACCCCATCTCCTAGAAGGACAGGATGGAGGCTGTCCAGAGGACGCAGGCAAATGGTGCAGGGTCCTACCAGAAGCCATACGAAGAGAGACTAAAGGAACTTAATATGTATACCCTCAAGGAAAGGAGGGAAGGGGCAACATGATAGAAACTTTCAAGTACCTCAAGGGAATTAAAGTCCAAGAGGGTAGCATCTTTCAGAAAAAGAAATGTGCAAGAACAAGGGGCACAATTTGAAGATGGGGGGACGGCTCAGGGGCAATGTGAGGAAGTATTTTTTCATGGAGTGGGTGGTGAATGCATGAAACTGCCTTCCTGAGGAGGACGTTGTGTCAGAAACAGTGGGGGAATTCAAGAATGCATGGGACAGACATAAGGCAATTCTGGTGGGGGGTAGGAGGAAGTAAGCTGTTGATTAACTAGGATCTGCAGCTTATCCAATAGGTCGGGAAATGGGAAGACTGGGTGGACCAAGCGGTCCTTATCTGCCGTCAAAGTCTATGCTTCTATGAACACCTCACTTTTCTCAACATGCCATGAGGGACCGATCTCCCTAGCAACCATGATATCACTATACGGAAAATTTTGCATTGTTCTGCATACTGGACTGGGTGAACAATTATGAATTATGTATTTTTTATTGATGTAATTAGATCAGGGGTTAGTCAGGCCTACAGTTAAGAGTAATTCAGGTTGGCCCTTTTTCCTTCCCTGGTGATCTGTCTCTTGGAGCCTTGCCCACGAAGGTTACAACAATCCCGATCCACAAAAGAGACAAAAGTGCCTGATTCATTAAAATGACATCAGTCTCGCACAGTATGGGTATCTTTGTTCCAAAATCAACAGTACTCTTAATTTTAAAATAATTGCAATAATCCAGCTACTAATTTTGGACCCAGCATACCCACATGTATGCAGTAGCAGTGGAAATGTCCCCGATTATATTTATAGTATTCCCCACACGGCCCCACCCCCGCTTTTCCTAGGACTAAAAAGTTTCAGTTTTGATTGTGCTTCCAGTATTAGGATTTCCACACTGGCAACATCACGTGTGTATTCAACCTACCGGCGTCAATCACTGTGCTGAGATCACTTACATGGACTGGACTGCTCTGAATGAGAAATCGCTAGCAGAAATAAATTAATAAAATGGGGAAGGGGCAAACTCTGCCATTTTAAGCGAGAAAGCTGTTCAATGGCTACCTCCGTGACATGGTGGCTACTGGGAGTGTCAGGTTTAGAGCTGGACTCAGACTAAAAGGCTCTGGGACTGGAAGAGGCGAAGGGTATTAATGGAAGGAACATGCTCATCCTCTAATGGAACAGCGCCAATGGCCTGACTTATGAATAACCTCTGCTGGCTGTCAGGGGGCACCTACCTGTCCAATAACCCAACCAACAAGAAAGTGTAGCTGCAGTAGCCCCCCCCCCCCGAGATTATGGTAGATCACAAATGTCTGCAGTAATTAAGGTGGTTCTAGAATAACATGTACGCAGATTTCAGTATCTGAGTAAAAGATGAATACACTATTTCACCCCTGTATGCCACAGTCAGTTTTTTGAAACATCTGCTATTAGAGAAGATCATACATGTAGAAGGTATTTAAAGTCAAACATCAAAGTAATACAGCTGACATTTAATTAAGAAATGTCTCAACACACTTGTTGGGGTACTTGCGGAAGATGTCTCTGATGACAACGATGGCTTCCTGGACGACGTAATTAACCTTTGTCTGGATCAGATCAAGCAGGGTACTCACACAGCGCTCTGCTGATTGCTGCAAATAGAACAGTGATTTACTACATACGCAGGTTACAGGAACAGAGCTAGCAGCACTAGTTACAGTTTCCCCCCCCCCAGCTTTGCCCTCACAGAGAAACAAACACGCATACACACAACCCCACAGGCACAAAAGGAAATGGACACAGAGAGCATTCCAATCACACACAGCCCTTCTGTTGTTAAAGCTGCTTGAGATCGATCACACGACTGGAAAGACAGCAAAACTTGCAGAAAAAGCTCTGTAAGGTGAAGGTGTCACACTTGACAGCAGTGCATCACTTTCATTCCCACCTATGTTCAAATAATAATTTTAATTTTCATGCCTGTGAAAAATAAGTCTCGGAAATTGCAAACTGACACTCTCTAAGTACGTCTGTCTGTTGCTGCTGGTTCTAGACAGTGCTGGTTCATGTCAATTAGCTCATTCGGCTTGCAGCTCTATATCTGCCTAACACCAATATGCAAATTTACATCTTTCAGGATGATACGCATGGCTGGATAAGTCTGCCCAGGAAGAGAGTGCGTATCAATATAATTAGACAAGCAAAATCTCAATGGGATAATGTGTTCCCACTCCAAAAATAGATGCTGGTTCTCAGGCTATAGGGACAGAAAATCCAAAAGGGACATCACATGGGCCTTAGTTCTAGGGATTAGAATTAGGCTTGAAACACAGAGCAGTAGGGAGCCGAAACAGGAGAATTTAGGGCTGCTTACCGCTGCAGAGTTCCGTAGTGCATAAGCATTCCAAGCCTCTTTTACAACAGAATATGGCAGTGGTGCAACTAAGGTCTATCAATGTAGGAAAGGAGCTGGGATGGCTGATAAAACACTGGCCAGGTGCACACTGCCTTCCTAAAATAAAGCTGACTCCAAATGACGGTAATGACAACCATCAAAGTGGCGGCACTGTTAATGGAGAAACAGCGCCATTACCAGGGAGCCAGTGTGTGGTGGGGCTACTGACATAATGCATAAGGACCGTCCACGTACATCCTCAAGGCTAAGGTCCTAAGACACCACTAGCAGCATGTGTAGCCATCTCTTCAGGACAGTGAGCAACCAACCAATGTTTTTTTTAACTAGTACTTTTTTCTTCTGCGTCGCCCCAACCTGCCCCCACCAGGACCAGTTCCTCCTGCCCCGACACCCAACATCTCTGGGATTTAACTTTATTCCACTGTCCTCTGCCACAGGACTATAGGTGGAGATGCTCAGTCACTGTTGCAGGGCCTCCTGCGGACTGGGCCATCATCCAGGCATGGTTGGATGTTGTCTTCTGCCATCTTCTCCCTGGGCCCATACGCATGAAATAAAAGAATATGCAAGTACTGCATCTGCAGAGCTGCCCCCCATCCCCCCGGTAATCTGGGTCTTGGGTCCTTTCCCCACGTGTTCCTGCTGTGCTACCACCCAGATTCTTCCAGGTGGCAGCCTACCAGCAGGATGCATTCACACATACACACACACCCCCCACCTCACTGGAGGAGAGCTGCCCGAGGTACACTCAATCCTTCCTCCCCCAGCCAGCACCCAAGTCCGTCCTCCAACCCGGGTCACCAACGTGGAAAGCAGCAGCTCTGCCACCAGCTATGGGCTGGCCCAACCCCCCTTATGTAAAATGGGTAACCCCTTTCAGGGTTTCCCACAGATCAGAACAAAATAAGGAGGGTGCACCATAGCACAAAACAGGTCCCATGATGTGCTGTTCTCACCTTCTGTCTGCTAGTGAAACTCAGTTTTAAAAGTCAGCGAATTTTGAAACATTACAAACTCATCACTGAATTAAGTACTTCTCAGGGATGTTTAAAATGCCTAGCTTGTGTTTACTTTTCTAGTCGGACAGAGACTTTTTTGCAAAGTGCTCTAAGCAAAACAGTCTAATAATATTTTCTGCTGGAAACGTACAATGTTAAGTTATAATTTAAATTATCACACAGCCTACCACCCTGAACCAGAGGCAAAGCAGCTCCCCTTCAGTAGTAGCATCTTCCAGGGAAAACACTAGCTCTGCTAATACTGTAATGAAGCTGGTACGGTGGGAAGATGGACCTTGAGTCCCTTCTGACCTTTATATTACTATGTTACTATATAAAGTGGCACCAGTACCCTCTTGGATTGGGTCCTCACCACTCACCCCACAAGGATTTCTCGTATGACCATTCTCCCAGTGACCACTCCCCAGTCATGTGTGCATGGTCTAACAAATTCCTTAAGCCGCCTCCCAAAATTATCGCTAGCAGAGTCCTTCCTCATGGAAAACTTCCACATCTCAAACAACACCTGCTTCTACAAGACTGGCTACTCATCCATGAAGCAACAGATGTTAACTTGGCTCTTGATCACTTCATCTCAATTTTCAACAAAGCCTGCGACCTCTTTGCCCCTGCTAAAAGGCGCAAAACAAAATCTCTCTTTAACCCATGGGTCACTGTGGCTCTTCTCTCACAGCTGAAACTAAGGGATCACCTCTGGGCAGTTGCCAGGCCCACTGGCAAACAGCTGGACATCAAATTACAAACAAGCACGAAATGCCTGCACAAAAAGCATCACAGCTAATGAAATCCACCTATTACAAAGCGCTCTCACCAATACATGGGAAATGGTCGCTTTCTGGGACAATATCAGGATGTCACAGGAAGCAGCCAAAACCTCTCCCGCCATGTTAATGGTTGATGGATCCTCAACCCCGACCCCAAGGTGATCGTAAATATCTTTAACACAGCTTTTTCAGACCTTAGTGCTGTTCTACCCCATGACTTTTTCGAAAACAGGGCCTACTCCCAAATACCTCAGCCCTCAGTCTAACCATCCCCTTCTACTTCAGGAGGTAAGGCTTAAAGAAGCTCACCGCTATATTACTGCAGCCATCTCTAAATCTAGATCTAGTAGCGACAACCTGGATTTTAAGTTTGTTGCTCACCGGTGAGGTAATTCATCCATTAACAAAATCCTAACCTCTCTCTGCTGTGGAAAATTCCCGGACCTATGGAAAACAGCCACCGTGACACCCATCCATAAAAGTGGGGACAAACGAATCACTCAAATTATCGCCCTATCTCCATACTGCCCCCACTCTCTAAGGCACTCGAGCGCATCGTGGCTGATCAACTTACCGACCACTTGGATAAATACAATATACTGTAGAATTACTAATGTTGGCTGCCAATAAACATTCGCTATTTTCGCGGACAGCATTATGCCCCCGAAATAAAATAGTAAGCCAATTTAGTTTGCTAGCGATATAAAAAATACGTCTTTTATTTTTCACACTGAAAGATAAAGCATGTTAAATGCTAAAGTGTCAGCAGTATAACAGTTTTACAATGAAAGGGAAATCTTGGTGCAGGCTATAGTGCAAAGAACATTACAGTAGAGCAGAGACAGTAAACACCTGAACTAAATGACAGTCTGAACTCGGTACAGGCTTAAGTGCTAAGAACTTGATTTTCTTTGTCTGACAAAGCAAGATACACCAGTATCCACAAAACATGCATTTATGGGGACGAAATCACAAGGGCGAGTTAATATCTAATGGGTCAGAATTGAATTAAAAAGTAAGAAGATGAGAGGGAGTCCATGCGGTTATAATTGCTGCGGGTTTTCAAAAGGGTTGCCAGGGTGAAGCAATTAAATAAAAAAAACAACAGTGCAATGATCAGGATGTACATGTAAAGTGTCTTAATCATTATATTCCCTGAAAAAAACAGAAACTTATTAGCTGTATTAATGCTATAATGCCGAGAAGGGGTACAGGAGTCTTCTTTCTGGTAATGCTGTTAAAATGCAAAGAACCTTTCCAGCTTAGCGAGTGCAAATTAGGTTTGCAACAGCTAAGACTCCAGTGACTGTCCAGTTTTCTAAACTGGGTTTGACCGCACAACTTGGGATCACGAAGTTTAATTACCGCTAACAGCTGGCGAGGATCAGTAGTGCTAAATTAAGCAGACGCGTTAGAAAGTAATTCTACAGTACCTTGTCCACAACAACACGGCTTCCGGAAAGGTCACAGCACCATCACAGCCCTTCTTGAGTTCACTGGAGCTTTGCATAAATCCCTTGACAACGGCCTTCTCACAGGGGCCATTTTCGTCGACCTCTCCAAGGCCTTCGATACAGTACACCATGGACTACTAATACACCAACTACTGAATGCCGGGCTATCACCTGACTCTTCTCTCTCTTTTAAAAGCTACTTAGAAAACCGGTCCCAGAGAGTAAAAATTGCGGATGCTCTTTCTAACACCCTGCCTGTTCGCTCGGGTGTCCCACAGGGATCCATACTGGGCCCCCTCCTTTTTAGCCTTTTCTTAAACTCCCTCCCTTACCACTGCTCTGAGCAGATCATACTATATGCCGATGATGCTGTTGTATTCTCCACTCACAAAGATCCTGCAACTCTTCAACACAACCTTCAACTTGGTTTCAGTTCTGTAGAGACATGGTTTCTTAATCATAAACTGGTCCTCAATGACAAGAAAACCAAATCTATGACACTGTAGTGCAGCATGAGAGGGGTGCTGCACTTCTGAGGTGCCGTCTTTCGGATGAGACGTTAAACCGAGGTCCCATCTGCCTGGATTGGTGGTAGTTCAGGTGGATGTTAAAGATCCCATGGCACTTATCGAAAAGAGTAGGGGAATTTCCCCGGTGTCCTGGCCAAATTTCCCTCATTCACTAAAAATACCACCAACAGCTTAATCTGGTTCAAATTCAGTTGCTCACCATCTGTATCCCCCCTCCCCCCGGTCGCCCCTGAAAAAGGGACATCTAGGCCCAGTGGGCTTACCGGGTCAACAAAATTCAACAAACAACAAACAAACAAACATGCTCTTCTGCAGCTCTCATAACCCACACAAGCTACACCACTTGGCTATCTCCATCACCCAGGGGAACACTCTAGATCAGGTGGGGTCCTTCAAATACTTAGGGATACAGCTTGACCCTAATCTCTCCTATGGACTTCATGTAGATAATGTAGCTAGAGCTGCTAATACACGGCTTGGTCTCCTCTACAAACACAGACCACACCTCACGCCAGAAGCTTTGAAGGTTGCAGTCCTGAGCTCTGCGATCTCTGTAATAGACTATGCTCTCATCATTTATGGCTCGGCCACAACCACAACCCTTAGATGCCTCTCAACTACCTTAAATAAAGCATGTCAGCTCATCACTGGTGCTCACCGTCTCACCCACACATGTGACCTGTACACTCAGACTGGCTGGCTCCAACTATCAACCCGCATAAAGTTTCTCACATGCTCCACGGTGAAAAAAATCTACCTTGGCCTTGCACCTTCTGGGGTCTCAACTCTGTTACAACACCGAATTAACAAATGGTGCCTTAGGAGATCCACGCTACAGCTACTGAAAGTCCCCCACTGTCACACTTCACAGGGACAACGCTCTTTTGCTTATCGAGCACCACTCTGGTTCAATGGCCTCAGCCTAACCATCTCCTCTGCCCCAACTATTGGTATGTTTAAAACTAGGCTCCAGGACTATCTATCAACAGCTCCTGTGACTGCCCAACTTAACCTTGTTTCTCCACTTCCCTTTCTGCTCTAGTTGTCCCCCCTCACTGGATTCTACCCTCACATCTTGGTATACCCAATGCTGCACTTTTCACCCTCTCCCCACCCTTCCTACATTCCTTCTCCCCCCTTGCCCTCTTCCCTCTCCCTATGACTCTGGCACTTCTTATCTGTTGTCTATTTTCTCTGACAAATGCCGCTGGCTGCCTTGTTACAATGCTACCCTTGAATTGTATTAATGTGTACTCTGTTTGCAATGTCCACATTATTGTAATGTCTGTCTTGATGTTCCCCATAATTTATATTTCTCTGACGTGGAACCTTTGTAAAAGAGCCAAGGCTCAAAGGTATTTGTAATCCTAGACTTGATAAAAAAAAAAATAAAAATAATTCACATTGTAGCAGAGTACACTGTGATATGCAGCCCACAGAAATGATATGCATTATTAAACCAACAGTATGACGGGTCACCAAAATCCAAGGGTAAAATTATTAAAAATGTGACTTGTGTTTTGTCAAAAGTGGAGCTGAGGAAGGGAGGCACTAACACTTGGTGGCATTAGAGGCCAGCTAGGCTGTTTAGAACTGGATAACATTCAGGAAGCCAGAAAGCACTGTCCAAACACCTACCGCAATGTACTTTCATTTCAATGTCACAACTTTATTTATTTCACTTTCGGATTAATACCTCTGAGCCGAGGGCTCGTTTACAAAGGTTCCAAGTCACACAAAATACAATACAGTACATAGGTTACAGGTAAACACTGGCGGATAAGACATCAAATACAGTAAGTACATAAGATGCAAAAGGTAACATGGTTACAGTTTCAGAAGTTAAGTGCTAAGTTACAAACAACACTACATGGTACAGTGCTTTGGTAAGTTCAGAGTACAGACTTATGTCAGTACAATCCCTGGGCTGCAGTGGTAAATAGTGTAGAAATATATGCAGCCAGAGGGGGCTTTGTCAGGGGTATAGCATAGGGACAAGGTATTGGGGGGGGGGGGCACAAGATACCTGTCTCAACAATCAAAAAACAGTCTTTGTCCAAATAGAAAAGTAAACACAAGCTCGGCATTTCAAACATCCCTGAGAAGTACTTAATTCAGTGATGAGTGTACTGAAACAACTATAACAAGCATTTGTCAATGCCGAACGTTCGCTTGCAGGTATTTGCAGTGGTGTTTGGCACGTATGGTGCTTTACCCTAATGCCCTGTGCGATTGCTGGTATTTGCACAATACATTTTTAGCATGACCTTTTTGTTACCCCCATTGTGCGCTACATAGGCGGAAACACATTTTGGGCAGGATGTGAAAAATGACAGCTGTACTGCTCATAAGGAGGTGTGGTAAAATGGCAATGTTGAAAATCTGGAGTGGAAATATTGAAAATTCGCAAACCTACGAGCGTGCGTGGGAACTGTGCAACGCACGCTCGAAAAACAGTCATTGTTACGAATTTTTTCACCAAATTTTCAACATTGGCATTTTAAAACCTCTGCTAATGAACAGTGTCACTGTGATTTTCTTACTGTGTCCCATACATTGATTTCGCACACTGACTGCGCCATTGTGCACTACATGGGCGGAAACACGTTTTGGGCAGGATGTGAAAAATGACAGCTGTACTGCTCATAAGGAGGTGTGGTAAAATGGCAATGTTGAAAATCTGGAGTGAAAATATTGAAAATTGCAACTTACGAAAGGCATGCAGGAACTGCACAACGACGCTCGAGAAACAGTTATTTTTAGGAATTTGTTCACCAAATTTTCAACATAGCCATTTTAAGATCTCTGCTCATGAACAGTGACACTGTGATTTTCTTAATGTGTTCCATACACTGAGTTCGCACAGCGACTGTGCCATTGTGCGCTACATGGGCGGAAACACGTTTTGAGCAAGATGTGAAAAATGACAGCTGTACTGCTCATGAGGAGGTGTGGTAAAATGGCAATGTTGAAAATCTGGAGTGAAAATATTGAAAATTCGCAAACTTACAAGCGTGCGTAGGAACTGCACAATGCACGCTCGTAAAACAGTTATTTTTAGGAATTTTTTCACCAAATTTTCAACATAGCCATTTTAAGATCTCTGCTCATGAACAGTGACACTGTGATTTTCTTAATGTGTCCCATACACTGAGTTCGCACACCGACTGTGCCATTGTGCACTATATGGGCAGAAAGACACTTTGGGCAAGATGTGAAAAATGACAGCTGCACTGCTCATAAGGAGGTGTAGTAAAATGGCAACGTTGAAAATCTGGAGTGAAAATATTGAAAATTCGAAAACTTACGAGCGTGCATAGGAGCTGTGCAATGAACACTCGTAAAACAGTCATTTTTAGGAATTTTTTCACCAAATTTTCAACACAGCCATTTTAAGACCTCTTCTCATGAACAATGACACTGTGATTTTCTTAATGTGTCCCATACATTGAGTTCGCACACCGACTGCGCCATTGTGCGCTACATGGGCGGAAACACGTTTTGGGCAGGATGTGAAAAATGACAGCTGTACTGCTCATAAGTAGGTGTGGTAAAATGGCAATGTTGAAAATCTGGGTGAAAATATGAAAATTGTCGAACTCTACGAGCCTGCGTAGGAACTATAGCATGCAGCTCATAAAACAGTCATTTTAGAATTTTGCACAAATTTTCAACATAGGGTTTTGGGACCCCTTCTCATGAATGATGTCACTGTCATGGCGTTATTCAGGCCGAAGGAATGATTTCGCAGTGACTGCATAGTGACTGCGAAATCCGCCAGGGCTAAACTCTTGCCATGACAGATATCATTCATGAGAAGAGTCCCAAAAACCCATGATAATTAGTGCAAAATCAAAATACCTGAGATATGCAATAAAGTTGAAAACCCCTATCTAGCCCATTATACAGCTTACCGGCATTTCCTAGTTAGCGGTCGGCTTTGAAGAGTACAGACGTGTTCCAGTCCACTGAAGATCGTCACGCCGAGCTCCGGAGTAAGTATGGGGTGGGGGTGTGGGGAGTGGGGTGCACAGTGGGTGGGTGCGGGTTGGGGAGGAGCTGGGAGACTACGTGGGACCGTTTTTCAGGTTGAACAAAAAAAAAAAAAAGACAACCTTGAGCGTTTGCCACGCTGGGTGGGCTCCTAGCGTGGCACCAAAGCTTTGTGGGGAGGCGTTTTGGGGGAGGGAGCCGACGGGATTGGGCACCCCGTCGCCAGACGACGTTGGACGCTTGCCACGCTGGGGTGGGCTCCCAGCGTGGCACAAAGCTTTGGGGGGCCTTTGGGGATGTGGAGCTGACGGGAGATTGGGGCAGCGCCGTCGGCAGAGGACCCAGGACGTTGCCACGCTGGGGTGGGCCCCAGCTGGCACCAAAGCTTTGGGGCGTGAGGCTTTACGCTGTATGCGACAGCGGTGGTTTTCTTTGAAGCGAAGACCACCGCTGTCATACACAGCTCCACACCCATTGGTGCAGGATGCCATGCCTGCTCAACGGAGCAGTGGACTGAACGGGAGGCACTCCTCCAAAGTGCGCCATTTTTCCCAAACGTTTCTTGGCGCATAAAAGCGCAAGCTTAACGAAACCAGCAAAACAAACAAAAATACAGGTTACAGTTCAGAACATCATAGTTCAACAGCATAGCAGGAAGGCTACTGTGAGAGGAGGTGGTGGTTCTGGAACCCCTCAGTCAGAGCCTCAGCATCTATAGGACACATCTGGGGCAACAAGACACCTGTCTCAGCAATCAAAGAACTTGGTAAAACACTCCAAAACTTTAGAAAGGTTGATATACTTTATTGTGACAAAATAATAAAAACCGTGGTAGCACCCCACCTCAGCCGCCTCCTGCCTTGCTCTCATAACTTGCTTTCTCCCAAGTTCTAACTCTCAGTTTCATTCCTTGCTGCAAGCTCTTTGAGGACCCTTGGCCCAACTTTGCAATTATTTATTTAAAAGTTTTACCAGGAAGGCATACTGAGCGGTGCAACGCTCAATTCCAGATGCGTCTTGGGGGGGTGGTGCGGAGTGGAGAAAAACAGGTTACTCACCTGTAACAGTAGTTCTAGGAGTGGTATATGTTGTTCATCCACACTCTTTGGCATGTCCCTTTCTCCTTTAAATCTTGCCGGAAATCTTCAAGCTGGCTCCTCCCACCCACCCAGGTGGTAAATACTTCGGCTCTGCCCCATGACACAAGATCTTAGCCCACTGGAAGCAAGGTGATGCGCCTGAAGCCGGGGGAGGTCGGGTGGGTGCGTGTGGATGAACAACATATACCACTCCTAGAACTACTGTTACAGGTGAGTAACCTGTTTTTCTAGGAGCATGGATATGTTGTTCATCCACACTCTTTGGCAGACTCCTAGCAGTTCTCCTGGAGGAGGGAGGCAAGGCGCACACCCCCTACTTAGGAAACAGAGACTGGAGAACAGATGCCCCAAAACCAGCATCCCGATGTGACTCAAGGTCGATGTGGTAATGGGCAATGAAGGTGTTTGCTGACTTCCAGGTAGCAGCCCAACAGATTTCCTGGATAGGGATGTCTCTGGAAGCAGCCACCGATGCAGTAGTATGGCAGGTAGAATGAGCTCTTATCCCCTCTTTGAGGCTCCTTGCCCGCCATCTCATAGCACAGACCCATGCATGATGTAATCCATCTTGCAATGGTCCATTTGGCTGCAGGTCTGCCAGAAGCAGCTTCAGCGTAGGTGACAAACAGATGGCGAACCTCTCCCCGAATTTCCGCCATCCTCTCCTTGTAGTAGGAGAGAGCACGTCTAAGTTCCAAGGTGTGGAGCTTGTACTCGGCGTCCGAGGTGTAGTTAGGGTAATATACCAGCAGAGTCAACACCTGGTTAAGGTGAAAGTCTGACACCACCTTCGGAAGGAATTTCGGGTGGAGGCGCAGGACAACTTTGTCCCTGTGAAAGACCAGATAAGGGGAGTCCACCGAGAGTGCCTGGAGCTCCCCTGTCCTTCTGGCTGACGTGATAACCACCAGGAAGGCAGTCTTCCATGACAAGTGTGAGAGCTCACACTTGTGCATGGGTTCGAATGGCTTGCCCATGAGCTTTGCCAAAACCAGCAAAAGATCCCACGGAGGTGGAGATTCACACACCGGAGGGGATATGTGATCCAGGCCTTTGAAAAAGCGCCCGACCACTGTCGCCTGTGCCAATGTCGACCGACCAGCCAGTGCCCGGTAAGCGGAAATGGCTGCCAGGTGCACCGTAAGGGTTGATGACCGTAGACCCCCTTTGGAGAGAGAGACCAACGGTAGTCTAAAATGTTAGCCACAGAGCAGGATAAGGGGTTCAGACTTCTTACCCTGACACCAAATGGAAAACCTTTTCCATCTGAAGACATAACATTTCCTGGTCGATTCCTTATGAGATGCCTCCACCACGGTGTAGACATCCTCGGAAAGACCCAGAGCCTGGAACTCTAGCCGCTCAGGTACCAGGCTGTGAGGTGCAGGGATTGAAGGTCCGGATGGAATACCTTCCCCTGGTTCAATGATATCAGGTCTGGGCGTGTACAAAGTCGCTCCGGGGCCCTGCAGCTGAGGCTGAGGAGATCTGGATACCAGAACTGGCGGGGCCAATCTGGGGCTACCAGGATCACCTTTGCCTTGTCCCTCCTCACCTTAAGTAACACCTTGTGGATCAAGGGAAATGGAGGGGTGATGTAGAGGAGGCCTGGTGTCCACGGCCTCGAGAAGGCATCCCCCTGCAGCGAGACCTGCTGAGGGGGGCGGGCATGGTACAGCCTCAGCTTGGTGTTCTCCCTTGAGGCAAACAGGTCCACCAACGGTTTGCCCCAACGGGAGAACAGACTGTAAGCTACCTCTGGATGGAGAGACCACTCGTGGGATGTCTGGCCTATGCGGCTGAGAGCATCCGCCAGTTGGTTCAAGACTCCTGCCAAATGGATGGCAAGGAGATCCGCCTCCAACCGGCTGATGAAGGTCCAGATCCGGAGCACCTCCTTGCATAGCAGATGGGAGTGCATGGCGCCCTGTTTGCTCAGGTGGTACATGGTCGTGGTATTGTCCGTCTGGACATGAATCACTTGACCCCGGAGCTGTGGAGCGAAAGCTGACAGTGCCAGTCTGACTGCTCTGAGCTCTAGCAGGTTGATGTGGCATCGGGACTCCTTGGGAGTCCAGAACCCGTGGGTTCTGTGGTCGCCCATGTGGGCTCCCCAGCCCATGAGAGAGGCATCGGTCATGAGGACGACCGTCGGCTCGGGGCCGGCAAACGGGATCCCTTCCTACAGACGACCTGGGAAGGTCCACCATTGGAGAGCATCCCACATCTTCTGGGTGACAGTGACCAGCTGGTCGAAATGAACCTGATGCTGAGTTCACTGAGCAGCCAGCTCCCACTGGAGGGGGCACATGTGCAATCTGGCCCAACGGTCCACTGAGATGCACGCCGCCATGTAACCCAGAAGGCGCAGGAAGTCCCGGGCAGGGCGCAAGTGCCCAACCAGAAATGATTGGGCAAAGGAGGAAAGAACCTCTGCCCTGTCCACCGAGAGCCAAGCTCTGGCTTGATGAGAGTCGAGCTCTGCCCCGATAAAGCCCATCACCTGAGAGGGCACAAGTTCCGACTTGGCCTCGTTGATCAGGAGGCCTAACTGGGAACAGGTTTGGAGGGCCAGGTCCCTGGACCTCTCCACCTCCTGCAGGGAGGAACCCGCCAGGAGCCAATCGTCGAGGTAGGGGTATATCCGAACCCCTTGACGCCGTAAATGGGCCGCCACCACTGCGATGCACTTGGTGAAGACCCGAGGGTCGGCGACAGGCCGAACGGCATGGCTTGGAATCAGACAGGGTCGCTCCACCCTGAAGTGGAGGAACCGCTGGTGGGACGGACAGATTGGGACGTAGGAAAACGCATCCTGTAGATCCAGTGAACAGAACCACATGTTTCGCTCCAGAGATGGTATGATCTGATTCAGAGTTACCATCCGGAAGGTGCGAGACCTGAGATACTGATTCAGGTCATGGAGATCTAGGATGGGGCGCCAACCCCCCCATCCGCTTGGGCACCAGGAAGTACCTGGACACAAAGCCTGGGTCTTTAGGAGGATCCGGCACTGGAGCTACCGCCTCCTTGCAGAGGAGCTGAGCAATGTCATCCCGAAGGGCCAACTGAGTGCCAACTGAGATCCCTTCCTCCCGTGGGGCATGGGCTCGGCAGGGAGGGTACTGCTCGAACTCTAGAGGCAGTCCCTGACTGACCACTTCCAGGACCCACCTGGACCAGGCAGAAAGAAAGTGGTGGAGCCAGCCCCCCACAGAAGGACCCAGAACTGGCGTGACGGGTGTAGGGGTGGCCACCCCCGACCCGTCACTGTGCAGGCTTAGAGGAGGAGGAGGCTCCTGGACCGGCACCACGGCCTCCTTTGCAGGGCTGTTGGGGACCCTGCTTGGGCCTAGAGCGCCAAGCTTGAGCCTGCTGTTGCTGCTGACCTCCCTGGAAGGGGGGCTGTCTAACCGCAGGAGAAGAGTGCCGAAAAGGCTTCTTCTTGCGCTTCTGCTGGTTCTTGCCCGAAGAACCTTTTGCAGAAGTGGCATCCAAGGTGGCATTGGACTGCTCTATGCACTGGAGGTGACCTGCCACTCCCGGACCGAAGAGATCGGTGCCAAGGAAGGGCACGTCAGCTGACTTGTGCTGAGTAACCGCTGGAAAAGAGGATAACCTCAGCCAGGCCCTGCAGCGAGTGGCCACTGCGGCTGCTAGTGAACGGGCACAGGAATCTCCAATATCCAAGGCCGTCTGGAGCTGCTGTTTTGCAACAGCACGGGCCCTGGTCATGGACCTGCTTAACCGTGGTCTGCATGTCCACTGGGAGATGAGGGAGGACTTCATCTATCGACCCCAAGAGGGCGTGAGAGAAGTGTGCCATGATCACTGCCGAGCTGGCCTGACGAATGGTCCATATTTTTGGACTCCTTGTCCAGAGGGCGGTCAGTATCCGCTGATCTACCCATGCGTCTAAACACTGAGGCAGTCACAAGGCTCTCAGCTGAGGGATGCTCTGCGAAGCCCGCCAGTGACCCCATTGGGTACAGTGTACTTGCGAGCCATGCGGGCAGACGGAGCCGGGCAAGAGGCAGGGCACTGCCATTGCTCAAGGGCCGAGCCAACAATGGCTTCGGCCACTGGGAAGGCCTCCATCGGGGTATCCCCCCGTCTTAAGGATATCTGTGAGGGGATATTCCGCCTTCTTTTGGATGGGCTCCAAGGGCATACCGGTGGACTCTGAAATAAGTCCGAGGATGCCCTGGAAAGAGGAAGGACCTTCCTCCAGGCCTGTCACTGACAACTCGTCATCGGGGTGTGAGTGAAGACCAGTGGTATCCGACTCCCAGGAGTCAGGATACAGGGGTCTCCCGCCTATGTCCCCTTCAATACGCCGAGGGCAATCAGGGACAACAGTGATGGACAAACGATGGGGCAGGCCCGTATCTGTCTGGTCCTCTTTCGAGGCAGCCCCTCCATGAGGCTGCTTAGGCGGTGGCTCCACCAAAATTGGTGGAGAGATTGGAACAGGCCGAACAGGAATGCGTGCGGTCCTACCGGAGGGAGAACCGGAGTCTTCGGTTCCGGAGGGGTCGGCGTCGGCCTAAGAGGCTGGGGCCAAGTAATGGCCAGTGTAGCCGGCGGAGATGGCTTTTGATCGGTCAGAATTAGCTGTTGCCACATAAGGTCCTCATAACGCCGACGGAGCTTCCATTGAAGTGTCTCCTCGTCTGATGAGGATGAGGATCAGTGGCGATGCCTCTTCCGGGAGTGTTTGTGACCCTTTTTCATTTTTTCAACCGACAGGGTCCTAGTCCTCGATCGAGACCGACGGTGTAGGCTCTCTCGATTGGGAGAGGCCAGATTCGGTGAAAACTCAGGTTCCGGCCCCTGTCCCTTGATCGGGATACCCGAGGGAAGGGTCTCCTCGCCGGGGAAGGAAAGGATGGATGTCCTCTCCAAGAAGTCGGCGACCGAGGTCGGCGACAATGGCTCGATTGGGGCGAGAGAAATCTCGGCCAGTTTGGCCGTATCCTCGGTCTCAGTGCCTTGGCCTGACAGAAGGTCCGAGAAGCCGGCGGCTGAGGAAGCGATCTCGACCGAGGTCAAGACCGCAAGATCCTGAGAATTGGACCGCTCTCAGTCCCAGGAATGTCTTCTTCGGACAGAAGAAAATTTAGGGTCCTTGTCCCTTTTTTTAGGGTGGGAGGAGTGCGAGCCCGAGGGCACCTCACCCCTGGTGGGGTGAGACTGGCACAGCTCCCAAAAGGACCCAGTGACAGTGGAGCCCAGGTTAAGCAGCACGAAAAAACTTCGGCTGGCCGAAGCTTGAGCAGCTTCCTCTTCGAAAGCCGCCATCTGTTCGAGCTGATTGGTAGATCCCGCGGCCACGGAAACTGCCCACCTGGCCTCCTTCGATTTCACCGGTGGGTTGCGAAGCTCCGGTCTCCCTAGTTTTAGGTGCACCTTGCGGTCATCCAGGACGTTGGGATGGAAGGCCATACAAATGGTGCAAGAGGTGGTGTCATGCACGACACCCAAGCAATAGACACACGAGAGGTGGGGATCGGTGCGCGACATCTTCTGTCCGCAGGGACACCGGCAAAACCCGGGGGGCAACTTGTCCTCCATGTCCGATGCGCTCGGATCGGAATCGTAAACTCGTATGAGTTTCAAAGAAAGCGAATGCAGCGAAAACAGTCGATTAGAATCCAGGGCCTACGATACTGCAGAAGTAGCACAAGGGAACCGGAATCTTCCAGCGGAAAGGAAGATCTGGCGTCATGGGGCGCAGTCGAGGTATTTACCATCCGGGTGGGTGGGAGGAGCCAGCTTGAAGAATTCCAGCAAGATTTAAAGGGGAAAGGGACATGCCAAAGAGTGTGGATGAACAACATATCCACGCTCCTGGAACAAACAAATACAATATCACAGGATATACAGACAAATTGCATTACAGAGAAGACATTAAGTCATTCCATATATTATAATTACATAGAGTTACATAGTGACTAAGTGCAGCAGCAAAGAAAATTCAGGATAGACTAACGTACACCTAATCATTGTCAGAGCGGAGCTGGGACATTAGGCCGTCCTGCGGAACTAGGTGCACGAGCAGGAGGAGAAGAAATACAACTTGAGTAGGGAATTAAGCTGCTGAGTGTTGGCATAGTGTCTATAGCATTCCTGCGTGTGATTTCTGACCCTTTTAAATACATACATCTATTAACCAAGTTGGCACAAAACAGTTTCC
The DNA here is from genome assembly GCA_016271365.2 of Neoceratodus forsteri. Classification (NCBI taxonomy): domain Eukaryota; kingdom Metazoa; phylum Chordata; order Ceratodontiformes; family Ceratodontidae; genus Neoceratodus; species Neoceratodus forsteri. Next base: position 206,627,321 of record JADMNL010000030.1, read on the forward strand.
TAGGGTCTTAGCCTAATGGCCCATTTTAATTTTAACCCTTTGGTTGCTGGTCGGTGCACATCCTTTCACCTTTTGCAGGAACAATGTGTTTATCCCCTAGCAAAGAGGTTCTGGTATGGTGTCAATAACACAGATGGGCTGGGGTGGGACACGGCCAAAGTTTGTACAAGTGACACATCACTATGAAGAGATGTTTCTGAGGCTCAGCCATACATCATTCACTCTGCTATCTGTGGGAAATAAAGTTACAATAACAAATACGCTAGACTGGGATCTTTCAGCACCGCAGCTACCGGAGCACTCCTGTCCGGGTATAATGCAAGAAACTAGATTCATATATCTCCAATCACATGGAATAGAATAAACTTACCTCAACTTTGATGGCACATCTGCCAATGGCTCTTACTGCTTTCCGGACAAAATCAACATCCACTTCGGTTGCATATTCCTTCAGCTCTGCGAGAACCTGAAAGATATATATTCATGTATTTCTAAGCCAGGAAATCACAGACATTTCTGCTAAAGCTATCTACATTATTTTGGTGGGGTGGGGACTTTAAAATATACCAAAATGGGAATGATAGTTACACTGCAAAAGGAGATGAATGACATGAAAGATCAGGAAAGACTGGAACTGGTGAAAGAAGGCATAAAAGCCACAGAAATTCAAGGGAAACAGGGTGGAAGAGAGATACTGTAGGTTACACTGGAAAGGAGTAAGGAGACATCCATCCACGCAGGGGTAATATACAGATCACCAATTCAGGGGGAGGAGGTAGACAAAGAGATGACGTTGCAATCCAAAGGATGGCAAACAAGGGGGAAGTGTTGCTGGTCAGCGATTTCAATCTGCTAGACATGGACTGCAGCCTACCTGTGGCAGCAACAGCTAGGAGCAGGATCATCTTGGACTCCCTACAGGGGGCATTCCTCAAGCAGCTCATCATAGAACCCACACGGGAGATGGCACTGCTAGACCTAGTGCTCACAAATGGGGACAGTGTGACAGGGATCACAGTTGGGGAACAGTGATCATTAAACAGTGTGGTTTGAAATAGCACTAGGAGCAGAACCCAGTCACACAAGGGCAAAAATCCTAGACTTTAAGAGGGTGGATTTCATAAAGATGGGAATATGCCTAGAAGAAACACTAGTCAGTGTAGGGAAGTAGAAGGGGGTAGAACAGTGGGTAACAATCAAAACAGGGATTGCAATGGTGACACAACTCTGTGTCAACCAGGTGACCAAGGGGAAAAACGAAGAGACCACTATGGTTTTCGCAGGAGGTAGGAGAAAAGGCCAAAGCTAGAAAAATGGCATTTAAACAATACAAAAAATCTCAGAAGGTGGAGGATATGGAGAGGTACCAGGTAAAGCAAAGGAAGGCAGGAAAGGCAGTTAGGGAAGCCAAGGCACAAACTGAGGAACACGTAGCAAACTCGGTAGTAAGGGTGGACAAAACCTTTTTCAGGTATACAGGGGAAAAAAGGAAAACAAGGGGAGGGATTGTATGTCTGAAAGGGGCGGATGGAGGTAGTGTAGAGGATGACCAAAAGAAGGCAGATATACTGAACAAATACTTCTGTCCAGTTTTTACAAAGGAGGAAGCAGGAAAGGGGCCAGAAGAAAAAATTACCACAGTAATCTTGTTTCTTCCAAGGGACCACTCAGCATGATTAAACTAATGCAGTCAGCCTCATGGGTGTAGGCAGGCATACTCCAAGCACTCCATGGTGTGCAATTTTATTTAAGGGGGTAGCAAATAGACTCTGAACTGCTTCCTTTTTCCATGAAAACTAACAACCTTTATGTTATTTTATCCATAGGAGTCGACACTAGAAGGACTGGTCACTAATACTCTCTTTGCATCCCAAGGACAGTACAACTTTACAGACTCTGGTCTGGTATGTGGGTGTCTTAGGGAACAATGCGTGGCATCTATATTTACCCATGCATGGCAACAACCACTGTCAATAGATACAAAAGTTGTATTTATTGTGTCCAATGAGGCAACAAACATGGTCCTGGCGTACATTTGTATACTGACTGGCTACACCCCGGTGGGGGGGAGGAGTAGCTCACCCTAATGGGGAAGGGGGGGTGTCAGTGAGTCCACTTGGTGTGCAGATCTGAAATCCCTGGCTACACCCCTGGTCAGCTGTCAGTGTTGAACTGCCCCGGAGAGATGGAATTTATGCAAATGGTGGGACTCTCACTGGCTTGTGCCAGTTTCAAACTGCTGCTCTCTGAAGTGCTCAGATTCATTACGCAGCCTAAAAAGGTAAAGACCCTCTAGCTAGCTAAACTATGTAGATTAAGCCCCCTTAATCAAATCCCCAGAAAACAAAAGTCCTTAAAAAGGGACAACAATGTGTACCAATTGGGTAAAGAACTTGAACACTAGCCAGGAACAACATATATAGAATGGGACAACAGGGATACAAAATTAGTGTCTGCCCCCCCTTTTCCCTTGGTTCAGGTGGGGGAGGCAGGGTGGGAGCGTTAATCATACTGAGTGATTCCCTGGAAGAAACAAGATTACTATGGTGAGTAATTTTTTCTTCTAACCCCAGGAATCACTCAGTATGATTAAACTTATGCAAACTACCAAGCAGTACCTTTGGAGGCTGGGTACAGAACCTACTTTGGGAAAGGTTCTGCAGCACTGCTGTACCAAATCTGGCATCCATTCTAGACTGTATGTCCAGGCAATAATGCTTGGTAAAAGTGTAAACAGTTTTCCATGTGACTGCTTTGCAGATGTTCAACAGGGGAATATCCCTTTCGGCTGCCACTGAGGCAGCTATGCCCCTGGTAGAACGCGCCCTGAGGCTCAAGAAAGCCTGTTTACAAACTTTACTGCAACAGAACTGTGTGCAAGCTGCTATCCAGCATGCAATGGTTTGATTTGGATGCAGGTTTGCCTTTACCCACTTCCCCACAGGTAAGGAACAGCTGGGTATGTTCTCGTCTATGAGCCTTGGACCTGTCGAGGTAGTGGCTAAGTGCCCTTTTGACATCCAGGCTATGTAGGTTCCGCTCAGATGAGCTGGAATTATCAGTGAAGAAAACAGGTAATCTAATGGATTACGAACATATGAAACTGTCAGCAGATACAGGCCATATTGTCTATCAAGTCTGCTCGATCGTGCAGCTAGCAATCCCTTACACTGCAGTTGTCCCTCCCCCCTTCACGGTGACCCTCCCCTCACTCTGTCCCATCCTCTTTTAAAACTGCCCACCGACTTACAGGATACCACCTCCTCAGGCAGCACGTTCCACAGACACCTCCCTCTCTGTGAAATAGTGCCTCTTCATTTCTTTCCTGAATCTCCCACCCTCCAGTCTCAGCCCATGCCCCCTCATGTCCCTCCCTCTCCTCAACTTAAAAATCCCCTCTGTACCAGTCCTGTTTATACACTTCATATGTTTAAAGGTCTCAATCATATCTCCCCTATCCCTCCTCTCCTCCACGGAGTACATGTTAAGCTCTCTCAGCCTCCCCTCGTAGGGTTTGTCTTCCAACCCCGGGATCATCTTTGTTGTTCAGCACCTGGACCCCCTCCAGCAATCTAACATATTTCTTTAAATATGGGTGCCAGTACTGCATGCAGTACTCCAGGTGCAGCCTCACAAATGACCTGTACAGAGGCAGGATCACCTCCCCCCTCCTGAAGGTGATTCCTCTAGCAATACACCCCAGCATCTTGTTGACTTTACCTGCTGCCCTCCTACACTGTGCCGAGTGGTTCATCTGCCCTCTTATTACCACCCCCCAGATCTTTCTCCTCTTCTGTAATGGCTATCTGTACCCCTCCCAACTGATAACTCCTCCTTGGGTTCCTTGCTCCCAAGTGCATGACTTTGTGCTTCTTAGCGCTGAACCCCAGCTGCCATGTGTCTTACCAGTATTCCAGTTTAGCTAGATCATCCTGGAGACCCTGACACCCAACTGTGTCATCCACCACCACACTGCCACCCAAATGTGTCATCCACCACCACACTGCCACTCAACTGTGTCATCCACCATCTGTGTCATCCACCACCACACTGCCATCCAACTGTGTCATCCACCACTGCACTGTCACCCAACTGTGTCATCCACCACCACGCTGCCACCCAACTGTGTCATCCACCACCACGCTGCCATCCAACTGTGTCATCCACCACCGCGCTGCCACCCAACTGTGTCATCCACCACCACGCTGCCACCCAACTGTGTCATCCACCACCACGCTGCCACCCAACTGTGTCATCCACCACCGCGCTGCCACCCAACTGTGTCACCCACCACTGCACTGATCTTCATTGTCATCCATGAAAAGACTAATCTTGTTCTTAATGCCATGTGAGATGTTGCCAATGAAAATGCCAAACAACACTGGGCCCAGTACGAAGCCCTGCGGTACTCCACTCATTACAGCCCTTGGAGATGAGAGCTCCCCTCCCACCACTACTACCCTCTGTTGTCTCCCTTGCAGCCAGTTTTTGATCCAACTCACCATCTTTGGCCCTGCTCCCTGGCATCCCAACTTGCTAATCAGCCTCCTGTGTGGCACCAAATTGAGTGCCTTGCTGAAATCCAGATACAGGACATCCACTGCATGGCCCTTGGCAAGTTCCCTAGTCACCCAATCATAATAGTCAACCAGGTTGGTCTGGCAGAATCTGCCAGAGACAAACCCATGTTGCTTTCCATCCTAGAGTCCATGTAAGCAATAATACCAGACAGGCTGGGCTGTATTGGGGAACACCGGACTGCCCAGGGACGTTATGAGGTCTGACACCACAGGTGGAGGGCCTTATAGCCCTTGGAAGGTCCAGTATTCCCCAATACCGCACACCCTGTCAGGTATTATTGCGGTAGAAAATGGCTCCTGTGTTAAAAAAAAAAAGAGACAGAAGTTTTAAGTTTTAAATAACTTTTTTGTTTATTAGAACAATTTAATAGATTGGGAGATTAAATAGTCCCTTTTTGGGACGGAGTGGGGAAAATAAACCGAGCTTAACAAGAATATATACTGTTAAGTGGGTATGGGCAGAATAAAAAAAGAAGCAGCCCATAACTTTTTGTTTTCTATGAAGTTCACTGGTGCACTGAAAGTACAGTTCATTATGTTAAATGAGGTATGCTGGCTCATGTTTGCTGAGGTTCCTGCAGCTGGCTGGGTTCTTGTTTCTAATGTGGTTTCTTGTGAGGTGTTGCTTGTAGTGGGTTCAGGACCTTGTGTTGTGGATTCTTCTGTGTTTCTGGCGAGAAGGTTGCTCCACAGCGTCCGATCTGATGGGTGAGGGTGCCAGTAAGATTTAAGGCTGCCTTCGTACCTATGACCTGTCACAGACATTATGTGACGTGCTTCCAATACAGTGTCTGACAGTATCTGAACACTGGTACTTCTAATGCTGTGGTTGGTATATGCTGAGCTCAGTTCTGCTTCCTGACTGAGTCTCTTCATTAGCGAGCCCAGGCAGTTCTTGCCCATGGGCTCTAGTGTGTATCAGACTTGCTCTTTGTCTAGCTAACTCTGTGGTAGGCATCTAGGGTGTAAATATAATGCTTTTACCCCTGCAGGTATTTTTTTTAATTTTTTTTATTAAAGTTTGGTGACCGGGTAGGCCCACTAAGCCCCGAAGGTCCCTTTTTCAGGGGCGACCCGGGATAACATTACATATTATGATACTGAGAAAGACAAATTGGGTTGCAGAAATCAATGTACAAGGTTGGAATGCAGGTAACAGCCCTGGTTATCAACATGTTACTGTTCATAGTAGACTAGCAAGGATATGAAACGTGACTGGCTTTTTTGTACGCAGCAACAGGGCATAGAGGGGTTCTTGGCTACGAGTACAAGCAGCCCCTTTGGAGTTCTTTGGGACTTCAAGTGGGTCCTTGTTGTTTTTGGTGTCAGGATTATGGGCTAATGTTAGGTACTCCTGCCCATATTCATCTTTCTTTATTGAAAAAGAGTCAGGAGCAAGGTCTCGTTCACCTTCTCTTCCATGCCAGGCCATATGGATTTGAATTTCAAACTATATGCATTTGACTAGGCCAGGCGCAGTGCTGGGGGAGAGTGCAGGTGAGTTCCATAGCTTTTTCAAATTTGCTGTGGTTAGAGGTGGGTGATGACAGGAGACGTCTTTGTTTTGTTCCTGAATTGCTTTATGATGCTCTTGAAAACTTTATTTGGCCCTCTGAATGCTTCATCACTGGTGATGTTTAGCTGTCTAGAAATCTCATGGCTATTTATATATCCGTTTATCCCCCCCCCCCTCAAGGCACAGTACCCAGAGACTGAATATTGCTCTCCTGTTGCCATACGAACCTCAGCAAAACATTTCTTTAAAATGCTGTTTAGGGCTTCAGGACTGTCTGTGCACCAGTCGATGGTTAAATTATTGTGTCTTGCCCAGTCAGTGATTACTGACACTGCCCACGATGTATTTTTTTGTTGTGTTAGCCTCCTCCCAGTCTGATTCTATTTTGGCTGTTTCCTCAGAGGTGAGAGAAAGGTGGCGGCTGCCGGTACTTACGTGGTGCTCTTTGGTGCTCTTTCTTAATTTTTTTCCTTTGGCACAGCAATGTCTTGTACCTTCTCTTCTTCTGGGAACTGAGTGTTGATATCCTTTTCGGCCAGCAAGTTGAACTGGTAGTGAACATTTCATTACTTTTTTGCTGTGTGGCTGCTTCAGCTGCAACAAGTGTTTTCTGACTGGCGGTTGTTCAAGCTGCCACTTCGTGCACCTCGCCGCATGCTACTTCTTCGTTGTGGGTTGCTGTGGCACTGTGATTTCTTTGGGTGCTTGGGCAGCATTTTTTGAGAACAGCTGGCTCTACTTCAAAGTGGGATCTATTGGAAAATACCCACCCGCTAAGTGTTTGAGCCAGTCAGATTACAGGAAACTACTTGGCCATTTTTTAATACCTTCTAGAAAGCTTACCAACCTTTCCTTAAGGACTGTCTCCAATAACTTTTCCACAATGTATGTTAGGCTTACTGGTCTATAATTGCCGGGTTCATCCTTAGGTCCGCTTTTGTGAGGAGCACTTGTCTTGCACTGCCTGTATACTGCCTTTCCTACTGTACTGCCATGTGTCCTTTTCTGTTTTATTGTGCCATTGTTGTGGCCCGGGTCGTGCCTGAAAATGGTTCTTGGATCAGTGCACTTACCCGGAAAACAAAGACTTAGCTAAATTAAGGCCCACCCCCTCAAACATCTGAGGTGCTTTAACATCCAGGAGTAGTGGTTAGAACCTGCAGCAAGTAACTGCATCTAGTGAGGAGAGAAACTGTCAAAATTACTTACTTGAAGTGCTACACAAAAGATGGTCCAGTGGAATGACAGCAGCCCAGTATGCTGCCATCAGGGCTTGTTTCTAAGCCTCAGAATCCTGCACCGAAACTGACTGAGGGCCAGAAGTGTCCAAGGTGAGGCACTCAGCTCCTGGGGAGGAAGGGTAAAGCCACTCAGTCCCAGATGACCAAGAAGCGGAATTTTGCAACAGCTGTGAAGGAAGGCAACCACTCATTCTGGTAAAAGGGTGTTGTTGTACTGATCCTACTGTTTGGGTATTGAACGGGGGAGGAAGCATGGGGGGAATGGAGGAGGTAGGGATTAAAAACAATGTTCTATATGTGTACTGCAGTCAATTCAATTAAAATTGAAACTGACTAGCAGCTGTGCAGGATTGGCTGTGTGATCAGATTATAAACACTTAACTGTGTGACAGGCAGTAACATTTTAGGGGCTCAAATCCACTGTACAGCAAGTGATTATAATTCCTAATTTATGTGTAGCAGCCAAGGAGAACAAAAGAGGGAAGAACTTTGCCGCACGGTAACAGGTAGAATTCCTTTTGGCAGCAGTGTACTCAGGTGTTCTTTTATTTATGAAACGACACAATGGTGACAGTTGGAAGCTTTTTCTTCATTCACATCCATTCAATAGCGTAGCCTCGCTATATTATTGATTTAAAGAGGTCAAGAAACACTGCAGCATTATATTCACTTATCCTTTGCTCTCTTTCTGAACGTCTCACCTTTTGCTTCCTGTCTCCTCTAGCCTTCAAAACCAGCTCTGCATTTACGCCTCCCTGCTGTGCTGCTATAAGTACTTCACCAGTGAAATCTTCAGTTGCAATTAGCTATTCGCTCCAGATACTTGAATATGTTGTTACTTCAGTGTTCCCCATTTATTATTTTAGCAAGGTGAGCCACTATCCTGTATCTTTTTTGCCACCACTCTATTTTTTTTTTTTTAATCATCCCTCTATATTTTTTACCACCGCCCTATATCTGTAGCCATCAGCCTAATTTACAAATGAACATACGAAATTGCCAGCAGATACAGGCCTTATGGTCCATCTAGTCTGCTCGAGTGTGCAGCACTTCAGTCATTTAGACTGCAGCTGACCCCCTACCCTTGCCCCCCATGTATTTCCTTCATATACACACACGCACACATACATACATACACACGCCCACCCTCTGTTTGGACCTTCCCTTTGATCCTATCCAACCCCCTCTTGAAGCTGCTCACCGACCTCAAAGTTACCACCTCCTCTGGCAGTGCATTCCACCCTGTAACCACCCTTTCCGTGAAATAGTGCCTCCTCATTTCCCTCCTTCATCTTCCTCTTTCTAATTTCAGGCTGTGTCCCCTGGCTTCCCTCCCACCTCTTAATCTAACCATACTCTCAGTGTTTACTCTGTTCATACCCTTCAGGTACTTGAAGGTCCCAATCACATCCCCTCTCTCCCTTCTATCTTCCAGGGAATACATATTGAGCTCCCTCAGTCTCTCCTCATATGGTTTATCTCCCAATCTCAGGATCGTTTTTGGTACCCTATGCTGCACCCCTCCAGTAGCCTGATACCCACTTTTTTTGTATCATATATTTATTCATTTTTGCAAGCCAAAACTTATAAACATTTTATTCGCAGCAGGACAGCAATATGGGTATGATACACCATAACTGTACAAAAATAAGCAAATGCAAGACACTTCCCCAACAGTTACCACACAGGAGAATAACCCATTAATAAAGAACAACAATATCCCCAAAGCATGCAGCTTATGGAAGAACAAAGAGGAAGCCAAAGATTTCAAGTACGTCTGTTAGACCATCGAGTATCAAAGTCCAGTGATTCCCCCAATAAGAACAAACATACAAGCTCCGGGTAGCAGAACAAGTAAACAAGAAACAGGAATTCCCGCAACCCAAATGAATAGAATAACATTAATACATATTGGGGTATGTGTGATTTTGTATAACATTAATACATATATCAATATAGGGAAGGAGTGTGTCCATAAAAAGCCTTTTAGGTACCCACATGTCCCTTACAGCAACAGGCATTAAAAAGTCCACAACTGAATAAAAACCAAAAGAAATGTGTATAGGAACACACAGGATTTATATCTTGAGAAGCACCCTCTCAGATAACACAAAATCTGCATATCTGCCAAGTCCCATCCCATGGCAAGGGCGACATCTATAATCAGAGCAAAATCAGCGGTATACTGAAAACGAAAAGTCATAGCTAGAGTGTCAGTACTATTTGTGCCCAGCCCCAGGCCCAGTCAAGCCTCACAGTTCATGGAAAGTCCCAGAAAAAACTTTACTCCTTCTCAGAGGAGACCTCTCCTTCTCCCTCTCCTTCTATCTCTTGCACAACATGTTGAAGGACTTTGTCTGCATGCTTGGGCTCACTGAATTGATAAACCTTGCCCTGTCACGTCAATCGCAGCCACGCAGGAAACAAAAGCTGGTGCTGAATTTTCATCTGCCTCAGGCAACCCCAGATATCGTTGAAAGCCTTGCACCTCTGCCTGGTACTATAAGACAAGCTTGGAAAAATGTGCAAGTTGTCATCTCCATATTTTAATATCTGACGTTTGCTTGCCATGGCCAATACCTGGTCTTGGTCTCTGACACCCATGCAAACAATAGGGTTCTGGGCACCCTGAAGTCCCCCAATGCCCACCTCAGGGAGATACAATGCATCTTCTCTATGGAGATCAGTGAATCATCCTCGGTTAAACTCAATATAGAGGGCAAACAGGAACGTCAAACAGAATGCAGTCCTCTCCTTCAGCAGAGCAGATTCCTCTCCCAGGCCTGGCTCTCGACCCTCTCCAGATGTTGACGTAACAAGGAATTTTCTTTAATAAGCTTGGTGGTTGTATTGCAGGCCCTAAGGACAGAATCCTCAGCCAACTGGACCGTTTGCTCACAATGGTCCATCCGAGTCTCTAGGGCAGAGACTCTGGGTGTTAGAGAATCCAATTTTTTGTTGACATCCTGTATCGACTTCATAAGCTGGTTAAACGTGGTCTGAATAGTACCTAGAGACGCCCTCCTTGGAGGCAGATCACTCTATGCTGTGGCTCCATTGGCCAGTGAAGGCCGCTCCTCAGGCTGCTGTTGCATTTTCTTCAGAGCAAAGAAGTTGGGAGGATGATACGGCAACTCCCCAATTTTTGCCCATAGTTCCAAACTTGTGTCGTCCATACACCACCTGGATACTGTAGGGGGCAGGAATTCCAACATTAATATATATTTTAAACAAAATTTCCCCAGGAGCTTAAAAGATTTGCTGCCTCATGAAAACTGCCCGGCAACACCCCCTCAGATGTCCTGTTCAAGATGGGGTACTAGTACTGCATGCAGTACTCCAAGTGTGGCCTCACCGGGGACCTGTGCAGGGGCAGGATGACTTCCTCTCTCCTACAGGTGATTCCCCTTGCAATGCACTCCAGCATTCTATTGGCCTTTGCCGCTGCCCTCCTGTGCAGGGTTAATTGCCTTTTGCCACCAACTTTTATTGCACTACTACCCTTGTTTTGATATTAGTGCTCTAAACCTTATTATACAATGGCAAGAAAGAATGCTGGCCTCTGACTGGTTAGTCTGGGGCTAGACCCATGGTGCTATCCCAGTACAACATCACAGATCTAGTCCTGCACACAGAAGACGGCATCAAATGTGAAAAGAACAAACCACCACAGAAAGAAGCTTCTGGTAACTGTAAATGGCATGCCTACAAATCCTCCGCTCCCCGACTACTTCACGTCACCTGCACCGCTAACTACCTTCATGACAGTCCTCTGTTGTTCTCCGAGTAGTCAAACAGTCATTCACAATGATAGATTAAAAAAACGGAGTTTGCAGCATACGGAATAAATAAAATGTTCATGGCCGTTTTCTTTGCTGAACCCAGCGGCTTCAGTGAACCGCGGTTCAATGACGCCGTTTGGTTGGCGGGAAAAAGGGTGCCATTAAAATTTAATTTATTTTCTCTGTTCCAACTGGCACACATCTCCCATCCCTGCCCTGCTCCTCCTGTACTCACCGGGAACATTAAAAAAAAAAAGTAAACAAAAACCGCACCTCTAATCGGTTTTGTCCCACAGAACAGAGCCATGGTAGCTACTCTCACCAATCGGCTCAGCTCCTGCGGTCCTTAAGATTGGCTTGCTGGCCATGCAGCTCAGCTCACATAACAAACGGCTGAATTTCTTACACAATTTAAAAAATATATATTACGGGGGTGGACACAAGCCAGTTTATATAATACCACTGGGAGAGACAGGCACAGACACAGATGTATATGTGGGGAGAGAAGAAATCTTGTGGAGAGAGAAACAGAAGACAGTGGGCGGGATATTCAGAATGCGCCAGGCAGGGGCACAAGCCTGGGCGCAGCGCAACTGGGCTGCGCCAGGGCGTGGTCTGGGCGATATTCAACGGTGCTGCCGCCATGGCTCAGCACAGTTGAATATGGCACACTGGCCGACCGCATTGCGCAGGGCGCAGTGGCACTGCGCAAGTGGCAAGTGTGGTGCAGGGGGATGCGCCAGCACAACTGTGGGTGCGCTAGGCGCAAGAACCGCAATATTGAGTGCTGGGTATGCAAATGGACCATAATGCATGCAAGGTGCAAATGGGGCCAATTGCATGTCACTATGGCCCCATTTGCATGCAGGTGCGCCGCTCCCCGGTGACTTGCGACTGGCACCCTGCCAGGCTGCAGCTGACAGGGACTGACGTCCCCTGCCCCACGGCAGCCAACACGATCCAACGCGGATCACGCGAGCATATGTACAAAAGGAATATCCTGGGACTGTGTAGGACCAGTACGGCTGTATGCCCACTGGCCCACGAGTGGACCAATGGGCGACAGCCGTATCGCACGCTGTTAGTCGGGCGGCAGCCGGGCGGCTTGCAGGTGGGGAGTTGCTGCACGCCGCTGACCAGGGGCGGAACAGGTTGGCGGGTCTGAGCGGGCGGTGGGGAGGGGGGTACCACTGGACCACCAGGGACGTTACATTTCCAGAAGCCCATGATCGAGCTTAGGTTTGGGTCACTGGACAACCAGGGAGTATTTAAATATATTTAAACCAATGATCGGGCTTGGAGGCAGGTCCACTGGACCACCAGGGAGTATTTAATGTTATTTAAGCATGCAATCGGGCTTGGAGGCAGGTCCACTGGACCACCACGGAGTATTTAATGTTATTTAAGCCCGCGAGCGAGCTTGGGGCAGATCCACTGGACCACCAGGGAGTGTTTAATGTTATTTAAGCCCGCGATCGGGCTTGGGGACTGGTCCACTGGACCACCAGGGTGTATTTCTTATTATTTAAGCCTGCGAGCGGAGGGGGGGGCATGACGACGACCGGACTGTGGCTCTGGAGGTCGGGTGGCCACCCAGAGCTGGCGGCTGCCGTGTTGCACCCTGCAATACAGCATGTGCCACATACATTACTGGTGCACCCTGGGCGCATCAGGATTTGCACAGCGCAACATCCCCCTTTGAATATCGTGCCGGGGCACATCAGTGGGTTGCACATGGCGCAACACTGTTACGCCATGCGCAACCCCTTTGAATATCCCACCCAGTATGTACTGGCAGCACCATCTAGTGGGCAAAAGGAAAACTGCAGACTTTTATTCCTAAACATATTCCTACGCAGATCAAAAATGAAGGAAAAACTTATTTTAAACATTCAAACTTTTTTTTTTTTATTCTTTATAATCAAGCCACTGTATAATATCAATAAGGCACTCCAGTGATGTGTGTTATTGGGTAATGATGTCACTTCTCGGGTCTTGAATGCACTTGGCCTGCGGTCTCATGCTTCAACCACCCGAGCCGTGACGTTATTACACAATAACACACACTCTGTCATGCCTTACTGCTTTATTTAAAATCACTTATGTACAGCATATTTAGGAGGCCCAAGGAATAATACATTTTTGTACCCGATCACCACAAGAACTGCCCTATATTTGCAGGCTATGGGGAACCCTGTACTTAGATGACAGTCGAGCACATTGACAAGCTGATCCATTCCCATCGGTATTGCTGCCCACGTAAGTCGCTGTGTGGGTAACAGGCATACTGACTGACATGATGTCACTGGATGGAGCACATATAATAGAGCAACAGGGGGGGTCTCCATACAGAGCTGGTTTTAAAGGCCAGGGAGGCAGAAAATATAAACAAAAAGTCACATATCGAGGCAGCCTGGTGGTACTGAGGGTTGAGGCCCTGGACCCCAGACCTTGCACCACTGTGTTTGGGAACGAGCATGGGCCACTGGGGGGGCTGGCTGGGAAGGGAGAGGATTGGGCATCTGGAGGACAGCTCTCCTCTCCCAGGAAGGGAGGACTGGCGCTCCCGCTGAATGACTGTCCCCAGGTGAAGGTCTGGTGGCACTGCAGGACTGTGGGCGCCATGGAAGGGAGGGGAGCTGCGGGACTTCTGCGGATGCGCACATGCCTCCATGTACGCACGTCCTGTGTGTGCACCCCAGCAACAGGGAAGGGAATGGAGGAAAAACACCCCAGGCTGCATGTTGGTGACCGACCCCTCGCAGGCTCCGCACCTGGCGACCAGGCGAGCTCTGGGTAAGTCCCAGTGAGACCAAGGTGACGGCGCTGGAGGGGGGTTGGTTAGAAGGGGGCAGCTGGGGCAGAGAGAAGGAGATAAACATATAAATATATACAGTATATATGTCACATATCGATGACGAGAGCAAGGGAACAGCAAAGATGCATTGGGAATGATGCAATGCTTACCCTCCCCTCTGAAATTACCTTTATATATCGCTCTGCAATTACTTGGAATAATTTCCCAATATGTTTCTATGCTTCTAAATCACCTTAGGGATTTGAACAAGTCTTTAGATACTTATAAACTCAAATTGAATCAGAATTTTATACATGAATGCAAATGTTATTGGAGTGTGTATATAGCCTACATGTTAAATGGGACTGTACTGTTCCAGTATTTTGTTGTGTATTTAAATGTTTTCTATTGTTAGAACTGTAACTTGAAACATGTCATCTACAGGATTACCATGAAAACAGGGCTCTAGTGGCCCTATGGTAAAGAAAATGTGCTTGTCAAATGATTGCCTGTATAAATAAAAATGTTTTTACTACTACTACTAATTATTTATTTATTTATTTATTTATTTAATTTTGTTAATCGGGTAAGCTCACCGGGCCCACAAAGTCTCATTTTCAGGGGCAACCCGGAATTACCTACATAGAATCTTACTGGGTTCAAAACATTTAGGTGGTACAAGACAGGTTTGGGGTACAAATATGGTGAGTCCAGAGGTTTAAACCCTTGTGACTCCAATACAAGTTTTTCGGTACAATCAAGGTCAATCCATAGATCTAAACACTTGTGACTACAATCCATGGCATTACAGTACACGCTCCTGAAGCCAAGGACGAAGCAGCAACAGGCAGCAGAGCAAATTATTACAGGTTACAAGTTACAAGTTACAGTTATACAGGAAAACATACATGAAACCTCACTGGCCAGTTATCACCTGCTTAGTTTGTGTGGCAGTGCTCTTGTTATGCTGGGGCATGATTACTAAACTGAGGGGCACGTTTACTAGGGTCTTATACTGGGATTCTCACCATCACGTGCACTGGTTGTTTTCCAGTAGACAGGCTCCAAGTCCTTTTCTGAATTGCCGTCCTTACCTTGGCACCTCCAGGAGCCTCCGAGCAGAGGTGCAGAGCAATCTGCCTGGTTGCTTAGGAACCAACAGACAAGCTAGGCTTGTTAGGTGTGAGCTGTTTACTGTTTTGTAGACAGTGCACAGGACAGGGTACTGAAAACATTGGGAGAAAGAGACAACCAACTTAGGGAGGCCAGTACCTCGCAGTGATGGCGTCTCGGGTGGGATTTGGTGGCAAACCGAGCTATCTTATTGTAAAGAATTTGCATCCTACCCATTTGCCATCTGGTGAGAGACTACAAGACAGGAGCAGCATAGGTGAGACTGGGAAGGAGGATCCTGTTAGTAACAGTTATCCTGGTTTCCAGTATGAGTTGCGAGTTTAGTCTATACAGCAGACCTAACTTTTGGTGCATTACTCGGGTGACCTGGTCCACATGGCATCTGTACGTGAGTCCTCGATCAATGGTAAGGCCCAGGTACCTGAAGGAGCTCACAACTTCTAAGGGCATGCCGGATGAGGATACTAGGGGGAGTAGTAGGGTTCTATACAATCCCAGAGTTCTTCGACCAAATAGCATTACTTTTGTTTTCTTGTCATTCAACAGTAGCCTACTGGCCCATAGCCAGCTTTCCAGAATTGTAAAGTCATCCTGCAGCTGCGGTCCAAGGGCCAACACGCTGTTCAAGGACCTGTATAAGACAGCATCATCAGCACACTGTATTACTGCGTGGTTACCACAGTTGCTACTGAGGTAATTTATGAACAGGGAAAAAAAGAAGGGGCCCCAAGATAGATTCTTGGAGTACTCCCTCCTTGCGCGGTAGCTGACCTGATATGGCCCCCTTCCATTCTGATCTCCTGGTGTTAGAACAGACAGCTCTCAAACCAGTTTAGGGAGTGATGGTCAAGGCCTGCAAGTTTAAGTTTGTCTAGTAGTAGGTTATGATTGACCAAATCAAAGGCATTGGTCAGGTCTATGAATATGGCCCCAGTGGGGGTGCCATTGTCTAGGGCCTTAAGGATATCGGCAGTAAACTTGATTAAAGCCGTGTCAGTTCCATGGGTTTGTCTGACACCATGCTGATTGAGTATTAGAAGTTGACTGGCCTCCAGACAGTCACGGAGCTGGTTATAGACAAGCTTCTCCTGTATCTTTGCCAGGGTGCAGAGGAGGGAGATTGGCCTATAGTTTTCGATTGGTTCCTTGGGACCCCCCTTATGGAGCGGAACTACATAGGTTTCTTTCCACTTGATTGGTACGACACCTTTGTCTAGGGATCTGTTTATTAGCCAAGTTACTGGGTGACTATGGCAGGGGCAGCATCTTTTAACAACCTATTTTTTAGTTTAGGAGCAAAATGTGCAGTCTTTCAGCTTCAAAGTGAAATGAATGCAGGTGATTCCCTTTCAGAACATTTCTACAATGTAAATCTGTTAAAGTGCTAGCAGCGCCAAAAGCAGAGGGCAGATCACGGTATTCATTTTTAAAAGTAGTCAGTTGTTACATTTTATTACAGAAGTGGTTTTCTTTTTCCATTTGCTCAGTATAAGGCTTTCTACCCGACAGTTTATGCGTGACGTCAAGAGCAGTAGTCTACCTGGGTGCAGACATACAGTATGTGGTGCTATTCCTCTTCGCACCTCATCAGCACTGTGACCTCAATTACTGTGACACCGAAAGTGACCGATCCAGCAGCAGGTGACTGGCTCCTCTCGGTCACTTGTGATGTCACAGACAGTGAGGTCACAGGACTGAAGATGTACAAGGAGGAATAGAACTAGCTATGTCAGTCTCCTACTGTTCCACACGTCAGTCCAAGTACTGCCAGGCAGAAAATCTTGTAATTAGCAAAAGGGAAAAGAAACAAATAACTTTCAATCTACGAAGTAACAGTTCACTACTTTTGAACGTTAAAGGGGAACAGTCAGCACTAAGAGCCCCACCCACCCGTGAGTGGAGTCTGTCCTGATTTGCACTTCGTGTGCATACACTTTTTTTATTACGGTTTACTGCAGTATATTAGATTGCATCTGGTTGATCCTGTCATCTCCCACCCCAATATTTGCTGTAACCAGGAATCCCAGAATGCTCTGGGGCTGATGTCAGAGCCAGGCTGTAGCCACGAAATTCAATAGCTTGCAGTACATGTTAGAGCTATTAAAAGCTCAGACCAACTGGTTGCCAGTCCTGCTGTCCTCCTGGGGCTAAGTACAGTCTTCTGTCACTGTACTGAGCCCCGGGAGGACAGCAGGAGTGAACAGCTGATCGGAGCTTTTACAAGCTCTAACATGTACCGTAGACTATCGAGTCACCCACATCTGCAGTCCGGCTCTGACATCAGCCACCAGTGACTTGGAGAGTCTTTGTTATGACGAATGCCGGCAGGGATGAAACAGATATGATCTTATATACTGCAGGAAACAGTGAGAAAAAAACCTTTTTTTTGCATACAACGTGAAAATCAGGATGGGCTCTACACTAACGTGCGGGCTCTTGATGCTGACGGTTCCCCTTTAATATTAATTTCAGGCAACACACTCATTCTTGAAAATGACTTTGCTGAGCAGCAGCAGCATGCAAATTCCATTGCTTGGAAACTAAATCTCATTAGAACTATCTTGCGAAAAATAACCTCCACAAACAAGCTAATATTTGTTTGGCAAATACCGTCCATTTACATTCTGCACCTGACGTTTCAGCACAAGGACCTGTATGGTAATGCTGCTACTCCTCCCTGCAGTTGTAGTGTGTTGACCTCTGCAGTGTCCACAAAGGCAAAGCAGGCAGTTGGTATGTGCTGTGTCAACATGTCAGACAGCAAGCATGCCTAGACTTGTGTAGTTTACAAACTATCCTACCAGCCCCCCCCAAAAAAAACCAATAACAATAATTCAGTATCACCAAGCCATTCCAGAGCAGGGGTTCTCGACAGTCGTTCATCTCCCTAACTGGTTGCATAAAGCACACAAATACGTGGGAAGCAGGTAATTCAAAACAATAGCTAGAACTGCTGTACAAGTTGTTGAGGACAGAAGGTTGACAGAATACCATACATTGGAAACACATTTTAAGGTCTAGTAGTACAGTTGGAAAAGCAGGCTGAAAATGTAAATTATTTTTCAATTTAGCCAGTAGGTACCTTTTACTTTCAAAACCTTTTTCATTTCCCTTTAACCAATTAGATTTGTCAACCCACTAGTATTTGGTGTGACATATAGAACAGCACTCTTCCATGAAGCTGAACTATCTTGTGCTGCTGTTCCCCTTCATAACTCATCATCAGCACTGTGACATCACTAACGACCAATCTGGTAGAAGGATGAGTGGCTCTTCACGGTCAGGCATGCCGTCACAGTCAGTGAGATCAGAATGCCGACCAGGTATGACGAGCAATATTACATTGTACAAATACTGACCGGAGTTGAGGAATATAGTGCTTCATCCCGAGGGAAGGGGCCAGGTTTTCCCATCATATCTCAAAACAATACTGGTTAATATCTGTTTTTTGTTGTTGTTTTTTTAATCACTGCCCCACTATCCCGGTCACTTTGTTAAACAAATAACAGTTAGCTGGTGCCAGTGGTACCCATCCACCCCACTCCAATTTTAAAAAGTGAAATTTTCCCTGGTTGTCCAGTGGCCCCATCATTTAACCCACCCACACCCCAAAACAGCATAAAACACGCACCTCTGCTGCTGGATGACATCTCAGGGAAGTACAGTCACCTGCATTATACAAGTAACTTTATTGATATCATATTTGCGTTAATACAGTATCGCCAAAGTTATTCACATAGAGCAAGTGACTGTACTTGGGTTGAGACGATGGCTGGCAACAGAAGTGAGCAGAAGGTAAGTGTCAGATGCCGTCTCTGGGCAGGGAAGCCTACGTGTGTCAATTATCGCAGTCAATAGTTTTTTTTAACTACTACCCATTGTCATGGACCACTGCTCGTTTCTAAGGAAAAGCCGGGCAATAGTTCCTACTAAAAGCGGTCATGATGTGACTTAGTTTTGACCAATCACATGACAGTTTTTAGATTAAAAAGTTTATTAAAACTGGATATGTCAGCCTCCAGGTATAGGACAGTTCCACACGTAACACCTATAGTAGTACTGGCAGCAGTCTCACTTTTGCAAAAGGAAAAAGAGCATACATTTTTGATATAAGAAAACAGTAGCTGGATACTTTTAAACAGACATGATGGACCTAGAGTCCCTTCTGAGCTGAAAATATTGTGTTACTAAGTTAAAAAACTATTTAGATTTTCAGTGGGTATGTTAGATTGGCAAGCAGCACAGCAATGAAAAAATTTTTTTTTTCCAAAAAGCTAGTTTTCAACTACCGTTAATAAACTAGGTGCCTTCTATGCTCCACGCTACATTTTTTTAAAATTTTCTCAACCCTCACCCTAAATCAAACCTCTGTCAGTTTCAGAGAGCATTAGTCTTTTTTTCTTGCGAAAACAACTAATCAATGTTTAACAAAAAATAAAAAATTCTAAGAGAACTGGAAAATGTCTCAAGAAAAGAAAGGTGGAAGAAGACCAGAATCTTTTACAGTTAAAAAGAAAAGTTAGGGTGGGCTGCTTGGTGGGCCAGAGAAGCTGTTATGTGCTTTGTTACAGACAACAGGGTTCAGAAACATGCCCGACTACCTGCAGTCAGTCGGCTAGGCTGGGAAGAACACAGCATCTCGGTAACGCAACCCAGCCGGGGAGGAATGGCATCCACACTCAGAGCCACAGCAGCGCCACGCAGTAGCCCAAGGAGTTAGGCCCTCATGAAGGGTGAGTGCGCTTGGGTGATCTCACTGTGGCATTTGAGATCATCACAGCTGTGCATGGTGCCAGCAAAGGTGGGAGAGACAAAGAGAAAGATCAGGCTTACAACCCCATTCTGTGCCGGAATGACGCACACACTCTCGGGCTCGGCTTCCAAGGATCCCCATACCCTAAATGGACCTGTACAGGATGGATGCTAGTGGTATGACGGAGCTGAGCGATCTCCTGAAAAGATGGACCAGCAGAGGAGGAGAGGGTAAAAGAAAACATCTATTAAAAAAGGCAGGGTCGGACTTTTTGCTGGAGTTTGCTACACTTATGCTTTAAGACTATTAGCATCAAAATCTTGAAACAGTTCCTCAGTTACACAGCAAGACAGTCTGTGTACTCTGTAGTCGGCTACAGCACAGCCCCCTTCAGCCTTTTTATATATCCATGTAGCTTCAGTTGTAAATTGTTTGTATCCAAACTGTCTAGTTAGGGGGAGGGGGGAGAGAGAGACACGAGACTGATCCAGAATACCTTCCCTTAGATGAGTGGTATAGATGTTGCCACTCTGATTGTGTTTTTACTGCTCTAAACAAAAAAGTAATATTAAATGCATGATAAAAATACACACGAGAGTTGGAATCGATGTTTTGACCATAGGTCTCCTTCAGGAATTATATAAAAGACAGGAAAAAAAATCAAAGTTAGCTTTTCTGCAGAAGACCTATGGTTGAAACATCGATTCCAACGTTATCTTCAATGTGCATTTAATATTACCTTTGTGTTTTGTTTTCAGTCCATATGCTAACATCGCACTTTTTTTGTTACATAATCAGGCCCCCAAGGGACATACTGTACACTTTGATCAGCTTAAGCTTAAGCTTCTTGCTCTTGTAAGGCTTGGGAAACCTTCAGGGGCTGCCCAGTGCCCACCCACTTACTCCGACTGAGATACACCACCACCACCAATGGTTTAAACAGCACCCCACCACCACCAATCTGAACAGTGTCCATCAGTGCAACAGTTAAGAAAGAGGGGAGGAGTATTTTTGCGGATGACTCAAAACTGGGGGCGGTGGTGGATGGGGAGGAGGGGAAGGTGGCCCTACAGGGGGACCTGGAGGCTCTGGAAAGATTGTCTAGAAAGTGGAAGCTGAGGTTCAATGCAGGGAAATGCAAGGTACTCCACCTGGGGGCCAGAAACCCGGGCCAAGTGTACACCCTCGGGGGGGGGATCTACAAGTCTCGATGGCTGAGAGGGACCTGGGGTGGTGGTGGATGTCAAAATGAACAACTCAGAGACTTGTAGGAGGGCAGCAGCCAAGGCCAACAGGATGCTGGGATGCACCGCTGAGGATCACCTCAGAAGGAGGAAGTGATGCTCCCTCTGTATAACTGCTTGGTGAGGCCACACCTTGAGTACTGCGTGCAGTTTTGGAGCCACACTTAAAGAGGGACATTAAACTTCTGGAGAGGGTCCAGAGGAGGGCAGACCAAAATGATTTGGGGCTTGGGGACAGGACCTATGAGGAGGCTCGAACAGCTAAATATGTACAGATTGAGAGAGAGAAGGGACCGAGGGGACATGATAGAGGTCTTCAAGTACATGAAGAGGGTAAATAGGGGAGGAACAGTCAGGGTGCTTCGAAGGAAGGAGGAGGTGGCCACTATTGGGCATGGGTGGAAGCTGGAGGGGGGAAGATTCAGGGGAGAAAGGAGGAGGAGGTGCTACTTCACTGAGAGGGTGGTGGAGCCATGGAATGCACTGCCTAGGGGGCTGGTGGAGGCAGAGACGGTGGAGGGGTTCAAGAGGGGCTGGGACAGGTACAGGGGAAGGGTTCTGGAAGCAAAATCCAATGCAGCAAGAATATCCGGAACTGGGAAGGGAGAAGCCAGAGAAGGCGAGGGGCGCAGCAAGGTCAGCACCCAGGGTGGGGGCTGACCAATCAAGCAGACTCGAAAGACCGTTAGGCCTATTCTGCTGGCATTTTAGTATGTTAGTATTTTACACACTGCTAAGCCCAAACGGCATACTTGGTCCCTCTAAAACTGGAAGAACGTGCTGTTTAAGCCAGTGGCATGTCTCTGTACACAGAGCGCCCTGATTAGCTGGTGTAACTGGTCCTGAATCCTTGCCAAGAGCCAGTATACAGCTTATCTAGAGCCCTGGTGTTCATTCATGGGAAACACTGCCACCTTTAAACGATTGGGCAAACGTGAGTGTGATCAGCTAAAATGTCTGTGGGGCCCGGTAGAGTGGCAGTGATCCCCCCAACCCCACCCAGTGGAGAGCATCCTCTGGGACACTCGATCCTCCTCTCCTTGTCTTACGTAGGACCACCCCAGCTTGGTCTGAAACCTGGGTCACCAGTCTTGACAGCTACCGCACGCTGTCTACATTAGATTAACAGCTGATAAACTCCTAGTCCTCACTTTGTACCAAACATGACAGAATCAGCTCAGCGTTTTAGAGCAATTTTCACAGTACTACTGCATCTACTCATAGAGCTGCTCACCTTCTTCTAGTCTCTAGTGCTGGTTAGAGCACAAGACTCCTCACAACAATTCAGATCTTAAACTGAGAGGGAACTGCCATGGGAGGGACAGAGATTGCGGACTGCCAAGGAATGTCATCCAGTTCATTTGTTAAATCTCCCTTCCCCAGCGCTCCCAACAACTGCAAGTATGTTTCACTGAAAGAATGAGAGTCTTTAGCAAATTATTTTTTTGCTCAGTCTTTCATAAAGAAGACTACAACAGAATTTTCACTTACAACAAGCCCAAACAATAAAGGTTTAAGACTAAATTACGGACTGCAGCACCAGTTCCGATCTGCTAGTCCTTTAAAAAATGAAATTCCCTTCTGCTGCACAAATGGCCTCATTTAGCTGCTCGAACATGAAGTAACAGTGGCCCCCTGTGGTCAGTGAGGTAAATCTCAGGTACAGATCCCCTCAGGATTTCCATATGCCTGTCGCATCGTTTTCACTTTGTTTTGAATGCCATGAATAAAAACAAAATATGAAGAAGGTGCCTTACTCCAAGGCTGCATGTTCAAGGCAACTCCTGATCTGCAGTAACAACAGGTAAACCTCGACTTAAAGTGACAGGAGGTAAACCTTATCTTGCAAAAGTCCCCCCCCCCCCAGCACTGACCATGGGGCAGAGTTTTGGTCTCAAGATAATCACTGTATAATATTATGTTTGTTTTTATGTATCCTTGTGGGACAGGTCAGGGTTCAGGACTGTTCCAGTGACCAAGCATGCTCAGTGGAAGACTGACTAAATGTGGATAGTGAACTAAAGTCAGTAGTCTTCCTAGGACCCTCCCTCTCACTCTGAGCCATCAAAATAGTCCTTTACCCAAGCTAATTTTAGTGGTTGTGGTGTTGGTAAGGTGTACCACTTCCACTGAGATTCCACCTCCACTGGGGGGCGGGGGGACAGGTAGCATGGATGGGTCAAGTATGAAGAGGGCAGAAGGGTTAGGGGATGGGGGATGGGGAAGGGATGACTTCTGGGTATAGTGGGATGCTTGAGAGGTTCTGTATGGGGTATGGTCAGGGGATGATGGAAGGAGGGGGAATGATTAAAAAAACCTTTGGAAAGACTTAGAAATTGGGAACACAGGATAATTTTTTACTCCAGTGATATCAGACTTGCTCACAGTGTTAAGCTCAAATTACGATAAATGAATTAAAATTACTTTCTTGGAAAGTCAAGGGGCTCAATGACAGAGTAACATCAGGGAAGACTATTAAGTACCCAGACAGAAAAGAAATGAATGAAAGAATAAATTAAAGAAAAATGAATGACTGCTTTGCCTACAGTAAAACCTGATTGTCTGAGGCCTCAGTCAGTGAGTTTTACTAAATGCAAAGACGTCATTTGATGCATACCAAACAGTGAGGATGTCTCTCTGCGACACGAGACGTTTTCTTTTTCACAGCCATAGAAAATATTTTTGAGGGTGCTGGGGTCCAAAGAAGGGTTAGGAGGGGTAACTGAGTCAATAATGGGTTTTGTGGGAGAAGCAGGAGGAGTTGGGTTTACATGATAAAAGGTGGGGTGGGGGGTCTATTATACAAATAACAGCTGACTGATAATACGAGTGGTGAACTGCGGGTGGGGGAGATTTACACAGCTGAGGATAGTTTGGGCTTGGGCGTCATTTACAAGGCATGGAGGGGTACTAGCAAACGGAGTGAGTGGGAGCTGGTATTTCTTGGAAAAAAAGGAAAAAGAAAAGATTTTAAACTTTGCCATGCAAAGTTGATGCCAAAGTCAGGAATTTCATGAAGCTTTGTAAAGTGTGATGTTCCCGGCTTTCCACAAGCAGTTTAAATTTTCAATATCTCTGTTGACTACTAATGATTTTTCAGCATTCACTGGCTGCCTGGCCACTGTTGTTTTCACAGCCTGCTGGTATCTGTGACTATTTCAATCTACTGGCATCTGTACTTACAAGTGATATGTTCAGAGACTGAATAGTACAGAGACCCATCTCAAACTTGAGGCACTGACAAATGAGAACCAAACACCTACACACTATGCTGTTCATGTTATGTTCTAATAGGAACAGTGCTGACCTGGGCGATGTTAGCCTGAGAAGCCAGGCGAATCATAATATCCAGCTTCTCCAGTTTCACGTAGATAGGATCATTGTACTTCACAAAGAACACTTTGATTTCTTGCTTCAGGATTTCAGGCCTACAAAAGCAGAAGAAAACAAAGAATACATGAGAGATAATAAACTAGCCGTTCGACTTCTGCCTTCAGTGTTACATTCAGGCTTCTCTGAGAATCATTCTCCAAACAAGAATAGCAATGAGGGCGCCCCATATTACACACTTGGTAGCACAAAGCTTTGTTCCAAAGTTATTACATACACTAGGCCTGCATCACCATATTACCTAAAACTCTAACATTATTGGTTTCACTCTTACCCCTTAGCAGTACCACTATCGGAGCATCTAAAAGCCAATGAAAAAGTCCTTCCAGGTGCCCTCACCCCTCTGCAGTTGTTCCCTATAGAACAGGCGTATATACCTTTCTGTGTCTCGCAAATTACTGTGGTCATCAGTCTAGGGTGAGTGCTCTCCTTTATCTGCTTTATGTATAGTGTGTCCTTATTGACCATAATTAGGTATCGAAGCCAAGCAATTCGCTTCCAGTCCAGAATGGTCAGTACCTCACCACTGCAGACCAGGATAAATAAACAGTGAGAGAAAGAAGACATTTCTTCATACTTACCATAATTTACCACATTTTCCTTTGCTGTTAGCTCCAACATTGTCAATGGATAATCATAACAACTGGATATTGTGCACCCCTACCAGGGGAATGGCACAGGCCAAGCTTTAGAATGTTGGGCATCTGAGGATTCGAAACAGCAGCAACTCTCCAGTCACTACTGACCTTGCAGTGCCGTAACATCTACACATTTTCATATATTATAACCAATTATATGTATAAAACATTCCCAGATACTGTAAATAACAACTGCCTTACCTTAGGGGGAAATGTGTGGAGGATATCTGCCGGGTTAGTATAAGTTATGTCTGTGTGTTCCCCTCCTTTGATCTTTATTTGTTTTTTGGTAACCTGGTAAGTGCACTAGACATAGAAAATGCCTATTTTCAGGAATGACCCGGGAAAGTACACACAAAGTTCAAAGAAAAACAGTTACAGGTAAATACATGGTAGAAGTTACATAAAATACAAGATCACTGTGCAGTACAAAGAGAAACATACTAATATCATGGACAACAAAGACACTCCAGAAAGGTACTAACATCTTCGAACTAAGTAAAGCCAGCACTGTGGTACAGTGATAAGAGAGATAGAAAAATAGTACAATTGTCAGTGGTAGTAGATACATAATTCAAATAAGGGAAGGCAATATAGTACAGTAGTAGGATGGACATTATAAAAGCAAGTGCAAAGCAGACTGGTGAAATGCCCTCTGGTCAGAGTGGGAAGGGGCGGTAGTAACAATTGATAAATAGGTGAAACAAACAAAACAGAGGGTAATAAGTGCAAAGGGTAGAAATGGCTTGACAGATCAAGTATGGTTCTGAGGCAAAGCATGTCTCAAAGTGGTCTGGAGGGTTCAAGATTGAAGGAAGCAGGAGCAACAGTCAGCAAGCTGTAGTTGACTTCTTAGTAGGTGTTTAAAGCTAGCATGAGTAGAAGTGAGGTGGACACTTGTGGGAAGAGAGTTCCAGAAAGTAGGTGCAAAGTGAGAAAAAGCTTGGGCTCCCATAGCCGTTTTGCAACTCGGCACCTGAAAGAGCATTTGATCACCAGATCGAAGAGCATAGTGGGGGCGTTGAGGGATGAGCATCTGGGCTAGGGAAAAGGAAACACCAGATCAAGCGATGCTATCAGTCAGCACACCAAGAGAGAGATGATGGTGGGTCATGGGGATAGCCATTACAGGCTGCTATAAAGATGACAGTGATGGGTGCGGCAATGAGAGGCTAGTGCAAAGCAACATATATTGTTATATGAGGTGTTCCATTTAAGCAGACTAGATCTGGACGCCCCAGCATATGTAGCAGAGCTATAGGAAAGGGCTGGCAGAAGTATGCCCTATGCTATGGCTACATGGGCAGAGGGGGGAAGGGCATACCTGGCTCTGTAGGCTAGTCTGGTCTTGGAATTAACAGCTTTACAAATGAGGGAGATGTGAAGGTCAAAGTCCAGGGAGGGGTCTAGAGTGATACCCAGATATCTGAAGGATAAAACATTATTGAGAAAGGGGCCATCGGTGCAGGAAACTGATAACTGGTTAAGGCATTTCCTTAGTCTAGGGGCAGACCCAAAAAGCATAGCTTGAGTTTTGCTATTATTTAGTAAAAGTTTATTCTTGGCGAGCCAATCTTGAATATGACAGAAGTCAGAAGAGAGGGTAGAATTGAGGTTAGGGACATCCTTGGCACTGCAGTAGAGGACGAGGTAATCAGCACAGAGAAGGGATGAAGAGTGGGTGGCATTAAGAGAGATGTCATTGATGAATATAGAGAAGAGAAGTGGTCCAAGGATGGAGCCTTGCAGTACCCCAATGTTGCTGGTGGAGAGGTCAGATGATGCGGAGCAGTATTTCACATACTGCTGTCTGTCAGAGAGGTAGCTGTTATGCCAGGCAACTACTTCAGGGGAGAAACCAAGGGAAGTCATCTTGGCCAAAAGTAAGGTGTGGTCTACAAGGTCAAAGGCCTTGGTGAGGTCAGTAACGACTGCCCCGGTTAAAAGGCCAGAATCCATGGCAGTTTTGGTGTCGTTCGTGTATTTGAGCAGAGCAGTAGTTGTTCTATGGCCCTTATGGAAACCATGCTGAGACACAGAGAGAAGGTTATAATCATGGAGAAAAGCAGTAGTTTGAAGGGAGACAAACATTTCTAATGTTTTACTTAGAACGATTAGTATGGCAATAGGTTGATAGTTAAAGACAGATTTGGGGTCCCCTTTTTTAAAAACTGGGACTATTCTGGCAGGTTTGGGGGCTGGGCAGGTGTCAGGCTTATGGCTGGATGGCGTCCAGTTCACTACCTCAGACCAGGTGCGTAACCTGGGCATTATTTTTAATGATGGCCTGACCCTGAAATCTCAGGTGTCAGCTGTTGTCAAATCCTCATTTTACCTTCTGAGGACTATTGCCCGGGTAAAACACCTGGTTCCTCCGGATGACCTGCCAACATTGGTCCACGCCTTCGTCAGTACTCGTCTCGACTACTGCAATGCCCTCTACCTAGGGCTTCCTGGGGTTGATATCCACAGCTTGTAGCTAGTGCAGAATCCAGCGGGCAGGCTTTTGACTGATACATCTAGGGCCAGTCATATTACGCCTGTGCTGCGCAGACTGCACTGGCTGCCTGTTCAGTGGCGAATCACCTTTAAGGTTGGCTTGCTGACCTTTAAAGCCCTACACGAACAGGAACCCGGCTACCTGCAAGATCTCCTGATTCCCTACTGCCCCCCTCCGGCCTCTCCGATCCTCCGATGAGGGATTGCTAGAGATTCCCAGGGTTCATTTAAAAACATCGGGTGCCCGTGCTTTCTCTTTTGTGGCCCCTACCCCGTGGAATTCTCTGCCTCGTCGGTTAACAGAATGCCTGACCATCAAAAGATTTAAATCTGAGTTTAAAACATATCTTTTTAATTTAGCATTCCCAGACAAATTTTAAATTAAACTGCTCTAATTGTTGTGTTTTAACGTAATTTAAATTGTGTATGTTGTATTTTAACTGTAAAGCGCCTTGGTTTTGGAAAGGCGATATACAAATAAAGATTTATTTACTTACTTACTTCCAAATTGGAGGAACTATCTTAGTGCAGAGTGATAAACTAAAAATTCTAGCTAGCGGAGCAGCAATAAGTGGAGCAGCTAGCTTTAACAATGCCCTAATGCCAACCTGCTGCCTAAGCTGCCATCAGCTTTCCCTAGAAACACAGAAGTTGTCAGAAAAAAGGACCTCTTAGCCCACCTAGTCTGCCCTAAGGTTACCAGCCCTACTGCCTGCTTCACAGTATCACTGCTGAGGATACTGCAGTCCCCCCTCTATTTTTGTTCAGGCAGCCTAGTGAGTTTGTCTCGATATTCCTTAGGTCGGTCTCTGACCCATGGGTCTGGGGTGATCCTATAATCCACTTCAACATCAAATAGCTTAGTTTCTAGCTCTGTTCTTTAACATTCCTGTTCCTTCTTTTTACGGGATGCATACCGGATACAGAGACTCTTTAATGTCGCCTTTAGTCCATCCCAGCAGGTAGCCTCAGATGTGTCCCCGGTTTATTCTAAGGTATTCCTGTTCTGCCAGTGTTAAAGTCTGCCATAAGTCCGTGTTGTTGAGGTGGGAGACGTTAAGTTTTCAGAAAGGGTTTCTATAGATAGGTTCCACCATCAGATTCAGGGTCACTGGGGCATGGTCCAAGGCAGGGGTCGATCTTAACATTGTTTTACTAGCCAAAACCCTAGTGCAAATTGACCAGGGCTAGTGCAGCTAAGTCTCTACTTGTCAGTCTTGACTAGTGAAGATTTTCATGGCTACTAATGAAGTTAAAAAAGTCTATTTTAGCAGATTCTAGTCCTTATGCTAATCTCTCTCTCAAAGCTCCAGATGGCCCGGTGTAACAGCTCATTAAGAGCTGCAATTATCTGGCAGTTCAAGAGAGGGATCCCACAAAAGACTTAGCGTGAGTCATTATTGTCACCCTTGGACAGCTGGTTCTGATCCCTGTATCATTTTTTGTAAATATAAAAAAATGTGTAATGGACTATGTCAAGAGAAACCACTGTCTTGCTGAAGTTGACACAAAACTCCCCAGGGATAAGTTCAAAGGACAGGAGGTATTTTTAAACTGCAGATTTCTAAAATGCAATTACCTTGTCAATTTGCTTTGATCCCAGGAAATAAAATTAGCCATTCATGACGACCTCAGGGGAAATCCTTTGATTCTGCACTAGGTGCCATAATGGAAAGAGCATGCTTGTGTTTTGGGTGTCTCCCAGGAAGCCAGCTCATTTCATCAAAGAGACCTTTGATGTACAGGTCCCAGACTGCATTGTAGTCCAATATGCATATGTGTGTGTGTGTGGAAGTGCGTCAGAAGGAAGCCAGCATTATATCAAAAAGACTTTTGATATGTGTGTGTGAAGCAAGCGCACAGACTGGTTTTGACCAGTCAACCTGAGAAGAGGAGATTCATTTTGTCATCTATTATTTTTCAAATATCTTGTTTGGACATCCTGTGTTATGGAATATAAAGTTTAATACACCAAAAGGAGGAGTTCGGTGACCTCAGAGTGAAGGCCGGCTCAAGACTGCTGTTTAAATATACTGAGCAGACCTTACAGATGGACACTTTTTCATATTATCTGGCTGAGAGAAGGAAGAACATCACAGCACTGAAAGATTAAGTAAGCATACATTAGATGAGACCAGTCTGAGTGTTATTATTTGTAGGAATCTGCACTTTTAAACCTGTTTGTTTTAAGGCTGTTTGTGTTGGGATATTTTGGTCTGTAATTTTACTGTTTTCCTATTTTATCTATTTTAAAGTAAAGATATATATTTTAAAAACAGAAACTGCCTGGTGTGCCTTGAAATTTCTTTTCATAATTTTCCCAAGTTCCTTAGGTTTGTGTGGCCCCCACCCCAAATAAATCTTAGATATGCTTCTGGCTCACTTGATACTGTACAAAAACTTCCAGAAGTGCAGGTCTCCAGTTGACTATAGGGTGGGGACTACATAGATACATAGATACATAGATACATAGACAGTGTCGGCAGATAAGGGCCTATGGCCCACCTAGTCTGCCCATTTGAGCTTGTAAGTTCAGTTTGTTTTCCTAGAAGTCTATTTCCCCTTACCCCTGACCTCTAGAATTCCTTTATGTCTATCCCATGCATTCTTAAATCCCGTGATTGTTTCAGCCCCACCACTTCCTCTGGCAGGGTGTTCCACTTGTCCACCACCCATTCTGTGAAGAAATCTTTCTCATGTTTCCTCTGAATCGTCCTCCCTCCAACTTCATCCCATGCCCTCTAGTCCTGAAACATCTTTTTCGCTTAAAAATAGTGTTTTCCTGCACCCTGTTCCTCCCTGTAAGATACTTGTATGTCTCTATCATATCCCCTCTCTCTCCCTCCTCTCCTCCAGGGAGTACATGTTCAGTTCCTTCAACCTGTCTTCATAGGACTTGTGATGCAACCCATGCACCATCTTTGTTGCCCTCCTCTGAACCTTCTCTACCCTGTCTATGTCCTTACATAGGTATGGTCTCAGAACTGTACACTGTACTCCAGGTGGGGGCCTCACTAGTGTCTTGTATAGCGGAATTATGACCTCCCTTTTCCTGCTGGTGATGCCCCTGCCTATACATCCCAGCATCCTATTTGCTTTACCTGATGCCTTGTCACACTGTTTCCCTACCTTGAGGTCATCAGAGATGACAACCCCAAGATCCCTTTCCTGCTTGGTGCATGCTATATCCTCACCCCCCAACTGATATATTGTGCCAGGGTTTTTGTGCCCCATATGCATTATCTTGCACTTCTTTGCATTGAATTTCAACTGCCAAACCCTTGACCATTCTTCAAGTTTCTGCAGGTCCCTTCTCATTCTGTCTACACCCTCTGGTGTGTCTACTCTGTTACAGAGCTTTGTGTCATCAGCGAACAGTGAAATTCTGCCTTCTATATCCTGTGCAATGTCACTGATGAAGATGTTGAATAGGACCGGTCCAGCACTGATCCCTGTGGTACCCCACTGGTCACTCTTCCCTCTGTGGAGTGACAGCCATTTACCACCACCCTCTGTGTCCTGCCACCCAGCCAGTTACCTACCCACCACACTACTGTCCTGCCCACACCCATATTCCCCAGTTTGTGTAATAGTCTTCTATGTGGCACAGTGTCAAAGGCCTTGCTGAAGTCCAGATAGGCCATGTCCACTGCCCTCCCTGATCCACCTCCTAGTAACCCAGTCAAAAATTCAATGAGGTTGGTCTGACATGACCTCCCCTGGTGAAACCATGCTGCCTTGGGTCCTGTAGTCCATTGACAACCAGATGTTCCACCAATCTCTCCTTCAGTAGTGCTTCCATGATCTTTCCCACTACCGAGGTGAGGCTGACTGGTCTGTAGTTCCCTGCTTCCTCTTTGTTCCCACTTTTGTATAAAGGGACTACATCTGCTGTCCTCCAGTCTTTGGGTACCTCCCCTGTTTCCAGTGATTGGCTGAACAGGATAGCCAGAGGTTCAGCCACCACCTCTCTTAGTTCTTTAAGGACCCTGGGGTGCACCCCATCTGGCCCCATTGCTTTATCAGCTCTTATTACTTCCAGTTCCTTCAGGACCCTTTCTCGTGTAAAGGGACTTGTGTCCATTTCTGTACCATTCTCACCCCTTGTACTCCCTTCAGACCCATTACCCCCCTCTTCCTTAGTAAAGACTGAGCAGAAATACCTGTTCAATATGTCAGCTTTACTGTTGTCATCCTCCACGCGGATCCCATCCTCCCCCTTCAGTCTCACTATCCCTCCCTTTGTCCTTCTTTTTTCCCTTATGTACCTGTAAAAGGTTTTGTCCCCTTTAACCACTGATTTTGCAACTGAGAGTGTCTTTCTCTGCCTGACTGTTCACTGTCCTGTGG
The DNA here is from genome assembly GCA_016271365.2 of Neoceratodus forsteri. Taxonomy (NCBI): domain Eukaryota; kingdom Metazoa; phylum Chordata; order Ceratodontiformes; family Ceratodontidae; genus Neoceratodus; species Neoceratodus forsteri. Next base: position 206,659,245 of record JADMNL010000030.1, read on the forward strand.
GTGGTGGTGACAGTGTGGTGAGATGCATGATGATGCCAGCTATTGTGTGTACAGAGCTAGGACTGCTTGATTGAACATTTGCTGTTGTGATGTCCTCTGGTTTGGGGGGCAGAAAGAGGAAGAGAGGAGGCCATGGTACAAAACAATGGGGGGGGGCTCACTGTCTGTAATGGCAATGCAGTCTTTTTTTCTGCTGGGGAGCTGGAAGCAATGTGGGAGCAGGATAAGTCTGCAATAAACACAGGTTACTCACCTGTAACAGGAGTTCTAGGAATGGTATATGTTGTTCATCCACACTTATTGGCAGGTTCCTTGCCGCTTTAAATCTTGCCGGAAGGTCTTCAAGCTGGCTCCTCCCACCCACCCGGGTGGGTAAAACTCTCGGCTCCGCCCCATGACGCCAGATCTGGCCCACTGGAAGCTCAAGTTGTGCGTCAAAGCCGGGGAGGTCGGGTGGGTCGTGTGGATGAACAACATATACCATTCCTAGAACTCATTGAAGAGTAACTATTCTAAGGACATGGATATGTTGTTCATCCACACTATTGGCAGACTCCTAGCAGTTCTCCGGGAGGAGGGAGGCAAGGCACATACCCCTACTTAGGGAATAAAGACTGGAGAACCGAGGCCCCAAAACCAGCATCCCGGCGTCACTCAAGGTCGATGTGGTAATGGGTAATAAGGTGTGTGCTGACTTCCAGGTAGCAGCCCTGCAGATTTCCTGGATAGGGACGTCCCTGGAAGCAGCCACCAATGCAGCAATATGACGGGTAGAATGAGCTCTTATCCCTCTGGGAGACTCCATGCCCGCCAACTTATAGCAGAGATCTATGCAGAAGTGACCCACCTGCTTATCGTCCAGCTTGGCCTTGAGTCTGCCAGGTCTGAGCTTCAAGCATGGTGACAAACAGCTGGCGAACCTCTCCCGAATTTCAGCCGTGCGCTCCTTATAATAAGCGGCGCCCTTCTGAGGTCAAAGTATGGAGCCTGTATTAGACCTCCGAGGTGTGATTGGGGTAGAACACCGGCTGAGTCAACACCATGTTAAGAGTCAACACCTGGTTAAGGTGAAACTCCGACACCAACCCGGAAGGAATTTCGGGTGGGCGCAGGACAACCTTGTCCCTGTGGAAGACCAGGTAAGAAGACTCAATGCAGAGCGCCTGGAGTTCTCCCATCCTTCTGGCTGATGTGACAGCCACCAAGAAGGCGGTCTTCCACGACAGGTGAGAGAGTTCACACCTGTGCATTGGTTCGAATGGCTTGACCATGAGCTTTGCCAGTACTAGCAGTAAATCCCACGGAGGTGGAGGTTCTCGCACTGGAGGAGAAATGTGATCAAGGCCTTTGAAAAAGCGCCCGACCACCTTCTCCTGCGCCACCGACTGCTCCCTGGCCCGAGCCCGGTAAGCAGAGCTGGCTGCCAGGTGCACCTTTAGGGTCGTCGACCTAAGCCCTTGACTAGAAAGGGACCATAAATAGTCCAAAATGCTTGCCAAGGAACAGGAGGAAGGGTCCAGGCCCTTACTCTTGACACCAAATGGAAAACCTCTTCCATTTGAAGGCATAGCATTTCCTGGTCGATTCCTTACAGGACGCCTCAACGACATTGAGGACCTCGTCGGAAAGACCCAAGGCCTGGAATTCTAGCCGCTCAGGAACCAGGCCGTCAGGTGCAGGGATTGAAGGTCCGGATGGAACAACTTCCCCTGATTGACTGAGAGCAGGTCCGGGCGAGCTGGAAGCTGCCTCGGGAGCCTGTAGCTGAGGTTGAGGAGATCTGGGTACCAGAACTGGCAGGGCCAGTCTGGGGCAATCAGAATCACCTGCGCCTTGTCCCTCCTTGTCTTGAGAAGCACCTTGTGAATCGAGGGAAATGGGGGAAGGCGTAAAAGAGGCCCGGGGTCCACTGCCTCGAGAAGGCATCCCCCGGCAGCAAGCCCTGCTGAGGGGGGCGGGCATGAAACAGCCTCAGCTTCGCATTCTCCCTGGAGGCAAACAGGTCCACCTGAGGTGTGCCCCAGTGGGAGAACAGATCTTGTACTACCTCCGGCAGGAGAGACCACTCGTGAGATGCAGCCCCTATCCAGCTCAGGGCATCGGCCAGGGTGTTGGAGGCTCCTGCCACATGAATGGCTAGGAGATCCACCTCCAGGCTGTGCACGAGTGACCAAATGCAGAGAGCTTCCTTGCCTAGAAGCATGGAGCGTGTCCCGCCCTGGCGGTTCAGGTAGTACATGGTTGTGGTATTGTGCGTCTGGACTCGAACCACTTGACCCCGGAGGAACGGAGCAAAGGCGGTGAGAGCTAGGTGGACCACTCAGAGCTCCAGCAGGTTGATGTGGCATCGGGACTCCCCGCGGGAACCAGAGGCCGTGCACTCGGTGTTCCCCCAGATGGGCACCCCAACCCATCAGAGAGGAATCGGTCGACAGAGAGACCGTCGGCTCGGGGCGGACAACGGGATGCCCTCCTGCAGATGGGATGGAACGGTCCACCACTGGAGAGCGTTCCACATCTCCTGGGTCATTGTCACTAGCTGGTCCAATGGATTGCAGCGTTGTGACCACTGGCTGGCCAGTCCCCACTGAAGGGGGCGCATGTGCCAGCGTGCCCAACGGACCACGCTGGTACAGGCCGCCATGAGACCCAAGAGGCACAGGAAGTCCCGGGCAGGGCGCGATTGCCCAACCAGAAATGATTGGGCAAAGGAGGTAAGAACCTCTGCCCTGTCCGCCGGGAGCCGTGCTCTGGCTCGAAGAGAGTCGAGCTCTGCCCCGATGAACAGGATCACCTGCTTCCGGCTCGAGTTCCGACTTGGCCTCGTTGATGAGAAGGCCGACTTGAGAGCAAACCTGGAGGGTCAGATCTCTGGACCACTCCACCTCCTGTCTGGAGGGGGCTGCTATCAGCCAATCGTCCAGGTAAGGGTATACCCGGACCCCTCTGCGCTGCAGGAATGCTGTCACCACTGCCATGCATTTGGTGAAGACCCTGGGAGCTGGAGATAAGCCGAAGGGCATGGCTTGGAACTCGAAGAGGGATCCTTCCGTTCGAAAGCGGAGGAATCTCCAATGTGACGGACGGATAGGGACGTGAAAGAACTCATCCTGCAGGTCCAGAGAGCAGAACCACACGCCGTGTTCCAGAGATGGTATTATCTGCGCCAGAGTGACCATTCTGAAGGTCCGAGACCTTAGGAACTTGTTCAGGTCGTGCAGGTCGAGAATGGGACGCCAGCCCCCCGTCCATTTCGGAACCAGAAAATACCTGGACACAAACCCCGGGTCTAAAGGGGGGGTCCTCTACCTCCATGATCACCTCCTTTTGAAGGAGGAAAGCGATGTCGGCTCGACGAGCCGCCAGTGAGGCTGCGGACCCCGAGGCCCCCCGAGGTGCAACGGCTCTGAAGGGCGGGGCCTGCTCGAATTCTAGAGGTAGACCTTTTCCCACCACCTCCAGTACCCACCTGTCCGTGGTAACAGCGGACCAGGCGGCAAGGAAGTGTCTGAGCCGTCCCCCCATGGGGGGAACCAGGGGTGAGGTGACAGGGATGGGGGCGACACCCCTCAGCCTGTCACTGGGCAGGCTTGGAGGAGGGACCGGCCGAGGGACCTCCTGGGCCTTTACCTCCCTGCTTCCTGTTGGAGGAAGCCGATGGCTTGGGTTTGGGATACTAAGCTCGAGCCTGCTGGCCCTGACGTTGCTGGGCGGGGCGCCGCGGGCGCAGAAGGACGAAAGGGCTTAGGCTGTGGCTTGCGGCCTTTGTCCTTCGAGCGGAAGAGACCGAGTCCAAGGCAGCACTGGACTTCTCGATCCTCTGCAGGTGACCTTCCACCCCAGGGCCGAAGAGGTCAGTCCCCAAAAAGGGAACATCCGCCAACCTGTGCTGGGTATCCGAGGTAAAGGTGGATATCCTCAGCCAAGCCCGACGACGCATGGCCACTGCGGCCGCCACAGACCTGGCACATGAGTCCCCGATGTCTAAAGCAGTCTGGAGCTGCTGTTTAGCCACTGCCCTGCCCTGGTCCTGCACCCGCCTGACTGTAGTCTGCAGATCTGCGGGAAGATGAGGGACAACCTCATCCAGGGAGCCCAACAGGGCGTGAGGAAAAATGTGCCATGAGGACGGCCGAACTGGCCTGACGAAGGCCGAGAGAGGACGCAGCATAGACTTTTACCTGACATAATCAATTTCTTGGATTCCTTGTCAGGAGGTTTGTCACATCCCTGGTGTTCCCGGCACGCCGAAAACGCTGTCGGTAACCAACCCCTCGGCCAGGGTGTTCCAAAACCGGACAGGGAACCTGCGGGACCGATACTTCCTGGCCAACCTGGCCGAAGGCGAGGGCAGGAAGCAGGACGCTGCCAAAGTTCCAAGGCCGGACCCACTATGGCTTCGGCCACCGGAAAGGCCTCCGTAGGAGAATCCCCTCAGTCCAGAATCTCCGTGAGGGGATACCTGGCCCGTTTAGAAACGGGTTCGAGCTTCATCCCAGTGGACTCCGAGATGAGTCAAAGCAACCCTAAGAAGGACGAAGGGCTATCGTCCATTGATTGCCCTCCCGAGGACTCCAAGTCCATGCGCTTGGAAAAGAGGGAGGAACCATCATCGGACTCAGAAGAGTCCTCAAAGAGCTGCCTCGGGCCTGAGCCACCCTCCACCTGCCGAGGTTTATCGGGAGTGAGGGTGACAGACAGCCTATGGGGCAAACCCATGGCCGACCGAGATTTTTGTCGAACCCCAACTAATGGCTGTGGAGGCGGAGGTTCCACCAGAATCAGTGGGCAGCTGGAATTGCGAACAACGGCCTGAGAACAGGCTCCTCGACTACAACGAGGTTGTTTGGCTGCTCGGTGACAGCCATTTAATGGCCGGGAAGACGACTGGGTCGGCTTATTCCCGGTCAAAAGGAGCTGTTGCCACATGAGTTCCTCGTACTTCCGATGCAACTTGCGGCGAAGCCTCCCCTCGTCCAAGGAAGAGGAAGAGCGGCGGCGCTGCTTGCTGCAGTGCCGAGACCGAGACCGCCTATGGCGGCGGGATCGGTTGGACCGCGAGGATGTCCGAGACCGAGACCGAGAGTCTCGACTGGGCCGAGGAAGGCGAGGAGAAGTGTCGGAAATCGGCACTCTCCTCGGCTCGGACGATCCACGAGGCTCCGAACCCGGAGGCACAGGCAGGCAGCGGGATCCTCAACTCCACCGGGGAACCGGGAGAGTTCTCAGCTTCTCCAGCCGACAACCCGTCTAACGGGTGAGAAAATCTCGACCGGCGTGGGCAGGAGTCTCGGTCAACTGGCCTGACGGGGACACCGTGAAGCCAGTGGTGAGGGGTCGACTGAAGTCGACTGTCGACAAGGGGAGGGGGATCTTTCCCGCTCCCAAGAGCGTCGACGGAGAGACTTACTTTTGCTCTTTTTGGACCTGGAAAAGGTCCGAAGAAGATTGGACCCTCACCTTCGTCGAGAGGGTCAGACATAGCTCCTTAAAGAAGCCGAGTGCGAGGCACCGAGAGAGGCGGACAAATGCGCAGCTGAGGTAGAAGGCCCCGCTGCCTCCTCTTAGGTGATCATCTGCTAGAGCTGATCCGGCCCGCGCCCATATACAACACCGCCAATCTGGCCTCTTTAGATTTGGCAGTGGAATTCTTTTCTTAGGGCGCCTCAGTAGTTATGTCAGACACGGTCTTCAGGGCGTAGGCCAAAAGGAAGAGCACAAGTCGCAGGCCTGCGGAGGTGCGTGCTCAAGGCCCAGGCAGTGAGCCGCCGTGGAGTGCGGATCCGTCTAGACATCTTCTGCCCGCAGAACTGCCTCCGAAACCGGAGATCGATTTGTCCATAAGCCAGCGGCGGGAGAAAAGACAAAAGTCTTTAGCAAAAACTTTTTGATTTCGAACTTCAAGAATTAGGAACCAGTCTTTAATCGCAGAGCGTTAAGGAGGGAACCTGAGCTTCCAAGCGGTAAGGAAGATCTGGCGTCATGGGGCGGAGCCGAGAGTTTTACCACCCGGGTGGGTGGGAGGAGCCAGCTTGAAGACCTTCCGGCAAGATTTAAAGCAGCAAGGAACCTGCCAATAAGTGTGGATGAAAAACATATCCATGTCCCTAGAATCAGAGTATTTCTTGGCTTGCACTGTTTCCTGTGAAAGTGATCAAAATTGACCATTATAATTGAGGGCTAATGCAACCATCTGTGGGCTAGTGCAATTTTTAATCAACCTGCCCTGCTGGCTAGTGCAAAAAAAGGTTAAAGTTGCCCCTGGTCCAAGGCTGTGATTTACTTAATGCTGCTATGCTGAGCCAGATGAAGTCACTCAGGGGGCAACAGGAAAAACAAATCCATGCAGGAGTACTGTGAGTGCAGCTGTGAGAAAAAAGTACAGTTACGTAAGAACTTACCATAACAGTAGATCTTCTAGAGAGGCTCTTGCAGTAGGTAATGACTAATGAATGACTTATAGGACTGCCTCCCTGCCATCAGGGCCACACAGAAACTTTAGCTAGCAGTGTCTGGCGGGGGACCACCCCCCTTCCCTGACGTCACCTGACTGACTTCAGCATGACCCTATAAAGGGGGCGGTCCCCACCTCTGCCTTCCAGTTCTCCCGCCAGAGACCTTCGAGGAGGTGCGACAGGAGAAAAGAGAAAGAGGCCCCTGGAGCCAAAATAGGCTCACGGAAAAGGAGCAACAGAAGTATGGGGGAAGGAGGGAGGGAAAAAGGATACCTACTGCAACGGCCTCTCTCGAAGATCTGTTGTTGTGGTAAGTTCTTACGTAACTGTACTATTTTACTTCGAGTGGGCTCTTGCAGTAGGTAATGACTTACAGGACTGAGTCCCAAGCAGTGAAAATCAAGGGACTGGGAAAAACATGGGAAACAGGAACAGGTTTGCTTAAACTTGTGGGAGTTAAGACAGAAGGCCCTGCAGGACTGCTTGTCCAAAACCTTCTCTGCGCCTAGAGGTAATATGCGGACTGCAGTGTCTGGTAAAAGTGTGGACAGAACTCGAAGTGGCAGCTGCGCAGATATCAGCTGCTGACACATTCCTGAAACATGCAGTAGAAGCAGCTATGCCCCGGTAGAATGCCCTTTGACCGCCACTGGGAGGGCTTTACCATGTTCCTGGTAACAAAATACAATGCAGTTTACCAGCCATTTGGAAAGGAAGTGCGGCTGGTAAAATAATGCAAGATTCTGTGAACATCAAGGGAATGCAGAAGCACCTCCCCCTGACTGGAATACTCAGGGTAATAAACCAGAAGTTCAATGGACTGATTCAATGTGGTTTCCAAAATCACCTTCGGAAGTAGCTAAGGATTAGTATGCAGAGCCACCCAGTGTCTGTGAAAAATCAGATAAGGCTTCTTACACGTCAGGGCCTGGAACTCAGAAATCCTTCGAGTTGAAGTAACTACAACCAAAAAGAGCACTTTCCAGGACAAATAGTGCATATCACAAGAACCGTCCAGTTCAAAAGGAGGCAAAGTCAGTTTTTCCAACACAAAATTCAGGTCCCACGGCAGTGCTGGGCTGCGCACCAGGGATTTCAAATCAAGGATCCCCTTCAGGAAGGTCTTAGACACTTCAAGTTGTGCCAAGTTTTTGCCCTCTACTAAGGAGTGGTAGGCAGAAATAGCAGACAGGTGGACCTTCAGCGAGGAATAACTCAGGCTCAGGTCGAAGAGAGAGAGGGGTTTCAACCCTTCAAGGTGGCCCAAATAGAGAATCACTTCAATTTCATAGAGTAAGAAGTCCATGTGGAAGGCTTCCTGGCCTCCACTAGGACCTTCGCCACTCTGGAGGAAACTTTGAATTGGGAAGCGATTATGTCTTGAGGTGCCACGCATGAAGGTAAAGGGACTTTAGTCCTGGATGAACTAGTGTGCCCTCTTCCTGAGTCAGAAGGTCGTGACACTGGGGCAGGCGTAACGGTGGTTTCACCGAGAGCTGCTGCAGTAGCGGAAACCAAATTTGTCACGGCCAAGAGAGGGCGATCAGAATCATATGAGCCCCTTCTGCTTGCAGCTTGAGAAGGACCTTCTGAAGAACTGGAAAGAGAGGAAAGGCGTACAGAACCCTCCCTGTCCAGCAAAGCGACAGCACGTCTCACCAGAAAACACTAGGTGCACGATCGAGTGAGCAAAACCTGGGTAGTTTTTTGTGAATGGGGAGGCAAACAGATCAAGGTCCGCCCGACCCCACTGGTCAAAGATCTGAATCACCATGTACTGCTCGAGTTCCCATTCATGTGCTCCGATTCTAGTGTGGTTGAGACTGTCTGCCAGGATGTTTTGCATGCATGGGACATGGACTGCGGAGAGGTGCACTCGGTGCAGGACTGCCCAATTCTAGACCTTCATTGCCTTCCTGCAAAGGGGGTATGATCTGGTGCCCCCCTGCTTGCTGATGTACCAAACTACGCACATGTGTCCAACTGAATCAGCAGGTTGCCTGGACGAAGGAAATGTTTGAAGGTTTGTAATGCACAGAGAACTGCTTGCATATTTATGTGCAGGGGTAATTCCTCTGGGGTCCACAAACCTTGCATCTTGTGGCTCCCTAGGTGGGCACCCCACCCTGATGCATTTATCGTTAGGGTCTGGGAAGGGGGAAGGGGGACTAGAAGGGAATGCCGTTCGTGAGGCTGGCTAGATCCTGCCACCAAAGCAGGTCTCTGCATCGAGTTGGAGACCAAGACTGGATGGTCTAAGGTCATCTGACCTCTGATCCCATTGGACTCTGAGGGTCCACTTCAAGATTCACATGTGGAGTCTGGTCAATGGGACAGTAGGCACAGCTGCTGCCATTTGACCAAGGAGACAGAGAACTGACCTGGCCGTGATTCTTCTGTTGGAGGCTACCAGCTGAGCCTGCTTTTGTAAGGCCTCCGTCCGATTCAAGGGGAGGTAAGCCATGCCCTGGTCTGTGTCCAGCACCACCTAAATAAACTGTAGTCACTGGGAAGGAGTAAGCTGGGACTTCGAGAGACTGACTGAGATTCCCATCTGGTCGAAACAAGCCAGGGTAGCTGAAAGGGAGAACTCCAACAGATCCCTTGACGGTGCTGACAGAAACCAGTCATCAGAAGTAGGGAAAGACACAATGGCCCTGCCATCTGAGGGCCACCGCAAGGCACTTGGCAAAGACCCTGGGGACCGAGGAAAGGCCAAAGGTGAGGGCTCCGAACTGAAAATGCTCCCCTTGGAACACAAATCTGAGGAAACGGCGGTGGGCCCGGAAGACCAGGATACAAAGATAGGCATCCTGCATATCCAGAGTGCAGAGCCACTGTCCTTTGGACAAGAGGGGCAGCAGGCCTTAAAGGGTCAGCATCCTGAATCTCTTGTACTCTATGTACAGGTTCAGGGTGCTGAGGTCCAAGATAGGACGAAGATCCCCCATTTTCTTTGGGACCAAGAAGAAGTGGGAGTAGAACCCCTTCACCCTGTGATCTGGGGGAATGGGTTCTATGGCCTCTTTTTGAAGAAGAGCCAACACCTCATCGCTTAGGAGGGGAATGTGCAGCTTTGGATACAGAGAAACCCCGGGAGGGTGACTTGGGTGTTTTTCTCGAAATTCTAGACTGTGCCCCTGCCTTATGAGCTAAAGAACCCATGAGTCTGCAGGGATTCTGGCCCAGCCTTCCACATGTTTGGCAAATCTGGTGCCCACCGGCTCCATCGATGGTAGAGGTGGAGGAAGGGCGGGACGCAAGTCAAGAGGTGGAGGGAGGGTTGGGCAGGGCTGCCCCTTAGGCCCTTTGTTTTTTTGGCTGGAGGGGCTGTGGCCGTAGTGCGTGCCCTGCGCTTAAACTGGCATCTGGGCCCTTGCTGGGGTTTCACTTGGCGTCTCGTCTGCCTGTAAAAAGGGCATCTGGGCTGGGGATTTGGGCGGTACATAGTGTGTACTGACCTAAGAGCCGTAGCTTTGTCTTGGAGGCTCGTAATAATATACTGGACATCTTCCCCAAAGAGGACAGAGCCCCGGAAAGGGGCATCCTGGATGGCAGCCTGCACATCAGGAGTGAGGACTGACACCCTCAGCTAAGTGAACCTTCTGAGAGACTGACCGCTGTAGCCGTGCCTCTGGCCAAGGAATCTATGACATCATAAATAGCTCAGAGAGAGTGCCGGACTGCCACTTTGGCTGAACAGACAGTACCCGACCAAGAGAGTCTTGGCTTCCGAATCCAGAAGGGACTCAATGACTGGTTCTATTTGACAGAAGAGAGACTTTTGGCAAACCTGCATATGTGCCACATAATTTAGGGCATGAATAGCTAAAGTGGAGAAGGAACAGCATTTCCTCCCGAACTGATCCAACTGCCAAGATTACTTGTCCAGAGGAAAGGTACTCGTGCTTGGGTTTGTTGGACCTATCATGGGCCACAGTAATAACTGCTGAATCCGCCTTGGGATGGGTACGTATGATTGGCCTTTTTTACCATCGCAGGGATAGAAGATGGCATCTGCCAAACAGTAGAGAACAAATCTTCGTGAAGCTCCAGCCAGGGTGGAGTAAGGACTGGGGAGATTTCGGGGAAATCCAAGTGCTCTGCCAGTCTTTGTCTTTTCGGATCTTGGGCACCCGATTTTCAGCCCTAAGATTCAGCCATCTGATTAAGGAGGTCCAGAAAAGGAGGATTCTCTGGAGGAGACTTGGGTAACTCCTTAGACATCAGGAGGAGGAGGAGTCTTGAATCCAGAGCCTGCTGAAGAGCGGTCGGAATCGTATTCCGAATCCGAGGAATTCAATAGTCCCTCAGGTAGCACAGTAGGGTCCGGTCTCTCATCTAGAACGTCTATCAGCATTGGGGCAGACATCGGGCCCTTTGACAGCCCCAAAGTGGATGGCCGTTGAGTACAGGTAGAGGCAAGTTGAGGAGCTGGATCCGGCCGAAGTACCTCCCAAGGTCGGCGGCTCTCCAACTCCGACACCAACTGCCCTTTAACCTCGGACCACCATGACTTGAGGAATTCCCTGGTCCACCTGTGGCTGAGGGGGGAAGGGGGGGTGGAAAGGTTGACAACCCAGGTAGCATCCGGGGGTACTGCATCTGGAAGAATGAAACCCGAGCAGCAGGCACCCCAGTGTAGAGCAGTATGTGGTATAACCTGGCATCAGATACCCCCTCCCCCCGACGGTGGGTACCCTGGAAAATGCTGGTAGCCCAATGTGTAGGGGTCCGGCGTCGGGAACCTCAATGGAGGCCCTGACGGATGCCCTAACAGTGGCCCCAACAAAGGCCGTGCGGGCGTAAACCCTGATGGCAGATAGCCCAATGGAGGGCCTGATGGAGGCCCTGCTCAAGGAAAATTACCTGAAGGGGGCTCGACGGCAGGGGACCTGACAGAGGCACCCAGACAGGGGGAACCCCAACGTAAGCTCTGAAGGACGGATGCCTGACGGAGGCCCTGATGGAGGAATCACAGGGGCCGACGGGCGATCCTGAGGAACCTAGTCTGGCACCTCATCTGGCGTCGGAAGAACCAGCGGCAGAACCGTCGACAGGTCCGGGGGTGCTACCAGAGGACCGCCTGACAAAAGGTCTCTTTCCACTGGGTCCCGCGACTCTGGAGAAAGGGGTTGGGGTTCCAGTGATGAAGGAGAGGGGGGAGCAACCTGGGTCGCATCCCTGGGAGACCTACGTTTGTCGGCCGGGAAAGAGCTGTCGTCCTTGCCGGGCACTGTCGGAACCCACGCTGGGGCCTGATGGCACAGTGGTGGTTGGGCGATCATTGGACAAGCTGGCAATTGACTTATCGACAGTGGTCAAGCGGATGTCGGAGGAGCTGACGCCCACCTTACCAACCTTGGCCGGGTGCTTGCTGGAGGAACCGGCGGGCAGCTTATTGGCCCCACATGTCACCTTAGCACCCATGATGGATAAGGGCCTGAGGGTGGCGGATGCCTCGGACTCGGCCAAGGTGTCCGTACCCACTGTAATCAGTGGTGGCGGGGGACCAACATCTGCTCCGAAGGAGGAGGAGGGGCAGACTTGGTTTTCGCGGCCGACTTCCTGGAGGAAGAGGGCCACTACTCGCCCGGGGGGCCTGAAGGCGGCCTCGGGTGAGATGGGGACCATTCCTGGTCCCGGTGCTTCTCCTTGTTCTTTATCTTATGGAAGTCCGACGGCAAGGAAGAGGCAGTTCTAAGTTTTTGCAGCTCCTTCTCCATGGATGCCAGTTTTTTCTTCAAAAGGTGGGCCTCCAGGGACTGCTGGTGCAGTTTCTGTATGGCCAGGTTGAAGTGGGAGCAGGCCTCACAATCCTTGACGTCATGGTCTGGTCCTAGACAGAAGAGACAGAGGGAGTGATGATCTTTATGCGGTAGTTGGACGCCGCAAGAATCACACTTGTTTTTATGCAATTTGACTGAAGAAGTTGAAGACATACAAGAAATAAAGAAAAGCACTGGAAAATAAGAAAAAATGGATACTCACCCGAAAATAAGCGGTCAAACTGCTGCGATGATCTCTGCGAAGTCCGACGTGCACAGGTCAACAGCGGTAAAGAACTGGAAGGCAGGCGTGGGAAGGGCCTCCTTTATAGGGTCATGCTGACGTCAATCAGGTGACATCAGGGGGCAGTCCCCCGCCAGACACTGCTAGCTGAAGTTTCAGTGTGGTCCTAACACCAGGGGGTGCAGTCCTATAAGTCATTACCTACTGCAAGAGCCCTCTCAAAGTAAGATCATATAGTTACATTCCCCTCCTATGAAGATACCGCCAGACATCTGTGAGGCACAATTCTATCAGCAGTCTCCTGAATTTCCTACCCTTCCCCTGTGGGTCCCCATTCCCAACTCGGGTTGGGGGCACAGTTGAAGTCACCACCCACTATAAACAAAGGCCCCTGATCTACAGAGGTACGAAGCAAATGTTGCTTGAAAAAGGTGAACCTTTCCTTAGTATTATTGGGGGCATAAACGTTAAGCAGTACACAAGGTAAAGTCACCTGTAGGATCTTTTGATCCTCACGAATCTACCCTCCTCGTCCTCCATTACCTATTCTACCACCAGTGGGGCGTCTTTCCTTACTAGTATGGCAACCCCTCTCCTATGTGGATGAGCCACACATGCCAAGGAACAGAGTCCACCCAGCTTCTCCTAAGTTTACAATGTTCATGCTGAGAGAGTTGAGTCTCCTGCAAAAAGGCAGCTGTGGCTTTAAGTCGAACAGAAAAGGATTCACAAAAAAGGATCTTAGTGAGTGACGAAAAATAATTTAAACCACAGGAAAAAAAACATTCCAGGGTCATTTTGGTACCAGACGACTGCAAAATCTAACTAATGGAGTTCCAATGAGCAAGATCCATTTTTTGGTGTCCCTATAGCACCTCATTTTCATGGGTTTTCAATCATTTATTTTTTTAAACAGAAAACAAGATGGTGGCTCATGAAAAAGGAATTTCCTCTCACAAAAAAGGAATTTGTTCTCGCGAAAAAGAAAATGCTCTCACAGGACAGAATCCTTTTTCACAAGGTCAATTCCTTTGTCGAACTTTTTACCTCAATTCTGAAAAATGCACTTCCCATAGGAAATAATGGGAACTTAAAAACTGAATAACTTTGCAACAGTTTAATATTTGTGCACCAAACTAACACTGGCAGTTCTGTTACCCAAGTTCGTTCTACCATAAAAATAAAAAAAAATCACACCAAAATTCCACACCGTCTGGGCACAAGGGGATGAGGAGAAAAACTGGGGACTTTTTAATTTTTTACACTATCTGGATCTCAAAATCCACAGATCTGACCAGAACGAAACTTGCCACAGCAAGACACTACCCCACAGGATCGCACATACCAAATTTTGTGCAAATCCGTTGAATGGTTGCAAAGTTATTTAACAGCAAAATTTGAGGTTTAACAATAAACAGGCTACTCAACCCTAACTATAGGTGCATGTCCTGCCCCTATAATTATATATATATATATATATATATATATATATATATATATATATATATATATATATATATATATATATATATATGTGTGAGACAAAGAACCTCTATGCGCAAGCACTGAGGCAAGGGTTACCCCAAAGGGTATTTGGCTGGGAAGCCAAGTTTCAAAGAAATACAAAGTCACACATGACCCCACAATGCAAAGCATCATGGGCTGCGTATGCAAATCACCACAGAATATTATGCTGGTTCAACTTTAAGCAGAAATGTATGGTGCCGGAAGGCCTCTCACACAGTTTGCAAAGGGTGCCAACAGAAGACATCGTCTGTCTGACATCCTAGTGGAATGAACCAGCTACCCTAAGATAGTTTATCTGGGTTATGTTGTGGTGAACCCAATTAAAACAAAAAAACATTTAAAAGACAAAGAACCTCTGTGCGCAAGCACTGAAGCAAGGGTTCTGTTGGCACCCTTTGCAAACTGTGTGAGAGGCCTTTCGGCACCATACATTTCTGCTTAAAGTTGAGCCAGCATAATATTCTGTGGTGATTTGCATATGCAGCCCATGATGCTTTGCATTGTGGGGTCATGTGTGACTTTATATATATGTGTAGAGAAAGAGATAGAATACCATACTCTGCTTTGCCTGAATAATGAGCATTCTTTGAGGCAGTATAGCGCAGTGGTTTAAGGCTCTGAGCTCCAAATCTGGTGACATCCAGCAGACCAGACCTGGGTTTGAATCCCACAGCTTCCACTTGCATACTGTGCGACCCTGAGCAAGTCACTTAACTTCCCTGTGCTCCCAGGTTGCTCCTGTAAAAAAGCTTTTAGCTTAGAGTGCTAATCCTGGTTAAACAACTAAAATAAAAAATGGTGGAGCTGGCACACATGAAATTATTTACATTTATACAATGGGTAAGTTTATAAAATGTGTGATAAAAATGTTTCTTTGAGTGCAGAAGTGTTCCAAATAAGGAGAAATGATCTTGACAACAGGAGTGAGGGTCAAATTGATGAGACAAAAATGATATCTTCCCGGATGACATCAGTAACAGCAACATATCAAAATGATGCTGCTGCTGTTGTCACAATGGATATCTTGAAGCTCGGTGTTATCACAATGGAACATATGAACCAATCAGACAGTAGCTTTCACAACACTGATGACATCACAATTGCCAAGTGCTGCAATGAAGCCAGCAACTGAAATTAAAGGGAAACAGTTAAACCATTAAACAAAGAGTAACAGTTAAATCAGTAAAACAAAATGCAGATTTAAAAGTTAAAGAGCTAGTGTACTGCCTGAAATTAATTGTAACTTTCAGATGTAGTCAGCTATCACTTCTTATATCTTAAGTATTTTTTTTCTGTTTGCTAATTAAGAGATTTTCCACCTGGCAGTACTGGGGTGATATGTGGAACAGCACTCTCTCTGGAGGAAAAAAAAAGTCAGTTCTGTTCCTCCCACTACATCAACACTGAGACCACACTGACTATATCACTAGTAACCAATGAGAACCATTTCTCACTGCCAGGTTTCACTTTCACATGAAGCAGCAGGGGCTCTCCCTGGTTACTTATGATGTCACAATTTCCTGCATTTTGATTCGTAGTTTGTGAAAGTCACTGCTCAGACTGCAAGGATTGTGGTGCCTCAAGGTGTTTGGTCTAATTTCTGACGATGTAGTGGGAGGAACAGAACTGACTTTTTTTCCCCTCCAGATAGAGTGCTACTCCACACATCACCCCAGTATTGTCAGGTGGAAAATCTTTTAATTAGCAAACAGAAAATAAAAAAATACTTTAGATATAAGAAGTGATAGCTGGCTACATCTCAAAATTACTATTAATTCCAAGCAGTACACTAGCTCTTTAAACTAAAGTGATTTTGTAGCAACCAAACATGCAATGGTCTGACTTAAAATATGCAGGTTATCATCACCTGTGAGGGAGCAGCACTATCATAACGTACTCGTGGCTGTGTAATTCTTGGGTTATGGTCCTGTCCCCTCACACTTGCAGATGAATTGTACATTTTGAGACAGGCCATTGAACATTCCCTACATATCTTGATTCAGAATATGATTTACAAATGGGCAAAAAACTTCCATGAATCTGACTGGCTAACACCTTATTTCAGCCGTGTCCTTAACCACGAAAGGCACACTAAGCTGGAGCTTTTTTCCAGGTGCGACACAAAGTGACCTCCCCCAACCACATTTTGGTGCAGCAGTGAGGTTGGATGGGATTCAGTCACGAAAAGCAGCTGTAGGAAAACACTGGGGAAAAATGGCCTAACATTTTTACCAGTGACAGAAGACCCTCGCTTGGCTGCCACCAACATCTTCCCACTATTGCCGAGCACACAGATAGATGATCTCCCCTAAAGTGGAGATAAAAGGCCAGCCTGGGCCTCACTGCAATGAGGTAAGCTCGCTGATGCTTTGGAGGTCATCATGCTGAGGGTCTGAACTGACAGAGAAGTGGACAGGACCAGTGGCAGATGGGCAGAAGCAAGAAAAGGAGCTGACAGCTACACCTAGTTCAGGGTGCAGAGGAGGTTGGGTGCAAAAATTAAAACAACAAAAGTAGTTTTTTTCTAGTAAACTCCAGTATCGAGTTACACCCTGTTTATTGTTCAGGGATCTATGTCAAGGTTTTTGATATGTAGCCATTTAGTCACCCATGGGAAATCTTAGACTCCGAAGTAAAATCCCAGGCAACCCAATGCTCCACATGGCAATCTGGACTTTATTTTGGCTAGAGAGAATTTTGTCAGGTCACCATAGGACGACTCCTGTTTTTTTCCTCCAACTCCCCAAACCGCACTTTGGTGACTTAAGACTTAATCACAGAAAAATATTCTCCAATTTGGGGACAGACTAAAATGCAAAACAAAAAAAAAAAAAATCCATCAATTTATTCATTTTTATACTGGAAAGTATGTGAGCAAAAATGCCCATTTTCACAAATGTCCAGTGGTACATAAATTCAATGATAAGGAGAAAAAGGGAAAAACAATATTTGAAAAATTTTACGGTATTTACAATAGGGAACAGTGTATATGACAAGATCATCTAGATAAAAGAAAATACAGAGCATACAGCAATAGAGCCTATATATACAGATACATATAAACTCTAAGGTAACTCACCAGCACAGGGAGTCTGCCTGTGCACAGAGGGAAAAGAAAGGAAACACACATATAAGGACAGCTGTAACCACCTAGGGGAAGGGGTAGCTCACCCCAAAACGTTGATGGGCTTTGTGGGTACTACGCCTGTCTGTACATAAATGACACATACATATGAATCTAGCACACTGGGTGAGTGACCACTTTATTACTATGACTGTTGATCAGTCTTCCACAATCCCCTGCCGAACGTGGAGCAGGGAGGACCTGCGAGAAGGGTAATGTGGTGATTGTGGGGGACTTCAACATGCCAGGAGTGGAATAGAGCACCCCAACAACCAGGAACAGAAGGGAGCAGCTACTGCTGGATGCCTTCCAGGACAGCTTCCTGCTGCAAATGGTCAGTGAACCAACCAGATTAGGGAATACCCTTGACCTTGTGCTGGCAAATGGGGACTTTGTGAGAGAACTTACAGTGGAGGAACCGCTGTCAGGGAGTGACCACCACTCAGTAAGCTCACATTGGATATGGGCAAGGAAGGTGGAATCTGGTACAAGAGTGCTGGACTTCAGGAGGCCAACTTTGGGAGGATGGGGGAAGTGGTAAAAGGGTACCTGGCCAGAATTCAATCTAGTATGGATACTAACCAAAGGTGGGAGCTCATAAAGCTGGGGATAGTGGAGGCAACCAAAACCTGCTGCAAAGCCCAGAGCAAGAAGGCTAGGGCTAAGGAGGTCATGGAAGAGGTAAGGAGGAAAAGAGCTGCCTTTAGGAAGTACAAGAAAACAGGGAGGGGGGAGGACAGAGAGGAGTACTTGATAGAATCGAAGGAGGTGACAAGGGCAGTAAGGGGAGCCAAAGCATCTACGGAACTCAGGCTGGCACAAGGCATTAAGAAGGGGGAGAAGGACTTCTTTAAGTACATCAGGGAGAAAAGGAGCTGTAAGGACCACATAGTATTAGGAAGGAGGGGGATTGGGTGGAAGCAGGGTACGATAAGGCGGAAGCACTAAATGAGTACTTCTGCTCAGTATTTACTAAAGAGAAGAGGGGGGCAACACCCAAGGTGGGAGAAATGGCAGAAGCAGGTGGGGAAGTGGTGACAGATAGGGAAATCATGGAGGGCAGAGTTCGAGAGGGTTTGAAGGCACTGAGGGTGGACAAGGCGCCAGGCCCAGATGGCATCCACCCCAGGGTACTGAAGGAGCTGGCAGAGGTCCTTGCAGGACCTTTGGCAGACCTATTTAATGCCTCACTACATTCGAGGTGTGTACCTCAGGACTGGAGGATGGTTCATGTGGTGCCACTCCACAAGAGTGGCCCAAAGGATGAACTGGGAAACTACAGACCAGTGAGCCTCACATCCATCGTGGGTAAGCTGATGGAGACTATCCTGAAGGAGAGGCTGGTGGCCCTCCTAGAGGACAAAGGACTACAGGACAGCAGACAGCATGGCTTCATACGTGGCAGATCCTGCCAAACCAACCTGGTCGAGTTCTATGACTGGGTGACTGGGCAACTGGACAGGGGCCATGCAGTGGATGTCCTGTATCTGGACTTTAGTAAGGCATTCGACTCGGTGCCACATGGAAGGCTGGGAAGGAAGTTAGTAGGCACAGGGGCGGGTGGAAAGCTGGTGAGATGGGTAGGAAACTGGCTGCAGGGAAGGCAACAGAGGGTGGTGGTGGGTGGGGAGCTCTCACACCCAAGGGCAGTGACGAGCAGTGTCCCACAGGGCTCGGTGTTGGGACCAGTGTTGTTTGGGATATTCATTGCAGACATATCATGGGAGATCAAGAGCAAGATCAGTCTGTTTGCTGATGATACCAAGGTTGGCGCAGTGGTGGATGACCTAGGGGGATGGCAGGGGTTGCAGGATGATCTGGCAAAGCTTGAAACCTGGTCAGACACCTGGCAACTGGACTTTAATGCCAAAAAGTGCAAGGTGCTGAATTTTGGGATGAAGAACCCAAGGAGGAGCTACCAGCTAGGGGGAGTGCAGCTAGCCCAGACAGAGGAGGAGAAGGATCTGGGTGTGCTCATTACAATCAATGTCAATGAACAACTCAGCACAATGTAGGAAGGCAGCTGCAAAGGCCAACAAAATGCTGGGTTGTATTGCAAGGGGTATATCCTCGAGGAGGGAGGAGGAGGTGATTCTGCCACTGTATAGGTCATTAGTTAAACCACACCTGGAGTACTGCGTGCAGTACTGGCATCCGTATCTGAGAGGACATTAAGTTACTGGAGGGGTGCAGCGCAGGGTGACAAAGATGATCAAGGGGCTGGGGACTTATCATACGAGGAGGTTGAAGGAGTTGAACATGTACTCACTGGAGGAGAGAGAGACAGGGTGACATGATTGAAACCTTTAAATACATGAAAGGAATAAACAAGACGGTACAGAGGGGCTGTTCAAAGTAAGGGAGGGGAGGGCCACCAGGGGCCATGATATAAGACTGGAGCAAGGAAGGTTCAGGAGGGAGATGAGGAGACACTTTTTTACAGAAAGAGTGGTGGCTGGGTGGAATGCGTTACCTGCAGAAGTGGTATGCAGTAGAACAGTGGACTGCTTCAAATGAAGATGGGACAGGACAAGGGGGAGGGTTAATGAAGGGGAAGGGTGGAAGGGAGGGGCAGCTGCAGAATAAGGGGTGTTAGCTGCACATTCGAGCAGACTTGATAGACCTCTAGGCCTTTATCTGCAGGCAAATTTCGTATATGTTCGTATATATATCCACTCAAGTGCTGAACCCGGTCCCCAACCCTTCTCCACGCCACTGCCAACTGCCCCAATACTCTCTTATGCACTCTCCTCCCCATACTCTCTTATGCACACAGATTGGAAAAAGCAGGGATTGTGGATACCAGCAAGTGCGCCAGAATTTGTGACTGCATGGGTATGTGCCCAGATATATGCCACTGACATGTATCTAGGCACTCTTTGTGGATGAGGCCCTTAGACTCTAAGTCCCCATAACTCAGGAAATTCTTCCCACAATTTCAGGACTTCAGATGCTGCACCAGACAGACCCTGATATTTTGTCTACCTAAGATTTCCATTTGATTAGTATGATTTTTGATCGGTGCCCAAAGTGGTCACCTAGCAAAACCTTAACATACAGCACAGTAGGTAACCGAAATGTATGAGGCTGTTTGGGTTGCACAACCCTAAGTCTTCACCTTGATGAGAAATGTTTTGCATTTTAGAGACCTTGAAGAAAAGCTGGGAGTCAACCCTATGACAACCTGCTAAGAAAATAATCAAAGGTCAAAATACTCAATGAGAAAAATTAAGATCTTACTTCGAGGGGGCTCTTGCAGTAGGTAATTACATATGGGACTGATGCCGGCCAGCGTCAGGACCCGACGGAAAAATTTCTAGCTAGCAGTCTCTGGCGGAGGACCACCCCCACGTCAGATGACCGACGTCATGCGGCGTCAGTATAAAGGGGTGGTCCCCCAAGCCCGCCATCCAGTTCTTTCCTGCCACTAGCTCATGTCAGAGCCTCGCGGTAAAGTTCAACACTCGTCAGCTCTGTCGCCGGTAGTATTTACTGTCGTTTTTTCGATAATATTCGACTTAATCGTCAGCCTTTCATTGGTATATGTCGTCCCCTATACCCTCAGAGCACAAAAATAAATGCGACTTATGCAGCACCCAACTCCCGCTCAAGGACGGCCATACCCAGTGCCTCTTCTGTCTGGGCCCGGAACAACAGGTGGAGAAGTGCCTGCACTGCCTTAAATTTAACGCCGCCACCCGCAGACAGAGGCAGCAGTCCCTGGAGGCCCATATCCTCAAAAAGAAGATGTCCTCCATGCAGAAGGAGTTGAAAAAGCTCCAGCAGGCGACCACTTCCCCCGAAGGCCATCATAAGAGGAAGGACAAGGAGATGCATCGGGACGAGGGCTCCTCTTCCACCATGACTCCGGCTGGAGTTGCCATGCTCCAGGTAACGTCCCCTCTGGGGGACCGTTCCTCGACGGCCATCTTGGAAGTTTCCAAGGCAGCGTCAGCCCACCCGTCTGGCTCGCGCTCGGGCCCTTTGGGCGCCTCTGGGCTGTTGGGAGGCATACACTCCCGGTAAAGCCGTCATTGTGCGGCCTACTGGTTCAAGCAGCTCTGGTCAGCCGGACGCCAGCTCCTCTGACGCCCGCATGGAGATGGTCGATAAGTCGCTTGACCCTTCAGGGCGGTGCACGGCCACTTGCATGCCCAACCAGGCCGCCATTCCTTCGCGACCGGTCTCAGGCGATGGGCCCGCTAAATCGGACGCCTGCTCCTCCGACATCCGCCCGGACTCCGCTGATAAGTCGGATGTTGGACAACCCGAAGTTCGCGTGGCGGCTGAGCCAATGTCGGACCCTCTTACATCCGCCGTTCCCGGCTCCCCATAGCCTTCGCTGCCCTCCGTTGACCCTGGGTCTCCTCAGCCTGACCCCAGGGATTTTTCCTCCCCATCTCCGGGCAATGCTGACGTTCCTGCTGCGCCCCCATCAGGCCTCCCTCCCGCTGGGCCGGACAACCCGATGTCGGTTCCCCAGACCCCTGCTCTGACGCTGGTCCTCCCGACAGCTGGCGACATCCCCGTCCCGGATGGCGCTCTAACGCTGGGCCTTCTGCTCCAGGCCCGCCCGCTGAACTTCCGGCTGGGCCATCTGCTCAGTCAGCCCCCCGGTTCCCGGGTATCCGACTCCATCTTATCCGGCTCCGCAGTATCCGACACCCCTGTACCAGACGCTGCAGTACTTGGCGCCTCACTACCAGACACCGGGTTACCCGCTGTCAGGTTACGGATACGCACCCTACAGGTACACTCAGTACCTGTATCCCCCTCCTCCTCCTCCACCGCCCCCTCAGCTACCAGTGGACTTCAAGGAGACTCTGGCCTCCTGGTGGGCTGAGGCCAAGGCTCATCTCACCAGAGAGGTGGAGTCTAGTCTCCCGGTGATGGTGCCGTTTCCGGCTCCCATACGCCCCAGACGACAGACTCCCTTCCGACCTCTGGATACCAGGGGCGAGCCTTCTTGTTCCAGGGCGGGGCAGAACACGCTTCCCCGAGGGCTTCCTAAGGGGTCTGTTCCTCTCCCACACCGTGAGAAGAAGTCTTCTTCTTCTTCCTCAGACACCTTGGATGATTCAGATGGTTGTTGTGACCCGGACGACAAGCCCCGCTCTCCGACCAAACCTAGGCTTAGGACTCCTCCGAAGTCTCCTCTAGAGGATCCTTCTTTCTCGGAGTTGCTGCGCAAAATCCAGGAAATTCATAAGTGGCGCTCCTTGGAGCTAGACCCACAGTGTAAGAAACTCTCTGAGCACCTGGATCTGCCAGAGACCGCTCCGACCTTGGTGCCACCCTGGATTGAGCCTCATGCCGACCTTGTTTCCACCATTTGGAAGCAACCGTCGGCATTAGCCCCTCTTCCTCGGAAGTCTAATAGGCTATACCAGGCTCCCGGGGGTGTTGACTTCCTTGATTCTCACCCTCGAGTTGACTCGGTTGTGATTAGCACCGCTCATGGCCAGTCAGCAAATCCGAAGCATTTGAGCTCATCTCCACCTGACAAAGAATCCTGTCTTCTGAACCAGTACGGCAAGAAGATCTATGCTTCTTCCACTCGGGGGATTAGGGCCCTGAACTATGTCGGTCACATGGGGGATTACCAGAAGGCGATTCTTAGTGAGGCAGAATCCAAGTTGGACTCCCTTCCTGACTCTCAGGTTAAATAGAAGTGGCTGACCCTGTCCGTTCTGCTCGTTCGGCCAGTCGGCACATGCTTCGTGCCACATACGATGCAGTGGACACTGCTGGTACGAGCTCGGCTTTCGCCATAGGCTTACAGCGTCATGTCTGGCTCCGTGTGTCAATTTTGGACCCGGAAGTGCAGTCCGCTATTCAGGAAGCACCCTTCCAGGGTTCGGTGCTGTTCGGTGGTGATGTCAAGAACATTATCACCGATCTGCAGGAGAAGGGGGCCGCACTGAAGTCTGTGGACTCCATGTACAATCCTCCTCCAGCGCAGCGTCGTCCCATTCGCAGGCAGAATCGGCAAAGGGCGAAACCACAGGGAAAGCGGGCCAATAAACGTCGGGCCCCTCCGGCTGCCAAGCCCCCACTGCCCAAAAAAGCAGCCGGAGCTTCAGCCGCAATGCTGCCCCACACCACCAGACTCCTTTCCTCTCCCACAGCCTCTGGTGTTTCCAGAGGAACCAGTAGGAGGGAGATTTTCCCTCCACCTCCCGGGTTGGGAGAGGATAATGTCAGATTCCTGGGTGCTCCAACTCACTGCAGAGGGACACTCAATAGAGTTTCTTCAGAAACCCCCTCAACACCCTCCCCCAAGGTCGCTGTACTTGCAGGAGCATCTTCTTCTGGTCCAGGAAGAAATTTCCTCCCTTCTCTTGAAGGAGACAATAGAACCCGTCCCCATTCCTCTTCAGGGAACAGGGTACTATTCCCATTTCTTCCTGGTCCCGAAGAAAACAAGGAACGTGAGACCGATTCTCGACCTCAGCTCCCTGAACTTATTCGTGGAGTACAAGAGGTTCAGGATGCTCTCTCTGCAGAGCCTCCTGCCCCTTCTCCAGCCGGGACAGTGGCTGTGCGCTTTGGATATGCAGGATGCTTACCTGCATATCCCTATCTGCTTCCCACCGCCAAATACCTGCATTTTGCATTCCAGGGGACCACTACCAGTTCAAGGCCCTCCCATTTGGTCTTTCTCGGCGCCCGGTGTTCACCAAATGCCTTTCGGTGGTAGCAGCCTACCTGCGTGCCAGGGGATGCAGGTTTCTCGTACCTGGACGATTGGCTCCTGGTGGCCCCGTCCAGGGAGGAACTCCTGTGCTTCCGTTCCCTTACCCAGCAGGTCTTTGCCTGCCTGGGTATTACCATCAACCAGGCCAAGTCCCATCTGATCCGGTCCCAGAGGCTCCAGTTTATCGGGGTGATCCTGGACACGACCTCTGGCATGGCCTTCCTACAACCGGACAGGGCGGACACTCTTCAGGCCCAGGTCAGCCTGCTGTCGAGCCACAGGCGGGTCAGCACCAGGTCAGTCCTTCGCCTCCTCTGGTTAATGGCAGCTTTGATTCCGACAGTCCCTCGTACTCGGCTCCACATGAGAATCTCTCAGTGGATGCTTCAGTCTCAATGGGATCAGCTAGTGGATGACCTAGATCAACTTGTCCTGGTCTCCACTCCCATGGCTCGGGACTTGCAGGGGTGGATGGTTCAGGAGAACCTCTGCCGGGGACTTCCCTTCGGTCTTTCTCCCCCCTCACAGACGTTGACTACGGACGCCTCCGGAGAGGGCTGGGGAGCCCATCTCGGTCCTCACAGGACCCAGGGTTCCTGGTCCAAGCTCGAGAAGTCCCTTCACATCAATGTGCTCGAACTAAGGGCAGTGCTGTATGCTCTTCAGGCTCTGCATTTGCATCTGTCTCCCGGTCACCTAGCTGTACAGACGGACAATATGTGTGTGGTCTGGTACATCAACAAACAGGGAGGAACTTGTTCCTACCCCTTTTGCAGAGGCGCAATGCAAGTCTGGGATTGGGCAGTACAGCACAACCTTCACCTCACGGCATCTCACGTCCCAGTGTTTGAGAACACGCTAGCAGACAGGCTCAGTCGGTCATCTGCTCAAGCTCACGAATGGGAACTGGATCAGGGGGTCGTAGATGACATCTTCCTGTGCTGGGGAACTCCACTGGTAGACCTGTTTGCATCCCCTCAAACCGCAAAACTTCCCATCTTCTGCTTGCTCGCTCCAGGGCACAGAGTTTTTTGGAGAGACGTTCTGTCTCTAGACTGGAAGGGTAAATTCGTCTATGCCTTCCCCCAGATTCCACTGATTACGAGGGTCTTGCAGAAACTCGGTTCAGAAGGAGCTCGAATGACTCTGATTGCCCCTTTCTGGCCCAGGCAAGTTTGATTCTCTCTTCTACAACAGTACTCAGAGGAACCTCCTCTTCCTCTGTCGCTACTTTTGCTGACCCAGGATCAGGGGACCCTGGTCCATCCAGGCCTCAAGTCCCTTCAGTTGCACACGTGGCTCCTGCAGACGTAGCTCAAGCCCGAGTCGGGGTCCCCCCCCTCCGAGTAGCTGAGATTCTGGTGGAGGCCAGGAAACCCTCAACCAGATCTATTTATGCCATGAAATGGAAGCGGTTCTCTGTCTGGGCTGCCTCCAATGATGTCGAGCCCTTCTCGTGCTCTGTCGGACGACTTCTGGATTACCTGCAACACCTCTTCGATCTGGGTCTCAGCCATTCATCTTTAAAAGTTCACAGGGTGGCCATTTTGGCCTATCATGTCCCCTTTGAAGACAGAACATTTGCTCAGCTGGAGGTCTCTAAGACCTTTTTGAGAGGGGTCCTTCACTTACGACCCCTTATCCGGGTTCCTGCCCCTCCTTGGGATCCGAATTTCATTTTAGTGAAGCTTACTCTGCCTCCCTTCGAGCCAGCAGCATCAGCGGACCTAAAGTTCCTTTCCTGGAAGTCTCTCTTCCTAGTGGCCATTACTTCTGCTCGACGGATTTCCGAGCTCCAGGCCCTGATGTGTAAAATCCCGTATTTGATTTTTCACAAGGAACATGTGGCTCTGCGTACCAACCCTAAGTTTCTCCCTACGGTGGTAGCGGAATCGACACTGAATCAATCCATAGAGTTGCCTGCCTTTTTTATGCAGCACTCTAATCAAGAGGAGTACCTCCTGCATACTTTGGATGTTCACCGAATTCTGAGATACTACACCAACAGGACGAAGGATCTCAGAAAGACTGATCAACTGTTCATCTCTTGCTCATAAAAGAGAAGGCAATGCTGTTTCTAAGCAATGCCGATCTAAATGGTTGGCTCATTGTATCACTTTATGTTATGACAAGTACAACAAGACCCTGCCGGGTCAAGTTAGAGGCCACTCCACTAGAGGGGTCGCGGCCTCTGCAGCTTGTTTCAAGAATATGTCAGCGGCTGACATTTGTGCAGCCGCCACTTGGACTTCTGTCCATACCTTTACGAAACATTACAGTTTGGACACTGCCTCTCACTGCAGAGCAGGCTTAGGGCTGGCTGTTTTACAAGGCCTCCTTTCCTAGGGCCTTCACATCCAGAGGGTCTACTTCTGAGCAGCTTTCCTCCTCCCGTTTGCTTTTCCTTGTTCCAGACTGCTTGGGACTCAGTCCTATATGTAAGTACCCACTGCAAGAGCCCTCTCGAAGTAAGATAGTACAGTTACGTAAGAACTTACCATAACAGTAGATCTTCGAGAGAGGCTCTTGCAGTAGGTAATATCTTCCCGCCGTCCATCCCCCTAAGTTTTTCAGCTCCTTTTCTAGGAGGGGAAATATCCGCTTCTTGCTCGTCTTGCCTTTTGGCCTTTGGTGGGAAAGGACTGGAATGCGGGTGTGGGGGACTGCCCCTTTATACTGACGCCACATGACGTCGATCTCCTGACGTGGGGGCAGTCCCCCGCCAGAGACTGCTAGCTAGAAATTTTTCTGTCGGGTCCTGACACCAGCCGGCATCGGTCCTATACGTAATTACCTACTGCAAGAGCCTCTCTCAAAGATCTACTGTTACGGTAAGTTCTTACCTAACTGTACTTTCAGGTTGCTGTGGCAACCCTTCTGGTCATCTTGGAGAGCGTGGTTATTTTTTGCACTCACCTTTTCTGAACAATAAGGTTGATATTCCTCAGGGCAACATACTGGACTTCAGGCTCCCCAGACAGCAACGTGACGAGGGGAGGAGCCAGCTTCTTCAGCAAAGTGTTATAATAGTCCGATTCCTTGGGCAGCAGCTCCAGAAACTTCATTAGAACCTTCACTGCAGAGAGCACTACCGCTGAGTTGGCATGGGAGAGGCGAGGAGTGACCCGCTCACAAATACTGGAATACAAAACCAAGAAATAAGCTTATCATCTGCTCCGTGAAAAAAGCTGATGATCCAGTCATTATTACCTTCACTACACATCTATGGTTGCGTGTTCTATGGAGCTGCAAATAAATCAAATTTTAGCTACCTTAATATACTGTATAACTTGTAAAACTTGAAATTTTCACTGTCAAATAATTTTCACTATTTTCACTGAAGCACTAATCTGCACTAAAATAAATTTGTGTTTATTAGAATTTTTACCATTATAGTGAATGCAGTGCTACTGACCAGGGGGAGGACATAGACACATTACTGTTAGAAGATATACAAAACATGACAGCTAAAGGGGAGGTTCTGGTAATGGGAGACTTCAACATGCTGGATACAGATTGGTCAATACCAGCAGGAACATCCGCCAGAACTAGACACATAGTGGATTCCCTGCAGGGGGAGGGCCTCAAACAACTAGTACAACAACCCACAAGAGACAGGGCTATCCTAGATCTAGTACTGACTAACGTGGAAAGGATCACAGATCTTCAGGTAGAAGGTCACCTGGGGGCCACTGACCATCACATGGTATGGTTCCATTTGGCCACTAGAACTAAATCATCCCATTCCATGGCAAAAATATGGGACTTCAGAGGAGATGACTTTGCTAAGATGGCCAACAGAGTTAAGCTAGCCCTGGCAAGAAGAAATACAGGTGAGGGGGTAGAGGCAAAATGGGCAAGCATTAAGGATGCAATACTTGAAGCAACATCCCATTGTGTTAGAGAGAAAAGCAAGAGCAAAATAAGGAGGAAACCACTCTGGTTCTCAAAAACAGTAGCAGAAAAGGTCAGAGCCAAAAGGTTGGCCTTCAGGAAATATAACAGAATGCAACAGGACAAAGATAGGGAGACATACTAAACTTCCCCAAGGGAAGCAGGGAAGGCAGTAAAGCAGGCAAAGACCCAAACCGAGGAAACACTAGCACGAACAGTAAGAGAAGGGAACAAGACTTTCTATAGATACATTAGTGAAAGGAGAAAGTCAAGAGGGGGTATTGCTAAGATCAAAGGGGATAAGGGGGAGTGTGTGGAGGAGGACCAAGGAAAAGCATCTATCTTAAACAGATACTTCTGCTCAGTAATTACAGAGGAGAAGGTAGGGCATGGCTCACAGCTCAGCACCATGGACACAGGGGCAGGGAGGTGTGCACTAGTCCCTTCACAAGCTCACTAAGCTAAGGGTGGACAAGGCAATGGGACCTGATGGCATACATCCCAGGGTACTAAAGGAGCTAAGGGTGGAACTAGCAGTGCCATTATCAGAACTGTTTAATGAGTCTCTGAGCGCAGGAGAGGTCCCTCAAGACTCGAGAAGGACTCATGTGATCCCGCTCCACAAGAGTGGTAGCAGGGAGGAGGCAGAGAACTACAGACCAGTCAGACTTACCTTCGTAGAGGGCAAGATTATTGAGGCACTCCTTAAGAAAAGGATAGTGCAACACCCGGAATCCATAGGAGCACAGGATCCAAGACAGCATGGGTTTACAACAGAAAGGTCCTGTCAAACTAATCTCATAGATTTCTTTGACTGGGTAACCAGAGTGGTGGACCAAAGGGGTGCAGTTGATGTCGCCAACCTTGGCTTCAGCAAAGCTTTCGATACTGTTCCACACTGAAGATTGATTAATAAGCTGGGTAGGTTCAGGGTGGGTCAGAAGTTGGTCAACTGGGTGGCAAACTGGTTGGCGGGCAGAAAACAAAGTGGTGGTAAATGGTATACAGCCAAAAGAGATGCAAACCACAAGTGGAGAACCTCAGGGATCAGTCCTGGGGTCAGTCCTCTTCAATATCTTCATCAGTGACATTGCAGATGGACTGGAGGGTAAAGTCTGTCTCTTTGCAGATGACACCAAGATCTGCAACAGAGCAGATGATCCAGATGTGGTGGGCAGAATGACAAGAGATCTGGATAAGCTGGCAAAATGGTTGGAAGAGTGGCAACTGGGGTTTCATGCAAAGAAGTGCAAGATCATGCACATAGGGAACAGAAACCCTGAAGCCACCTATAGGTTGGGAGGGGAGGTTCTGGCAATCACAAGGGAAGAAAGAGACTTGGGCATCATCATCACAGATGACCTGAAATCATCCAAGCAGACCACTAAAGCAGTAGGTAAGGCTAGAGGGATCTTAGGGTGTATTAGCAGGGGTATCGCAAGTAATAAGAGGGAGGTAATAATCCCTCTTTACAAGACACTGGTTAGGCCCCATCTGGAGTACTGCATGCAGCACTGAAGGCCGCACCTGCACAAAGACATTAACAAAATGGAGGTAATCTAGAGAAGGGCACCCAAAATGGTGCAGGGACTGCATCAGAAAACATATGACGCCAGATTAACAGAGCTCAATATGTATACCCCAGAGCAAGGGAGGGAGAGAGGTGATATGATTGAAACATTTAAACATCTTCAGGGCAATAACAAGGTGAAATAGTCTAACATGTTTCAATATAAGAAAATTAGCAGGACAAGAGGACACAGCGTGAGAACAGAGGGAGGCCGATTAAGGGGTAATGTGAGGAAGTTCTTTTGCACAGAAAGGGTGTTGGATGCATGGAATGGCCTACCTCAGGATGTTGTGGATAGGATTACAGTGCAGGGCTTCAAACAGGCATGGGATAGGCATAAGGGAGCAATACAGATGAGTATGAATAGATTGGCCAATGACAGAGTACAGGCCGATGGCACATTCATAAGGTAGAAAAAGAAATGGGCAGACTGGATGGGCCTTGTGGTCCTTATTTGCAGTCAACTTCTATATTTCTATGTTTCTAAATGTTATTTCTGCAGATATGACTGCATTAGTGTTTGCACTAAAATTCCTTTGTGTGAAATTAACTAGGTTTACAGTAGTAACTTGAAAAAGAGCCAAATTTAAAGTACTGGGGCAAAGATTATGCAGGGAGCATACAGGCAGCATCACCACATTTCAGAGTACCATAAAAAATAATTAAAACAAAAAATCAGAGAGGAGTCCTTGCTCTCATTAAGGCATCAGGGACATGAAGGCAAATTTGAAGTCAATGATTTTTGAGAGAAGGGATCTTACGTGAGGGACGACACCATGACAGCATGCTCTACTAACATAAAGGGTGGCATTTTACTTACTTTTTTATAAAGTGGAGGGTAGTTTGTTAAAAATCACAACTAAAACCCAATTATCAAGGCTCCTGTTAGTCTGATTCAAAGTGACCATGGACGTCTGTAGCGGGAGCACGGTGCGATTAGCAAACACAATTACAGATTGAGGGAGCACTACCAGCTAATCAGAGCACCTCTTTCCTCCTCATGTGAGAAGTTCTTGCTTTTTAGAGTGCTTCAAAGCCAGCCCATCAGCGCATTGACAGCGGTACCACTCCCAAAGCCAGTGACCAGGGTTCAGGAACTACTCTGGGTTGTTGGCGGGCTAGCAGGGGAAGCAGCATTGAACATCCCGGGATTGAGACATGCAGTGGGTGGATGGCAATGGGGGGAGAACAGCACCAGCAGGACAGATGATGCTCTGCCCGCTCCGCATAAGCAGATCGGGCTCCTTTTTTCTGACCTCCAGGATGGCCTCCAGAGGACTTCCACCATGAGCGGCTGAATGAGGAGGGTTTTACTGCCATGGAGTAGTAGGCAGAACCCTGCCCCAGTCGGCAATGCAGTAGTGTCTCGCGGTCCCAGACGATTTGAGCCAGGAGGAGCTCCAAGGTCGAACAGGTAGCAATGGTAGCAGTCGAAGAAGAAATATAGAATTTGATTGCAGAGAAGGACCGCTTGGCCTAACCAGTCTGCCGATTTCCCTACCTAATGGATAAGCTGCAGATCCTAGTGAACCAACAGCCTATTTCTTCCTACCCCACTGCCTAGAATTGCCTTATGACTGTCCCATGCATTCTTGAATTCTATCACTGTTTCTGACTCTACAACCTCCTCGGGAAGGCTGTTCCATGCATCCACAACCCTCTCCATGAAGGTTCCAACAGGAAAGCCGCAGGAGATTGGGAAAAAAACTGTTCCATACGCAGCAGCATTGGCAACTGGCCACATTTGGTTGGATTTTGTTACATTATAATGAAGTTCAGTCACAATAAGTATTTCTCTCCCACCAGCAGTCTTGTACATCTAAGCGTGCTTGTCTGATTTACCAGTAGCACTACAAGTAACCCTCAAAGAGACACTTTTCTGTAATGTACTTGTAACCCCCCTGTTACCCAGGGTTACTAGAATCCCAGTAAGACCTAGTGGTAGGCAGGGAAGACAGCTAGTGAAACTCCAGTTAAATGGATTTCACACTGTCTCACTCTGTTCTCAGTCTCAGCTGAGACTGAGGGACGACATCATTTAGAACTGTCACAGCTACATAAGCCACACTGGAATGTTGCAGTTGGAGGTTAGAGTAGAACGTTGGGGATTTTGAAGTCAGTCTGTAGAGTTCGGCAGAGTGTGTATAGTCTAAAGAGGTGCTCTGCTGTAGTGCAGGCCCTCAGAGCTCTAAGCTCTGTCAAAGAGCTACTTTTGTTGTATAGGTGTGTGTGTTCTCACCTGACGAGGAACACAGGAAGAGCAAATTTGAAGTGGTGGAGACCTCTTTCAGTGGTTCAGGGCCCCATCCCTGTGGGGATGGGGGGAAGCAATCAGCCTGCTTCCGGGGCAACCCCCCAGTCCGGCTAGGGAAAAGAAGCTGCCTGGTTTAAGTTCGTGCTGAGGCACCAGAAGCTCTGGAAGAGTTCCTTGAGGAGAAAACGCCTGTGGGGCACCTGCAACCGACGGGTGAGTTCGCTCTGCTAAAGGGCCATGTGTTTTCACCTGAATCAAGATGAAACTAAAGGGACTGTTACTGTGGGGTCAGGAAAAGACAGCCAAGTACAGTTTGGAAGACATGGGGATTGGACTGCTTAACTCTGTGGGAGATCTAGAGTAATGGACAAAGCCACTTATTAAGTATGTTCAAGTTCAGCACAAATGGGATGTAAAGACAGCAGACTGAATGTGAAATACATCTAAAAAGAATCTACACAGCAAAGGTTTTAAAGGATGAGGTGTTATAGTCCAGAGAAATGGCCAGGTATGAATTGTGGGAGTGAGAGGTGGGAGACCCCCCCATCAGTAGTGACCAAATTCACCTCTACGGGTTTGCTCTGGGACACCTGTTGCTTTCTCTCAGGTACTTGGCCGGTGCCTGAGGAAAGTACCCAGACGTGGGATTTATGAGGAAGATTCCCTTATGGAGCAGAAGTGCTCAGAGGTGGTTTAGGGAGCCACCAGTAAATGTTTCCATGCTATATGTAAAGTGTCCAAGTAGCTGGCAAGGGACCCGAGCCAGGGAAAAACCAGAGCAGCATACAAGTTCGGGCTGTGTGCCCAGTGTGTTTCAGAGCCTGAGGGCTAAAGTGATGAGGATGTGTTCTGGTCTCCTTAAATCTGCATTACCAGGAGTGTAGCCCCGTGAGGGTCCATCTATGCTTTGTTTTTTCTGATGGATGTGAATAAAAGCCACACTTTAGAATCCCACTTCTGGTACTGGACATTACAGTTATTGCTTCCTTTGTCCGGAGTTACTTGGGTGCCCCTGTGCAGAGTAGCCAAACCTAGCCAATGTGCCGAGTGACATATTCCTCCCCGAACCCAGCCCACCTGGTATTGCTGTCAGATAGAAACGGCATACCTGGGTGGGGGTTACATACTGTTTGCTGCTTTGGGTCAGCATGGTCTTTGAATCGATAAAACCGTGGACATATTGGTTTGTTTAAGAAGAGTCTGTTTTATGGGTGCATTAAAAATTCAGCCCCAGAACTCGCATGTGAGTCGAAATATTCTATGCTTAACCGTATTCAAAATGGCTGCCTGGGACTGAGTGAGACGTTGAACATACAAATATAGAGTATAGTTTATGTTTCTACTGTAGGAAGCAATAAGTTATCACAGTCAATCAGGAGTCGGGCTCAAAACGGACCTCAGGACCAAAAGGAACTGCTGTTGAGTCATAGGATATTGCAAAAACTATTAAGCTCTCTAAACAGGTGTATGCTTCCCAGGACACAAAGTTCTGTGCATGCATTACATATTTTTTCAAGGCATGGCATTATCAGTGCAGGGCAGCACATTTATAGAGAATGTCTTAAAAGGACTCTGTCAACTTCCTTAAGCCTCAAAGTGTCCCTGCTTTAAAAAGCACATGTTATGATTGTTCACATTCTGTAGAGACTGCTGATGTAGCTGGTTGTTCGATTCTGATTCCTTTGCCCACCATACTGGTGTTACCACACAAAAACATACTTGTTTACATTCCTTAATCGAATCCCACTGCATCCTTCCTGGACACAGGAACACCCCCAATACAGTCTAGCCACTCATTATGCAGTGGGAATAGAGGACACTATTGCTTCATGAGTGGCTACACTGTTTGCATGGGGGTTCAATGCAAAAAAAAGTATACAATAAGAACAGATCCAGGATTTGAAACAAAACAGGGTTGGTTATAACTATATACTAGCATGCACTTCTGCTCTACTGAGCAAGAAGGCAGACAAAACACCCAGCAACATCAGTGAATTTTAGAGAAGGTCAACAACCATAAATACAGGTTACTCACCTGTAACAGGAGTTCTAGGAATGGTATATGTTGTTCATCCACACTTATTGGCAGGTTCCTTGCCGCTTTAAATCTTGCCGGAAGGTCTTCAAGCTGGCTCCTCCCACCCACCTGGGTGGTAAAACTCTAGGCTCCACCCCATGATGCCAGATCTAGCCCGCTGGAAGCCAGGTTGTGCATCAAAGCCGGGGAGGCCGGGTGGGTCGTGTGGATGAACAACATATACCATTCCTAGAACTCCTGTTATAGGTGAGTAACCTGTATTTCTAGGGACATGGATATGTTGTTCATCCACACTTACTGGCAGACTCCTAGCAGTTCTCTGGGAGGAGGGAGGCAAGGCGCACACCCCCTACTTAGATATAAAGACTGGAGAACCGAGGCCCCGACCAACATCCCGGCGTGACCCAAGGTTGATGTGGAAGGGGAAACGGTAAAGCCTGCTTCCAGGTAGCAGCCCTGCGGATATCCTGAACAGGAGTATCCTCGGAAGCAGACACCGATGCAGCGGAAGGGCTGGTAAAATGAGCACTTATCCCTCTGGGAGGCTCCATGCCCGCCCATCTATAGCGGAGACCTATGCAGGAGGTGACCCACCCACTCGTCATCCGCTTAGCTGCAGGTCTGCTAGGTGCGGCTTCAGCGTAGATGACACACAGCTGGCAAACCTCTCCCAAACTTCAGCCCTACGCTCCCTGGGTAGGCGAGCGTTTAAATAGGGACCCAAAGGAACCTATATACGGCCCCCGAGGTGTGAATGGGGATGAACCCCGGCAGAGGCAATACCCAGATAGGGAAAAAAACTCCGCCACCGCCAACGGAAGGAACTTTGGGTGGGGGCGCAGGACAACCTTGTCCCTGTGGAAGACCAGATAGGGGGATTCAAAGGAGCGCCTGGAACTCTCCCCTCCTTCTGGATGGCAGAGCAGCTCCAAGAAGGTGTTCTTCCACAACAGGTAGGGAACTCACACCTGTGCAAAGGTTTGAACGGCTTGCTCGTGAGCTAAGCCCATACCAGCAAAGATTCCACAGAATTGGGGATACTCTCCCCGAAGGGGAGGTGTGTTCAAGGCCTAGAAAAGCGCCAGACCACCTTTTCTGCACCACCGACTGCCTTCCGTCCTGCGCCCGGGAAGACAGGGGTGACCAACAGAAGCACCCAGAGGGTCGTCGGACGAAGCCCTGGTTCAAAAGAACGGACCGCAGATGGTCCGGAATGCTGGCCAAGGGAAAGGAGAAGGGCCCCAGGCCCTGTCCCAACATCAAATGGAGAATTCTACCATTTGAAGGTGAGCATGTTTGGCCGACTCCCGGCAGGATGCCTCGAAAACATCGAGGACCATGCCGAAAGACCCCAGGACTGGCCCCTAGCCGCACAGGGACCAGGCCTTTAGGTGCAGGGATCGAAGGTCCATAAGGAAAACCTTCCCCTGAAAAACAGAGATCAGGACCGGGCAGGCTGGAAGCCGCCACAGGAGCCTGGGGCTGAGACTGAGGAGAGCTGGATACCAGAGCTGGCCAACCAGTCTGGGGCTACCAACATCGCCTGTGCCTACTCCCTCCTCGCCTTGCCCGTGGGTCAAGGGAAATGGGGGAAAGGCCCGGGGTCCGCAGCCTCGACGGCATCCCCTACAGCAAACCTTGCTGAGGGGGCGGGCATGAGACAGTCTCGGCCTCGTGTTCTCCCTGGAGGGAAGGAGGGAAAAGATCCTGTGCTACCTCCGGCAGGGAAGACCACTCGTGAAGCGCAGCCTACGCCCGGCTTAGGGTATCAGCCAGGGTGCTGGAGGCTCCTGCCATTGAATGGCTAGGAAACCGCCTCCCAGCTGCGCGAAAGACCCAATACGGAGAACCTCCTTACGAGATGCAAGGGGCTCGTCCGAGCCTGGCGGGGTGGGTAGCACATGGTCGTGGTGTTGTCCGCCTGGACTTAAATCACTGGACCCCGCACAAACGGAGCGAGCGGTGCAAGCAAGTGGACCGCTGTGTGCTCCAGCGGGTAGGAAAGACATCGGGATTCCCGAGAGGACCAGAGGCAGAGCACTCTGTATTCCCCTTGATGGGCACCCCAACCCATCCGAGAAGCATCGGTCGGAGCAGACCGTCGACTCGGGGCGGACGAACAGGATGTACTCCTGCAAGAGTTGGAATGGTCCGAAGGAGAGTGTTCCCTAACTCCTGGGCCGTAGTCACGAACTGGTCCGAAGGAACGCAGCACTGTGACTGCTGGTTGGCCAGTCCCCCAAGGGGAACTGAAACAGACCACGCGCTGGGCCGGCCGCCACGAGGCCCAGGAGGAGCAGGAGGTCCCGGCAGGGCGCGATTGCCCGGTCAGACCTGACCAGGTAAGGGAGGAAGAACCTCAGCCCTGTCCGCCAGGAGCCGAGCTTGGACTCAAGAGTCGAGCCTGGTCCCGAAGAAGGATCACCTGCTAAGGCACGAGTTCCAAAGTGGCTCCGATAACAGGAGACCCGCATGAGACCCAGAACTCTGGATCGACCCCTTCCACCTGGAAAGGGTTGAAGTCAGGCCGCCATCCGGGTGGGGTTACGCACGGGCCCCTCGATGCCGCAGAAGGCTGCTGGGCCAAGACCGAAGGGCCTGGCCTGGAACTCGTAAGGAGATCCCTGCTACGAAAAGGAGGAGTCTCCCCGGAAATGGACAGAACGAGGAGTAAGTGCGTCCTGGAGGCCCAGGAGCAAAGACACACGCCGTTGAAAGGATGGGATATCTAAGCCAGACAGACCATCCAGGCGTGCAGAAGAATGGGGCGCAAGCCCCCCGTCCGTATGAGACCAGGGATACCTGGACACGAACCCAGGGTAAGAGGGAGGATCCGCAACCTTCCTGATTACCTCTATTTAGAGGGCCAGGCAAGTCGGCTCAGCGGGCCGATGAAGAGGCTGTGGACCCCAAGATCCCCGTGGGGCAACGGCTCGAGAGGGTGGGACCTGCTCGTAAATCCGAGACAGGGCCTTCCCTTAGCACCTCCGACCCTTAGAGGTCCGGAGGACCAGAGCCAGGAGGAAGTGAGACCGCCCCCACGGGGAACCCGGTAGGACGACGGGGCCGATACGCCCTTAGCCCGTCTACTGGAGCAGGCTTGGGGAGGAAGAGGCCAAGGGAGCTCGGACCTTTACCTCCCTGCTTCCTTTTTGGAGGAAGGCGCTGGTTTGGAGTCAGGCCACCAGCACATGCCTGCTGGCCTCGTGCTGGGCCGGTGAGCCACGAGGAACCCGGGGGCAAAGGGCTTCACAAGGCTGCCGGCTGCCTTGTCCCTCGGGTAGGAGTGACCGAGTCTGGAGTGGCATCAGACTTCTCGGACCCCTGGAGGTGTCCCTCCACTCCAGGGCCGAAAAGGTCAGTCCCCAAGAGGAATGTCCGCCAACTCGTGCTGGGTTTCCAAGAAGAAGGAGGATAACCTCAGCCACACCCTGCGCCACATGGCCACCATGGCCGCCACCGATCTGGCACAGGAGTTGCCCAGATCCAGAGCCGTCTGGAGCTGCTGTTTCGCCACCGCCCTACCCACCGGACCGTGGTCCGCAGGTCGGCCGGGAGATGAGGCAGGACCTCATCCAGGGAGCCCAAGAGGGCGTGGGAGAAATGTGCTATCAGTGCAGCCGAGCTGGCCTGACGGAGGCCTAGGGAGGACGCAGAGTAAACCTTGAGCCCGACATAGTCCGTCCTTTTGGACTCCTTGCCAAGGGGCATATCCACATCCCTAGCATTTCCAGAACATTGGAAAACATTGTCGGTAACTACCCCCACAGCTGAGGGGTGTTCAGAGAAACCAGGCAAAGAACCAACAGGGACAGAGTACTTCCTGGCCAATGGCGCAGGGCAGGAAGTAGGCCGCCGCCAGAGCTCCAAGGCTGGGCCCACAATTGCCTCAGCCACCGGGAAGGCCTCCGAGGGTGAACCCCCTCAGTCTAGAATCTCCGTAAGGGGCCCGTTTGGAAACGGGCTCAAGCTGCATCCGGTGAATTCCGAGATGAGCTGGAGCAGACCCATAAGGGCGATGGGCTGTCGTCCGTGGAATGTTCGGAGAGACCCTGGGTCCTCCTGCTAGGGAACATAGAGTCCCTTTCAAGCTCCGGGGTCTGCAGCTGCATGAGCAAGTCCTCTTAGTCGCCCGAGGGGGCTGGGAGTGGGAACAGATAACCTGCGGGACAGGTCATGACCCGGCCTGGGTTCCACCGAGGATGGTGGGGCAGTAGGGATCGGACGAGCAACCGGCCCCGGAGAGGGCACCTCGACTGCCTCGAGCGGCTGCATCAACTGACCGGGCAGCAGTTGCTTACTAGCCGGAGAATGAATTGGGGTCAATTGATTTCTGGACAACAACAGCTGCTGCCAAATAAACTCCTCGTAACATCGACGACAACGGCATCAAAGCCCTCCTCATCAAGGAGGGGACAAGGAAGAACGGCAATGCCACTTGACTCAGTGCCCGACCGAGAATGCCGAGTCGGCGTGAGCTGGGCCGAGACCCAGATCTCGGGGAACAGGGGCAGGCCTGGGAAGGCGGGCGCTTCCAACCTCCTGGCTCGGAAGAAAGGGCCGAGGTCTGTCGACACAAAGGTACAGGCAGAACCTCAGCCTCCGCGGGGAACTGGCAGAAGGGATGGCGGCTCCAGCAGAAGACAGCCCAGATGGCGGGTCGAGACACTGCGACAACGTCGACAGGAGTCCTGGCCAGCTGACCTGGCCGGGGACACCCGTGAGGCCTTGATGGAAAGCCACATCCTCGACGATCGATCTCGTCGACCAGCAGGGGAGAGAATTCTCCGCTCCCTCCGAGCGCCGGCAGAAGGACTTAACCTCACGACTCCTTGGACTTGGGCCGGAGGCAAGATTCGAAGGTCCCTCTCCCTTCGAGGAAAGGGACTGGCGAAGCTCCTTGAACAAAGCTGCATGAGGAGAACTCAAGGAGAGCAGGATAAGTGCCGTGACCGAGGAAGAGGGAGGAAGATCGAGCTGCTCAGCCGAGGGCACCCGGCGGACACTGCCCGGCAGTCTCTGAGAAATCTGCGGAGGCGGGAAAAATTTCGGTCACCCGAGCCCGATCCTCCAGAGACTGGCGAAACAGCACAACAAAATCACAAAGTTGAGGATCATGATCAAGTCAAGGCAGTAAACACATGTGGAGCGGGTCTTTTCTGGAGGAATATGCGGGCGCCTCATGATCGGAAAATGAATGAGCCATCGCGCAGTGAAGAAGAAGATGATCAAGTTTCAAAACTTCCAATTGAATTCAAGACCAAAATTTCCAGGAACCAGTCGAAAATGCAGGCGCTAAGGAGGAACCTGAGCTTCCAAGGCAAGGAAGATCTGGCGTCATGGGGCGGAGCCAAGAGTTTTACCACCCAGGTGGGTGGGAGGAGCCAGCTTGAAGACCTTCCGGCAAGATTTAAAGCGGCAAGGAACCTGCCAATAAGTGTGGATGAACAACATATCCATGTCCCTAGAAAATCTGAGTTTTTAATTAGAAATAATATGATGCAAAAAAAAGGATGACGGTGTCCCTCTAACGTGACAGCTCATGCAAATATATTTATTTAGTTTTTATTTATTTAGCTTTTGTTGACCGGGTAAGTGCACTAGACAAATCCTGCCTATTTTCAGGCACGACCCGGGGGAGGGGATACAGATGAATGACAACTGACCTTGAACCAGATTATGCTGTTGGTGGTATTTTTAGTGAATGAGGGAAATTTGGCCAGGACACCAGGGAAATTCCCCTACTCTTTTCGATAAGTGCCATGGGATCTTTAACATCCACCTGAACTACCACCAATCCAGACAGATGGGACCTTGGTTTAACGTCTCATCCGAAAGACGGCACCTCAGAAGTGCAGCAGCCCTCCCATGCTGCACTGCAGTGTCAGTACTGGGATATTAACCCAAGTGCCAGATGTGGGAACTGAACCCACAGCCCTCTGATCTCCCGGCCTCAGAGGCGAGTGTGCTACCTACTGAGCCACTGACACTGCCATATATAACGACAACACCCTGCAAACGCCAGTGAAACAAGTAAAAACATGAAAGAATATGTACAAAAGCCACAGTAAAGAAAAGGGAGGGGGAATAAGCAAGATAAAATATCAGACAATCACTGCTAAGTTCATTCATAACACATTAAAAATCTAATACAATAACTTAAATGGCATCAGAGATAAAAATGGATTAATACAAATCCCACACAATAAATAATCACAGAGCCACCCAATACATCTGGTTTTGGACCACTGCACAATGTCTCAAAAAATACGCTGATCTGCATATCGAAACAACCCAACCGGAACTGCTCACTGTCACCTGGACTCTGGCAGGATTTAATCTGTATTGCCAGTAGGACTCACAGCGTAAAAGTTTATTATCTAGGTAAGTTGTCAAAGTTGCCAAGACCAGCTGGGTATACAACGTACCTCTGCGCCTCACGGTCATCCTTGGGGTTATAGTTAGACAGACAGTCCAGAATGAAGATCTGACCCCACTCGGTGCACTCGTTGAGTGCTGTCAGCAGCTTGTTAATGTTCTGGGGGTTAAGGTCCAGCAGGTTGCTGTTCGGGTGGGACTCGCTGATCTCGGACAGAGCAGCTACTGCATTGGCCACGACCTGTAACAGATTAAACCAAACACATGGTAAGACAGCATGTTACATCTTGTAACACAACTCGAAGGGCAAAATATTTTTCAGCCCAGAAAATGTTCCAAGTCAATCATGTTTTGATATGATGGGTTGTCTGGAGTTCCTCTCTTGTATCTGCATCCTACCACTCATCCAAAAGCAAGAAAAAAAAAGACAAAATGTGGACACTGAAAATCACATCATAGAGATCACTGTGGAAAATTAGGTCTTTGGTGTTTAAAAGGGTTACTGTTACATAGAAACATAGACTTTGACGGCAGATAAGGACCGCTAGGCCCATCTAGTCTGCCCATTTCCCTACCTACAGGATAGGCCACAGATCCTATTTAACCAACAGCCTATATCTTCCTGCCCCCCACAAGAATTGCCTTATGTCTGTCCCATGCATTCTTGAATTCTCCCACAGTTTTAGACTCCACAACTTCCTCAGGAAGGCTGTTCCATGCATCCACTACCCTCTCTGTGAAATAATACTTCCTCACATTGCCCTAGACAGCCTCCTTCTATCTTTAAATTGTGTCCCTTGTTCTTGCAAGTCTCTTTTTCTGAAAGATGCTACCCTCTTGGACTTTGTTGATTCCCTTGAGGTACTTGAAAGTTTCTATCATGTCCCCCCTCTCCCTTCTTTCCTCAAGGGTATACATATTAAGCTCCTTTAGTCTCTCCTCATACGGCTTCTCTTGCAGACCCTGCACCTGTGAAAAAGGAACATTAAACTTTAAAATGGGCTTCAGAATCCTAGTAACGTCACTGGTTCAAACACATCACTTGACCATTCATTAAAGAGCAGCCCATACCTTTGGGGCATGTATGTCCAGTAGCTGCCTGCCCCAGGGCCTAAACTAGCCATAGTTTTATTTTTTTTGTGCAAGGATTAAGTAGCATTTGGACTTACTAGTAGCGCAATCCTACTTCCGAGTTACCCTGAAGCCGCCAAGTGCCCGCTGGAGCCCCGCCCTGAAAACCACGTTTTGATGGCACTAGGGGGGCTGTAGGGGAATAGATAGAATTATAATGTCATCGGGGCAGCGGTGGCCTTTTCATACTACTGGAACTTAGAAAAGGCAGTTCCAATAGTATGCAAAGGCTGCCACTGCCCCCGCAGCATTATAATGCTATCTATAGCCCTGCAGTCCCTTCCTTAGTCTGCATCATCAAAACGTGGTTTCCTGAGCAGGGCTGCAGCAAGCATTCAGCGGCTTCAGGAAACCTGGAAGTAGAATAGCGCTCCTAGTAAGTCCAAATGCTACTTAATCCTTGTACCAAAAAATTCAAACTATGGCTAGTTCAGATCCTGGGGCAGGCAGCTTCTGGACATGTGTTGTCTGCCCCAAACAAATTAAGGTGTCCACAGCTCTTTAATCTGTGGTATACCAATAGTTCGTACCCAACCTGCCTTAAACTACCTAGCAACAGCTTAACTACATGAAAATAAAACATTTTTCTTTTTTTATAATAAAATATTTTATTGAACACTTTTGAAAAGAACAGTGAAAAGTACAGCAGCAGTAGTAAGT
Organism: Neoceratodus forsteri; assembly: GCA_016271365.2. Taxonomy (NCBI): domain Eukaryota; kingdom Metazoa; phylum Chordata; order Ceratodontiformes; family Ceratodontidae; genus Neoceratodus; species Neoceratodus forsteri. Next base: position 206,700,985 of record JADMNL010000030.1, read on the forward strand.
AGCAGACAAAAAACAATGATGGCAGGTATTTCATAACAGCAGTAACAAGATACAGGGCAGTGAGACAGATAAAAATGTACACAAGTAGATCAATTGCTAGTGAAACAGTATTTCTTAGGGGTTGGTATGTTGTAAAATGTGACACCACTAATAAACATACATTTTATGTTAAAATAATACATCTTATTTCTGATTAATAAACTGAATTATTAAAAATAAAATTGATCATAATCTCGGCGCGGTGGCACTGAGAATTGAGGCGCTGGACACCACACCTCGTGCCACGCCGCTGACCCGGGTCTGGGAACGGATCTAAGCTGTCAGGTCGGCAGGGGAAGAAGAGGATTGAGCATCCAGAGGCCTGCTCTCCTCTCCTCTCCTGGGGTGGGTTGCAGGGTGTTCCCAGCTCTGTAGCGGCCTCCGGTGGAAACTGGGGACAGCACAACAGCAAGGGACGTCATAGGGGTGGGACGATAGCAGACTCCAGCAACAGACGAGTAGTGGAAGCTGTGCAGGAGTCAGTGCATGCCGCGTCCCGGTGGGGGACCACCACAAGGAAGAATATGCCTGGTGGACTTAGGGAGGTGACTGAGGCCCCAGGAGCACAAGCCCACATCCCGACACCAGACCTGCCTTCCACCGGTTCTCTCGAGCCCCTCAACCTGGATCTGGACTGTCCCTTTAATCCCAGAAAGGCCACCAGGTAGGTGAGGTGGGCCCACCCCCGGGGGGTGATCCAGGGAGGCTGGACAGGTCCGTGGGTCAGGGGAGGGGGTGCGCAGCAATGTGTGTCTCCTGGGGAACGGAGGTTTCAGGCTCGAAGTAGAGGCAGCGGCTGTGAGGGTACTCCCGAGAGATGCCCTGGCCCCAGTGCAGAAAGAGAATGTACAAAAAAAATTTAATTGATCATGGTACAAATTCTCTGTCAATGTCTAATCTGTACAAAGTCCATTTTCCCCAGATTTTCTCAAAGACGGGAGCTGATTCAAGTAATAACAGGCTAATTTTCTTTCTTTCTGGTTGTACTTTTTATTAGGTTTTGCAAGCAAAATTTACAAACACTATCCACGGAGAGATTGCAGTATAACAATCATCAAATGAGATATTCTTTCACAAAGAAAAATTGATATAACACCCACCATTGAGTTACAACATAGGGAAGTATTCCACACAGTATATGTACCCAAATCTTCCCACAAAATGCCTGCAGCGAAGTAAGATTAAGGGGAATCAATAAAACAGGCTGATAATCCCTTATCCCTTTTACCAAACTGACAATTTTGTCAAGGGATTTCCCCGATTCAACGTGTGAAACAAAGCAATAAACAAACCCACGCTCCTATGGCCAGTTTCTTAACCAGAACTGTTACCAGAAATAATGTTATCACAATATGCAGGCTGGGATTAAATCGTTTGGCTTATAACAAACGTCATCATATTATAAGACCTCCTGTCGGGGGAATAAAGTCCACTTAAACAGTCTTCATTGGGCTAACACAGGTCTGCACCCACCGCACTGATATCAAACTTAAACAGCTGGTCCAGGCACGCATATGGTACAAAGCAGTAGAAAACGACGTGAAACAGTGTGCTGAGCAGCATGTCCTAAACATAACATCGGGACTGAAGCAGTGGCAGTAACACCTGACCCAGTTACATCCAAACGAACAGGGAAACAGTACAGTAAAGAAATCAGTTGCATGGTCCATGTACTTTACTTAAGAAACACTGCTTGGTTCAAAAGCCGGGTGAACCCTGCCATGGAGAAAAGTAATATAAGCAGACATGTGAACCAAGCCGCTTACCTCCCCAGACCCGCAGCCACAGAAAGGCAGATCAAATAAGAGTCCCATCAAAAGTTCACTCAGGGCTAGAGTTCCAGTATAGCCGATTCCCTTGCTCAGTATACTACACTAATGTGTGTCCAGCCATCTCGAAAAAAGGATGTAGATCATAGTGCGGTGTCCCAAGCCAAACTCAAAGCACAAAGTCCATAACAGACACCATCTCCCGAATAGTAATCCAGCCAAAGGAGAGATTTCTCACTTGATCAATAATTATACATCCTCCGATGAGTCCTCTTATTCCGCGTTGTCCTCTATATCCACCTCAATCTGTCAGACCAATTTTTCAGCATCCTTCAGGTCCAAGAAGAGATATTGCTGGCCATTCTACACTAGCCGCAATTTCACAGGAAGCAACAGTTGGTGCTGTATTGGGGACTAGCACAACTGACCACGCACCGCATCAAAGGCTCTACGGCGCTGGCGGGTACTATAAGACAGGTCGGGGAACATCTGCGCAGCGTCTTCACCATATTTTAATGTTCCCTTCCTGTGAGTCATCTGAAGTGGCCTGTCCCGACTGCCAACTCCAGTACAAACAATCATAAAGGTATGAGGGGAGGAAGAATTGGCCACGGCCTGCCGAGCGGTGACACGGTAGGCCTTTTCCAAGGACAATGAGGTATCCATTTCAGTAAACCCCAAAATAGCAGACAAAAATCTGCAAGTGAAAGCTAAAGCATCTTCTCCCTCGGCTAATTCAGGTAGCCCCACTATCTGTAAGTTTTTCTCCCTGACCTGGTTTTTCCAATGTCTCTAGCCGCTGTCTCAGGAGGCTACTTTCATTAATTAGTTTAGTTGTAACATCCACTGTCTTTAAAACGGAAGCCTACGAATTTTGGACCATCTGCTTGCAAGAGTCCATGTGAGTTTCTAATGCCGAAACTTGGGGTGTTAACTTATCAAACTTGCCAGGTTTTGAACAGTTTTCACTAGCTGATGCAGCATTGCCCGAACTGTAGTCAGTGAGAGGCCTCCCCCAACAGTGACCCTGAGAAGTCTGCAACTTTTTCTTGTTGCGCAGGCTGCATTTCCCTTGGCTGTCCTCAAGGACTGAAAAAATCAGCAGCTGGGGCATTTGCACCTCGATTTTTGCCCACAGTGGAGAGTGCACACTTTCCAAGTGATAATCTATCAAGCAACCCAAGTTAGCAGACAAATGATAGCGGTAATAATTATTTTTATTAATTTTGGCCTAGGTGCTCGAGAAGTATGCAGCTTCCTTGTCAGCTGCTCAGCAGCACCCCCAGGTTCATTTTCTAAAGAATACAGAGCATCTATTATGGCCCCCCACTGAGTTGTGGTGGGTAGGTTTTTACCCAAAATCTGGTTACAGCCTTCTTCATCCCAGTAAGCAATATGAAAGGAAGTATCAACTGTCTCCCCCTGATAGCCACTGCAGTTGATGGGACATACAGTACATTAAGGCCAAAAATGGGGTGACCAGACCTTGGCAATCAAACATGGTTTCCAGTATCTGGGTAAGGGCTGCCCAGTATGGTGCCAAGACTGAACAACTTTGGAAGATGTAACATAAAACCTTTTCCATTTAAATAGAAATGTTACGCCAGACCATTGCGGTACCACCTGCCACGCTAGTGACCCCGAGATTGGGAATGGTTTCGGGTTGCTGAGGGTCGTCTAGGGGAGAGGATGAGTGTCTTAAGGATGGCTCTCCTCTCTCGGGGAGGAAGGGCTTGTCTGCACCACAATTATACTGCCACTAGGTAGAGGCCTGGTAGCAGTGCGAGTCAGGGCCAGCATGAAGGGTAAGGAACTGCGGGACTCCACGGCACATGCATGCCTTCACAGCCATGCAGAGAAGTGTGGCCCAGCTCAGAGGACTGAGGGAGAATACTGACAGAAAATGACAGCGAGACAGGCGTGAATGGCGTGTTGCACGCTCATCTCCCAGAAATGCCACCGTCAGGACCACTGAGCAGGCAATCTGGATTGTGCATCCAAGGGAGACGCCCCCCACCCACCACGGGGGTAAATCTCTGGGGGATACGGCTGGCAGGGTAAGTTCTGGGGAGGTGGTAGCCATTGGAGGGGTAGTAGGGACTGTTGCGTAAGCGAGCGTAGCCTGCCCTGGCCAAGAACAGGTTAAAAAGCTTTATGGCAAAAAATAAATAAATAAAAACATTACCACTTTTGAAACATAAAACCCCACATTAGGTCATAGGTTTCTTTAAAATAAATTCACTTCCCGAAGCTCATTCAAAGCCACCCAGCCTTTGTTATCAAACTCACATATACCACCTAGCAAACAACCTTACTTAAGTAAAATAAAACATTTTGTATTAAAAAAACTTCTCATTTTATAAGCATAATAACCCACTCCAGGGCAGGGTTTCTTCTCTGGTGTGTTAAAAGTGACTCGGCTGTTAGCCTCGTGCCTTCCAATTCACCTGCAGCATGCATTAATTCTCTAGAAACGCATGCCCTGTTGTGGGTTACTGCTGGCGTACTTGTTCCGAAATAGTCTAATGTTATCCTCATTTAGGACACCTTGTCAGAGCTGCCATTTTTTATCACCTGATACTCATATCTTTAATACTAACTGGTTCCAGAACCCTTGACATAACTTGAGAGGAAGCCTGCATGGAAAGGTTCATTGTAGGTTTTCACTCAAGTGATGTCACTGGGTTCAGGAAACTGATAAGTAACTGCAACATGGATACTGGGTGGGGGAAAATGGATTTCCACCGCCAGCTCCCAGAGGCCAAACGGCATCACAAAGATCATTAGCTCGCTCTCTAGAGAGGGAATGTACAACTGCCCCGAGTTAGAACCCAATGCATGGGGCAGCCGCAATTGTGAGAAAGTGTGTCCCAAATACGAACTCAATGCAGGGGTAGGCTGTTGATACTGGACAGTGTGCCCACAGTTACTGTAGAACCTAGTGCCTAGGGATGCTGACAGTGTGCACTATAAAAGAGTGTCCCTGCATTAGAACCCATGGGGGGGAAGGGTGCTTTGACTATGGGACAGTGTGTTCTGAGTGAGAACTCAACATAGGAGGAGGCTGCTGCTGTAGGACTCTGTGCTCTGAGCTGGAACTTGGTGCATGGAGAGACTGCTGCTACAGGACAGTGTGTCAAGTGAGAACTCAACGTTGGGGGAGGCTGCTGCTGTAGGACTCTGTGCTCTGAGCTGGAAACCGGTGCATAGGGAGACTGCTGCTATGCGACAGTGGGCCAAGTGAGAACTCAACATAGGGGGAGGCTGCTGCTGTAGGACTCTGTGCCCTGAGCTGGAAACCAGTGCATAGGGAGACTGCTGCTACAGGACAGTGTGCCAAGTGAGAACTCAATGTGGGGGAAGGCTGCTGCTACAGGACTCTGTGCCCTGAGCTGGAAACCGGTGCATGGGGAGACTGCTGCTACGGGACAGTGTGCCAAGTAAGAACTCAACGTAAGGGGAGGCTGCTGCTGTAGGACTCTGTGCCCTGAGCTGGAAACCAGTGCATAGGGAAACTGCTGCTATGGGACAGTGTGCCAAGAGAGAACTCAACGTAGGGAGAGGCTGCTGTTATAGGACTCTGTGCCCCAAGTTAGAACCCAATGCAGGGGGAAACTGTGCTGCTGTGGGACTGTGTGCCTAGTGAGAACACAACGTGGGGGGAGGCTGTTGCTATAGGACACTGTGTACCAAGTGAGAACACAACGTAGGGAAGGCTGCTGCTATGTGACAGTGTGCCCCAAGTGAGAACTTAATGTAGAAGGGAGGCTGCTGCTTTGAGGCAGGGTGTCCCAAGTAGGAACTCAATGTAGGGGGAGGCTGTTTCTATGAGAGTGTGTGCACACAGAATGACAACTCAACATAGGAGGAGGAGGCCGGTGCTGTAAGACACTGTGCTCCAAGTGAGAATGCAACATTAGGGGGTGGGCTGCTGCTATCAGACATGGTGCCCTGAACGAGAAAAGAAGCGGATCAAGAGAGGGGCAATTGCACCCCGGCTCATGTATGTGAAACTGGTGCCTCTCACCAAGGCGTATGCCGATTCTAAACATCATCTCTCCTTAGAATAGAGTGACTAGACATCCCAGTTTTAACAGGACAGTCCCACTTTTTGTTGCTGTGACCCAGTATTTTGTCCCATTTTTATGCGGCCCTTGGTGTCCAAGTCAGAGGAGACTAACATAAAAGCTGCAACTTTCTGCAGCTCGAGTCTGGTACAAACGCAGATTTCACCAATGACTTTCGTCTATTATGTGCAGCACTTAGATTTCTGATCATACTGTACTTGTTAAATAAAAGCCAAGCACCAGCAAAGTCCTTGTGTGAAGTCCTGGTATACCCACTTAGCAAAGATTATTCATTTTATTTCTAGAATCCACAAATACTTGCACAGAAAAGCTGGCCCTTGGCCAGTGATGCTACACGCTGCGACAGAAGCAAGCATGGCTGGCAGTAAGAAGCTACTCTATATTCTCATGTGTAAGTCTAGTTTTTGAAGTTAAAGCAGCAGTACTAGTTAATAAAAATGTTATTTTTACACTGGTTATGTCAAACAAGCCCCACAACTGACAAAACTTTAATTATTTGCTTTTGTTTTTTCTTTTCTTTATATTCTTTCTTTTTTCTGACAGTTTGGCACGGACCCCTGCCAGGAGTGCCATATTGGACTCAGATGGATATAGGGTGCTGCCATTCTCTCACTGGTTATTTTTTCTGATGTAACTGAAATGCTCCTTTACCTAAGTGTTTATAGGACAAGCAATGTAAACAAAAGGTGAAAAACAGGAAATGGTATGCTGGCTGCCATATTTTTTGTGGATCCACAAAACATTATAAACATATTAAAAATAAAGGGACCCAATTAACAGAAAGCAGATGTAAACAGCAAAAGTTAAATCTGAAAGTTTAAACTACCAGGCAGTGTGAAAATCTGGGAAGGGAAGAACACTTCCTGGTTAACTAGTACTGCTGCTTTAATCAATCAATCAATCACTTTATTTAACCAGGCATACACACCATTGAGCAAGCTCATTTTCAAGGTGGTCCTGGGCATTAATACAATACAGTACACTTCATAAGATTACAATTACGGTAGACAACAGTGCAAAAAAAAAAAAAAGAAATAACATTGTGAAGGTGCCGGTCAATATGGGCCTATACATACCGGTCAACATAATTAACATGCAAAGGTACATAATGATAAGCTTTACTGAAATGAGAAGAGACAACAATCCCATATAGTCTCCGCTATGTAAGAGGTCAGACCTAAATGATAAAAAATAAGGAGGTATTAAGGAATAGCATAGAAATTGGGGTGAAAGAGTAGGCAGCCAAAAGGGAGGCCAGAATAGGTAAAAGGTAGAGAATAGGCAGGGACATCTTGGATTAAGGGAACTAGGCTTGTAAATCCTAGGTTTCTATTGTTAGGAATGTTGGGTGGATGAGATACTTAGGCGTAGGATTTGAGAGTGGCACCCGGGGCTTAGGGGTCATCGGCATCTGAAACAGTTGCATGATTCCTTCAGATAATCCGTTAATAGAGCTTTGAATGTGAAAATGCTTGGAAGTGAGGATATTTTAATGAGTCTTGCATAGTGTTCCAGAGTGATGGAAAACGGAAATGAGAAGTTGATTGCTGCTGAGCCAAGGGTAGTTTTCACTCTAGGAATCTGGAAGCAGATTAAGGAGAAGCATCTCAGGCCATAGGAACCTTTAGCCCATTTGAAGATGTTCGAGATGTATGCAGGGAGGTTATCAGATAATGCTCTAAAAAACAGAGGAGAGCATTCCTTTTTCTTCTAGTTGAGAGCGAGGTCCATCCCAAAACCTGGTATAGACGACAGTGATGTGTACTACGGGGTAGATTTAAGATAAATCTTAAAGGGTAAAGGGTGTCCAGTTTGTTTAGCATCGTTGATGGGCAATGACTGTAAAGGAAGTCAGCGTAGTCCAGTATAGGTAGGAATGTAGTTTGTACTAGTCTCATTCTGGCTTCTAATGAGAGTAGGTGTTTAATGCAATAGAATAAACCTAATCGCTGTCTTAGTTTTTTCGAGGTTTCATTTAAGTGGCACAGAAAGTTGAGCTTGTTATCCAGCCAGAACCCTAGGTATTTAAAGGTATCAACTACTTCAAGGGATTCATCTACGAGTGTTCAGATCTGTGTGATACGTGGACATCCGGAAGTAGACTTTGGTGAGAGAATCATTGCTTTAGTCTTTTTGGCATTGAGGAGGAGCTTATGAGTGAGAAGGTTGTATTGGAGGGTGACGACGTCTTTCGGTAAGTACTTGGGCCAGATCCAAGGATGAATTTGTGGTATAGAGTACAGTATCATCTAGTCAGTAAGTGCACATTTGCTGTGGCCAGTCATGAGTCCAGATTATTGATGTATATTGCAAAGAGGATAGGCCCAGGATGGGGCCTTGTGGGCTCCTCAGAATAAGGATTTTTGTGGGGATAGATCTCCCATGGCTTTGACTTGTTGTAACCTATTGGTTAGGTAGTTGGTGAACCATTTAATGGCAGAACTTTCAAGTCCGATGTTACTCAGTGCAGTAAGCATGATGGTATGATCCACAGTATCGAAGGCCTTACTTAGATCAAGGAAGAGGGCAAATAAATGCTTCTTAGAGTCCAAGGCCATTTGCCAGTCTGTAGTTACTTTGGCAAGAGCCGATACTGTACTGTGTTTGGCTCTGAAGCCGGACTGAGCCGGGTTTAGCAACTTTTGTGAATCCAAATGTTCTCTAAGTTGGATGTTGACAATTTTTCAAGTAATTTAGAGGGATGGATAGTATAGAAATAGGCCGGTAATTGTTCAGATCACTCTGATCCCCAGTCTTGAATAATGGTAGGATGTGGGCAGTTTTCCACAAGACAGGTAGCTCACCTTGAATCAGAGAGGTGTTGAATAAGTGTGTAATGGGGGCGGTCAGATAGGTATGACCAAGTTTTAGGAAGTAAGGTTCAATATTATCTGCACCCGTACTCTTTTTTGTATCCAGAGAAAGGAGGAGGTCCTCCACTTGCTTTAACATAATTGTGAGGAAGCTGAAGAGGGTGGTATGCGGTTGGTTATGGTTGTGATTATCAGTGAAGCCAACAGTGTAGTCTCTTGCGGGGCTAAGTTTGCTGATAGGTGAGGTGTCAAAGGCAAATCCTGCAGTGGCAAAGTGATCATTAAGCTTTTCTAGTATATCAGCTTTGTTCGTATAGGTGGTACCATCAGACACAATTTTGTTTGGAAGGGGTGTTGCAGTGGACTGACCTTCGACTTCTTTGAGGATGTTCCAAAATTTGCAGAGTTGTTTTTACTGTCTTCTAGTTCTTTTTGGAAGTACATCGCTTTTTCTGACCTAATTAGCTTGGTAAAAGCATTCCTAGTGGTACAGAATGCTAACCAATCAGCCTCCAGGTGGGATTTCCTCGCTTTTTTCCATCAGTAGTCCCTATCCCTAAGTGCTTTCTTCAGAATGGGAGAGAACCAGCCAGGAGTTTTATTTTTTGATTTGATCAGTCTTAGTGGGGCGTGTTTGTCTATTGGTCCCAGTAAGATGCTGTGAAAGATGTTAAATACCTCGTTAAAGGTGGGGGCTAGGTAGAAATCCTGCCAACAAATGTTGCTTAGATCTTTCAGGAAAGTGTACTGGCAGAACTTTTTCAGGCATCTTTTCAGTTTAAATTTGGAGGCCGTCTTTATTTGGGAAGGATGTCTGATGCAGGCAGTAGCACAATGGTCGCTTATATAATTGAAGAATACTCCAGTATGCGAGATAGTGTGAGGTTTGTTTACTAGCATAAGATCCAGGAGGGTGCAGCACTCAGGGTTTTTTCTGTTGGGTCTGGTTATAGCAGTCACCATTTGTAACAGACTATTAACATCGCATAGATCCTTCAACTTCTTAGAGCTGTCGTCATTCCAATTTAGATTGAAATCCCCCATTAGAATACAATCAGTATTAGCAGAGTCAAGAAGGTTTTGAAGGTGTGGCAGAAGTGCCCAGCCACCAGACGGTGGTCGGTAGCATGCTGCCATAAGGAGTGATTTCTCACTGAAAAGTAAATTTTAGAGCAACACAAATTCCTTAGCCTTTGAGGTACAGTCAAAGACTGTGACTATGAATTTGCTTTTGACATATATTGCAACCCCTTCCCCTCTAGTCGGTCTATCACAGCGGTAGATGATATATCCGGGTACGTTGATAGATTTGTCCAGGGTCGCAGGTGTGAGCCAGGATTCAGTTATGATGAAGAAATCAGGAGATGCATGTAGAGCCCAGGTCTGTATAGAGTCAATCTTCTTTAGCAAACTACAGACATTGATATGGAGAAAGCTAATCCTTTTATGTTGAGGGAGGTCCGCAGGCGTGTCCAGAGAAATAGGTGGACCTGGGTTTAATTCAACATTTCCTGAACAGAGTAGGAGAAGCAGTAGTAGTTTTTTAAGGTGGTGTCTTAGCCTGCTAAATATTCTTTTGTTACTCCTTCCAGCGTACATTGGTTTAGCGGTGGCTGTGTTAAGGGCAGGATTGCTATTTGCTAGGGATAAAACATAGAGAACTGATAGAGCCGACACCATTCTTGGGAATTGCACATGTTCTATAGTTATGGTCTGGTGAGAGGAGGGGCATGACCATAGAGGAGATGCCCCTGATGTAGGATGCCATGGTCTAATGTGGGAGGCTATATCTTGGTAGATGACAGAGGAGGGAAACTGGCCTTTGTCCGAGTTGCAAACTGAAATTTTGGGTAGAGTATAACAAAATAATATAAGGCAACTATAGAGAAGGATAGGTGCAGATGGCATTCTTAACGTGGAGATATTTCCTTTTACCAGTAATAAACACATGATTTGCAACAGTTCCTTGAGAGGGCCAAGGAAACAAGTGGATCTTGTGGGAGGATGGGGTACCAATGAAAAATTAAGGCCTAGATAACTAATGAGGCATGGCTGGCAATAGCCAGTAGGAGATAGCTAGAAGGCCGGGGCCGGGTTTATGTGTATTTAATCAGGACCGGGGGAGTGGGTGGACGAAAAAATTGGCAGCTAGGGCTCCCTTCCTGGTGGTAATCAGTCCCTGAGGGCAAGTCCGTACCTGCGTTTCTGTGAGGGGCTGGTGGCTTCAAACTTGGACTGCGGGTGGCAGTCGGGCAGGTCGGGTTCATTAGAGAACCACAGCTGTGGCTCTCAGACTACCTGGAAGGAGAAGGCAGAGGAAAATTAAATAAGAAAGTCAGAGGGGGTGGGGCTGCTCATGGAGCTAAAAAGAAATGTAGACTGGCTTAAAAAGGATTTTTTTTTTGCAGACCAAAATGTTAGGCAAGGTGCCTCCAAGTCTGAGTGGGCAATAACAAGGCTATTTAAAACACAATACTAGCGTAAAAAGGTGAAGGGGGGTTCAAAGGCCTGAGCTACTGGTCTTATGAGGAACACAATACAGACATTTACATTAAATCAGAAAACTTCAGCTATAAAATACAAACAAGACAGTTTTAACAGAAAACATAATCTAGCACAATATAGTCAAACATTAACAGTGCAGAGCTATATGGAGCCAATCGGAGTGCCCCTGGGGCTGACTGCAGCCAGTGGGCCACAGCAATAAAAGAACTGGCACATAACACAGGGGACTCTGCTTATCTGTGATGTCGACCTATTAGCAGCGTCTATAATAATAAACAATTTTTTCAACTGTGTAACCTGATTTTTTCTTCAGTTGTGGCGGCAAAACAGATTCTGTGCCTGATGCTGGTCAAAAAACAGATTTTTCCATCCAAACTGGCAGCATATATCTGTAATTTTGCTAAAATTGACAAGGTAACGGCGGAGGTGGGGGGTGACTTGTATGGGAGGTCAACTTACAGGCAAGTACATACGATATCTGTTCTTTCTGTATACTCCATTTGTTTCTTTGCTATATTTAGCATGCTAATGTCACATGCAGCAACCCATCAGTCAATGTGACTGGAATAGCAAACCCAATCCTTCATCCTCCAATTAAAAGGCTGCTAAAACATATATCGGACAGAATTACACAGAAATATGGCCAATATTACTCTGGGGGTGGGGGGCTTGCTTATTTACCTAGATTTAATCCATAAATGCTTCCCATCCGTTTTTCTGCTGACAGCATCAAGTAGTTAGCAATTGTTTAAGAAGTAATGCATGCAGCATTATCAGATTTCAAGTAAGTACAGAGACGCTGACAGCTCCTGACACACCAGGATGTTTCAGCTTATAATTTTGTCAGTTTTTGACTGACTGTTGAAGGCAGAAGCCAAAACACACTGGTGGGTCACTGTGTGCGTCTGCAGCTGTATAATGAATGTTTAGCTATAGTAAGTTCAATACCATGAGTCTTGGTGCCTTGAACAATACTTAATATTTAAATGCAGTGAATGACACCACTCCAGAGAGCCACGGGGATGTACCTAGTGACGCCATCACAAGGTGAGCAGCAATGCTCCCCAAATCTTTGGGCTTGTTTGTTTGCAAAGCAACACTCATTAGACATTTGCCAAGAAAAACTGACTGCAACAGCTCATTAGACAGCAAGCTCACACAGAATACATTATGTTCTTCACCATCTAATAGTACTCACCTGTAACTGCTTTGGGATGTTTATTACGTCAAACGTCAGAGAGGATGGCACTAATTCTCACAAGTGTCAGAGCTGTTATGTGCGTCAGTGCAATTATCGTCAGCACACATGCACTTGACAGAAAAAAACAGCACACCATTTTCATCTTAAATGTATAACAGAAGATTACAATTTAAACATGCACAACACTGAAATTCACGGTCTAGTTGGTCGTTCAGCATGGCCGTAGATAATGGCATGTGAGCTGTGTTTGTCTACTTAACCAATGACTTTGGCCTGGTCGACCACTCACTCCTGTAATACACCCCTGGAGTCTCACCCACCGCCTGGCAATGGTTCACCAGCTGTAACATGTAACAGGAAGCAGTAAGACAGAATGGGTAGTGCAGTCTTGATTTTACTCTGCCCTAATGTTGCTGTCTTTCAAGGCTCTATACTCGGTCCGCAGTTATTCCCCCATTTTTATTAATAACTTTCAGGAATCAGTAAACACTGAACAGTAATATCCCCTGCTTTATGCAGACAGTCTTGTTTTTTACAGCCGTTCCAGAGGCATACCTGGCCTTAGGCAACACCTCTCTCATGACTTCAGCAATATTCAGTCTTGGCTGCTTCAGAGCAAGCTGGGACTAAATGAAAGCAATTATGTTTGGCTCCTATCCCTAACTTTGCTCTGGTGCCCACGGCCTATCTACCCCTACACTGGTGGCTACCATACAGTAACATATACATAGTAATTTAAGGTCAGAATGGACTCTAGGTCCATCAGGTCCCTTGGCCCGGCTTCATAAGCAGGGCCCAACAAGTACTATATGCTGTGCAAACACTGCAGTTCCTGAAACACAGTGCCTAATCCTATTTATTTTATTTAGCACTTACGCCCTCATCTGTTGCTCAGAGGTTATTCAGTGTGTTTCATGGGCCTTGAACTGTTGCCTTCATTGACTCTGTCATTATACTGTTCTACTGCTGCTTCACATTTGATGCCTTACTCCTGGCCTCGGTTCGTTACCTGTCTATATGTATTTGGTTTATTATGTCACTTGTTGTAACTTGTTATATCCCTTTTATCTCACTGTTGCTCTACCACCCAAATGTTCTGTAACGTCCCAGGTTGCATCTGAAAATAGGCAGCTTTGCTGTCTAGTGCACCCTACCTGGTGAACAAAAACTAAATAAATAAATATGTACTACTTTAGAAAGATTACCCCCATCCTACTACCCAGGACACTAATTCTGAAAACACATAGACATCTGAGTGCACAGAACAAGGCAGATGTGAACCGATAAAAAACACTCAAGAGAAGAACTCTAAATATAACGAAACTCAGTTTTATAGTGGTACAGAGTCGGCCCGGTGGTGCCGGAGGTTGAGGTGCTGGTTGCTACACCTCGCACCACGCCGGCAATCCGGGTTTAGGAATGAGCCCAGGCTGCCAGGGTTCGGCAGGAGCAAGAGAGGATCGAGCATCCAGAGGACAGTTTCGCCTCGGGAGGAGGGAGATTTGTCACCCACTGCCACGCCTCTGGCAGTGGTTGTAGGGTAGTACGGGTCGGGATGGCACACGATAGCATCCTTATGTTGGTGGGAAGGGGACGGGAGAAAAGGAGCAGGCAGGCTCCATGATAACTGCACCAGCGCCCCGGCCAGCCCCCCAATGTCTGGATTTCAATCTGGGGATGGGGTAAAGCTGGCACCCCTTCACCTCAGCCCTGTCACAGGGTGGGGGGGACATGGGGGAAATAGTTGGGGTGTCGGGACGGATAACGGTGTGGCCAGAGACTCAGTCCCTTCAAGGGAGGGACTGGAGCCAACTGCCAGGCTCGGGGGGTTGTAAAAACCTATATGGAAAAAATGTTTTTATAGTGGTACAGAAAAAAAGTGCAGCACTAATCCTGGCACTTCAGTCCCCTGATGAAGGGTCTGTATTGGACCCAAATCACCGGGGTGAGTGTCACATTTTTTCCTGCAGCACCGTGAAATAAACCATGAGTTTTTTTAGTTTTGTTTTTATTTACTTACTAAAGCTTTTGCTACTAAGACTGTAGCCCCTTGTGTTGTTCGAACCTGCAATTCCCTCAGCAAGCACAAATTTGTCCAGGCTTGCCCAGAAGGTCTGTACTGTCTTCATGTCCACTGTCTCCACTGGTAACCTGTTCCACTGACAAAAGCAGCACACCACCGTCCAAAAAGACAGAACACCTAGGGGCCATGTTCAACATGCAACATGTCAATGGAAAAAAAGAGCATTACACCATGCACAACCATCTCACATCATGATCACAAGAGGGCAATCTTTACTGCAACAACAGGGTGGAGGTACAGCAAGTCTTTTTAGCCATTAGGACAACTCTTCTGTAATCTTTATCAGGAAGTGCTGCTGAGAAATTAACCTTTGCTTTCTTGCAAGCAGTTGCCCGAATAGCCCCCTGTGGGTCAGTGTGAATGCAAAGCCCTCCCCGGGCACCATATATCATTTCTCCATTATCCTGTCTATAGTCTCTTTCCATCGAGGTCAGACCCAGCATACCCATGAATTCGGCCTCCTCTGTGTCCACTTCTGATTCAGTGAAACGTACAGTCAGCATATCAGCCATCTGTCTAAAAATTCAGTTTAGGAGTAGTAGCCCTAATTCACCCTGGGTGGGAAACAGAGATTATTCACCTGTACCCATAGTTCATGGGGTGGTATACAGTTCACATCCACACTGTGGCACTTCCACTGGAAGTGCTGATCACTGACCATTTTAAGCTCAGTTCCTCCCACCACCCTGACAGTATGTTCTCTGACTTTCCCCTGTAACGTCAGATCTTTGCCCGCTGCAAGAAGTAATCCAGGTGCTACATGCCAGGGGAGTCCGGGTGGGTTGTGTGGATGTAAACAACTACAGTTATAGGTGAGTAACCTATGTTTCTAAGGGCGTGACTACACTTCACCATCCACACTCTGGTAGGCTTCTTGCAGTTCTCTAAGAGGAGGGGGCAAGGCACGCACCCCTATTTGACGAACATAGTTTGGAGAACCGAGGTCCCAAAAGCAGCATCCTGATGTGACTCAAAGTTGATGCTGTAGTGGGAAATGAAGGTGTGTGCTTTTCTCCAGGTAGCAGCCCTACAAACCTCCCGTACTGGGATGTCTCTGGAGGCAGCCACCGAGCCAGCAATATGTCTAATGGAATGAGCCCTAAGCCCTTTGTAAGGCTCCCTACCAGTCAACCTATAGCCGAGGCCGATACAGGATGTTAGGCACCTCCCAACTGTCCACTTCACTGCCGGTTTGCTAGGCCGTGGCTTCAGCGTATGTCACAAATAGCTGGCAAGCCTCACTCCAAACTAAAACCATGCACTGTTTATAATAAGAGAGCACCTTCCGCAGATCCAGAGTATGGAGAATGCAGTTGGCCTCTGAGGTCGGTTAAGTAAAGTATACTGGTAAGTTAATCCCCTGGTTAAGGTGAAATGCTGATGCACCCTTCGGGAGGAACTTCACGAGGGGGTGAAGGATGACCTTATCGTTGTGGAAGACCAGGTAAGGAGACTCCACTGAAAACATCTGGCGCTAAACCAAGTATCAAGCAGTGCAACACTGGTTGGGGTGCTCCTAAGGAGGCCGCAAGCCTCAAAGTCCACAAAACAAAGCAAATAAGAGCACTCCAGACAGGACTAATTTCAAAAAGTAAATGCTGTGATGGCCTTTATTTTCAGCCACAAATCAGGCCAGAAACCCCTGCGCTTTGGCGTGAGTGCCTTCAAAGGGGGTATGAAGCAGTGGGATGGACTGACTAGTATGTGAAAGACTGCACCCTGGAGATCTGGGAAGCAGAACTGCCTGCCCTACTTTAGGGATGATCTGATCTGGTCTAGTCTGGTTCAGAGTGGCCATCTTAACCTGCACTTCCACATGAACTGGTTCAGAGCATGCAGATCCAGTATGGGGCACGCCAGCCCCCATCCATTTCAGGACCAGGAAGTACCTGGACCCATACACCTCACTTGCCAGGGCATCTGTGGCACGAGTTATGGTTCCTTTTGCAAGCAGCTGAGCAATGTCTGTCCTTAAGGTGAACATGTCCTGTGACACCATGGACTTCCAAGAAGCATGGAGTCAGTAAGGCGGGAAACCCTTGAAGTCAAGAGGCAACCCTCTGCCTACCACCTCCAGTACCCACTTGTTAGTAGTAATGACGGATCAATGTGGTCAGAACTGGTGTAACTGACCCCCAATAGGAGCTGGGCCAGGGACTGGACAGGTGGGAGGACAACAACCCCAACCCATCACTAGGCATCTGGCACTTGGGGGGGTGCACCACTTTCCCTACCCTGCCTCTTTTTGGCTCCTGGCCACCGAATTTGGCCTTCAGGCACCAGGTTTGGTATTACCCTGCCAGGGCTGCTGCCGAGGCTGCTATGGCCGAAAGAATAGATACTGGAAGGTCTACTTTTTAGGCTTCTGAGCCTTAGGGTCCTTCTGGGACAATGCCACAGAATCCAGGGTGGCACTGGACTTCTCTCTCCTGGTGAGATATCCTTCCACCTCAGGGCCAAAGAGGTCAGTGCCTAATAAGGGGATATTGGACAGCTTGTGCCAAGTACTATCTGCCATGAAGGTGGAGAGTCTCAGCCAGGCTCTGCAAGGCATTGCAATGGCTACTGCCATGGCATGGGCACAGCAGTCACCCATGTCCAAGGCTGTCTTGAGCTGATGTTTAGGCAGTGCTAGATTCTGGTCCTTGACCAACTTCACTAGCAACTGCTTATTGGCAGGGAGGTGAGAGAGGATTTCATCCAGCACTCCCAACAGGGAGTGACCAAAGTTGGCCATCAGGACAGTGCAGCTGGCCTGACGCAGACCTTTTTGGTCAAATGGTCAAACTTCATTGACTTCTTGTCAGTGGGCTTGTTCGGGTTCCCTTAACTTCCAGCTTCAACACCTTGGCCAAGGGGTTGTCTGTAAATCCTGAAAGGGACCCTCTTGGGACGGCATACTTGCAGACCATACGGGTAGAGTATGCCAAGCAGGACTGTGGACGTTGCCAAATTGTCAGAGGCAGTCCCAAAATGGCCTCAGCCAAGGGAAAAGCAACTCATAGGGAATCATACTTGTACAGGATATCAGTAAAGGAAAATTTAGCCCCTTTCTCGAATGGCTCCAAGGACACATTCATGGACTCCAACATTAAGCAGAGGAGAGCCCCAAATGACACCGGCCACTGGTCAGTCGACAGTTCCTCGACCAAAGCCTGGCTGAAGGTATGGGTTCTTGAGGATGACATAAACAATCCATCCAAGGACTCTTCAAAAATGGCCCTCAACTGTTTGCTGCCACTGACCAATAGACTGTCTGCCAACTAAGTGGTTTCCACTAACAGCCAGCTTGGCAAGCCGGTTACAGCACAGGAGTACTTAGTCGAGGCTCCCACCAAGGGCTGTGGTAGTGGGAGCTCCACCAGCAAGGGTGGTGAGGCAGATGCCAGTGACATCTCCAGAGGGTGGATTGGCATCGGCATCACTGGCGGCTGCCAGGTGACCAAATGTTCACAGGGTAGAGTCCTACCCATCCCCACAATGGTCCACTGCTACCAGAGGAGCTCCCTGTAGTACTTCTGCATCATGTGGCAGTACCTCTCCTCACCAGAAGAGGTCAAGAAGTGCCAAGAGATGGCACCTCCAGGTCATGCAAGAACAAGAGCACGAACAGCGCCTTGACCTCAACCATTGACCCAAAGGCCGACATCAAGGTAGACTCAGGAAGGTCAGTGTAAACCACATGGCGAGCCATATTCACAAGCATAGGCTTCTGAAACATGACCAACAGTGGAGGCTGGTCATGAGTGGAACCACTCGGGTATAACGACCAAGCAACATACTCCTAGGTGAGGAGCAGGAGAACTGAGGTTAGGGAGATTCATGCCTCAATCTCCTCTGACAACTGATCAACAGGTTCGAGAAAGATTGACAGCCTGCTCAGCCAGTATTGAGGCTGACAAGCCCAACAGGGTCACCGAGTAGCTGTTGACCAGTTCCTCAACTGAAGGGAGCTAGACATGAGTTGAGTAATCAGGACAGTCGAGGGAGCAGGAGGACTGCAATCCCATGTGCAGCGTCACTTGTACTTTTTTACCATGGTGAGCAGGACTCTCCCTGAATGCCTGGAGAGCCTGGTACATAACCTGAAACCAATCCGAGAATGACCCTCCGACACTGGCCCCAACCGGGAGCAGCACTGAGGCCGACAAGGTACTCACAGCAGAGCCACTGCCTCCTCCTCCTCTCAAGTCACTGCCTCCTCCTCTAAAGCCACCAGTTGTGCTGCCAACCCAGCTGCAACGAAGCCTTCTTGCGGCTTTGCAGTCAAAGCTTCAGGTCCCTTGCAGCCAGTTGACCAAGGAGAAGCTTGGCCACGTGATCCTCCAGCAATGCTGGAAGCATCGCCTGACAAAGGTCACATCCCTCCACACTACTGCAATCCAAGACTGTAAATTCAGGATTCATGGGGGTCAGTGTTCGACATCTTTTGTCGACATATGACACAAAAAGTACAGTTACGTAAGAACTTACCGTAACAGTAGATCTTCAAGAACAGCTGTTGCAGCAGGTAACACCATTAGGACTGAAGTCTGCAGGTGTCAGGACCCCACAGAAATCTTCTAGCTAGCAGTCTTCAGTGGGGACCACCTCCGACGTCGGTCCCGCCTCCGACGTCAGACATAGTACATAAGGAGGCGGTCCCGCCAGATTCCCCAGTTCTCCCGCCGGAGACTCCCGGCCGCAGGATGACATCAGAAGGGGAGACCGAGGATCTGCCATCAGAAGAAAAAGGAAGAAAGAGCGTAAGCTCCTGCCCAGGCCTGGTAGGCTATACCTCCTCCAAGGGGGAATGGTGGGCGGGAAGGTACCTGCTGCAAGAGCTGTTCTCGAAGATCTACTGTTACGGTAAGTTCTTACGTAACTGTACTATCTTACTTCGAGATACAGCTCTTGCAGCAGGTAACACCATTAGGACTGATTCCCAAGCAATAGTGCCTCTAAGCATTCTGGAAGGAGGAAATTAGGAAAGATCTTGAGCAAGTCCTGACTCTAGGACAGGAGACCCTGTAGAACGGCCAGGCCGAAACCGGCTCTCCGCCGTGATGTAATATCCAGGCTATAGTGCCTAATAAATGTGTGCACAGAGCCCCAAGTAGCTGCAGCACAAATGGCTGAGGTGGAGACGCTGCGAGTGCTGCAAAGGAGGTAGCCACCCCTTGTCGAGTGGCCCCGACTGTACCGGGAGGGGCTTCTGTTTGCTGTTGTAGCAAATGAAATACACTGGACAAGCCAGCAGAAAGGGTCTGCTTTGAGACTGGTTGGCCCAGCATCCTCTCAGCAAAGGATACAAAAAGTTGCTCCGACATGCGAAGCTGTTTAGTTCTGTTCAGGTAGTACCTTAAGGAGCAGTGAACATCCAGGGTGTGAAGCAACGCCTCTCCTCTATTACAGTACTTGGGAAAATACACAGGCAGATCGATGTCCTGGTTGAGAGTGAGGGCAGAGACCACCTTAGGCAGTAATTTAGGATTCATCCTCAGAGACGCTCTGTCCTGGTGGAAAATTAAATAAGGCTCCTTACACATGACAGCATGAAGCTCGGAAACTCTCCTTGCTGATGTGACAGCAACTAAAAGTAACGTTTTCCACGACAGAAAACGCAGCTCACAATCTAGCAGGTTCAAAGGGGAAGCGTGAGTTGTTCCAAGACAAAGAGTAAGTCCCAAGGAAGAACGGGATCCTTGATGGGTGGCCTATGTAACACCCTCTCAGGAAGTCTCGAGAGGCATCCTATTGTGCCACTGTGCGCTGTCCTACCGGGAAGTGATAGGTCAAATCGCTGCAGAGGTGAACTTTGATGGAGGAGTAGGCGGACCGAAATGAAAGAGGGAAAGCAGGTATTCCAGAACCAGTTTCACTGGGCATTCTAAAGGGGGTACGGTGTTCAGTGACTACAGCAAAATCGGCGCCACTATGGCGACGTCAGACATGCGTCGGCTTTCTGGCCTCAGAAAGGACTTCCGCCACCTCTTGCGAGACCCCATGTCGCATAGTGGCTATGTCTCGAGGAGCCAGGCATGCAGGTTCAGTGAGCGTAAGTCCGGGTGGACTAGTGAACCATCCTCCTGAGACAACAGATGGGAGCTGAAAGGCAACGGAACTGGAGGTTCCCGGGACAACTACATCAGCATGGGGAACCAGATCTGCCTGGGCCAGAAAGGCGCTACCAGGATCATTGTTGCGTGCTCCCTGCGCAGTTTGAGAAGGACTCTCTGGATCAACGGGAAGGGAGGGAAAGCATAGAGGAATCTGTCTGCCCAGGAGAGGGACAACGCGTCTCACCAGAAAACACCAGGCCCTGGATCTAGCGAGCAAAAATTGGGCAGTTTTGCGTTGGATGGGGAAGTGAACAAGTCCAACTCTGGAGTGCCCCGTCGAAGAAACAGATCCTCTACTACCTCCTGAAGAAGTTCCCATTCGTGGACTCTGGCCTGGGAACAACTCAGGCCGTCTGCGATTGTGTTGTCCACCCCGGGAACGTGAACTGCGATCAGGCTCGCGCCGTGTCGGATTACCCAATCCCACACTCTCATAGCTTCCCTGCAAAGGGGGTAAGAGTGTGCGCCTCCCTGTTTGTTGAGGTAATACATCACCACCGTATTGTCTGTCTGAAGCAGAAGAGGACTCGACGGGATTTCTGACTGAAAGGCCTGCAGGGCGTAAAGGACCGCCCTTATCTCCAGAATGTTGATGTGGAGGTGGGCTTCCTGAGGGGTCCATATTCCCTGGGACCTCACCCTGTTCAGGTGTGCTCCCCACCCCAGCCCTGAGGCGTCTGTGGAGAGGATTGCCTCTGGGGACAGCGCTATAAACGGGACCCCCGCAGAGAGTGTCCCTGGGTCTAGCCACCACTGCCAGTCTCGAATCACGGCGTTCGTGATTCTGACCGGATGCTGCATGTGGTCTTGTCTTTGGTCCCACTGCACCTTGAGCATCCACTGAGTTACCCGCATGTGGAGCCTTGCCAAAGGGATGGTTGGAATGGCCGCAGCCATGTGTCCGAGCAAGCGAAGGACCAACCTGGCGGGGACAGTCTTCTTCGCCGAGAGATCCCTGATGAGGGATCTGATGAGTTCCGCTCTTTCGTCGGGAAGAAAAGCTTTCCCTTTGATGGTGTCCAGAACTGCGCCTATAAACTGCAGCTTCTGGGACGGTACCAGGAGAGACTTCTCGTAGTTGATAAGAATGCCCAGGGACTGGAACAGATCCTGGGTGCTCTGAATAGCCAGCAACAACACCTCTTTGGAGTCGGCCATGAGAAGCCAATCATCCAGGTACGGGAACACGTAGTGGCCCTGTCTTCTCAGAGATGCTGCCACGACTGCCATACACTTGGTAAAGACCCTGGGGGCCGATGACAGTCTGAACGGAAGAGCCCGGAACTGAAAGTGGTGGCCGAGAAACTCGAAGCGCAGGAACCTCCTCTGCGCTTGAGCTATTGGGATGTGCAGATAGGCGTCCTGCATGTCCAGGGACGCTAAGAAGGCGCCTTTTAGCATTGAATGAGCCCCTGAGGGTCACCATGCGAAAATGCTTGTAGGCTACCGACATGTTGAGGTCGCTGAGGTCCAAGATTGGACGGAGGTCCCCTGTTTTCTTCGGAACCAGAAAGAAGTGGGAATAGTATCTGGGTCCTGTCTGGTTCTCTGGGACATACTCTACCACTCCCTTTTGCAGGAGCGCGAGTACTTCTTGCCTGATGAGTGATCTGTGCTGACCCAAGTAACGGGAGAGCAGAGGAGGCCTTGTGGGTGGCTTGTCCACGAATTCTATAAAGTGGCCTCTTTTGACCAACTGAAGAACCCACCTGTCGGTGTTATGGACTGCCACCCTGGCAGGTGGTCCACGGTGCGACCCCCGACCTTGGTGTCCCGTTGATCCTGAGGGGCGGGGGCCAGGAAGGAGTCATGCTGTGGTGGCTGAGGGTCCTGCGGGCTGGGCCGGCTTAGCTGGGCGTTGGCTTCGGCCCGCGGACGACTTCCCCTGGGCTCTGCAGGAGAAGGAGACCCTCTGTTGTGGGCCGGTGCGGGACTGCTGTCTCTGCATCCGGCCTCGAAAACAGCTTTAGTTCCTACAAAAGGAACTAAGCTTGGGTCTGTACATGGCCTGGATAGACCGCACCGCCTTCCCGGCCTCTTGAAGTTTAGTGAGGACCTTCTCCGAGGACTAACCAAAAAGGACTTCTCCGTGAAACGAGGCATCCAGGATGTTCTTCTGGACATCCGGGGTGAATCCGGAGACACGGAGCCATAAGTGTCTCTGGAGGCATACGTCTGAAGCTGCCGCTCTGGCCGAGGGGTCCGCGGAATCATAGGCGGCTCGCAGCACCTGGGTTCCAAAGTCCGAACCCGTGCGAAGGAGTTGTAGCAACTCCTCCTTCTGCTCACCTTCTGGCATCTTTTCCACCAGATCCAGTCCCTGCTCCCACAAGGCGTTCTGAAACTGTACCATGTGGGTTAAATAGCTGAGGGATCTGATGGCGCAGGTAGTGGATGCGTACATGCGCCTGCCCATAGCGCCCAGCTGCTTGGACTCTGGGTCCGGTGGCAGGGTGCTCAAATGTTGCGGCCTCTGGGACCGGTCATGAGAGGCTGTAATGACCAGAGAATCGGCTAGAGAATGTGATGCCAAGTACTAGTCCTCCCTAGGGGCCTTGTACAGGCGGTCAGCTTTCTTCGGCATCGCCAGAAGTGAGTGTGGACGTTCCCATGCTGCCTTGGTGACGTCCACGAATGTGTCCACCAAGGTGGCACCACCACAGGCTTTGATCTTTTGACGAAGATATCTGGCAAGGCGTAATCTCTGGGTCTCAGTTCTTCATGCCCCAGCCCATGTTCTCCTGGATATGCCTCATAATCTCTGAGAACGATGGGTCATCCGGAGGAGATCTTGGAAGCTCACGTGGGTCCGGAGAAGGGACGCTGATCGGAGAGGGGGATCTGGATCCGTCTGCGAAGTCCGATCCCATGTCCTCCGAAGGCGAATGACGGCGTCTTCTGGGTCTCTTGGGGCTGGGTGACCCTGAAGAGGATCTGGATGGAGGTCTCCTTTTTTCTGGTCTACCCAGGAGGTCCAGAGGCTCCTGGGGAGACTACTCCACGCGGCCCTGGGTGGAGCAGGGGGCCGAAGGCGGAGTCACAGGTGGAGGAGGAGGAAGAGGAGGTGGTGGAACCACATTCTTTTATGGTATCCCACCAGTAGGTGAACAACTCCTTGACCTCGGATATACTGAGGCCCGACGACGGACCGGGCGCCGATGGCCAGTAGTCGGGTTCCGGCGTCGGCTCCCCAGGGGTCTCGGGTTCTGGAGAGGGTTCCCTGTGGGGTGCGACAGGACCGGGTTCGCCCGCCTGGTCCTCGGCTGGTCAGCTCCTTCTCCGTGATCGCCTCCTGACCAACGTTGATGGGAGGCGTAAGGGTTCTTCTCTCTGTAGGTACGGACGTCGGTCCCCCGGCCGGCGTCCGTGGTGGTGAAGGCCTAACCGGTGACGGGCGTCTGGCGGTCATCGGTTCTCGGGACCAATGGTGCTTGGCCGATGTCGGGTGGGCCGGCGTCGGATCCGACGACCTCTTGATTGGAGTCAGCTCTTTGGTCTTCTGCTGGGGAGGAGGAGGCAAAGAGACTGACCTGGCGTCGGGCTCCAAATGGCGGGAACTGGACTTGTGGTGGTGGTGGCGGTCCCCCGACCTCGGCAGGGCCCTAGAAGCCGAAGAAGAGGAGGGCCTGGAGGTCTTGGCCCGAGGAAGAGAGGAGGAACCCGAAGGAGTCTTCACCACTGCAGGGGGAGGCTGAGAGCGGGCCCCGGAAGGGGAGCGGTTGGACCGGGAGCTGGAGCTACGGGAGTCAGAGGCCCTAGACGGGGACTTGGCTCTCACCCTCTCCCTATGCTTCTCAAGGTGTCTCTCGGCCTTGTCAGAAGATTCCCCCTTGGAGGCTGCATCCATGGCTTTAATCTTTTCCTCGAGCAGGAACGCCTGTAGGGCCTTCTGGCGACGGATCCGAGTCCAGCTATTGAATCCCTGGCAGAAGGAACAGGCCCGGGTGTCGTGGTCTGGACCTAGGCACCGGACGCAGGCCGAATGCGGGTCTTTAAACGGGATTTGCTTTCCGCAGGCGCACTTAGATGGATGGCCTTCCACGGAGGTTGGAGAGGACATCAGACAGCAACTATGCAGTAGAAACAAACTTTTCCTAGCGAAGAACTTAACCAGGCGTCGCGCTAGAAATGAACCGGAGGTCGAGACATGCAAGTCGACGGCGGAAAGAACTGGGGAATCGGCATGAGCGCCTCATGTACTACGTCCGGACGCCGGAGGCGGGACCAACGTCGGAGGCGGTCCCCGCTGAAGACTGCTAGCTAGAAGATTTCCGTGGGGTCCTGACGCCTGCCGGCTTCAGTCCTAATGGTGTTACCTGCTGCAAGAGCTGTATCTCAAAGTAAGATCTTAAATCCCTAAGACAACTTTGCTTACTCCATGTCCAATCTTCCATCGATGAGGCAGAGTCAGAATGAAGGTGCGAAGAATTAATTCAAAGAGTTCAATGACTGAAGAAGTTTTTGAGGAAGAATATCGTCAAAGAGCTATTGGAACTTCTAACGCTGCAAAACTGCAAAGGAGGAGATCTGACCCCTCCAGAGGAAAGAAATGTCACAGGGCAGAGTTGAAGGATATGACACCCGGGTGGTGGGAGGAGCTTAGCTTAAAGACGTCCGATGAATCAGCATTCCTAATGGAACTGCCTGTAGACCTGCCGACCCCAATGTGGACTACCATTTCCTATTTTACAACATGAGGTATAATAATGCTTACTGATATTTTCTATGATATACTGACTACTGTTTAGCAGAGTTATATTTGTGGTCTTAGCACACCACCTACTGTTATTAGCCATATTGCTATGATTAGTATAACTAGTTATGTTTGCAATATATCTGTGGTCTCACAGCGCCACCTACAGCCATTCGTCATGATGCCATGATCAGCGTATATGATGAACCATCCTACTGTACTATGAAGTAGCTGTAGTCAGCATAATAGTTATCGCTGTGCAAGTGCAACATATAATGGCCTTAGGTGCGAGACACCCACCTGTACACCAATAGGAATATTTTGCATAGTGTCTATACAATACAAATGAGCCCGTTACCAGGTAACGCGACCCTCTTATCTCCAGTATATAACTTTGTGTAAGAGCATTGTTATACGAGTTTTGTTTGTTTTACTACGAATATGACACCAGGACCCATATATTCAGAATGCGCCAGGCAGTGGCACAAGCCTGGGTGCAGCGCAACTGGGATGCGCCAGGGCCAGGACCAGGAGATATTCAACGGTGATGCACTATGGCACAGCACCGTTGAATATATAACATAGGTCGGCGCACATACTGCGCATGCTGCAGTGGGACTGCGCCGGTACAAACCACAGATAGGGAGCACGGGGATTCGCTAGCGCAAGTGCAGTTGCACTAGGCGCATCACCCACGATATTCAGCCGGGAGCATGCAAATGAGGCCATAATATATGCAAGGCGCAAAAGGGGTCATCTGCATGTCATTATGGCCCCATTTGAATGCCCTGCGCAGGGCAGCCCGGCAACTTGCGCCTGGCACCCTGCTCAGCATGACATGGACAGTGGGGATCCTGGGGCATCCCCACCCGTAGCCGATCGCACTGTATATGTTGAAAGCTATATCCGGGTAGTCTAGTGTCCCCGAGTCCCCATAAATCAAAGACATGACCATCCCTGGTAGTCTAGTGGGCTCCCGGAGTCCCTGAGTAATCAAAGACATGAACATCCCTTGGTGGTCTAGTGGACCCCACGCCCATTGCTGCGACTGCAGTAAAACCCTGTAATAAATGCCCTGGTGATCCAGTGGCACCCCCACCCTCCCACCACACAGAACCCTTGCCCTCCCCGCCCCCTCATTGGGCGGTGGCAGCATCCCGCCCGCCCGCCGAATGACAGGTACAGTATGGGCTTGGAGGGCATACTGTACTAGACAGTCCCAAATATGAGAATGAAGTGTGCCGCCATCCCCTGCTTTATTCCAAATTGCTATAGAGCCATTTGAGAGCCATAGCTGAAGATGCAAGGATACGTGGAGCCAACATACAATAAGTCATCTACAAGGTCACAGCTTATGTGGAAACATAGATTTTGACAGCAGATAAGGACCGATTGGCCCACCCAGTCTGCCCATTTCCCTACCTAATGGATAAGCTGCAGATCCTAGTTAACCAGCAGCCTACTTCTTCCTACCCCCACCCCCTAGAATTGCCTTATGACTGTCCCATGCATGCTTGAATTCTACCACTGTTTTTGACTCCACAACTCCTCCGGAAGGCCGTTCCATGCATCCACAACCCTCTCTGTGAAAAAATACTTCCTTAAATTACCTCTGAGCCACCCCCCCCCTTCTATCTTCAAATTGTGCCCCTTTGTTCTTGTACACCTCTTTTTTTGAAAGATGCTACCCTCTTGGACTTTGTTGATTCCCTTGAGGTACTTGAAAGTTTCCATCATGTCTACCTCACTCCTTTCTCTAGTCAAAAATGTCCCCTCCTCCCCTCCTAGCACTCCTCATGGGAATACTTTGCCTTCCTATCCTCTTTGAGCTTTACTGCTTGAACACATCAACAGCTTCTGCCAATACTTATACTCAGTTTGACTTCTACTACTCCAACATGCTTGCTACTGTCACTCCACTACCTCTACCCCCCTCTGCTCTCATCAGCAAGCGGATTAGCCCAATAGTCAGATACCTTCACCTTCATCTGAAGCCGCCACTCTGCATCTCTATCAGTGCGTACTTCATCACCCCGCTATGGTTACTAACCCTATCTCTTATACTATCCGCGACATTGAGATCAACCCTGGTCCATCTCTGCGTCCCTGCCATAACCTTGCCCCCGGCCACCACCTTCCTAAAACCGATGGACTAACTTTCGCCCACCTGAATACTAGGAGCCTTATGGCCAACCTCCCTGACCTCCAGGCTTGGATCTATACTAACGGCCCGGACGTCCTCGCCATCACAGAAACCTGGCTTAAGCCCACAGTGCCTGACTCTCAGTGCCACTTTCCTGGATCCAACATGTTCTGTATCGACCGTCCTGGCACTAAAAGGGGAGGTGGCCTTGCCCTCTACTTCAAAACTCACCTAAACATTACCCTTCTGCAGGACCCCCTCCTACCAAACTGTGAAATCCTACACTCCCTACTGCTTCTTGGGGGTGTAAAGAAACTCCATATTTTTTGTACTTATATCCCCCCAAAAAATGCTACACAAGGCATCACTGAACTCCTAGGGTTTCTGCCTTCAGTTACAGGCAAGAATGACATTATCTGCCTTGGTGATTTTAACCTTGACTGGTCCGAGAAAAACTCAGCTAACCTATCCTCCTTAGCTAGCAAGGCAAATCTATCCCAGCTCATACATGAACCCACAAGGGTGCAACTGTGCCACCCTCCTTGACTGGATACTTACTAACAGGACGGAATATGTTGCCTCAGCCGGTGTGCTACCTGACACAATTAGTGACCACTATCCCCTCTACTGTGTCTGGAACACTGTCATTCCTCCCCTCCCTGCTAAAACTGTAACCTTTCCTAATCTCTCCCACCTAAGTCATGAGGACTTCTTAACTGACCTTAACCAGGTTGACTGGTCCCCTCTCTACCAAACAGAGGACATTAACATAGCCACAGAATATTTCAACTCCGTCCTCCTCTCTCTTCAAAACCTTCACATCCCGGTCACCACACGTAGGATGGCAGGGAAAGTAACCAAGTGGCTAACATGCCCCCTGCTTCAACTTCTCAAATCTAGGGACAAACTTTGGTCCAGGTGGAAGATCTCCACCTTGGCAGACTTTGAAGACTATCGGCATTACATAACAACTGCAAAAGACAAATTCAGATGCAAAAGCACCTACTATAGGAACCTACTAATAACATCCTCTACAAATCCAGCAGGTACTGGTCCAAAATTAAGGACATTCTCGGCAACGACTAAGCAACAGAATCCAGCTGACATGAACATTCAAGGTGTTCACTGCACCAACCATGACACCATTGCCAACGCCTTCAATGCCCTTTTTTCTTCTCCACCAGTCGCTACTCTAACTAGCCCACAACCTGACTGTCCCTCTTCTCCTCCCTCGCCCCTCCCACCCCTCTGGCTCCAACCACATACCTTGAAGTTCGCAAGCTACTTAACTCCCTTCCGGCACGCAGGGGTCAAGGGCCTGAGGGCATCCATCCTTGCATACTTAAGCAGTATGCACCTTGGCTGACCAGACCTATCACCTGGCTTTTAACCTCTCGACGACGCCTACTGTCCCATCCACCTGGAAAACCGCCAGAACCATCCCTATACACAAAAAGGGCGATGTCAAACTCATGTCCAACTACGCCCTATATCTCTTCTGCCCACTCTCAGTAAGCTGCTTGAAAAATAGTCCACCGCCAGCTTGCTGCTCACCTTGACATGTTTAATCTTCAAACCCGTGCCAACATGGTTTCCGCCCGTCACAGTACCACCTCTGCACTTACACAACTTACAAATGACATCAGAAATAATATGGACCGTGGCCTACTCACTGGCGCCGTCTTTATCGACCTGTCTAAAGCCTTCGACATGGTACATCATCCTCTCATGCTAAAGAAGCTCCAATCCATTGGAGCATCTGACCAAGCCCTCTCCTGGTTCCATAGCTATCTTGACAATCGGACTCAGGCGGTGCATTTCACAAGGCCCTTTCCTCCCCTAAACATCTCCCGTGGAGTTCCCAGGGATCCACTCTTGGACCTCTACTCTTCTCCCTCTTCCTAAATGATATTCCCACCATGTCCCGCATAGCTGCACCTTATGTACGAGATGACCTTGTTCTCTACTCTGGGTCAAAATCGGTTGCTGCCATCAACTCCACTCTCACTAATGACTTCCATTCCTGCAGACCTGGCTCTCTAGCAACCACCAAGTCCTGAACCTAGAAAACCTATGCTATGCTATTCGGATCCTCTAAGAAACTGTCTGCCCTCTGAACAGGCTCCGGTTCAATGCCTTGATGGCTCCCTCATCTCAAACACTGAGTCCTTCAAGTACCTTGGGGTCACTTTGATCCCACACTTGACCTGTCTCAACATGTCAATATGGTGTGCCGTGCGTCAATGCTAAAATTGGCAGAGCTTATCGCATGGCCCTCCCTCACTCCTTCCGCTAGACTTCCTGTTGCGAGAGGTATTCTCTTACCCCAGCTCCAACATGCTCTGCCCCTCCTCTTTGCTGCAAACTCTGCTACACTCCACAAATGGGACACTGTCTACAACAACATCTGTAGATTCGCCTTAACTGCCCCATGTCTTACCCATCATTGTCTCCTTTACGCTGGCTTAAATTGGCTGTCACCTAAGGAGATTCGAGCCTACTCCCTGGGCTGCTTTATCGACTCCCTGTCTAGACCTCTCTGCCCTGTCTATCTTGCCAACCTCCTGACTCCTGCCTCACACACCCGCATCCTCAGATCTTCCTCTGTCCCCATGCTCTCCACTAGACCTTGCATGACAAAATGGGTGAACAGGCATTTGCCCATTTTGCTCCCAAATTCTGGAACTCACTCCCTTATGGTGAAAACTTCAGCCTCCATTGAGAATTCAAAACCCACTGTTCACCCACCTTCAGCCTCTGGCCAATGCAAATGCTCTTAATTTGCTTTGTCCCACTGCAGGCTGTCGGGTCTGACCCTGAGTACTACACTAATGTTCTCCCATGCAATACGTTTGTCTAGGTGGCTATGAACCTTGATGTCTTTACTGTCCTCAGCTGTCTTATGGTTACCCTAATTGCTTTATTTCACATCCTTATTATGATCTATGCCTAAAATGTACCCTTATGTAACTATTACTGTGCTACCCAATGTATATCTTGTTTTGCTCCTGTACACCTATATTATGTCTGTGCATTTCTGTATATTGCAACCAATGTCCTGTGCTCTCCCGGATCGTGCCTGAAAATAGGCAGGTCTGTTGCCTAGAGCACTTACCCGGTTACCAAAAGCTAATAAATAAATAAATAAATGTCCCCCCTCCCTCCTTTCCTCGAGGCTATACATATTCAGCTCCTTAAGTCTCTCTTCATATGTCTTCCGGTGCAGACCCTGCACTATTTTAGTTGCCCTCCTCTGGACAACCTCCATCCTGTCTATGTCTTTGCGGAGATTGCGTCTCCAGAACTGCACGCAGTACTCCAGATGGGGTCTCACCAACCATCTGTACAGAGGATAATAACTTCCTGTTTTCTACTGGTGATGCCTCTCCCTATGCATCCCAGTATCCCCCAGCCCTCCTTGTTGCCCTCTCACATTGCTTGCCCAACTTTGGGTCATCTGATATGACTACCCCAGGTCCCTTTCCATTTTTTGTTGTTAGTATCTCCCCCATTGTGTACTCTTCCCTGGTTTTTGTTTCCCAGGTGCATTACCTTGCACTCTTAGCACTGAATCTAAGCTGCCATACATTTGACCATTCCTCTAACCTTGCCAAGTCCCTTCTCATCCTTTCCACCCCACCTTGTGCATCAACTCTGTTGCAGATCTTTGTGTCACCTGCAAAGAGACATACTTTTCCTTCCAGTCCCTCTGCAATGTTGCTTATAAAGACATTGAAGAGGACCGGTCCTAATACTGAACCCTGCGGTACCCCACTAGTAACCCTCCTTTTTTCAGAGTGGACTCCATTTACTATTACTCTCTGTGTCCTATTCTCCAGCCAATTCTTTACCCAGGCTGTCATCTTGGGACCCACTCCCAGGCTGGCTAACTTGTATATTAATCTTTTGTGTGGGACTGTGTCAAATGCTTTGCTAAAGTCTAGGTAGGCCATGTCCACAGCCCTCCCTTGATCTACTACTTTGGTCACCCAGTCAAAGAAATCTATCAGATTTGTCTGGCATAACCTTCCCGCTGTGAATCCATGCTGCTTGGGTCCTGAGCCCCTCTGGCCTCTAGATACTCAACAATTCTTTCCTTCAGAAGTGATTCCATCATTTTCCTACCACTGAGGTTAAACTAACAGGTCTGTAGTTTCCTGCTTCTGCCTTGCTCCCACTTTTGTGAAGGGAATCACATCTGCCCTTCTCCAGTCCTCGGGTACCACCTCATCCTCCCATGATTTGTTAAAAGGGTAGTCAGTGGTGTCACTAGTTCTACCCTTAGTTCTTTAAATTCTGGGATGAATCCCATCAGGCCCCATTGCTTTGTCCACCTTCAGTTTTAGGAGTTCTTTCAGAACCCTTTCTTCTGTAAATGGGCTGGTATCAACTTCTGTATCCAGAGTGTTTCTACTGTTTGTTTAGGTACCTCCCACTTCCTTT
This sequence comes from Neoceratodus forsteri, assembly GCA_016271365.2. Taxonomy (NCBI): domain Eukaryota; kingdom Metazoa; phylum Chordata; order Ceratodontiformes; family Ceratodontidae; genus Neoceratodus; species Neoceratodus forsteri. The sequence goes on from JADMNL010000030.1 coordinate 206,732,863, forward strand.
GTAAATACTGAGCAAAATATTTGTTTAGTATCTCTGCCTTTTCACAGTCACCCTCTGCCCACCTCCCTCCTCTTTATTAAGCCTCACTAACCCTCCCTTGGTCTTCCTTCCGCTCTGATGTACCTATAAAGGTTTATCCCTTCTTAACTGAGTTGGCCTCTTTTTCCTCGGTTAGGGCCTTTGCTGTTCTGACTGCCTTCCCAGCTTCCTTTTGCTTTAACTGATACAGTTCTCTGTCCTGCTCCTTCTGGGATTCCTTGTACTTCCTGAATGCTTTCTTTTTCTCTTGAACCTTCACTGCCACTTCCTTTGAGAACCATAGTGGTTTCTTACATCGTTTTGTTTTGTTTATTTGCTTCACACAAAGGCTTGTTACCTCTGTGATGGCAGTTTTTATTATTCCCCATTGTTCTTCCACCCCTCCTTCCTGCCCATTTGCTAGTGCATTCCTTAGGCACTCACCCATTTTGGCAAAGTCAGTCCTCCTAAAGTCCAGTACTTTTGCCTTTGTATGGCTTGACTCTATTGCTGTGTTTATTGTGAACCATACTGTTCGATGGTCGCTAGTTCCCAGATGGCTACCTACTTCTACATCTGTTAGCCTCTCTTCATCTCCATTTGAGATATACTGATATCAGTCACAAACCCTGCCACCTCCATATAATGCGCCATTCAAGTTATACTGACTTTGGAATGCACTCTTGAATTTGAAAATTTGATAGTGGGATTACCACCCATGGAAGTTTCCAATTCTGTAGAAAAATATCTATTTTATATTCTTATAGTAGGTATCCCATCAGGACAATTACATTCTTTCAGTGAAGTCACCACAGCAGCAACGAATCTCGTCAAGTTGCTGGTGGTGGCTACCTGGAACAGCCCACTCACACTCTGGGTGTTCCACCCCATCCCGAAACAACTCCAGAGATTGGGAGGTGCAGGGAGGTGAAGACCCCGCAGAAAAATACAGTTTCCCGACGTCATGCCGACAGTCGGCATTGTTCCCGTCACTGTTGACATCCCCGACGTTGTCAAGTGGTGGAACCCTTATAGTAGTAGCTTTAAAAGTTATCACTCAACACTGGCTTACACCAAAGACACTGACTCTCACAAACTGGCTCACTAATCTAAAAGCCATTAGATCAATGGAGGCCACCACTGCTCAACTGAGGTTGCACACTGAAAACTTGAATGCGAGACTGCTATCTTTTTTTGATTACGTGGAAGAAAGAGAGAGCATCCCAATGGTAGAGCAACTCTTAAAGGGGTAATCATCTTCTAAAATTCACCTTAGTTTTGCGCCCCGGCTGATACTATTATAACCTGTCTGGCTCCTCGACTGGGGGATGTTGTTACCCTGGGAATTAAGATAGGACTCCAGTGAATGCACTTCAGAAAGCGGCAACTTAATTTAATTGTTTGTGTGGTTATTTATTGCTCTTTTTACTTGTTTAATATTTTATTCACCTTTAATAATGTTATAAATAGGACAGAAAAAAACAAAGGGGGGAAAAAGAAGATTGAAAGATACAGTAATTCAGGCAAGAGTTTTTTTTTTTTTTAAATGTCTTCAATGACCCTTTCAATTTACTTAAGACACTGGTTATGCTAGCTTCCTTTTTTCCAGACTGTGGTCTGTTTTTGGGGAGGTGACTTTCACATCAATAACCTCTGTACTACAACTGTGTTATGTATAGTCATGTCTACTGTTTTAGCAGCAAAATTAATTGTAAATCTATCCTATGTTTATTATTTCTGTGCAATAAAGTTTTTTTTAAGTTCAAAAAACCCACATCTAGGACAGAGCATCCACCACTTCCGCCTGTGGGTACTGATACCAACTGAAGAACCTTGGTACCTAAGCATTTTGACTTGGAGCAAATAAGGTCGATCTGAGACTTACCAAACCTTCTGAACAGAAGGTCAAACACCTCCAGATTCAACACCCATTCCCCTGGATGGACAGTCTCCTGATCAGGCAGCCACTTGGATATTCAGCTCTCCTGCCAAATAAACTGCAGAGAAAAGTAAAAGGTTCTTCTCTGCCTACAGCAACACTTAGGTTGCTTCTACTAGCGTCTCCTGGTTTCTTGTGCCTCCTTGGTTGTTTATGGTATGGTGGCGTTGTCCGATTTCACTTTTACAATTTTTGACCAAACCAGGCTGTGAAAGTGAAGAAGAGCAAGCAGTAATGCCCTCATTTCCAATCTGTTTATCTGTAGTTGTTGCTCCTGCACAGTCCAAATGCCCTGGACTGGAACTTGGTCCAGGATGGCATCTCAGCCCGACTGGCTGGCATCAGTCATCAGAATCAGCTATGGTGGGGCTTCTAATGGGAACGCCTTGTTTAGGTTCTCAGAACTCTCCCACCAAGTAATGAACTGCCTAAGTGATTGTGAAAGTAGGATCAGGACTTGATAGTTCTCCAAGGCAGGATTCCAGGTTCATAGCACCCTGTTCTGAAGAGTCCACATGCGCAAGTGAGCCAGTGGCACTAGCTCTATCGCTGCAGTCACCAGCCCCAAAATCTGAAGCAGTCTGTGAGCAGAGACTGACGAACGGCTTCTCAACCACTCAGCCTCTTGTTTCAGGGTCCCTTTTCTGGTTGAAGAGAGGAAAACTTTCCCTTTGTCCGTCCTGAACACCATGCCCAAGTGTTTCAGGCTCTGTGACAGGTTGAGGGAGCTTTTCTCCCAGTTTACTACCCAAACATGTCTCCAGCATCTCCAGGGTCCTGGACAAGAATTTCTTCGCTACCTGGGCAGATGACGCTCAGATAAGCAAGTTGTCCAAGTAGGGATACACGTGGTGTCCCTCCTGTCGCAGTTGTGCCACAAGTACTATAAGGACCTTCGTGAACAACACAGGTACTGCTGCCAACCCAAAGGGTAGCGCCCTGTACTGAAAGTGCTGTCCCTGAATCGTGAACCTCAGAAATGTCTAGTGAGACCGGCGAATGGAGATGTACATCCTTTAGGTCTATGGATGCTAGCTAATCCCCTGGCTGAACAGCCTTTATGGTTAAGCGCAGGAACTCCACCTTGAAGGTCCTGTGGCAGACAAACATGTTTAGGCGCTTCAGATCAAGAATTGGTCCAACACCCCCCAACTTTTTTGGTTATAGAGCTTTTTGCTCCCCATTGCTGCCTCCCGCCTACTTCAGCAACATGGAGACATCAGCATTTTCTTGGTTTTCTCCTTCATATTCCTGGGACACCAGAACACAGTCATGTGTGCCTGTGGAGGCAAGCATGCACCCCGTGGCTCCAGTGAAGGCCCCTACCCACCAACCGACCCAATGCCAAGTCTCCCATAGGGCTTGGCACTATCACCAAGCCTCCACTCAGTGGCAATCTAACTAACTCCTCACCCTCCCCTCCTAGCCGACCCACAGCAACCCAAGCTCGCTCTGAAACTCGGGTCGCCAGTGTGGCATGAAGTGTGGCATCCAGTGCCTCAGCCTCAGTGTCACTGGACAAGCCCCCCAACCCCCTAACACACACACACACACACACACACACACACACACTTTTCAGGAACCACAAAATAAACTGAGTAGAATCCCTGACCTTCCTCACTGGGGGGCACCAGAACAACTGCCACAATTTGTCTGAGGTGAGCCAAGGTTTGAGACACCACCTGTCTCTTCATCAGGTCTTTTGGCACAGGGGATTGCAGGAAATGCCCCACTGTGGGTACTGTTAGAAATTATATTGCATAATCTACTACCAGTATCTCTCATTTCATAGTTTCATAGATCTACTGGCGTTAGCATTTAGTGACTTGCCATATATCAGTGGTATGAATATTTGGCTGTACACATGTATTTGTCCAGTTCTTTCTTGAACTGATCAAGTGACGTGTTTCCTACCACAATGTCAGGTAGCGAGTTCCATATATTAGCCACACGCTGACAGAACCAAAATTTCCCTTTATTGGTTTTTACTATCTCTCCCTTGAGTTGCAAATGGTGAGATCTTGTAACTCTCCCTGAGTTGTTCGTACATAGCCTTGTTGTTGTCCATAACTGCTTGTATTGGAAAGCTTTGTATACATAATATAAATCTCCCCTTAATTTTCTGTATTGCATGGAGTATAATTCCAGAGTTTGTAATCTTTCCATATACGTTTTATTTCTGATGCTTTTAATATTTTTTTTGTTACTTTCTGCTGTGTGTTATTATTTTTTTGTTACGTGTATTACGCCATGTTACTACAGGGGCACAATATTCCAAATGTGGGCAGACAAGTAACGTCAATAATGAAATTATCACCTTAATATCTCTGCTTTTAATATTCTGCATTATACAACCTATGATTCTGTTGCATGTTTACCCATGCATCTGATGTCATCTGGGCCCAACTCATATAAAAGTTCTGCAGTCTTCCACCAAGGAAAAGGAGGCAGAGATGGGCCCACGTACTTCCACTGGGAGTTACCTCCTCTACGTCCTGCACCCCACCCCGTTACACCTGTGGGCCAAGGATTCTTTGTTACTGTTGCCCTCAAATCCAGAATAGGCTCTCTTATTCCTCTGGTTTCTGAAATTCTGAGAGGGACAAAAAACACCTCAAGACTGCCACTGGCGGGCACCTCCTCGACCTCTTCGCGTCGAGTCTGCTTTCTGTTGCTGCTTTGACACTGGAAGCTGTCCTTTCGTATCCTAGACATCTTTTAAGTTGTCATCCAAGCCAGATCTGAATAATGGTCCTCCCTCAAAGGACAAGTTAAACAGTTTGGCCTTCAACGCCTGGTCTTCAACCCAATGCCTGGGCCATACACCCTGCATGGCTGACACAATGTGATAAGCGAAGTGTGCCAACATTCTTAAACTGTTCACTGTGGTATCCCTGAGAAAGGCAGAAGCCATGGTTATCAGCTGTAAAATCTCTGCCCCCTCAGAGTCTGGGGAAATGAAACTATAGTAGATGAGGTTTGAGGGGTTGCACCTGGGAAACAGTGCCGTGCTGAAAGTCACAAGTAATCAGAGAATGAAGTTATGCCAGCACCTGCACAATGGTACCAGTAAAACCTCTTCAGTACACAGCAGCAATCACAGAAGGAGACCAACCATGCAAGTTCATAGACTCAGTGCTTAATTTTATTCCGGTGAACAGAAATGCTGCACAATCAATACAGGAGCTCCTTCCTTCCGGTACTCCCCCTCCACTCAAACTGAGCAAACTGCTTGTCTCCTAACCCGTTTCACACCCCCTGGTGCTTTCTCAAAGGGTCCTCTGAGAAAGCGCCAGGGGGCGTGAAACGCGTTATCTAATGGTTAGAACAGGTTCAAATCGCGCTGCACCCACTGATTCGCTGTGTGACTTTGGCAGTTTACCTGATCTCCCAATATTTCAATCACAACCCCACTGCCCATGGGTGCAGCCAAGGTTAAAATGTTGGGGGGGGATATGGACCTATCAAATGCTTCACACTGATGTCAATGTTATGGGCCATTTTGCAGGACTTAAAAAGCTAAGGGGGACTGGACCCCCTCCCCCCCCCCCGGTGGTTCCACCCATACTACTGCCATAATACCTGATAAAAAGAACTCCACTGAAACCAAGACTCTGCACATCTGCTGACTATCTTTCATGTATAACCATTGTACCACGTTTGTATACTGGGTCAGTACAATCTCAGCTTAGTTTTGGGATATATGTTTAATACTCTATCTCGTGTACACACAACAGATCAGTTCAATCATCATCTTACTAATGGATTTATGCGCCATATCTATTACAGAATGTATGTATGCTGAATGTAATTAACTCCGGGTCACCCCTAAAAAAGGGACATGTTTGTCTCAGCAGGCCCACCCAGTTATCAAAATTCAAATACATTAGTCATATATAAACTGTTAAAAAATTAATCTCTTGTTAAATCTTAGCATGACCCATGAATTAAATGTCAGGGCGAAAATTAAGGGAAATAGAGTCTACACATTGCTATTTGGGCTTACAACACTGAAGTCACCTCTAGTTTTGGCAGTGAGGAGGCAGACAGGTGGCCTGAACAGATGGTCACCAGTAGCAAGCATCAGGCACAAGAGGAGAACAGAGAGTTATATATTTATTTTTTTGGGGGACTCCTCTACATTTGGTATAATGATGCAGCAAGTACAATTTCAATACTCTACTATGAGAAGACACTGCCATCTTGTGGCTGAGTGCACAGTAAGGACAGCACATCTCAAGCAGCTCCCTGGTTAAAGATGACTAATTCTGATGTAGATTGTTGGTAAACTGCTGAAGGTCATTATACAGAAAAGGCTAGTGGAGTTCCTGGAGACATACGGATTTCAGAGGAAAAAGCAACGTTGGTTCTCCAGGGGGAGGTCTTGTCAGCTCAGTCTTCATCAGGTTCATGAAGGGGGATGGCAAAGGCCAGGCAGTAGATGTACTGTTGCTGCTACTGGGACTTTAGTAAAGCCTTTCACCTGGTCCCACACCACACAAAAGACTGGTTAAAAATTTGAGGGACTTGAGGGGAAGAGGGATCCAAGAGGGTCATCTTGAATGACGATTTCCCAAAGGTTAGGGAAGTCATCAGTAGAATTCCCCAGGGATCGGTCTTGGCCTGGTTCATTTGAAAGTCTTTGTTTGAGGCACTGGGGATAGGGATTCTGGGCCAACAGCTGCCTCTTTTCAGACGGCATCATAATCTGCGAAAGGGTGGACAGCAAGAAGGGTTTGGACAATTAGGAAAGATATGGGTAGGCTGAAGAAATGGTCAAGGGTCTGGCAGTTGAAATTAATGCAAATACCCGAAGACAGAATACAGAATTAGGGGCTTTAATTATGGAAAGGATGACAGAGGAGAAAGATCTTGGGGTGATAACTGCAGACAACCTAAAACAATCAGCACAGTGTAACAGAGCAGTGGGATGGGCAGCAGAATGCAGGGGTACACTGGCAGGTGATCAGCAGCGGCAGAAGGGAAGTGATCGTATCCTGTACAGATCCCTGGTGTAGCCACATGTGGAACACTGCATGCAATTCTTGAGCCAGCACTTGAGGAAGGACAGAGGTAGAATGGAGACAGTACAGAGGGTACCAAAAAGGAGTCGGGGCAACAAGTGAAGCCCTATATGGAGAGGCTTGAGGAGCTCAACATACATGCGTTAGAGGCCATGAGGGAGAGGGGTACATGACAGAGACACACAAGTTTATACATGGGATAAAGATAGTGGAAAAGCATGGAATTAACATGTACAGTATGTAGCAATGTTGAAGCTGTTCTGTGTTACCATTTTTAAAATCATAGTAATGTGTCAGCAGAAAAGTCCATCCTGGCCCATCCAGTCTGCCCATCTCCACCCCCCACCAAAAAAAAAAAACTTGTCACCAGTGCACAAGGAGCCTAGCCTCTGTCTTCTAACCAGCCCAGCAGCATAGTCTAGAGGTTAGAGTCATGAGCCGCGAATGAACTTGTTACATCCAGCAGACAGACCTGCGTTTGAGTCCCACAACCTCCACCTGCATACTGTGTGACTCTGAGCAAGTCATTTAACCACCCCAGTGCTCCCGGGACGCCCCTAAAACCGGCACCTGTGCCTAGTGGGCCTTACCTGGTTAACAAAGAATAACAAAAATAAATAAATTAAAATATGTCTATCCCACGCTCTCTTGAATCCCTCCACCGTCAACACCTACCACCTCCTCAGGTAATCTGTTCCAGGGTTGAACCACCTCTCAGTGAAATAACACCTCCTTACATTACCTTTAAATCTCCCACCTTCCAATCTTAAAGTATGATCTCTTGTTTTAACTCTGACTTTCCTTTTAAATAGACTTCCTTCCCTCACTTTATTTATCCTCTTCATATCCTTAAATGTCTCCATCATGTCTTCTCTCTCTCTCTCTCTTTTCTAAACTCCAGTGGTTACAGATTTAATTCTCTCAATCTGGTCTCATATGGTTTCCATTGCATACCTTGCACCATCTTTGTTGCCCTTCTCTGAACCTTTTCTATTATATCTATGTCCTTTCTTAAATGAGGCCTCCAGAACTGTACCCCGTACTCCAGGTGCAGTCTAACCATGGTCTTATATAATGGCATCAGTACCTCCCTCTTCCTACTAGTTATGCCCCTCCCTATGCACACCATCATTCTATCAGCTTTGCCAACCACCTTACTACATTGGTCACTTACCCTAAGGTTGTTTGATATTATAATCCCCACATCCCTTTCCTGTTCTGTTTGCTTTATCTACTCTCCCCCCAGTCAGTACTTGGCCAGTCGATTTGTACGTCCTATATGCATCACCGCACACTTCTTTGTATTGAGCTTCAGCCGCCATGTTTCTGACCATTTCGCTAGTATACTCAAACCCCTCATGGCCTCAACCCCTTCTTCAGTGTCGACCCTATTTCATAACTTTGCATCATCTGCAAACAGACATATTTTCCCTTCAATTCCCTCTGATAAACCCTGTTCGTAACCATCCTTACCCCAGAATGTACACCATTTACCACCACCCTCTGACTTCTATCCTTCAGCCAGTCTTCCACCTATCTAGTTATTTTCTGTCCCACCTCCAGGCTCTCGGTCTTATTTACCAGCCTGCGGTGAGGGACTGAGTCAAAGGCCTTACTGAAGTCCAGGTAGGCAACATCAACTGCCCCTTCTTGATCAACCACCTCCGTTACCCCATCAAAAAATTCTATAACATTTGTTTGGCAAGATCCCCCACTAGTTGTTGCTTTTCATCTAATGGTTTGTTGTCCATTAAGTATTTTACTACTCTTTCCTTTGTTAGCACCTCTGTCACCTTGCCCACTACGGATGTGAGGCTGACTGGTCTGTAATTCCCTGCCTCATCCTTGTAGCCTCCCTTGTGCAGTGGTACTACATCTGCCATCCTCCAGTTACTCAGAACACACCCTGTAACTAGGGACAAGTTAAATAACTTTGCTAAATGTCTTGCCAACTCATCCCTCAACTCCCTAAAAACCCCTGGATGCAAACCATCCAGCCCCATTGCTTTGTCTACCTTTAATTTTCCAAGTTCTTCCTTAACTCTTTCCTCATTTAATGGGCTTTGATCCACCCCATTCATCTCCTCCATCCTTCTTTAACTCGGGTTCCTTTCCATCCCCTTCCACTATTAATACATAGCAAAAATAACTATCTAAAACCTCAGCTTTCTCAAAGTCCCCCTCAACCTTAGTTCCCCCTCAAGCTCCAATCCCGTCTTGTCTTCCTTTCTCCCCCAACACATCTAAAAAAAAGTTGCATCACCTCGTTTGACATGTTTGGCAATTCTCTCCTGTGTTTCTGCTTTTGTTCTCCTAATCAATTTCCCTGCCTGTCTCAGTTTCTCCTTATAATTTACTCTATCACATTGAGTTTTCTTATATCTTCTGAAAGCTATCCTATTGTTTATTCCTCTTACAACCTCCCTATTAAACCAAAGAGGGCACCTTCTTTTCTTGCCTTTTGCTACCCTCCTTATGCATAGTTCAGTTGCTGTTAATAACGCCTCCTTAATATATTTCCAAAATTCCTCTACGTCCTCTATCCAGTCAGCGCATTTCATTTACTCCGTGAAAATCTCCCTCATTTTATTAAAGTTCACCCTCCTGAAGTCCAGAACCTTCATACTGGTCCGATTTATTTTTCCTATTTGTATCTTAAAATGTACTGTGTTGTGATCACTTGTACCCAGACAGTTTCCCATAATAACCTCTTCAACGCTATCCCCATTTGTGAGTACCACGTCCAAAATATTTCCCCCCCTTGGGGGCTCCTTAACCAGCTGATGTAGATACGATCCCTGTAGTGGTTCAAGTATCTCCCTGCTCCTGGTTGATGTTGCCTTTGAGATTCCCCATTCTACGTCTGGCATATTAAGGTTCCCCAGTAGTACAAACTCCCCTTTGTTTGACACCCTTTGAATCACCTGTATCATGACTCACTTGGATGGACCCAGCTTATCAATGAAACTACCCACCCAAACAAGTTAAATCCTACCAACAGCACCCTGCTGGATATTATCTTAGTTAACAAACCGTATTTGTTTACCCATGCTGGAGTATTCTTCTCTGACATCAGTGATCACTGCTTCATTGCTTGTGTCAGGTCCAATCATGCTCCGACACCTGCTTCTAAATTTTCTACCAAAAGATGTCAACGCAACTTTGACCCTGAGGAGTATAGTTTGGAGCTGAGCTGTTCCATGCGCTGGCAGGATTTTTACCTAGCTAAATCTGTCACCTCAGCATATGACATTTTGCAAGAAATTGTGCTAGGAGTACTTAATAGGCAAGCACCACTAGTGAAGGTCCGAGTCAGGAACAAATCTTGTCAGTGGTTTACTGAGGAATTGAAGGACGCAGTGTGGAATAGGGACAGGCTTTGGAAAACTGCCCGTAAAACTAAGCTAACAAACGACTGGATTTTCTTCAGTAGAGTGAGAAACCTTTGCACTAAGATGGTTAGAGAAGCAAAGGCTAATTTCTTTCACTCACAACTTGATCTCTCAGCCAACTGCCCTTCCAAATTCTGGAAGGTAATTAAGGGTATAGAAGGCCATTCAGCTGGGACTTCCTTGCCTACAAAAATCTCGATGGGTAGTACCATACTCACTGATAAACCATCAATCCTTGATGCCTTCAGCAATCATTTTGCTACAGCAGGTCTAGCCTTCGACTCTTCCCCCGGCAGTAACCTTCGAGCACAACTTGGGGTTGACAAACAAGGTACTCCCTCCTCCAGTCATACCTTCTCGCTTCAACCCACATCTCTGAAGGAGGTGGAAGAACTCCTGTTAAAATTGGACATCAGAAAAAGCACAGGGACTTCCAGTGAGGTCAGCATCTATGGCAGACTGATTCTGTTGGGGCTACCCCAGGACTGCTCCAAAATCTAACCCCATCCGTGCCTCATGCTGGCTTCTAGAGAAAAGCAACGTAAAATTGATGACATTATGGCCAAGACTCGACAGCGATTGAAAGAATTTACAGCTGAAAACGAAAAATCAGACCAGGACAACAAAGATTCTGCCGGGTGAGATGAAGGCCACAGATCACCGAGGGGTGGAGTGCTTCAAGCTCCGACCCTACTTCAAATGACAGCTTTGAGGAAGAGGCTGCATTCACAATAACCTCAAAAAAGTTATATAGAGAGTTACATCGATTGGGAGACACCCTAACCCGCATTCAAAAAGATCTGTCGGAGGTAAAGTCAGAACAGAAAGAACAAAAAAAGCAAATTAATGACCTGGAACAGAATGCAACAGAACTATCTAAACCAGTGGATCTACATAATGGGGCTATCCTCCAACTTCATGATTGGGAAATATGGCTACAGCAAAAGTTAGAGGATCTGGAGAATAGGTCCCAAAAGGCAAATATCCGAATTCACGGAGTACCAGAGGGGACTGAGTCTGGTGAGATGACCTCTTTCACAGAGAGCTTTCTTCACGAGGTCCTGGGCTTGGAAAAGGACTTTCCATTAACTATTATAAGAACACACATATCGTTAATAGCTAAACTTGTGGATCCAAAAGCCAGACCAAGGTCACCGATTGTTGCATTTCTGGACTACTGCACCAAGTCTGAGGTTTTAAAGCAGGCCTGGGAGAAAAAAGAAGTGGTGTTTGGAGACGTAAGACTATTTTTTGAACATGACTATGCTCCCACGACGATGGATAAAAGACGGAGGCTCTTCCCAAAACTGAAATTGCTCTGGGCTAAAGGAGTTAAAGCGCGTTTAGACTATCCTGAAACTTTAAGAATAACTACCGATTCAGGTGAATGCTCCTTTTCTAAGATCTCAGAGGCTACGGAGTTTTTAAAGCAGTGGGACATTTTGGTCACCTCTTTACTGGACCCGGAGACCATTCGAGAACTGGAGGGGAGGCATTGGTATACAGCGGTAGGCCCGAGAGGAAAAACCGCGTGGCTGGCTGGAAGGAATACCGCAGACAATCTTCCTCTCGAGCAGCTTGAGGATTCCATAGTTCTGACCCCCACACAGGCTACCTCCCTTCCCCAACGATCGAACAGAAATAACAAATGAAATAAAGGGCAGAAAAGGAGAGATGCACAGTGAAGTCTACCTGCAGGAGTGGTGTGAAGAAAAATGGTGGACTTGTGAGACATTCATGCATGGGTTCTGAGTCAGCCATGGACTTTTGCAAACTTCGTGTGGCTGCATTGAGGCAGAATCTCATGCCTGCGCAGATGGAGTGGGACTGGGGGGGGGACTCGTTCTCTCTCTCTCGACTTCCTGATTAAGATACCCAAAGGAAGGGAGCCTGGAATTAAGTTGGGTTATATGGATGAGAGCCTACAGGTGCAGTAAGGCTAGCTCCCTTCTTTGCCTTTTTCTTTTTTCTTGTAGCTTCCCTGCATCTCTTTTACGATCGCTAAAAGGAGTCTATGTCCACCAGGACAGCTGGTGAGGAGGTTATTACACTATAAGTATACAGCATGTTTAGATAAACAAGGGAGGGGTGGGGTTGGGGGCCCTCGGAGGAGGGGGAATGGAAGAGGAAAGTTGGTCTAACCAAGTGCTGACGGGATTCTGTATTCCCTTAGCCCAGTTGGGCGTGAGCTAGGTGTAATTGTTGTCATTGCACCATCCTACCTATGTGGCATCAAGAAGGGTAGGTTCTGCAAACATGTTTGGAAGTCAACTAATAAAGTTGTTACAGTTTAGGGGAATTGTTGGGTAACATTCCCCTTCAAGTTCTGTTACTGTTAAAAGGTGTATAGTTATAGATATATAATGCCCAGACAGATTGGAGATTGGGGGGGGGAGATGGGGTGGGATGGAGGGGTGGAATGACTTGGGTGAGGGAGATAAAGTTTCAAATAGTCTATTTTACTAGTAACATAGGATGGCTATAAAACTCATTTCATATAATGTTAAGGGCCTTAACAGCCCAGTTAAAAGGACTAGGATCCTGCAGGAGCTGGGGAAATACCGGACCGACATGGCCTTCATACAGGAATCCCATCTTAATGAGTTGGAGCATTCCAAGCTCTGTAGAATGTGGGTGGGGGAGGTGTACAGCACCTCGTGGCCTCAGAACCCGCACAGGAGAAGTACGGCAATATTGCTTAGGAGAAATTCCCCAGTTAAAGTATTGGGGGTGGAGACTGACCCTGGGGGCCGCTATGTTAAGCTGCAGACAACAATATACAAGGTGCGCTGTATACTACTGAACATATACGCTCCAAACGAACCCCCGGGAAAATGGAAGGTTCCTTTAGGAAAGAATTACTGAAGACCTTGAATGATCCGGAGGTCCTGCACATTGTGGGAGGAGATTTTAATAATGTAGTCTCTACCAAATGGGATAGAAGAGGTCAGGGTACACAGATAGGAAATGGGGGTGAGAGTCTTAAGCGTCTTATGGATGAGTTGGGACTGAAGGATGTTTGGAGGTACAGGCACCCGGGAGAGAGGGATTTTACCTTTTTCTCTCCACGACATCAGAGCTACTCCCGCATAGACATGTTCTCACTATCTGGCGAACACCTGTCATGTGTACAGACCCCTCTAACATTTTACCTATGGCATGGTCGGACCATGCCCTCGTACAAATGATTTTAAGATTGGCCCTGACAGTTAGAAATTCGAACTGGAGACTGAACACTGGGCTTTTAAATTCTGAGGATTTTAAAGAGAGCATGTCAAGGCAGGTGGGGATGTTCCTGGAGACTAATGCAGGTGGAGCCCCCTTCCCGTCGGTAGTCTGGGACTCCCTTAAGGCATATCTGAGAGCGCAGATCATATCCTATAGCACTAGGGAGAAGAGAACAAGAGAGTTAAGCCAGAAAAATCTAAAGCAAGAGTTGCAGGAAGCGGAGTTCAGACATAAAATCACTCTAGACCACAGGGATAAAAATTATTGGTTGCAAAAGAAAACGGAGCTTCAAAACCTTTTGGCAAGGCAGGGGGAGGGAATACTCTGCAGAATTAACCAAAAGTACTATGTAGAAGGAAACAGGGTGGGCAGGGTGCTAGCAGCAGCAATGAGGAAACAGACAGTAAATAGAACAATAGGAAGTATTAGAAGGCAGGGGAATGGAAATGCGAAGACAGAAGACCCATTAAAGACAGCGGAGGCTTTTGCTGAATATTACAGGGATCAATATAGTTCGAAGGTTAGTGACCTTCACCAGATAGCAGTGGATAACTTTCTGGATCCCCTGCCTTTGAATAGTTTGGGGATGGAAGAGAGGGAGGGCTTAGAGGTGTTAATTACCAGACAGGAGTTACTATAGAAAATCACAGATTTAAAAAATGGAAAGTCCCCAGGTTTAGATGGCCTCCCTTCTGAGTTTTATAAATCTTTAAAGGAGAAATTGGTGACCCCCCCATTGGCCTGTTTCCATCATATCCAGGAGGGAGGAGAAGTACCTGACTCATGGAAATATGTGCAGATCTCAGTGATCCACAAGGAGGGCAAGGACCCAGAGCAGTGCGGCTCATACCGCCCGATATCGTTGTTAAATGTAGACCTTAAACTGTTCACGGGGATTCTGGCGGATCACCTGCAGAAGGTTGCCCCCAAATTGGTCCACCCGAACCAAACAGGTTTTATAACAGGAAGATTCCTAACAGATAATATCAGGCGTCTATTAAATATTATTTTGGCTCAAGCAAACCAAAACAAATTTCAATTGGCAGTATCGATGGACACAGAAAAGGCGTTTGATACAGTGAATTGGGAATTCCTCTACAAAACAATAAAAAAAAATGCAATTAGGCCCTAAATTCTTACAAATAATCAAAAATCTATATAAAGAACCTCAGGCGCAAGTCAGAGTAAATGGAATTAACACTGGTAGATTCCCCGTTCATAGAGGTACCAGGCAGGGCCGCCCACTCTCCCCAGTGTTATTTGCTATTTTTCTCAAACCTTTGGCAGTAGCGATCCGCCAGAATGGGAATATAGAGGGGGTTCTAACGGGGACCATAGAACATAAAATAGCATTATACGCTGATTACTCCACATTCTTTTTGAGAAACCCAGAAGCCTCCCTGCCGCACCTGCTCCAGGTCCTCGACTCATTTGGAGCAATATCTGGATACCGAATCAACTATAATAAATCAGAGGCATTGATCTTGGGTAGAATATGCCCTCCAGATTTCAAGAGAACTTTCCCATTCACATGGGCAAAACAAAACCAGATCAGGTATCTTCGAGTGCAGGTGACCACAAAGTTATCCAGGTTATTTGCTATTAATTATAACAGGTTATGGAATGATATGCAGAAGGACATGGCTAGGTGGTGGCTGCTCCCACTGACCTTGGCTGGCAGAATAGATTCAGTGAAAATGAATCTGCTCCCAAGATTTTTGTTCCTTTTTTCCTCCCTGCTATCAAATCCTAAAAATGTTGGCAGGAAGTAAACCCGGTTATCATTAGATATATCGGGGGGTAGACCTAGGATTGGACAATCAACACTTCAGAAACCTAAATTATTGGGAGGCCTGGGTTTGCCCAACTTGAAGACCTATTATTTAGCTGCTCAGATGGGGGCGGTGACCACTTATGTGAAACAACATTTAGACTCGGGGTAGTACGTGATAGAGAATGGTGGAGACTGCCCAGTTCCCCTATTTGCTCTCCCAAGCCTGAGCCTCTCGAGAAAGTTCATAAATCAAACTAAGAACCCATGGACGTGACATACCATGGAGATTATCCAACTAACTAGACATAAAATGGGAGGGGGGAAAAGGCACGTTAGGCCCGTTGTCACTTATTAGACACTCACCAGACTACTTACCCACAAAGACAGATCCAGGGTACAAGAGGTGGGAGAGAAGCAGAATTACCAGATTTGCAAAGCTAGTGGAGAATGGGATTGTTATGTCCTTTCAACAGATTCAGACCAGGTTCAAAATTCCCACCTGAATTTTTCAGATATCTACAGATAAGGCATTATCTGACTACGCCGGGCTACTTACCTTTGGTGAGTAGGCAAAAGAATGCATGGGAGGATTTTATACATCATACAGTGAAAATAAATCTAAAAGGAAAATGTATCTCAGACCTTTATCCTAGTCTGAGTCCTAAGGAGACTATCCCACTAGAGAATATTAAAGAGGCCTGGCACAGGGAGGGGGGTAAACCCAATACCAGAAGATATCTGGAAAAGACGGATCTCCTTGGGTTGGAGAGTAACCTCCTCGCCGAATTGGCGAGAATTCTATTGGAAGATCCTAGTCAGGTTTTTCTATACCCCAAAAGTCACAAAGCATTTCCAAAGATCCAATTCAGATAAATGTTGGAGGGACTGTGGCTCAATAGGGTCTGATTTGCATGTCTTTTGGGACTGCCCGGGTATCCGAGGGTTTTAGGAGGAGGTGAGAACTGCAACCAATACAATAATAAAAGTGAATATACCCAGAGACATGACTGAATTGGTGTTAGGTTTACCCACAGTTTTGCAGCTTCCAACCCCACAGAGAAAACTAGCCCAAATCTTTATGGTAGCAGCTGTTAAATGTCTCACAAGCCACTGGGTTAAAAAGGACCCACCCACGCTATTGGAATGGTGTGGTAGAGTGGACTCCATTTGTGAGATGGAACGTCTTACAGCGAGGTTAGGTCTCCGAGTAGAGAAATTTAGGGAGGTATGGAACCCCTGGCTGCTTGAATTCAGGCCCCAGCCTGTGAGTTGAAAGCCTTCAGGAAAGAAGGAGGGAGATTAGGGTGGACTAGTTTTTAATATGTTATGGAAAGGCAAAATGGATGTCCCTCCCCCTCATTATGCCTAATGGGATCCCCCACTCCGTCTCCACCCTCCTCTCTAAACCCTCCATCCCCCAAAGAAAATATCCCTCGTAAATAACTTAAAAAAGGGGGGGGGTCAAAATAATGAATACAATTTATCTGTGTGAATGGTCCCCTGTTGTTTGTTTGTCCCCTCTCTCTAGTCTGGGCAGAACAGATTGTTGTCTTACTGTTATGTTTTTTTTTTCTTTTTTTTCCTATTAATTGTTGAAAGGAGATTGAGTTATAAAAATAAGAGTTTGTAATGAGCTGAACAACTATTTCATATTGCTCTATGTATGAGTCCTGAAGGATCAATTACATTCAAGACTAGATGCCTGATGATATCCGGTATCTGGCCCTAGATAATGGATTATGAAAAAGAACATGTATGGAAGATCCAAAAAGCTATAAACTGAATAGTTGTATATGTGTAACATTTATGTCAGATTATGTCTATGCTTATCCCTCATTGTTTTTTATATGTACTGTATTTCAAACTCTTGAATAAAGACGAGTTGAAAAAAAAAAAGGAAAAGCACAGGTGCCGATCACATTGACCCATTTTTTCTGAAGATGAGCTATAGGGTCCTAGCTGCGCCTATTACACATCTGTTTAACCTATCTCTGTCGCAAGGCGACCTTCCTCTCATCTGGAAAATGGCACGTCATCCCTTTGTTTAAGTCAGGTGACCCCTGTGACCTAAATAACTAAAGGCCTATTTCCCTTCTCCCTATCCTAAGTTATTGGAATAAATTGTGAACACCCAGCTCAAGAACCATCTGGAATCGTCAAAACTTCTCAACCCATTACAATCAGGGTTCAGAGCACAACACAGCACTACTTCCGCTTTGGCCAAAGTCACTAATGATTGGCAGAGTGAGTTGGATAATAAGAATTTCATCTGTGCAGTTTTCCTGAACCTAAGTAAGACCTTCAATACCGTTGATCACAGTCTGCTCCTTACATCCTTTCAAACCATTGGACTGGATGCTCTTTCTCTCAGATGGTTCGGCAGTTACCTTGCTGACTGCTCACAGCAAGTAAAAGCGGATGGTGAATTCTCTCCTTTGAAAGCCCTTCAGAGAGGCGTTCCCCAAGGTTCCATTTTGGGTCCCCTGCTCTTTGCACTTTACATCAACAGAATCGATGCTACCATCAAAAAGGCCCACGTTCATCTATTTGCAGATGATACAGTACTGTACTCTAGCGGATCTTCCCCCCAAATGGCATACTCTGAACTACAGGACGGTTTCAATCAGCTACAGACTCCGCTCCTAAAGCAGAAGCTGCTTCTAAATGCCAAGAAGACAAAAGCAATGTTCTTGTCACCCTTTCCTAACCTAGCAAATCCAGCCGCAATGGGGCTACTCCCCCCAATTACTACAACACTAGGTGAACAGTTGGAGTACGTATCCAAATTTTAATAATTGGGGGTTTGTCTGGATTCTAGACTGTCCTTCATTGTTCACATAGAAGAGCTGATAAAGAAACTTAGAATGAGACTGGGCCTTTTCTATAGGATAAAAAATCTCCTCACCAGGGATGCAAAATTGGGGCTAGTCCAAACTACCTTTTTCTCTTTATTAGACTAAGCTGATTTCCTGTATAGCCAGGGTCCTGCAGGTGCTCTTTCCAAACTTGATACGCTCTACCACAAAGCTCTAAGGTTTATAATGGGGCTTCCCTGTTCCACCCATCATTGCTCCCTATACTCGGCAGTAGGCTTGTCATCCTTAGCTTTAGACGCCAGAGAAATGCTGCGATCTGGATCTACAAAAGCATCCTAACTAAACTGCCTAATTACATTTCGGACTGCTTACCTCACTGCTCTTTAAGTAAGTATGACCTGAAATTGCCTCTTATATTTAAGCTGAAGCGTCCGAGGCCAAATCCCGGTTTGGTGGGGCTTCTATTAGTCACGCATGGCCTCGTCTATGGAATAAGATTCAAAAGAATCTAAGAATCAATTACCCCATTAGTCTGGCAGCTTTCAAAACCTTATATACATTCCATTTCAAAGAATCCTGTGTCAGCTCCTCCTGACCTATATCCCTGTTCCTTCAGAGCTACTTGCTCTTTTCTCTGACCTTTGGCCCTGCCTTGTCATGACTTTAGGTCTCTTTCTGTTGTTGACTCCACTCTTTTGCCATACCCATTCCTTCCTCCTTCATTCCCATCCCCACATATACACTCTATATCCACTTTATATCCTCTTACCCGTGACTTTCAACCCCTATATTTGTCTGTTTATCTGAGTTTTTTTTGACTGAGCACACTCTGTACCTACTGTTTCCCCCCATGTCCTGCACTTTGTATGCGATGCACAAATTAATCTGTAATTAATGGGTTGTTTTTTTTTACAATCTTTTGTTCCATTTTACTTGCATTTTTACCACCTTTGCCTAATAATTGTACACATAACTGACACTGTATGTTGATCTCACCTAAATTGTAATTTGTTGTACACAATACTTGAAATCGTATGTTGTTCTCACCTATATTGTATTACCTATTGTTTGTCCCAGGTCCACCTTGAAAATGAGCTTGCACAACGGTGTCCGCCTAGTTAAATAAAGATTTTGACTGAGTGACTGACTGATTGATTGATTTGCTGTCTAACTCCTCCCCCTGATTTGGAGGCCGATCCATCACTCCTAGTCTTACTTTGGCTCCAGCTTTTTTTCTAATGTGACAAGAAATTCTGTCTCGCTGTACTCATCCTATCCTTCAGTTGCTTTAATGGTCTCCTTGATATATCATGCCGCCCCTCCCCCTTTCTACTAACCCTGCCCCTTCTGAACAGCCTGTATCCCGGAAAACTAACTTCCCAGGAGTAATGCTACAACCACCAGGTCTCTGTTATAGCCACAATCTCAAGGCATTTATCTACCATCGTTGTCTCTAGGTTCACCATTTTATTTCCCAGACTTCTGGCATTCACATATAGCCCTCTCTACCCTGAAAATGCCACTTTCTTACTATAGCCTATTAACATACCTACAATATTACAAGGGGGACTACTAGCTAGGCTATTCCTTGCTGCTCCCCCACTAATCAGTTTAAATTTAACTCTTCCCTTACAGTCATGGCCAAAAATATTGGCACCCTTGCAGTTTGTTCTAATAATGCACCATTCCTTCCAGAAAATTGTTGAAATTAAAAAATATTTTGATATCCACATATGTATTTCTTTGGTTTGCAGTGGAATAAAACACAAAAAGCAGAAAAATGTACTACGTCTTAGCTTATTCCACACAGAAATCCTTAAATGGCCCGGACAAAATTACTGGCACATTTTAGAAGCAGTTAGAAATAATTAGATTTCAAGCAGGTGATTCTACTTCACTTTGGAACTGAACTCACCTGTGGTGAGTTGCAGGTGCCTGCAATATAAAAATCACTCATTCAACCAGTTTGAATAGAGAAAAGGACTCATTCTCCTGTTTTGTGTCACTCTGTGTACCGCAATGAGCATGGAGAAAAGAAAGACAGCCAGAGAATTGTCTGAGGAGGTCAGACTGAAGATTGTAGCCAAGCATGGACAATCTCAAGGCTACAAATCAATCTCCAGAGACCTTGATGTTCCTGTTTCCACCGTACGTAATGTTATCAGGAAGTTTAAGGCCCATGGCACTGTAGCCAACCTCCCTGGACATGGCTGCAAGAGAAAACTTGATCGAAGATTGCAGCGCAGGATTGTTCGAATGGTGGAGAAAGCACCTCGATCAACTGCCCAACAGATTCAATCTAACCTTCAGACACAAGGTACGACAGTTTCAACTCGAATCATCCGTCGCCAACTCAATGAAAGGGGGTTATATGGTAGGAGGCCCAGGAGGACCCCACTGCTGAGAGAGAGACATGAGAAAGCCCGACTGGAGTTTGCCAAAACACACCTGAACAAGCCAAAATCCTTCTGGGAGAATGTCCTGTGGACAGATGAGACCATATTAGAGCTTTTTGGTAAAGCACATCATCTCTATGTTAACAGAAAACAAAATGAAGCCTTCAAAGAAAAGAACACCTTCCTACAGACAAACATGGAGGGCCGTTCAGTGATGTTTTGGGGTTGCTGTGCACCTCTGGCACTGGGTGCCTTGAACATGTGCATGGCATCATGAAATCTGGAGATTACCAGGCCATTTTGGAGCGCAATGTTGAACCCAGTGTCAGAAAGCTGGGTCTCCGTCGAAGGTCATGGGTCTTCCAGCAGGACAATGACCCCAAACACACTTCAGAAAGCACCCAGGAATGGTTCAAGACAAGACGCTGGACTGTTCTGAAGTGGCCAGCAATGAGTCCCGATCTAAATCCCATTGAAAACCTGTGGAGAGATCTAAAAACAGCAGTTGGGAGAAGGCACCCTTCAAATTTGGGAGAACTGAAGCAGTTTGCACAAGAAGAGTGGGCCAAACTGCCAGTAGAGAGGTGCAGGAAGCTCATCCATTGCTATAGGAAGCGGCTGATTGCAGTTATTTTGACCAAAAGCTGTGCTACCAAATATTAAGTCTAGGGTGTCAATAATTTTGTCAATGCCATTTCTTTTCATTTTCTGATTTAAAAGGATATATTGTACAGTATTAAATTCTGAATCAAAAACAAAGGTTCTGTAATATTAACAGAGAAATAAAGAATTGTGGAGACCAAATACTGCTGTTAATTTCAACTTATGTTTAGAGGAAATTGTGAGTTATTTGAAAAAAGTGCAAGGGCACCAATATTTTTGGCCACAACTGTACAAAGTAATATAATTTTTCCACTCTGGACCACTGTGCCAGCTCTGCTTACGTGTAATCTGTCCCGAGCATGTAATTCTGCATTATCCCATGTCCTACCCCATCCCCCCATCAATTCAAACCCTTGTTCACTATACCACCACCTTAACCATACATTAAATTTATCAGTTCCCAGTTTTTCTATCCATGCTGGTGTTTGGTACCAGAAGTGCTCCTGAAAAAGAGACAGATTTATTATACAGCTTCCAAACTCTTGCCAGTTCTATGAATCTGGCTTGCATTTCCTCTAGACTGCTATCCGCCAGGTCATTTGTGCCCAGATGAAACACAGTGTGTTTAATCTCCTTATGTTTCCTGGATAGGGAGTATACAAGATGCAAGGCTTTTAGAGTTGTCATCTCAGGCGTGCACTCAATCCCAATATTTCTATTCCCTTCACCCAATGTCCCCCATTGAATTCCTCTAATTATAGAATCACCCAGTATAAAGACTCCACTCTCTTCATACTCCGTGCAGTCCCCTATAACCCCAGCTGGTTGTACTTTGCCCAGTTCTGCTCCTTTGATCCCTTAGTAATATCCTCTTTTTTTAAAACTTCCTCCATTCATTCTTGTTTTCTTTTTACTATTCCCTTTCTCTGAGCCTCCAATTTCTTTTATACCCTCCCTGCACACTTGCCTCCTCAGATATCATCCCTTCCCCACCTTAGCTCTGTTCAATATCTGAGCTTTCATGCTCACCCTCCCGTTATCCAGCTCAGTATCTACACCTAGATTAATTGAAATTCTGATTTTAATTAATCAAAATTTAAATAAACACAATTTTCAAAACAAAAAAGCATGCAATTGTTCTCAGAGAGTGCAAAGTCAAAAGGGGGAACTCTATGATGCTGGTGGGAGGGGGATTCAAAAACAGACACCAGGAAGTGTTTCTTTATGGAGAGGGTGGTGGATAATTTGAACTACCTACCAAGGGAAGTGGTCTGTGCCAAATCAGCAGTGAGTCTGATTCTGTGAGATCTACGAATCCTCAATCTCCTCAGACAACAGATCAACCGGTTTGAAAAATATCTTTACCGGCTGCTTGACCAGAGTTGAGGATAGCCACCAATGGGGCTACTGTGGAAGTTTTAACTGTCCTTCAACTTGTGGAAGCTCAACCAAGGTTGACTGGTTGGGGGAACTGAAGGAGCAGGAAGACCAAACTTTATTCCCAGTCCTGTGATCAAAGCTGACAGCATTTCTTGTACTTTCAATCAAAGGGCTGGCTCTTCCCAAAAGTCTTGAGGGTTATATATATATTATACCAAGCTTGTCAGTGAATGGCCCCCCGATGGTGTGCCCAGCTGGTACCACCACTGAGACCAAAGACAAGCCCAGCCACCGCAGCCTCCTCTTCAAAGACCACAAGTCGGGTTGTTGACCCAGATGCTGCCAAGGGCAGTTTGCAGTCCTTGGGCCTACCAAGGTAGAACAGTGCCTTCCATTCCTCCAATGATGTCGGATGCATGGCCTAACATGAAGGACACCGCTTTGTGTTATGATGTTCTCCCAGGCAATAGAGGCATGTGCTGTGCAAATCTGTAACCAGCATTTTCTGACTGCAGTGTAGACAAGGCTTAAAAGTGGGTTTTGGTTTTTCCAGCATGAAGTTCATCAACAGAGTATGAACCAGAAAATGAGAGACACTTAATGAGCTGAAAACTTTCAATGACAATTAAGTTCATAAAAGAAATTAGCTCTTGAAAACTAGAAACTTCTAACGCATGCTAGCTGCAAAAGATGAGACTTGTCCCTTCCAGAGGAAAAGAAGATCTGATGTTGATGGGGTGAAACTGGAGGATGCCGCCACAGGTGGCAGGATGAGCTTAGCTTGAAGACGTTACTGTGACTCAGGTGTCTCCAGCAGACTGACAAGAGTGTGGACAGCGAACTGTACTGATAATATTAAAACCATTGTTCTAGTAAGGCTATTCAGTTCACATCCACACTATGGCAACTGGCTGGAGAAAGTTTAGTCACCGGTTGTCTTCAAGCCACACCCATGAGTGCCCCCTCAATGTCTGATCTTGCACGCTGGAAGAAGGGATCCATGCGTCTCTTACCAGGAGAGGTCAAGTTTGTTCTGTGAATGTGAACTGAATATACTTAGTAGATAGCAGAACCACAGTTACAGGTGGGTAACCTATTATTTCTACCAACAGAAATTTCATTCACTATCCACACTCTGAAAGACTCCTAGTAGTCTTTAGAAACATACAGAAGTCATGCAACCTCATAGTAACAGCACTCCCACTCCGTATGTCAGTTCATGTTCTAATGCAATTCAGCATATGACGTCTGTAGTGAGGTGGTTTTACTGTTGGGACAAATAAGACTGCCACATCCAGCTGCTGCTCAGTACTCATTTACTATTAGTGGAGGGGAAAGACACTACAAAATGTTGATACACATCAATTCATTTTTAACAGTTGAAGGAGTATGGCTAGCAAAGTTTGCGGACAACACACGGCTTGGATACTCAGTTGATAATATAAATGAAGCCATTATTTTGCAGTCAGCACTTATAGAATTGGAAGAATGGGCAAATAACAAGGGATCATCATTTAATATTGATAAATGTGCTGTCATGCATATGGGCAGGAACAACTTGCATTACCAATATAAACTAGCCAATAGGGAATTGAGGATAATACAGGATGAAAAGGATCTAGGAGTAAGGGTAGACAATGAACTAAAATTTGGACAACATTGCACCCAGGTGGTAAGGACGGCAAGTGGTATTCAACATTGTACACGCAAACATATCACAAGTCGTGAAAAGGCAGTTTTGCTGCCATTGTACACCTCACTGGTGCACCCCCACATGGAGTACTGTACCCAGTTTTGGGCACCAAGCTATAGGAAGGATGTTGTTGCTTTGGAGAGGGTGCAGAGAAGGGCAACCAAAGGCATAAAGGAGGTTCAGGGATTGAAATATGAACAGAGATTAGAAAAACTTGGATTATATTCTTTGGAGTATTGTAGACTACGTGGGGATATGTGCCAAATATATAGAGCACTCAGTGATGAGCAATTATGGGAGCAACTAGATATAAAAATAAGGGAACAAATTTAAGATACCAGGGCTCATTGCTATCAATTGTATAAAGATAAATATAACACTAAAATAAGGGGAAACTGGTTTAGTATAAGAACAACAGGAATTTGGAATACACTACCAAATGAAGCAGTGTTAAGTCCTACTATGAATACCTTCAAAAACAAGCTGGATTCTTATTTAATTAACAAAGGCATTCGTGGGTATTGTTAGCAAACCGGCGAGCTATATGGACTCATGTCTTCTATGCTCTGACGTAACCTATGAACCTACGATGATTTCCAGTTATTCATGGCAGGCATTTCTGCCTGATGTTTACTGAAATATACCTCAACTGTACAGTTCAGTCATGTCGGGGCAACATCGCCCGTGGGAGATTAGACTTGTTCAAGGGCTCCGCCACCGGGACTGCTAACCTTTCCTCCTTGATCAGGGGAGGTGCACGCAATGACGCACGCAATGACGCACACATTGGACTCCTAGCAGTCCTCAGGGAGGAGGGGACAAGGCCCACATCTATATTTGGCGAATACCGACTGGAAGGCTGAGGCATCAAAAGCAGCATCACGACGACTCAGCATGTCGATGCTGTACTGGGAGATGAAGGTGTGTACTTCAGCTCAGGTTGCAGCCCTGCACATCTTCCCAAAGATGTCCCTGGAAGCAGCCACAGAGACAGCGGTACGTCTGGATGTATAGCCCTAAAGCAAGGCAAGGCAATTTTATTTATAAGGCGCCCAATTCGGGAGGCTCTGGGTGCTAAACATAAATGAGGACATATAGCAGTGAATAAATCCATAATAAAAGGCCGGCCCGCCGGCGCAGCAGTTGGATTTCCGCTTACGACACCGGCGACCCGGGTTCAGGAACGGACTCAGGTCGCTGGAGGGCCAGCCGGGGGAAGAAGGATAGAGCGTCCTACAGACTGCTCTCCTTCTCTGGGGGAGGGTGGGATAATGCCCAGCGCAAGACAGACCCCTAGTGGTGGCCAGTAGTCGCGCAGCTGCAGGCGCTCAAACACAATGGAGGTGGAGCAGACACTGGACGTCATTGCACGTCCCCGCCTCCCAGAGGAAAAATGAAAAATCAGGAGGGGCTGGTCCTCCATGTCCATGAAGCCCTCCCCAGGCTTCAATTAGCCACCGTCACCAGCACTCCCAAAGAGTTACTGGTTCCGCGGTATCGGAACTAGGGGAACCGGTGCCACGGCCCCGCTCTCCAGGGGTAAGCTGGGGGTGACCAAGAGAATGCTGGCAATCGACAGCTGGTGGGAGCGCTGGGGGCTGTGACCAGGGCAGAGAGAATGACAGAGGACCTGCCAGGAAAAAAAACAAACAAACATAATAAAACCTCGTTAAAAACATAACAGGATTAAAATTCAGCAAAACAGAGGTTTCCAGAAGTCAACCTTCAAGTGACTGGCCAAAGATGAAGATGGTATCAGCAGTCAAAGGCCAGGCTGAAGAGGTGGGCCTTTAGCCTCCCCTTAAAACGCCTCAATCAAGGGAGCCTCCTGGACTGAGAAATGAGGGACACTGAAGGCAGTATAATGCAGTGGTTTAAGACTCTGAGCTGCAAATCTGGAGCCCTGGGTTTGAATCACACAGCCCCCACTTGCACACTGTGTGACCCTGAGCAAGTCACTTAACTTCCCTGTGCTCCCAGGTTGCACCTGTAAACAAGCTTTTAGCTTAGTGTGCTAATCCTGGTTAAACAATTGAAAAAAATAAAATAATCAGGGCCTTAGGCAACTCCTTCCCAGCCAACCAGCAGCAGAGATAGATAAATGCAAAAAGGTGATCTACCGTGCATTTATCTGCTTCACGGTCAGTCTGCCTCATGCAGCTTCAGCATACATGAAAAACAGCTGGTAAGCACTGCCACACGCTCCTTATAATAGGATGGCGCCTCCCCTGGTCTGGACTGTGAAGCCTTCGATCTGTGTCTGAGGTTGGGTTAATAGAGTAAACTGGGAGGTTATAGCCTAAGCAGTATAGCCTAGAGGTTAGAGTAATGAGTTGTGAACGAGCTTGGTACATCCAGCAGACCAGACCTTGGTTAGATTTCACAACCTTCAGTTGCATACTGTGTGACTCTGAGCAAGTCACAATCACCCAGTGCTCCCAGGTCACCCCTGAAAACAGGCACTTGTGCCTAGTGGGCATTACCTGGTTACCAAAGACTAAAATAAAATAAATAAATAAATCACCTGGTTAAGATGGAACACTGGCACAACCTTTGGGAGAAATTCTGCATGAGGGCTAAGGACAACCTTGTCCTTGCCAAAGATCAGATAGGGAGACTACCAAGTGTGCCTGAAGCTCACTTTCCCTTCTGGCAGATTAACTGCCACCAAGAAGGTGGTCTTCTATGACAAGTGTGAGAGCTCACACTTGTGCAGGGCTCAAATGGCTTGCCCAAGAGCAGAGCCAGACCAGTAATAAGTCCTACAGAGGCAGTGGTTCAAGCACCCAACCAACTTCTCCTGCACCACCGTCAGAATACTAGTATGCACATGGTATGCAGAGATGGCTGCCAGGTGCACCTTTAGGGATGTGGCTTACAGATCCGACTAAAACAGGGATCAAAGATACTCAAGGATCACACCTCCTGGGCAGGAGAGTGGATTAAGATCCTTCCCCTGGCACCAGATGAAGAAACTCTTCTGTTTGAGTGCGTACATTCTGCAGACCAATCGGAATGCCTCCACCACATGGAAGATCCAAGACCTGGAACTCTGGCCGCTCAGGAACCAGACCAAGAGGTGCAAGGACTATAGGTCCAGGTGTAGGACCCTCCCCTGCCGATGGTCCAGCACAGGAGTAAGCAACATGGGGACCTACTGCTGAAGCTGTGGAGATCCTGGTACCAGAATTGCCTGAGCCAGTCTGGAGCAATCACAATCAACCGTGCCTTGTCCATGCAGGCCTCGGTCACCACTTTGTGCAGGAAGAGGATAGGAGGAGAAAGTGCAGAAGGCCCAGCGTTCAGGATCAACAGAAGGCACCCCTCCTACAGCATCCAGATTTGAGGGAAGCAGGTATTAAATCAGGTACAGAACAGCCTCAGTTTTCTATTCTCCCATGAGGCAAACAGATTCACCAGAGGAGTGTCCCAATGAAAAAACAGTTGGTCTACCACATCCTCGTGCAGGGACCCGCTTGTGCAACCTCTCTCTGATCCAGTCATCATGTCCATCAGCTGGCTGTTTTGTCCTGTGACATGGACAATGGAAAGGAGTGTGTCATGACCTGCTTGATCAGATAGAACATGTTGGTCATATTGTCCATTTGCATCTGAACGACACAACCCCAAACCCATGTACTGAATTCCATCGGAGGCATTGCGATGTTCCCCCAGAGGCCCATGTCATGCAGATCTTTGGTGGACACTTTCTGGCCACAATACATGCAGTGTTAAAAACCCGGTTTTGATGGTTCCATCCCAAACATCATCAATGGAGATCGAACTGAAAGCTGAAATGCATTTTATTTGCCAAAACACTCCGAGAAACGTCTAAGTTTGCCAAAGAAATTAGCACCTGAAAACTAGATTCTTCTCACACATGCAGGGCTGGAAAGAAGACCTGCCCATTCCTGCAGAGAAGATCATCCACAGGAGTCGAAATTAAGTTTTGCAGCCACCAGCCAGCAGGGCTAGTGACTGGCAAAATCCACTAGCCCCACAGATGTTCCACTAGCCCAGCTGATGTACTTACTGAAATGTTACCTTCTCCAGTACTAGCCCACAGGGCTAATTAGAGGAAAATCTTACTAGCCCAACACAAAAGCTACCAGCATTTGGCTAGCGGGATGGTGCCAATTTCAACCCCTGATCCAAGGTCAAAGGGCAGAGCCAGAGGATGTACATCGCGAGCTGTGAGTGGAGCTTCATTTAAAAAAGTCCAGTGACTCAGATGTCTCCAGCCAGAGTGTGAACAGTGAAGTGAATTCCTGAATGGGCCAACAAGTGACCTAAAAAATGCAGTCTCTAAAGCAGTGGTACTCACACCGCGGCTCGCGAGCCACAAGCAGCTCTTTTACACTTCACTGACAACTCCTTTAATGATAAGAAACTTATGCCACCCACTCGATAGCACAGATTTTAAATAAAAAAAACAGACTGTTTCATGCTCTAAGGCTAAGCACAGACCTTTTAGCAGTGGAATTTCGCTTCTAGTTACAACTGAAATTAACAGCAAACTGCTTAGTGCTATCAATGTCAGCACAGTAGCACTAAATGGGCGCTGTTCATTTTTCATTGTATCGGGAGGTAGAGCATTGTTTGTTGAGGGGGCGCCTAGTTCCATAACCGAACGTGAGGAATCCGAGTTAAAACATTAAATAATTAAGGTACTGAGCAACTGTTGTGAGGAGGTGGAGCATTGTTTGTTGAATGGGCGCCTAGTTCCACAACCTGCTTCCACGACCGAACATGAGGAATCTGACCTAAATAATTAATATACTGAACTGAGTTACTGCTGTGGCTGTGGGGTTGAATAAATACCTGCACTAAGGAGATAAAAGTTTATTTATTTGCTGCTCCTGTGGGTTCACAAACTCGCTTCAGTCTTGTGCCCTCCTTTGAATAGCGCTTAAATCTCGTTGTCTTTGTCTCTTTCTTAAGTCCTTAACAGTGGAATGCCCGATGCTGCGGAGGTTCTCTTGGTAGTCTTGTTTTGCCTCATCTGCATTATATATTCCATGGACTGATCAGGGTAAGAAGGATCTTAAACTGCAGGTGCAGAAGCTTTTTTTGTTTTGTAAACTGAAGCATAATTATATTTTAATTAAGATCTGGGCTGACAAATGTACCTTGTTCAAATTACTTTTCTCTCTGCAGCTTGTCTGACAAGATTTCTGTAACAAGGGGCCATATCTCGAACAGGTACTCTCAGCACTGGTTGGAGGGGTGCAATGGTGAGGTGGTGTGGTATTTATGGTGCTATTTATGGTTTTATGTTTATTTAATAGCATACATTAGTAATTAATAACAATAACATGTTTTGAACTTTATACATTTTGAGTGCAAGTTTGATTTTGGCACTGTGCCGAATGCCATGTATACAGGTTGTGGCTCCCAAGCCTCGTGTGACTGAGTACCACTACTCTAAAGAGACAGTACTTCGGGCACTGCTGTCTTATTGCTAGGGCTAAGGGAAATATGAACTTCTTCAGCTGGATGGGCAGTATTTTTTTTTTATAAATAAAATAAAAAAAAATCTGTTCGCAGTCACTGAAAAGTATATTGGCACAGTTGACTAATCTCCCTTTAATTACTCAGACCTTTCTTTATGTGACGTTATAGGGGACCATGCTCCTTAAGAGTTGAGCCGAAGGTGCTGTTTT
Organism: Neoceratodus forsteri; assembly: GCA_016271365.2. NCBI lineage: Eukaryota > Metazoa > Chordata > Ceratodontiformes > Ceratodontidae > Neoceratodus > Neoceratodus forsteri. Next base: position 206,762,789 of record JADMNL010000030.1, read on the forward strand.
CAGGTCCTAAGGAGAAAGGGCATCTACATTTACAGCTGTTGAATCAAACTCACCCATGTAACAGCATTTCAATCCTCAGAGGCACATAAGATTATGTACAATAAGACAGTGAAACAAGAGCAAGTGGACCAACAAGCCAGTCCTTAAACGCAATTTGGGAGAAAATACAGGTTACTCACCTGTAACAGGAGTTCTAGGAATGGTATATGTTGTTCATCCACACTATCTGGCAGGTTCCTTGCCGCTTTAAATCTTGCCGGAAGGTCTTCAAGCTGGCTCCTCCCACCCACCCAGATGGCAAAACTCTCGGCTCCGCCCCAAGACGCCAGATCTAGCCCGCTGGAAGCCAGGTTGTGCGTCGAAGCCGGGGAGGTCGGGTGGGTCATGTGGATGAACAACATATACCATTCCTAGAACTCCTGTTACAGGTGAGTAACCTGTATTTCTAGGGACATGGATATGTTGTTCATCCACACTATCTGGCAGACCCTTAGCAGTTCTCCGGGAGGAGGGAGGCAAGGCGCACACCCCCTACTTAGGGAATAAAGACTGGAGAACCGAGGCCCCAACCAGCATCCCGGCGTGACCCAAGGTCGATGTGGTAGGGGGTAAAACGGTATGTGCCGACTTCCAGGTAGGAGCCCTGCAGATATCCTGGATAGGGACATCCCTGTAAGCAGCCACCGATGCAGCGGAAGGGCGTGTAAAAATGAGCACTTATCCCTCTGGGAGGCTCCATGCCCGCCCACCTATAGCGGAGACCTATGCAGGAGGTGACCCACCCGCTCATCGTCTGCTTGGCTGCAGGTCTGCCAAGTGCGGCTTCAGCGTAGATGACAAACCGCTGGCGAACCTCTCCCGAACTTCGGCCCTACGCTCCCTGAGAAGGCGAGCGCTCAACTAGGGTCCAAAAGGAGCCTATATGCGGCCTCCGAGGTGTGAATGGGGTAGAGCCCCGGCAGAGTCAACACCCGGATAGGGTGACGCTCCGACACCACTTTCGGAAGGAACTTCGGGTGGGGCACAGGACAACCTTGTCCCTGTGGAAGACCAGATAGGGAGACTCTAAGGAAGCGCCTGGAGCTCTCCCGTCCTCCTGGCTGACGTGGTAGCCACTGAGAAGGTGTTCTTCCACAACAGGTGGGAGAATCGCACCTGTGCATTGGTTCGAATGGCTTGCCCGAGAGCTAAGCCCATACCAACAGAAGATCCCACAGAGGTGGAGATTCTCTCCCCAGAGGGGAAGCGTGATCAAGGCCTTGGAAAAGCGCCGGACCACTTTTCCTGCGCCACTGACTTCCTTCCGGCCCGCGCCCGGAAGACAGAGGTGGCTGCCAGGAGCACCTTAAGGGTCGTCGACCGAAGCCCTTACTGAAGAAGAAGAAGAAGAAAAAGAACGGACCACAGGTAGTCCGGAATGCTCGCCGAGGAACAGGAGAAGGGACTAGTCCCTATCCTGACACCAAATGGAGAACTCTTCCATTGGAAGGCGTAGCATTATTTGGTCGACTCCTGGCGGGACGCCTCAACAACGTCGAGGACCTCGCCGGAAGACCCAAGGCCTGGCAACTAGCCGAACAGGAACCAGGCCGCCAGGTGCAGGGATTGACGGTCCGGATGGAACACCTTCCCCTAATAACTGAGATCAGGTCCGGGCAGGCTGGAAGTCGCCTCGGGAGCCTGGGACTGAGACTGAGGAGAGCTGGATACCAGAGCTGGCGGAACCAGTCTGGGGCTACCAGAATCACCTGCGCCTAGTCCCTCCTCGGCTTGCCTGTGGGTCAAGGGAAATGGGGGAAAGGTGTAGAAGAGGCCCGGGGTCCACGGCCTCAAAGGCATCCCCTACAGCAAGCCCTGCTGAGGGGTGGGCATGAAACAGTCTCAGCTTCGCATTCTCCCTGGAGGGAAAGAAGGTCTGCCTGAGGCGTGACCCAGTGGGAGAAGGATCTTGTGCTACCTCCGGCAGGAGAGATCACTCGTGAGGCGCAGCCTTTATCCGGCTTAGGGTATCGGCCAGGGCGTTGGAGGCTCCTGCCATCAAAAATGCTAGGAAACCGCCTCCAGGCTGCGCAAAAGACTATATGCGGAGAACCTCCTTACTTAACAGTAAGGGGCACGTCCGGCCATGGCGGGTTAGGTAGCACATGGTCGTGGTACTGCCCGCCTGGACCTGAACCACTTGACCCCGTACAAACGGAGCGAAAGCGGTGCGAGCTAAGCAGACCGCATGAAGCTCCAGCAGGTTGAAATGGCATCGGGACCCCGGGGGGGGACCAGAGGCAGTGCACTCTGTGCTCCCCCTGATGGGCACCCAAACCCATCAGAGATGCATCCGTCGAAGAAGACCGTCGCCGCGGGACGGACGAACGGGATGCCCTCCTGCAGATGTGCTGGAACAGTCCGCCATCGGAGAGCGTTCCACATCCCCTGGGTTACTGACACGAGCTGGTCCGAGGATCGCAGCGTTGTGACCGTTGACTGGCCAGCCCCCAATGAAGGGGACGCATGTACAAACGCGCCCAACAGACCACATTGGCGCAGGCCGTCACAAGGCCCAGGAGACGCAGGAGTCCCGCACAGGGCGCAATTGCCCAATCAGACATGATTGGGTAAAGGAGGAAGAACCTCAGCCCTGTCCGCCGGGAGCCTAGCTCTGGCTCGAAGAGTCGAGCTCTGTCCTGATGAAAGGGTCACCCGCTTTGGCATGAGTTCCAACTTGGCTCCAATGGAGAGGAGAGGAGACCAGTCTGAGAGCAACCCAGAGGGCCCGAACTCCAGACCACGCTACCTCTGCTCTGGAGGGGTTGCGGTCAGCCCGTCATCCGGGTAGGGGTACCCCTGGACCCTTCGGCGCCGCAGGAATGCTGCTGGGAGAGGCCAAAGAGTATGGCCTGGAACTCGTAAAGAGATCCCCCCGCTCTGAAGTGAAGGGGTCTCCAAAGAAACGGACGGATCAAAATGTGAATAATACGTCCTGGAGGTCCAGGGAACAGAGCCACCCGCCTCATTCCAAGGATGGGGTATCTGAGTCAGAGTGGCCATCCAGAAGGACCGAGACCTTAAGAAGTTGTTCAGGTCGTGCGGGTCGAGAATGGAGCGCCAGCCACCCGTCCGTTTGGGGACCAGGAAAAAACCTGGACACAAACCCCGGGTCTGGAGAAGGATCCGCACCTTCCTAATCACCTCCATTTAGAGGAGCAGGGTAATGTCAGCTTGGTGGGTCGACAGCGAAGCTGCGGACCCCGTAGCCCCCGACGGGCGGCTCAAGGGTAGGGGCCTACTCGAACTCCAGAGGCAGGACCTTCCTAGCACCTCCAACACCCAGCGGTCCGTGGTGATAGCGGACCAGGCGGAAGAAGTGGCGAGCCGCTCATGGGGACCAGGTAGTGGCGAGGCCGGGGCAGCGCCTGCGCCCGTCACTGAGCAGGCTTGGAGGAGGGACTGGCTGAGGGAGCCCTGAGCCTTTACCTCCTTGCTTCCCTTTAGGGGAAGTCGCTGGCTTGGGGTCAGGATGCCCAGCGCAAGCCTGCTGGCCCTCATGCTGGTGTTGATGGGCCGGTCGTGCCGCAGGGGCTGAAGGACAAAGGGGCTTACGCAAAGGTTGCCGGCGGCCTTTGTCCCTCTGGGCAAGGGTGACCTAGTCCAGAGTGGCATTTGACTTCTCGGACCCCTGGAGGTGTCCCTCCATTCCAGGACCAAAGAGATCAGTCCCCAAGAAGGGGATGTCTGCCAACTTGTGCTGGGTATCCAAGGAGAAGGTGGATATCCTCAGCCACACCCTGCGGCGCATGGCCACCGCGGCCGCTACTGACCTGGCACAGGAATCACCTATGTCCAGAGCAGTCTGAAGCTGTTGCTTCGCCACCGCCCTACCCTGGTCCCGTATCTGCTGGACCGTGGTCTGCAGGTCGGCCAGGAGATGAGGGAGCACCTCATCCAGGGAGCCCAAGAGGGCGTGGGTGAAATGTGCCATCAGTGCGGCCGAGCTGGCCTGTCGGAGGCCTAGGGAGGAAGCGGCGTAAATCTTGCGCCCGACATAGTCCATCCTTTTGGACTCCTTGTCGGGGGCCTATCTACATCCCGAGCGTTCACCGAATGCTGGAAGATGTTATCGGTAACTAACCCCTCGGCGGAGGGTTGCTCTGAAAAACCGGGCAAAGAACCGATAAGGATAGCATACTTCCTGGCCACCCTGGCCGAGGGCACAGGACAGGAAGTAGGTTGCTGCCAAAGCTCCAAGGCTGGGCCGACAATGGCCTCAGCCACTGGGAAGGCCTCCAAGGGTGAACCCCCTCAGTCTAGGATCTCTGTCAGGGGATAATAGACCTGCTTGGATATGGGTTCGAGCTGCATCCCAGTGAACTCCAAGATGAGCCTAAGCAGACCCAGGAAGGACGACGGGCTGTCGTCCAAAGACCGGCCCGGGGAGGACTCCAGGCCCTCCCTCCTGGGGAACAAGGAGGAGTCATCGTCGGACTCCGAAGGGTCTGCAAAGAGCTGCCTCAGGCCTGAGCCACTCTTCTCCCACCGAGGGCGGGAGTGAAGGAGGCCGAGAACCTGCAGGACAGGCCGTGGCCCGACCGAGGTTCCACCACAACCGGTGGGGCGGCAAGATTTGGTCGAACAACCGGCCCAGAAATGGGCACCTTGACTGCAGCGAGCAGTTGTGTCGGCCGTTCAGGCAGCAGCTCCTTGACAGACGGGGAATGAATCAGAGTTGATTGATTCCTGGACAACAGCAACTGCTGCCACATAAACTCCTCGAATCGTCAACGCCATCTGCGTCGGAGCCTCTCCTCATCCGAGGAGGAACGATGTTGCCACTTAACTTGGTGCCCCGACTGAGACTGCTGAAGGCGGGAGCGGCTTGACCGAGAAGAGGACCGAGAGCGAGACCCAGATCCTTGGCGAAACCGAGGGTGGGTCTGGGAAGGATCAGGGGACACTCGCTCTTCCCTCGGCTTGGACATATTGACAGAGGGCTGCCGTCCCGGAGGCGCAGACAGAACCTCGGCCTCCACCGCAGCAACCGGCGAAGGGTTGACAGCTCTGGCAGTAGACCGCCCGGGTGACGGGTCGAGACAACACTCGACAACTTCGATGGAAGTCATGGCCGGCTGGCCTGACGGGGACACCGTGAGGCCAATGGCCTGAGCCGCAACCTCGACCGAAGTCGAAGGTCGGCAGACCGGGGAAGGGGACCTCTCCCACTCCCACAAACGCCAACAATGGGACTTACCCTGCGACTCCCTGGACCTGGGCCTAGAGGCAGGTCCAGATGGCCCCTCCCCTTTCATGGAGAGGGACTGGCGAAGCTCCCTGAATGAAGCCGAATGAGAAGAACTCAAAGAGAGCGGGATAAATGCCGCGACCGAGGAGGAGGGAGATGCAGCCTTGGCCGCCGCCTCCTCCAGGGAGGAAGAATGTTCGAGCTGCTCAGCCGAGATAGCCGATGCGGACACCACCCGACGAGCCTCTATAGATTTTGCCGGCGCAGAAAAATCCTCGGGGCGCCCAAGCCTAAATCAGACTCGCGATCCTCAGGCGTTGGACGAAAGGCGCAGCAGTTCGCAGAACTTCGGATCATGGTCCAAGTCGAGGCAGTATAAGCAACGCGGAGTGCGGATCAGTCCTGAGAAATTCCACCGCCAAGGCGCCCGAGAGCCGGGAACGAACTGTCCATCGCAGCCGTGAGGGAAGAAGACCGAAGTTTTGGAAAACTTCACAACTAAATTCGGACGAACCGAAGAATCAGGAACCAGTCGAAAAACACAGAGCGCTAAGGAGGGAACCTGAGCTTCCAAGCGGTAAGGAAGATCTGGCGTCTTGGGGCAGAGCCGAGAGTTTTGCCACCCGGGTGGGTGGGAGGAGCCAGCTTGAAGACTGTCCGGCAAGATTTAAAGCGGCAAGAAACCTGCCAGATAGTGTGGATGAACAACATATCCATGTCCCTAGAAACAGAGGTGCTTTTTACATCTTCTTATCTAAAATATTTTTCTAACAGCCATTCAAATTTGTGAACTGAGCATAGCATAGATTCAGTGTTTTATGTCTCCACAAAAGTACAACATACTAAAAAGTCGACAGGAAAAAAATTACGCTTGAGACTTGGGGGGCACCGATTTCATTACAAGCCTACAAGAACAGGTTGACATAAAAAAAAAAAAAAAAAAAAAAGGCAACCGGGGTTCCCTATCAAGCAGTAAGCAGTAAAAGAAGAGATCAGCTCTTCTTACAAACCATAAATTCAAAGAACAGCTAGGAGAAAACAAGCATTTGTCAATGCCGAATGTTGATTGCATTGGTCCGTTGAGCTCGCTCACTGCCCCTGTGTCACTCGCTCGTTCTGTTTCTCCCAGTGCTGCAGGCTGCTCTTTTGTACTGGGCTTCTGCCTGCATTGGCACGTTTTGCTGCCCACAAAGAAATCTGCAGCTATCCTGACAGAGCTCCGTTGAGCTCGCTCACTCACCTCTTCCCTCTCTCGTTCATTCTGTTTCTCCGCTGCTGCGGCTGCCCTTTTGTACTGGGCCCTCGTGCATTATTTGCCTTTTGCCCACAAAGAAATTTGCAGCAGTCCCAACAGAGCTCCGTTGAGCTCACTCGCTCCCCCTCCCTCACTCGCTCATTCTGTGTCTCCTGCTGCTGCAGGCTGCCCTTTTGTACTGGGTTCCTGCCTGTGTTGGCGGCTTTTTCTGCCCACAAAGACATCTGCAGCAGTCCCAACATAGCTCCGTTGAACTCGCTCACCCCCCCAGTCGCTTGATCCTAATCTGTCCCAAACACTGATTTCCCGACAGTGACTGCGGTATTCTGCGGTGGAAGCGCAGAAACACATTTCGGCCAGGATGTGAAAAATGACAGCTGTACTGTTCATAAGGAGGTGTGGCAAAATGACAATGCTGAAAATCTGAACTGAAAATATTGCAAAGTTGCGAAGGTACGAGTGTGCGTGGAAACTGCACAATGCACATTCGTAACACACTCATTTTAGGACTTTCGTCACCAAATTTTCAACATAGGCATTTTAGGACCTCTGCTAATGAACAGTGTCACTGTCATTTTCATGTGTCCCGAACACAGATTTCCCAGGGCGACCACGCTATTCTGCGCCGGAACTGCAAAATCACATTTCGGCTAGGATGTGAAAAATGAGAGCTGTACTGCTCATAAGGAGGTGCAGAAGAATGGCAATGTTGAAAATCTGGAGTGAAAACATTATTAATTCGTGAAGTTACGAGCATGCTGCAAACTGCGCAACGCACACTCGTAACACAGTCATTTTATGGAGTATCGTCACCAAATTTTCAACATAGGCATTTTGTGACCTCTGCTCATGAACAGTGCCACTGTCATTTTCTTAATCTGTCCTGAACACTGATTTCCCACACCAACTGCGCTATTCTGCGTCGGAAGTGCGAAAACACATTTCGGCCAGGATGTGGAAAAAGACAGCTGTACTGTTCACAAGGAGGTCTGAAAAAATGCCAATGTTGAAAATCTGGTGTGAAAATATTGCAAATTAAGCAAGGATGCAGTACGTGCATAGCAACTGCACAAGCTGCGGCCTGATAAAAGCAATATTTTGCCACCAAATTTGCAGAATAGGTTTTTTGAGAGCCCACCTCATGAACACTGACACTGTCGTTTCGTTAATCGGTCCCAAAAGGGGATTCTGCACAGTCACCGCAAAATAAACTTTCAGGGCCAAATAATGTCATGACAGTCCCAGAATTCATGAGGAGGGGTCCCAAAAACCCCATGTTGAAAATTTGGTGCCAAAATTCCAAAAAATGCCTGAGATATGCATCAAGGTTGAAAAAAACCCTAATTATTCCATTATACAGCTTACCGGCATTTCCTCAGTTCGCAGTCGGCTTTGAAGAGTGCAGCCATGTTTCCGGTCCACCGAAGATCGTCGTGCTGGACTCCGGAGGTAAGTATATAAATTAGAGGTGTGGGAGGCAGGGTGCAGGGGTGGGCGTGGGTTGTGGGAGGGGCAGAGAGACTGCCGAGGACCATTTCCCTTTTACAGGTTAAAAAAAAAAGACACATGAGGACCGTTTTTGATTTTACAGGGCATGTGGCATGCTGGGGTGGGCTCCCAGCGTATCAGCGGAGTCTTTGAGGGGGCAGCTGCACCCGTTGGCTACCACAACAAAGGGGTTTACATTATGCCAAAGGTTAGGCACCCCGTCAGCAGACTAACAAAGCGGGGGAGGGGTTACACAATGCCGACTGGGAGTGGGCTCCCCGTCGGCAAAATAAACCTTGGACCACTGAAGCAGACAGGGATTGGGGCCACGTCAGCAAAGCAAACACGGTGGGGCGCCCCTCGGCAGGAGAGTTATGTTGTTTAGCCAGACACCGTGGCAAGGCGCCGCCATGTTCACAAACAACATCAGTGTTTCAGGTTCCGCCTGCAATGACCGGTCGCTCCCTCATTGCAGCGAATGGTTGACACTGCAATGACGAGGCGGCCTCTGATTGCAGCGGCTAAATTTTTACAAGTTGGTGGCACGCTGGCTGAACTAGTGTCAGCAGCAGCATGCCACGGCATTGGGGGAAGCAGGCCAAGCCTTTAAAGGCTGTGGGGGCATTGGCCACAACAGTGCCGTGCCTCCACAACCTACTTCTGGAGAAAGCTGCCGCAATATGTTTCTTGCGCATGCGTGCAATCAACATAAAAATGGATATAACTAGAACAGAATTCTTAAAACAGAACAGCGCTGAACCTTTATGTTTTCTCTGTACAAGTTGTTTTTTTTAAATACCGGTTTCCAGTCTGCTATTGTTCAGTCTTTATTGGTCTTTCTGCAGATTACGTGGGTGCTTTTGATTTACGCACTGGTGGTGGGTATCATTACAGAATGGTCTAATCTATATGCTTTCTGTAAATTATATTTTACTCTGCTACCGTATGTAACTAATCCTAGGTCGCCCCTGAAAAGGACTTTTTTGTCTCAGTGGGCCAACCTGATCACCAAAATTCAAATATGTAAAGTCCCTTTCAACCACCGAATTCTAGAGTAGAACAATGATGCATTGTGATGACAATGTAAGAGCAATAAGGAGAAAATTGGTTTTACACAGTTAACTGCCCTTTCATTTTTTTTTTTTATGTCAGTTCTGTATTCTGATATGCTTTGACCAATTTTTGATAATTAAAATATCTAGCTTTGGGCTGCCCTTGGATCAACACATTATTTCACTCTAATCAGTAGCTCCTGCTTGTTTTACTAAATTTCTAAGACAGTCCTTGAGATCAATTACACCACGGAAAGGGGAAATTGTTTACCCAGGAAAGGCACACTACGTTACACCATTCCATGTTATTCGTCTGAATGCCCTGAAATGGCGTAACTGATGTCATAGAATGCTCAGGCAGTATGAAAACAGAAAGCTGTAAATTCAGAGGAGAGAGGGATTCAGGCTAGTTGCAAATGCAAACAATTTGTATTTATTTATTTAAAATTTTGGTAACTGGGAAAGGCACACTACGCTAAGGCTCGTCCACAGCTGCAACATGGGGTAGGGGATTGGGACAAAAACATAACATCATGTACAGGAGAATATACATACATAGAAAATACAATAAATACAATATTTACATGGACGCAGAAACAGTATGCCTAGTGGCTAATACAGCAATGAAAACAATATTTACACTGAAGTGAAGACACTGCACAATGTGACAGTATGGCAAGCAAGTAAAGGCGATAAGTAGCATTAAAGTCAGGAGATAGTTATAAGACAAAAGCACAGAGACGCACAGGTAGGTATGCAGGGGGACTAATAATAGTTAGACTAGATTAGCAACTGGGAGACTCCGTGCAGCGGGGCTGAAGTCTACCGATAGTGCCGGGGGGGGGCAAAACAATGGAAGGCTACTGAGGGGTGTACAAAGGAGGCAGGGCAAGTGGGCAATGGGTGTTTGGGGGAAGACGCGGGCGCCAAGGGAGGCTGGAGAAGGTGGGGTATGCTGACTCAGATGCAAGGAGTAGGAGAGCATACAGGGGGGTAGTTTTAAGTGCTTTTTGAGGGATACTGCGGTCGGCAGAATGCGGACCAGGAGAGGGAGGCTATTCCAGAGGGCTGGGAGCCTGTACGTAAAGGACAATCTTAGATTATTAACTTAACAATAAAAGGGAAAACATTTCATAATATGGATAGACAAAGGAAAACAGGACAGCAGATAGACATGTTAAAAAAGTATACCCATCATCTGTCCTAGAACACAGATATGAACTACGTCATGCAGTTTTAACAAGGTCCTAGCAATCCGACCCGTCAGCACAGCTGTAGCGCTACCACTCACGTTGCCAGCGACCCAGGTATGGGAACGAGTCATGGTCGTCAGGAGCCACGGGGGGGGGGTAGTAGCCTAGTGAATACTCTCTTCCTCTGGGGAAGGTTGCTGTGATACTGCCATCTGGCTGACAACAGGTAGCAGTGCAGTTAGAGGGCCATGTGGGAGGGAAGGATACAGGCTGATAAGCCACGCTGAGCATGCATTTCGTGCGCAGTCACACTGGTCCCCCAAAGTGCCTCTGCATCATGGGGAAGTAACCGGGGGGTTTCTCAACACTGGCACAGTACCTCCCAACACCACAGGTACATCCAGGATGGTCTTCCTGGCCTCTGCTGTCACCCAGTGTGAAGCGTGATTGGGGGTGCATCCCTCTACCCCTTCCCCACCCAGGGGAACAACAGGAGCTGCACAGGGGCCACCAGCAGGTAAGGCTGCATGACAGATGGGAGGGAATGTCATAGGTGCATTGGAGCGACAGCTGTCCAGAGACACGGAGAACATAAAGAATACATTTCAAAAAATAAAATGGTCCTAATAGCCAGTGTCTAAATCAGAACCCTCCCACATGCATACACACACACACACACACACTTACTTTTTCTGCCGTCATATTTTCTGTTTCTATGATTTTTTTCCCCCCATTTACAGTTTCTAAGGGGGCTGATGGGCGCTCTGGCCCCTTCCTTGGAGAGGCTCGACTCCCCGATCCAGCGTCCCACATCCAATCCTCCAGGGAATCCCCCACAGGTTGCCCCCCATAACAGGGCCAGGGAGAGGAGCGTAGACTTTCTTCCCTCCCTGGAAGCCAACATCCAGATCCCGGAGGCTGGTGTGAGTACAGCCAGGCATCATCGAGCCTGCCAGATCCTTTTTTCCTTTTTCTCCCCAGCCTGTGAACCATGCAATGGATGGGAAGGCTGGTCCCCTGCCTCCGTGGAAGCTGCCATAAGCCCCGGATGTGGGACCACCCCCTTCGGAGCCGCGCGCCTGTGCTGGCACCCAGCCACTGCTGGGTGTCAGGCTACAGCATGCAGCACTGTCCCCCTTCCCTGAGGAAGGAGAGCAGTCTACGGACACTCGATCCTCCCTCACCCCAGACAACCCCCCGAGCAACCAGAGTCCCTTCCCAAACTCGGGTCGCTAACGTGGCGAGAGTTGTGACATCCAGTGCCTCAACCCTCGGCGCCATCGGGCTGGCATGTTTCTATGAATTTGAGGTCAGTAAACATGGGACAATAACAGAATGGGAACCAGTACATGAAAAACAGCTTATATTCAAGAAACAGGCTTACAGGATTACTGCTGTTTAAAAAGGAAATGGGAGGCGGGAGAAAGCAAGTTGGAGAGGAAATGAGGCAGTGTTAATGGGGGGGATTTGAGAAACTATACTGTGAAATCATGTTACCATAGGATTGGAATCCGCAATCAGATCTCACAAGGAATCCAAGAAGCCCTGGTCTTCCACCATCTGGGCATTTATGTCGTGCAGTTTGGCCACACACACCGCTGCAGTTTTCCTCACATACGGGTCCTCATCCTTCAGGCACTTCCGAAGGGGCTCACATAGGTATTCCGTAATCTTATCAACTCGGATACATCCCATCATACGCACTGCAAGGGCTCGGATCAGTGGGTTTGGGTCTTCACAGTCCTAAAGACAGAAAGAAAAGAAAGAAGCCTGCATTGTGAATCTGCCCACAGCATTCCATGCCAAATGGGAACAGTTTCCCCCTAGAAAGAAAATAAAATGGCGAGAGCATCTGTTGAGCAATGAAGGCATGAAACAACCTGTCCCCTTCATCGGTACTTGAATTTTTCCCCATTTCATTGTCCCTCAAACTTTTCTTTCTGTCTTGCCACTTTCATTTTCTCTTTGTCTTCCTGTTCCTTTATTGTTTCCTTTCTCTCTGGTACCACAAATGCCACATTTGGAATCTGGAACCAGAGCTCTATGTGAAACATTTAGAAGTGGGGGGTTAGATGGGGGTGTTGCAAAAGCTTGGGACTAAAAACAAAAGCACAACGGAAGCCTCAAACATGAGTGGGAGAATAGATATGATTCAAGTCTTATGCATACTCATGGGTATCACTATGACTGAACGGATGGTGAGCTCTAACATAGTCTACTCAAGCAGAACACAGGGACACATCCTGAAAATTGGAGGTGGCAAATGCAGGTGTAATGTCAGGGAGGTACTTCTCCCAGAGGGCAGCGAACCTATGGAACGGTCTACCAGCAGAAACAGAACAGTCCCATCAAGGTAAGCCTAGAAACATTTCTGCTAACCAAGGGAATCAAAAGGTACACTGGATCATAGAGTGGGTGGGTAGGGAATTCTTTGTGTAACTGTTTGCACTGAACAGCATACCTAATCCCTGCATAGGAGACTGAGAAGGACCTGAGACCATTACAACAAGAAAACTGCTATATTTTTTGTTTGTTTATTAGGTATAACCATTAAGCAACAGCTCATTCACAATGGTGACCTCAGAGACAGTACAATAAAACAATACCTATCACGCAGAAGAGGCTAGAAGGGGAAGGAATCAGATCCTTTCAGTGCAGTAGCTGCTCCTTGCTGCTTTTAAATAGCTTCTAGTGGATTTCATTGGTAGCAGGCGAATTTTTCTTTTACTACTTGTAAGGGGCTAGCAAGGAACTGTTTTGGGGCTGTTGAAATTCTGAAACCTATTTCGGTGTGCTTTAAGTGGACTGTTATTTCTTGTTGTTTCACTTGGTAGCAGGCTGAGTTTTTCTTTCTTCTTAAAAGGGGCTAGCAAGGAACTGTTTTAGAGCTGTTGAAACTCTGGAACCTATTTTGGTGTGCTTTAAGTGAGGCTGTAAATTGGAGGCCTGTTTCTTCTGATTTCAAACCTATTTTGGTGTGCTTTTGGTAGGGCAGTTTCTTTGAATTGGAAAACTATATCTTCTAATTTCAAGCCTATTTTTGGTGTGTTGCTGGTGAGGCTGTTGTTCTTTGAATTGGAGACCTGGTTCTTCCGGTATCAAACCTATTTTTTGTGCTTTTAGTGGGGTTGTAATTTTTTTTCGTTGTCTTCACTAATTGCAAAGTTTAGTACATAGTGAGGAAAGGGTGCTAATTGTCTGGCCTGGGGCCTCAGCTACCAGATTGTTTCTGGAGGACACGGGCTTGGTCCCACCCACGCACCCCAGGCACTTCATTTCCTTTATACCAGGGGTTCTGACCTCACTTCCCCATAAGGACAAAGGACATGCACCTGTCATTAGCAGCAAGTGAAGAGGTGACTGCTATCTTCAGGGAAGGGAAGTAACTGCAACACAAAATGATTTCACTTTTACCTGTTTGCATTGTGAAAAGGAGGGGTAGGAGTTTGAAGGAGGCTGCGCAATAGTTGATTACAGTTTCTTTTTGGGTGTGGACGGGGGGGGGACAGGAACATAAAAAGCAGCTACTCAATCTATCTAAAGTGTATGACAAAGGGACTGAGAAGTTAACTGTGGAATCTGTTTGCTGCAGAAGCTGAGAGAGGTAGAGCAGCTACCCTACAGCAAGGAGGTGATTTACAGAGTACACTGAATTGAATTTTTAATTCAGGGGCCTGTAATAGATAGTAGAAGTTAGTGTTTTGGTTCTCTGTTTTTTGGGTTGTCTTTACTTAGTGTAACTTTAATTTACCAGGGAGGTACTCTAGCTGGGAGAATATCTGCAGTAATTTGGGACTAGAGCTGTTACTGAGACTCTGTGAAAGCCATGTCTGATAAGGGGAGTAGCTGAAGAAGGCTTGAGGGACTGTGGATTACAAACAGGAGTTGACAGTGGACTCTGTTTGCTGCAGAAGCTGACAAAAGGAGAGCAGCTACCATCTACCTTAAACTAGAGCTGTACTTTGCCCTGTAGGTTACAGAAGAAAGTCTTTTTTACCAGATTGTTGGTTGTTTTTTGTAGACACAGAGTACCAAAGTAACCCCCACCACCCCATTCCCCAACCACCCTTGGGTGCTCTACTCTTATAGTGGAAGGTCATGCCACACCTACTTAAAGTTTACAGTTAGGCAGCACAGTAGAAGCAATAGCCTACCTGGTAAATAGGCAGAATTACAAAGGGTGTAGTTAGCATCTAGGTCCACAAGGGAGCATACAAGAGAAGGGGAGAGAGAAGCTGTAAGTCACTACAGAAGGAGAGAAAGACAGGGGGAGAGAAGGAGAAGGGAAAAAAAGGGCGAGCTGCTAGAGATCTGTTTCTGAGCAAGTAAGAAGGAGACTACTGAGGAATACAGGAACTTCCTATCCCAGAACATGAAGGGCAGGAGCTGCAAGGGCACAGAGGCAGTGGGAAAGTATGGAGAAAAAAAAAAAAGAAAACAGAGAGAGGAAAGAGTAAGCATACAAAACAACAGTCATGGGGCTATAAATAAGACATGATGGAAGTAGTGCAGTGCAGTGGCTGTGGAGCAGCAGTCTTCCGGGAGACATTCTGGAGAATGCAGTGTTGTCCCATCTGCAGGTACTTCTCTGGGCTGAGGAAGAAGGTTGCTTGTCTCCAGGCTGAGTTGACCAGGATTCGGGGGACCTCCTTTCCCACCCAAGGACCACCAGGGCCACCACCGTGGCCTCAGAGGTTGCCAAGAAAGAGGAGTGGTTGGACCATGGTGGGCTCAGGGAGGGTGAGGATGGTGGAACAAAGGCGCATCCCTCCAGCTGTACCTCCCCACAATTCATACACTGTTCTGGCAGGGCATGGTTCCTCTATGGAGGCACCCACAGCGTAGACCAAGGAGGATTCTGGGAATCTCCACAAAAGAGACTCACAGGAGGGTGGCACAGAACCCTATAGGGGAAGGAAGCAACTCCTGGTGGGGGACTCAATTGTTAGGGGGGGTAGAACTGTTGGAGGAAGGGGAGAGGGACATAAGGTGCCTGTCCGGCACCATGGCTTGGAGGGACAGGGAGCGAATCCTCAGGATCATAGGAGCAGCTGCAAGGTGAAAGGAGCTGGACATCACTGTCCACCTAGGGACAAATGACCTGGCTGAGAATGGGATCAGAGCAGAGCAGTGCAGGGAGAGTTTTTGGAGTTGGGGAGGGGGCCTTAGACAAGTAGCACATACGGTAACTTTCTCGGAGGTGCTGCCTTTCTATGGCATGGGTGAGGTTAGGGTGCTCCGCACCATGGGATTCAATCAATGGTTGAAAAACTGGTGCAGAGCTCAGGGTTTCAGCTTCACTGGGGGTCCACCTGAAGGGATACAGGCCTACACTGGAGCAATGGTCTACATCTGTCCATTAGGGGAACCAGGATCTTAGGTGATAGGTTTAAATGTTTCATTGGCAAACATTGAAACTAGCCAAGGGGGAGGCATTGAAAAGGAGCAAGAACATCTCCCCCCCACAAAACAGGGTAGTTAGCGAGGTAAAACAACAAAATAGAGAAGTCGATAGGGAGAAGGGCAGAGGTAAATGGAGAAAAAGGCAGTAAGGACAGGGATGGGGCTAAAAAGGGTAAGGCCATCAAAAAATGGAGGGCAATGAGTACCAATGCCCATAGTCTGGGTAACAAGCTCCCAGAACTAGTGGTCTTGATGGAAGAGGGAAGCCTGGATATTGTGGCAGTCACAGAAACATGGCACACAGAGAAACATGACTGAGATGTCAACATACCAGGGTACACAATCTACAGGAGGGACAGGGAGGCTAGAAGAGGAGGAGGAATAGCTCTCTACATAAGGGAAGGGTCAAAGCAATGGAACTAAAGGGTAAACACGGAGGAGAGGAGGCACTGTGGATCACCCTGGAGACAGGAAATTGCACCACAATCTGCACAGGGGTTGTATACAGACCCCTGTCTCAGGGGGAGGAAATGACAAGAAAATTATAAAAGGCAGCCTTAGGATGGCAGAAAAAGGGGCGATATTGTTGATGGAGGACCTGAATATGCCAGATGTTAACTGGAGCACCTCTGCTGCAGCCACATCCAAGAGCGGGGTCATTCTTGATGCCCTACAGGGGGCATGCCTCAGAGAGCTAGTGTTGGAACTCACTCGGGAGGGAGCAATCTTAGACCTGGTACTCTCAAACAGGGATGGCGAGAGGATCTCAGATTTAGAAGTGGGTAGCCATCTGGGAACAAGTGACCACCAAACACTGTGGTTCACAATAAACACAGCCGTAGAGTCAAGCCATACAAATGTGAGGGTACTGGACTTTAGGAGGGCTGACTTTGGCAAAATGGGACAGTGCCTCAGAAAAGCACTAGCAAACGGGCAAGAAGGAACAATGAGGAAACATCAAAACTGCCATCACAGAGGCAACAAGCCTTTATGTGAAGCAAATAAACAAATCAAAATGAAGGAAAAAAACACTATGGTTCTCAAAAGAGGTGGCAGGGAAGGTCAGGGAAAAAAAGATAGCATTCAGCAAGTATAAGGAAACACAAAAGGAGCAGGACAGAGAACTGTACCAGTTAAAGCAGAAGGAAGCAAGGAAGACAGTCAGAAAAGCAAAGGCCCAAACCGAGGAAAAGATAGCCAACTCGGTTAAGAAGGGGGATAAAACCTTTTATAGGTATATTAGGGAGCAAAGAAAGACCAAGGGAGGGATAGTGAGGCTAAATAAAAGGGAGGGTGGGTGGGTGGGCAGAGGGTGACAGTGAAAAAGCAGGGATACTGAATCTAATACTCTGCCTCAGTTTTCACAAAAGAATAGGAAAGGGAGGTACCTAATCCAATCAATAGAAGCACTCTGGGAAGGGAGGTCGATACCAGTCCTTTCACAGAAGAAAGGGTTCTGAAAGAGCTCCTGAAACTGAAGGTGGACAGAGCAATGGAACCTGATGGGATTCACCCCAGAATTCTAAAAGAACTAAGGGGAGAACTAGTGAGACCACTGACTACCCTTTTTAACAAATCATGGGAGGATAGTGTGGTACCCGAGGACTGGAGGAGGATGGATGTAATTCCCCTTCACAAAAGTGGGAGCAAAGCAGAGGCAGGAAACTACAGACCTGTTAGTTTAACCTCAGTGGTAGGGAAAATGATGGAATCACTTCTGAAAGAAAGAACTGTTGAGTGCCTAAAGGCCAGCGGGGCACAGGACCCAAGGTAGCATGGATTCACAATGGGAAGGTCATGTCAGACGAAACTAACAGATTTCTTTGACTGGGTGACCAAAGTAGTAGACCAGGGAGGGGCTGTGGACATGGCCTACCTGGACTTTAGCAAGGCATTTGACACAGTCCCACACAAAAAATTAATAAACAAGTTAGCCAGCCTGAGAGTGGGTCCTAAGGTGGTAGCCTGGGTAAAAAATTGGCTGGACAACAGGACACAGAGGGTAATTGTAAATGGAGTCCACTCTGCAGAAAGAGGAGTTACTAGCGGTGTACCACCAAGGTTCAGTACTGGGACTGGTCCTTTTTAATGTCTTTATAAGTGACACTGCAGAGGGACTGGAATGAAAAGTATGCCTCTTTGCAGATGACACAAGGATCTACAACAGGGTTGATACACAAGGGGGAGTGGAAAGGATGAGAAGGGACTTTGCAAGGTTGGAGGAATGGTCAGACATATGGCAGGATAAATTCAGTACAAAGAAGTGAAAAGTAATGCACCTGGAAAACAAAAACCCAGGAGAAGAGTACAAAATGGGGAGGGAAGGCAGGTACTAACAGCAGCAAAAATGGAAAGGGACCTGAGTGTAGTCATATCAGATTACCTAAAGGTAAGCAAGTAATGTGAGAAGGCAGTAAGGAAGGCTGGGGGATACTGGGATGTATAGGGGGAGGCATCACCAGTAGAAAACAGGAAGTTGTTATCCCTCTGTACAGACAGTTGGTGAGACCCCATCTGGAGTACTGCATTCAGTTCTGAAGACCCCATCTCCGCAAGGATATAGACAGGATGGAGGCTGTCCAGATGAGGGCAACTAGAATGGTGCAGGGTCTGCACCAGAAGCCATATGAACAGAGACTAAAGGAACTTAACATGTATACCCTCGGGGAAAGGAGGGAGAAGGGTGACATGATAGAAACTTTCAAGTACCTCAAGGGAATCAACAAAGTCCAAGAGAGTAGCATCTTTCAGAAAAAAAGATGTGCAAGAACAAGGGGGCACAATTTGAAGACAGAGGGGAAATGACTCAGGGGCAACGTGAGGAAGTATTTTTTCACGGAGAGAGTGGTGGATGCATGGAACGGCCTTCCTGAGGAGATCGTGGGGTCAAAAACAGTGGGGGAATTAAAGAATGCATGAGACAGACATAAGAGAATTCTAGTGGGATTAGGAAGAAGTAGGCTGTTGGTTAACTAGAATCTGCAGCTTATCCAACAGGAAGGGAAATGGGCAGACTGGGTGAGCCAAGCGGTCCTTATCTGCCGTCAAAGTCTATGTTGACGACTGTACTGTCTCGCTGTAATGGAATCTGAAAAATAAAGAATTTAAAAAGAAGTAGGCGGTAAAGCATAGCAAAACCGCGGGGAATGCTAACCTTTTTTCAGAAATGCTTAGCAGTAGACTGCTAACCATTTTTTGAGTGAGTCCATGACATAGTCATGACACACAACATTAATAGAACTACATAATGTTTAAAATTGTTGCTGTTCAATCTTTGCCAAGCACTATGCATTTTTACAACTGATTAGCACTTCCACGTATCAAATTGCTAATCAGTTTTTTCAGCTTATTTAAAACCCTGTTTCTATTATGCCCCCTGTGCTGCTGTTTTGTTTTTGGTTTTTTTATTTGTTTTCTGTAATTGTTTATTTTGTTTGATGATACAGTACCCTACGCCCAGGAATTACATTTTTTAATATACAGTATATATATATCTATCTGTCTGTCTGTCTGTCTGTCTCTAGCTTCTGGGGGCTGCCTAAGCCCCGCACTCTTGGCCTATTCAGTTTAGTACTTAACAGACTCAAGCATCCTAATTATGCACCCAAATGCTCACCGCCATTCACTGCCCTATTGTAATAAAAATGCTGCAGCTGCAAAGTTTGCAACTGAGTCTTGAAGCACTTGTATTATAGAGCTTGCTGTGTAACTTTATGAGTTTAATACAGTGAGAAATTCTGCTAATATACCACATAAGATGAGTCGCATGGGCAAAAGCTTCACTGGGGCAAGTTTCTATAAAGGGAATGCAATCCATGTGGCGTCAATTATTATCAATCCCAGGCACTCCAAGGCACGGTTCTATAAAGAATAAGCAGCCAATGCTTTCGCAATTATTATCATTCCAAAGTACACTGGGGCAAGGCTCTGCAAGGAGTACGCAACCTGTGTATCAAAAGTCAGCATCACTTCACAAAGAGCAACTCTGCACTTCAACAGGTACTTTCACGGACATCGTTTTTCAGCTATTACAATTCACTAGTGAATACTTTATTTCTATTTTCAGTATTTCATTCCAGGGTTTATAACTCAGTGGTAGCCTGGCCTAAGTGAACATAAACAGCATCTGATTATTCCCAACTGATCTCATGGTGCCTTATCACATCATAGTGCTTACCATAACAATAGACAGATATTTTACAGAAATACAAGTGTCACAATGTATACAAAAATACTAAACACAGTAGGGTCTACGGTGTGACAGTAAGTCGGGAACATGAGCAGACTAGGTGATCTAAGCAATCCTTATCTGTCGTCAAAGTCTATGTTTCTGTGTTTCTCAATTGTGAAGTCAGCTGGGGTAAGCCAGAGGCTTTTCGAAAGGCACAGTAAGATGTGTGTAAAAGGGCCATGTGGCCCAGTGCATTTCACCCGGTTACCAAACTTTAAATAAATAAAAGAAATTAAGTGCTGCATATCTACACTATTCATGTCTCGAGTCGGTGGTGTTTCCCCCCTTTTTTGGTAGTCCATGACTAGTGATGAGGGGAGGCCGAGTAAAGCCCTCGACTGCCAGGACTAGTATCCTCCTGATTTGATGGTCGACTACATGTCCATTAGCTTTCTGCAGTTAATTTCCTTTTGTACTACAATAACCCTTATGCCACGCCCCCATCTCCCCCCAAATCATGTAATTGGAGCCGGGACATTACCTTCACAAAGCTGTTGACTGCCATGATTGCCATGTCTGGCTGACTTTTTGCGTAGTTCATCAGGTAGAGGTACACCAGCTTCTTCAGCTCCAGGTTATCTGTCTGCATGCAGTTCACAACATCTGGGAAAAGGGAGCTGTGGGAGAGTCACAAGAAAAAATTACTCACCGCAGTAATGATGTCTGGAGGGTTTACTAGTGCATCATCACAGACATGAGTTGTTGCCCCAGAGATGGAATCTGGGCTGCATCTAATTCAAACTCTGCTCTTTCCTTGCACTCTCTCTAGTGTTCTTACTGAAGATTTATAGCTGAAGACCAGTGACAAAAAGTATTCCCACCCAATATGAACATAAATAAGCTTGCAAATCAAATACACAGGTAAACCAGAACAGAGGGGAAAGGAGCAAAGTACCTAGTCACTTCTTTGGGTGAGTCTTGCATTTGTACCTTGCAGTTGATATACTGTATTGTAGGCGCAGCTTTGTTTTAGTCTGTATAGGAAACGTTTAAGCCAGAGCAGAATGGATACCCGGGGGAAGGTGTCCATGATAAAGACATGTTTGACTATTTTTTTCTGTGTGCAGCCACAATTTTATTTTAGTCTGTGGGGAAGACAAGTCTGAATATTTACTTCTGTGTGCAGCTGCAGCTTTACTCGAGTCATTGGTGAAGACAAATCTGAATATTTACGTCTGTGTTGCAGCCGCAGCTTGACTTTATTTTGCACTGATAACGTTTATGCCACAGACAAGCAGATACCTGATGGAAGGTGTCCGTGGTAAAGATAGGTTGAATATTTGAATTTTGGCACCAACACCGCGGGTACTTAAAGAGCCCCAACGGTCCTGGCAACACAGATCTCCCTCGCAGGTACGCAGAGTCGGAGGGCAGGTCTGCTAGGTCACTGAGCAGCAGAGTGGAGCCTTGAAAACGGGGGCTGTGTGATTGGATTATTTGCACTTGTAACTGTAATTGTTCATCTGTTACTGTTGCTGACACTGTTCTAGGCATTGGAGCAGAGACAACAGAGCAGCAAAGCGGTGCTCGGTTTTTGTAGACTGTTTTGTGAACAAGGGGCTACCTTTAAGGATTGCAAGATACCAGAGCTGTGCAACGGAGGTGAAAGTCACAGCGGGTAAACTGGAACAGAGGGGAGTACCTAGTCACTTCTTTGTGTGAGTCTTGCATTTGTACCTCGCAGATGACATACTGTGTTACAGGCAGCCGCAGCTTTATTTTACTCTGTATAGGAAATGCTTAAGCAGAGAAGAGCAGATACTTGGGGGAAGGTGTCCACGGTAAAGACAAGTTTGACTATTTTCTTTTGTGTGCAGCCGCAGGTTTATTTTAGTCCGTGGTGAAGACAAGTTTGAATATTTAGTTTTGTGTGCAGCCGCAGATTTATTTTAGTCAGTGGGGAAGATAAGTCTGAGTACTTACTTTTGTGTGCAGCCCGCACATTAACTCGAGTCATTGAAGACAAATTTCAACATTTACTTTTGTGTTGCAGCCGCAGCTTGATTTTATTTTGTACAGATAACGTTTAAGCCACAGACAAGCAGATACCTGAGGGAAGGTGTCCGTGGTAAAGACAGGTTGAATATTTGTGTTTTGGCGCCCAAACCGCAGATATTTAAAGAGACTCAATGGTCTTGGCAGCGCAGATCTCCCTCGCAGGTACGCAGAGTCGGAGGGCAGGTCTGCTAGATCACTGAGCAGCAGAGTGGAGCCTTGACAATGGGGGCTGTGTGATCGGATTATTTGGACTTGTAACTGTAATTGTTCATTTTTTACTGTTGCTGACACTGTTCTAGGCACTGGAGCAGGGATGTCAAAGCAGCAGAGGGGTGCTCAATTTTTGTAATTTTTGAACAAGGGGCTAGAATCAGCCCTTCCTCCCCTAGACATACTCACCCCCGTAAGCAACTCACACTAAGGAGTTGCCTACCCAAGCAGATAATTTAACTAGTTTTAGAATTTTTTTTCTCCAACATTACTCTAATATAAGGAGTCCACAACAGCCACAAGACTTGCTGCCCTACCCCCAAAAATAGCGGTATGGTGACACGCAGCGGGGATGGGGCTACAGGGTACTTAATTATAGAGAGGCTCAGGGGGCTGTCTAAACATAATGGGGCACAATTTAAAGCTAGAGGGGGGACGGCTCAGGGGTAATGTGAGGAAATTCTTTTTCACGGAAAGAGTGGTGGACGCATGGAACCGCCTTCATGGAGAGGTTGTGGGGTCTAAAACAGTGGGGGAATTCAAACATGCATGGGACAGACATAAGGCAATTATAGTGGGGGGGTTGCAGAAAGTAGGCTGCTGGTTAACTAGAATCTGCAGCTTATCCAACAGGTAGGGAATTGGGCAGACTGGGTGGGCCAAGTGGTCCTTATCTGCTGTCAAAGTCTATGTTTTTATGTTAAGATCGTTAAACTTTGCAGGCCACTTTACATATGTGGTTATAGTATTAAATATTTAGACAGTCCCCCACCCTGACCCTCACTTATATTCTATTTAGCGCCATGCAGTTCCATTCCTCGCTTCGCTTCATCAAAATGCTGTCTGGGGAGTGGTGCTCCAGAGGTCAGTGGTACGGTGACTTGTCTGTGAAAGCTACAACTGCTTTGCATTAAAGAGCTGCTGATGCTGACGCGTTCCGGAGAACTGTAACAAAACATGATATTTAGGCGCTGTCCAGCTTGAATTTCCAATTAGTTCTGTATTCCTCCTCCCCATTATTTAGCAGTGAGGTCATTTGTATGAAAACAGGATCTTTGCTCCTGAAGAGTACATCTATCCCTGCTTTTTCCCTACCTGAAGTCATAGAGCACTGCTTGTGACCTCACAGTTACTCCCATGGCAACAGATTGTGATGTCACAACAGAGGATTATGACTTAGAGTAGAGTATGAGCTACAGAGGCAGATAAACTCAAAATTAACTCTATGGGACAATATTCATACACATTTCTTTAGCAATGAATTATGGAGAGGAGAAATATATAAAATATACATGAAATGCATGCAGAATTGTACCCGGTTATTATGTTTTTAAAGTTTTCTTTGAGGCATGTCAGTAGCTCTTTAAGGTAGTTATTAAATTACACCCTGAACAAACAAAACAATTCTGAAACTGACATATTTAGTCCTGGCCTTGCAAACAACTCTTTGGTAGGAGTTGCCTACCCTGGGGTAAAAGAGCTGTCAGCTGCTCTTTTAAAGTGGTGGTCCTCAGTACCATTAAGTGTCAGTCCACTTTAAGCACCAACCAAGATGATGACTCGGAGTACCACTCCTAAGTAAAATCCATCTGTTTTTATAAACTCTGGGTACACACAAAGCAGCAAGTCAGAGTATGATATTTATACTATGGTGAGCAAAACCTTGTCTTGGAGCTGGCCTCACCTCTCCTAAGTTACGCAGCTTTGCTCAGTAGTAGGCTAAATTTGATATTACATCCACAACCATGGGCCACATTCCTCTCTCTCAGGACACGTGACCCACCGTTTTAATCTATAGTTCAAGAATGAGCAAAGTGGTTTAGGCTTTTGAACTTTAAATCTATGCAACACTCGTTACAAAACACATGCTGTATACAACATGCCTCGTAGCTATAAAACATTTCAATTCGATGTCTAGCTTCACAGTGCTGAATGTTATCTGCTCAAAAATGTTTCCACTTATGACAGAATGCGGCGGGAGCTGACCTGACATCCTTTCCTACGGTCATGGCAGCGATCACCTTCTTCACAGCCTCCTTTCGTTTCTCCTTTTTCTCATTGTTGAGCTCGGCCTTCAGTTCAAAGATCTCTCCTGCAATCAGAAAATAGTAAATTAACATCTTGGTTTCCACACAAGTAACTTAATGTGTCCTCAACATCTACAAAGCCGGGAGACTGTATCTGATGTAACATGGAAAAACGATACTGAACTTTAAAGCAAAATACTGAACACTGGTTACAAGCTGCTGATTACAGATCTAAGCGATTATTAGTGTTGGATAAAGCAGAGTTCAACAAATTAAGTGCGCGGTCAAGAAATTAAAAATGGTCCAGCACAGTGGCACAGCAGCAGTGTGCTACACTACCAAATGGGAAACCGGGATTCATTAAGGAAGGAGTCTGGCTTTGTGATTTGAGGACAGAGCTGTGAACCAGGAGTCCCTGCAGGTCCAGGTGTGAATCCCATAAATGCCACTTACTGTGTGACCATCAGAAAGACATTTAACCTCCCCAAACTTCACCTAATCTATTTCTGCGCTGTTTGAATCATCCTCTGCGCATAAAATGGCAGCAACATTTTCTCTCCACCCTCCTCTGGACTGTGAAGACCTCTGAGACACAATTTGTAGGAAAGATACAAAATATAAAACCAAATTCCTTTCCTTTGTGTGCAAGTCCTGGAATCTCACTCTGGGGATGCGGGGGCAAGGAACATTTAGGAAGTAAGGCGTTTTGCTCCTAGCGAGGACAGGCAAAGACTGCTTGACATTCACAGACCCCTCTGCTGGTTGGCCCAGGAGCAGTGTTGGTGGTGCTAACAGCCGCTTACATGCCCTGCTTGCCAGATGAAGGGTGTTGACATGGCAGCACCGCTCATCGGGACATGAAACAGGGGAGCAAAAGGAAATCATAAAAATAACAAGGTTCATATTTATGAATATTCTTCTGCACGGACAAACTGCATGAATTATATACCTTTTATATCAACGGTCAGTTGCAATACTTTAAAATATGACAGTTGCAATACCACACAGGTCCCTTCGTCAACTGAGCATTTTACAAACAGCATGGGTTACATACAGCAAAGTCCATGTTTACTAAACTTGTGGACCCTGGAAAATCTCTTAAGGGGAATCAAGTCTTGGTACCTAAACTATTTTCACAGGGGGAAGCATGTGACTATAACAAACTGAGTCAAATGTGAAATAACTGCTAATTACTGAACTAATATCAGGGGTCAACCTCAACCTTTTTTGCACTAGCCAGCAGGGCAAGTTGATTCAAAGTTGCACTAGCCCTCAATTATAATGGTAAATTTTGATCACTTATACAGGAAACAATGCACGCCGAGAAATACTCTGATTACTGCACGTTTATCTTGCTTCCACATTGCTTCCAGCTCCCCAGCAGGAAAAAAAAAGACTGCAATGCCATCACACACAGTGAGCCCCCCCCCCTCAATTGTTCTGTACCATGGCCTCCTCTCTTTCTGACACACACACACACACACACACACCAAACCAGAGGACATCAAAACAGCAAATGTTCAATCAAGCAGTCCCAGCTCTGCAAACACAATAGCTGACATTGTCATGCACACCACACTGTCACCACGATCCACAGGCAATGAACAGAGACAGAGAGAGAAGGCGCTCAGCCCCCACCCTATAGTCAACCGCAGACCTGCACTTCTGGAAGTTTTTGTGCAGTCTCATGAGCCAGACACTTCTAAGATTTCCTTTTTTTTTTTTTGGGGGCTATAAAACGAAGGGTGGGAAATAGAAAACTATGACAATTTTATTTTAAAAGCATTGATTTTAATATGCTCTGCTCCAACAGTAACACATTTTTCTTTAACATTGTCCTTTCATCAGTCCAGGGGAAACAGTACACAAGCATAATGTTATAATCCGGATGGGGTGGGCAGAATGAGAAGAGATCTGGATAAACTGGCAAAATGGTCAGAAGAGTGGTAACTGGGGTTTAATGCAGAGAAGTGCAAGATCATGCACATAGGGAAGAGAAACCCTGAAGTCACCTATAGACTGGGAGGGGAGTTGCTGGCAGTCACAAGGGAAGAAAGAGACTTGGGCATCATCATCACAGATCACCTGAAATCATCCAAGAAGAGCACTAAAGCAGTAGGTAAGGCTAGAGGGATGTTGGGGTGTATTAGTAGGGGTATCACAAGTCGGAAGAGGGAGGTAATAATCCCTCTTTACAAGACACTGGTTAGGCCTCATCTGAAGTACTGTGTGCAGTACTGGAGGCCACACCTTCACAGGGACATTAACCAAATTGAGGCAGTCCAGAGAAAGGCAACCAAAATGGTACAGGGACTGCATCAGAAAACATATGAGGACAGATTAACAGAGCTCAATATGTATACCCAAGAGCAAAGGAGGGAGAGGTGATATGATTGAAACATTCAAACACCTTAAAGGCATTAACAAGGTGAAAGAGTCTAACACGTTTCAATATAAGAAAAATAGCAAGACAAGAGGACACAGCATGAGATTAGAGGGAGGCTGATTAAGGGGTAATGTGAGGAAGTTCTTTTTCACAGAAAGGGTGGTGGATGCATGGAACGGCCTACCTCAGGAAGTGGTGGATATGAATACAGTGCAGGGCTTCAAACGGGTATGGGATAGGCATAAGGGAGCAATACAGATGAGTACGGATAGGCCATTGACAGAGCAAAGGCCAATGGCACATATATAAGATAGAAAAAGAAATGGGTAAACTGGATGGGCCTTGCGGTCCTTATCTACCGTCAACTTCTGTGTTTCTATAATGCTATAATATCTCTATTTCTTTATGGGATGATCTATGTACCACAGGAATGCCTATTTTAAGCTCTCAAATTATGTGTTTTATTAAGGTTTAGTTTTGTACCATACATGATCTGAAGCTTTGTTTTTAGGATGAGGAGTATGGATAGTGATGGCTGGCATGGTCCATTTAGAAGAGCTGGGGACCCCCCACACTTGCCAGTAATGGCAGCTATGGATCTGTGGATAGTCATTTCAGAGTCTGGTCTGCAGTGGTGTCCGGGGAAAGAACAGAGTTAAGAGATGTGGAGGGGAGAGGGAACTTATGGTGAGGCTGGGATAAAAAAACATCACCTGCAGGGCCGACCCTGTATACCTCCTCGCATTTTGTCTCTGAAATGTTGGATACAGATACTCAAAATGTATGGAAATGAGGTGCACTGGTCTTAATAATATGGGACAAATTGTTAGAGACATGTTCAGAAAGCTGGACGCTAATGACTTAACAGCACTCTAAACTTGATCACACACTGGACACTAGCTAAAAGTCCTAACAGTGGTGTGATAATGACTCACATTGAGTCTTTTGTGGGATCCTCCTCTTGAACTGCTAGATAACTGCAGCTCTTAATGAGCTGTTAATCACACCAGGCCATCTGCAACATCGAGAGAGATTAGGATGAGGAGTAGAGCCTGCTAAAGTAAAGACTTTTTTTTAACTTCATTAACAGCCATGAAAACCTGCATTAGTCAAGACAGACAAGTAGAGAGTTAGCTGCACTAGCCCTGTTCAATTTGCACTAGGGTTTGGGCTAGTAAAACAATGTTAAGATCAACCCCTGACTAATATATATAATTCCTGTTGCAAGATGCATGTTAGGATAACATACTGTATATGGCAACAGAGATAGAACGGGAAAGCCTGTAGATTTGCCATAGAATTTACTCCACTGGTAATTAAAGAAATAGTGGTAGGAGTGTTACTAAGGATCTTTTGAGATGGCTATCCTAAAAACCTGTACCTGTGAAATACTGAAATGATATTTTATTGTAATTATCACCTGAATGAACAATACTGTTTATTAGCCTTACCCCAATGCACTCCATCTTGCTGTCAACAACTCCGTCCTCGCTCTTGTAGACTACAGGCTAGTCATTTATGGAGCAGCTCCTGACACTTCATTTAAACATATTAAGGTTGCCCTCAATAAGACCTGACGATTAGTTTCTGGGGCTCACAGGTACACCCACACCTGCAATCTGTATACCCAAACCTACTGGCTGAATCTTAGTGGCAGGATCATGTACCAGACCTGCCTACTAGGTAAGAAGATCTGTCTGGGTCTAACCCCTCCAACAACACAACACCTCCTTACCCCAGTAACCAATCTTCGAAGGAGAAGAAGCGCAACTAGACCTACCTATCAGGCCCCATTCTGTCGTACTAATCAAGCACAGCGGGCCTTTCTCTACGGAGCTCCCACCTGGCTAGCTGATCTCCCTCTTGATGTACAAATTGCCTCCAAATTAGGGCAGTTTAAATGCAACCTCAGACAGTACCTTCTCTCTCTCAACCGCTGTGACTGCCCAACTTAAGCTACTTTACCCTCATGTATCCCCTCATTTCCTGGCTAAACAGCTGCCACTCTCTCTCTACCTCGCCCCTCCTCCCCCTGCACCCCCACAGGTATCTCTCTCTTAACGTGTTTCCTCTCCACTTCACCTCACTCTGTAGCTCCTGAACCCTGATTTCCACCTATTCACCCTCCTCCCTCTTTCCCCTTTTCACTGCTCCTTTTTATTTGTCTTGGCTGACCCCATGTTAACCTACTGACTTCGACAAAGTTATTCCTGATTGCCTATTATCACATACTGATACATTATTGTATTTTATCTGAGCTTTTACCCTGGTATCTATTTTTGGTTCTTATTTGCCAACTTTAACAAGTCTGATATAATGACGGCTCTGATTGTTTTCGGTTTTATTGTTATATCCATACCATGGTTTCTTTTGTTACATTGTTGTTTTTAGCTAATTGTTATGATTTCTTTCAGATGTGGAACCTTTGTAAATGAGTCTCTGACTCAAAGGTATGTCAAATTCTAAGACTGTAATAAATAAATAGATAAATAAATAGATAGATGCGCGATTGTAATGAAGCTTGAACATTTTCAATAAAAAAAAAAAAAAACGGGGGGGGGCTGCCGAGCACTGAACTTCATAGAATGCATGTTGGAAAAGCTCTGCAGACAGCAACCTAAAATTTAAACATTTCCTCGCCGTAACGTTGTTAATGTGGTGGAAGGGGTTTGTGAATAAGAGTTTAAAGTTGACTTTGGCTCAATCCAGTGAAGACGTCGGCTTCCCCTAAAATCACCAGAACAGGGGCTCCGACCTGGGGGCCTACAATCGCCCCCAAAAGTGGTCAGAGTAGAAGACTCATTGGCTGCAGCTTCCCCAGAAACGAGCGCAAATCCCAACCAGTCTAAGCCCACTTTATTATCTGTTCAGGCGCTTCTGGCACAGTTCCAGACAGAAGTTTGTCAAACATATCAGACAATGGAAACAAACTGAAAGAGATCTCAAAAAGATGTGCTGCTGTGTAGTTCTGAATGGAAGTTGTTGAGAAGTCAGTTAAGGCCAGTGACTAGGAGACCAAAGCGCTGAGTGGACAAACCCGAATGGTAGAAGCTGCCATTAATGCAGCATTACATCAACAGCTAGCGCAGGCTGCCAGGGTAGAATGTATGAAGAATGTGCTGCTTTAGAAGGACTTATGACTTACTGGTCTCCCAGTCTCTACCCCAGATGCTGATCTTAAAACAGAGACTGAAACTGCCCTGACTGACATTTTTTCTTTTGAATCTACACTTCAACTAGATTTGATTTTCTGGCAGAAATCACTCAAAAAAGGGACAGCTGGAGATATGGAGCCAACAATAAAGGTATCTAGCCAAGTCGGAGGTGCAAGGTACGGGATTCTTTCATTTAATACATTGCCTGAAAAAAATAAAATCCTTCAGCTTGGGCAGAAAAAAATACTTTCTTATGCTGGAGCAGGTCCCTGCAAACACAGCGCAGGGGAAGATTTTGAACCATTATGCCGGAATGTAAAGCAGGAGTTCCTGCTACTCTCCACTCCCCTAACAGACGAGTGACTTTTCAGGGTAAAGATACTTCTTTGATGACCCCAAGCAAGTCAGAGCATTTTTTGAATGTAACATCCAGCTCCCCAATGAATTAGAATCGGACATTTTGAAGAAGATGAAGCCACTGTAACTGACTAGCACCTGGTGATCCCTGGACAATCTACCCACTTCCCAGTAGTTCCGTGGTTCTTATGTTTTCCCTGTTGAGCACGTTGACCAGAGATGTACCTAGCTAGATTTCATATAAAACTATTCTATCTATTTTAGTCAATCGTAGTGATGAAATGTAGGCTTACTTGTGTTTATTTTCACTAGGATGGTTTAAGCATTAAGCTCTTCCTCTGCTTGTATTATAATCGAGTTGTTTACTTTTGAGCTCTAGTTTAATAGTCCTAAAGAGCCACTGACACGTCTGGGCAAACTTTGGAAAACCTAATATATATATATAGACACAATCCAGCTTGCATTTTATATATCTTTCACAGATTTCTCCTACCTCTTATTTACTACTGAGGAACTTTTCACAAAAATAGGATCTGCATCCCTGAGAGTTTGTTTGCCCCTACAGCTTATTCCCAAGTCGAGGTCCTAATCACCTGTTGTGACATCACAGTCTGTTGTCAAGGGAGTAATTGTGATGTCACAAACAGATCATTATGCTATCAGGAAGGGAATAAGCATCAGGAGCTGATGATCCTGTTTTCATGCATATTTATTTATTTATTTGCTTTTGTTAACCGGGTAGGTCACACTAGACAGCCAAGTGCCTATTTTCAGGTGAGACCCGGGAGGGTTACAAACTGGGTTACAGAAAGTTTACATAGTAACATGAGAGAGGTTTACATCGAGAATGCAGGACGACCTCATATGACCTCAGTTAAGCAATAATGCACGACAGGGTGTGGGTTGTGCTGGGATAGCCTCACGCCTGGGGTGACTATGCACGAGGCTACAGGCCGATTGCATCCAACACCCCAGAAATGAGGTTATCCAGCACAACCCACACCCTGGAGTGCATGATTGCTATTATACAATGGCTCTTTTTTAATAAAACAAGAAAATAGAAAAAATAATGTTTTAATGGCTTTTTTTTCCATGTGTGGAAGTATATGTCTCCAGAAAAAAAGTCCATGTTTTGGCCACTAGATGGTGCCGGCAGTATCTTTTGGATTGTGCTTCCCTTGCCTGACTATGTCCGTGTGTTACATAGTATGTCATATAGATGCTGGACATGTTTTTCTTTTTTTTTTTTTTTCATGGTTGCTTTTTTTAGTTGTTCATTCGAAACACAGAGGCAGAGAGTGGAGCTGGCAAGGCGCTGTTGTGTAAGTCATGAACCATGGCTGACAAGCCTATCGGTTAGGGACAGTGGAGCCCCAGGCACACACTGACCAATCAAAGCCCAGCATTCTTGCTTGCCATTGTATAGTTATAAATAACTTATAGGAGAACTGCAGAGCTCATGTCAAATATAAGGTGAATTGTATCTAAATATTATGGTTTTCAAAGTTTTCCTGGAGGCATCGACCGCTCTTTATTATATAAAGTACAGTTACGTAAGAACTTACCGTAACAGTAGATCTTCAAGAGGAACTCTTGCAGCAGGTAATACCATTAGGATTGAAGCCATCAGGCATCAGGACCCCACGGAAAACTTGTAGCTAGCAGTACGAGGCAGGGGACCGCCCCCAATGTCGGCTCCGCCTGATGTCAGATGTGGTATAAAGGGGGCGGTCCCCTGGCGCCACCCCAGTTCTCCCACCGGAGACCCAGCGATAGGAAAAAAAAAAGGAGAACCAGGCAAGAAATCCCCACTCTGGCTGGAACTCGTGATCCCTGGTAAAAAGGACATCGGGTGATGGAGGGTGGGAAAGCCACCTGCTGCAAGAGCTCCTCTCAAAGATCTACTGTTATGGTAAGTTCTTACGTAACTGTACTATCTGTCTTCGAGGGTGGAGCTCTTGCAGCAGGTAATACCAATAGGACTGAGTCACAAGCAGTAGATAGGATAGGCCCAGGTCTGAAAGGGCAGTAGGCAGGTAACCTGAAGCTTAGGTGAAACAAGACCTCCTCAAGAGAGGAGGCCCTGAAGGACTGCCAGTCCAAAACCTGCTCTCCTTCTGGAAGCTACATCCAGACTATAGTGTCTGATGAACGTATGTACTGAAGTCCATGTCGTGGCGGCACATATATCCGCTGAGGAAACATTCTTGAGCGCTGCGAAGGAAGAAGCCACTGCTCTGGTGGAGTGGCCCCTAACAGCATCCGGGTGGGCCCTCCCGTGATGCTGATAACAAAAGGATATGCAGTCCACCAGCCAACGGGCTAGCGACTGCTTGGACACAGAGGCCCCTAACATGTGCTTAGCATAGGAGACGAACAACTGGTCCGTCGACCTAGCGAGGCGAGTCCTGTGAAGGTAGAACCTAAGAATGCAGTGAACATCCAAGGTGTGCAACAGTACTTCACCTTGGTTTGAAGCTTGGGGGTAGTACACCGGAAGGTTGATGTGCTGATTGAGGGTCAGGGCGGACACCACCTTCAGTATGAGCTTGGGATTGGTTCGCAGGTTCACTCTATCCTTGTGAAAAACGATATAAGGTTCTTTGCACATCAGAGTCTGGAGCTCGGAAACCCTTCAAGTGGAGGTAATAGCTACCAGCAATAAGGCCTTCCAGGGAAGGAAGCACATCTCGCACGAAGCTGTGGGCTCGAAGGGAGGGAGAGTGAGCTTTTCCAAAACGAAAAGGAGATCCCAAGGCGGAACAACGTCAATTCCTCGGGGCCTGACGTGCAATATCCCTTGCAAAAAGGTCTTGCAGGCATCCAATTATGCTACAGATTTATCTCCTATAGGAGCATGACATGCGGAAATCACACACATGTGAACCTTGACAGACATGTAACTCAGGCCTAAATCTAGGAGGTGACAGAGATACTCTGGCACATGCCTGACTGGACAAATTCAAAGGATCCAAAGCTCATGCCAACGCCCATAAGCAGAAGCGTTTCCATTTGAGAGCGTAGGCAGCCCTAGTGGAAGGCTTTCTCGCCGCTACCAGAATCTCTGCCACCCTGCTTGATGCTCCTAGCCTCTCTTCCACTAGGACTGCAGCAGCCATGCATGCAGGTGAAGAGAGTGAAGAGCCGGATGAACAAGAGTTCCCCGATCTTGAGAGAGCAAGTGGGTGGAAAGAGGCAACTGCACTGGGGGTTCCTGAGACAGTTGCTGGAGCAGCGGGTACCAGATCTGTTGAGGCCACAGAGGCACCACCAGAATCATTCTGTTTCCCTCTGACTGCCATTTGATCAGTACTCTCTACACGAGGAGAAGGGGGGGGGAGGCATACAGAAACTTCCCTGTCCAAGAGAGGGACAATGCGTCTTGCCAGAAAACACCAGGCCCTGGAGCAAGCAAGCAAAAATTGCATAGTTTGGCACTGAATGGGGACGGAAAGAGATCCAACTCTGGAAGGCCCCAAAGGTCGAATAGGTCATCTGCAACCTCCTGGAGCAGCTCCCACTCATGGCTGAGACAAACGGAGTGACAGACTGTCGACGAGAACGTTCTGGATCCCCAGGAGGTGAACCGCCACGAGGTCCACGCCATGTTCTACTGCCCAGTCCCACACTCTCATGGCCTCTCTGCAAAGGGGGTAAGCATGCATCCCCCTCGCTTGTTGATATAAAACACCACTGATGTGTTGTCCGACTGCACCAGAAGAGAACCCCAGGAAACTTAACTCGAATGCAGACAGAGCATTCAGAACCGCTCTCATTTTCAGGACATTGATATGCAGAGAACGTTCTGTGTTGGACCAAGTTCCTTGGGTCCTGTGAATCCCTAGATGTGCCCCCCACCCTGACAGGAAGGCATCCGATATCAGGGTTTGGAAAGGAGGTGGACTGCCGAAAGGGACCCCCCTTCCAGATTGACCCAGCGAAGCCACCATTCGAGAGAACGGTGGGCCACTTTTGAAAGTTGGATCCAAAGATCCAGGTAGTCCACAGCTTGGTCCCACTGCACTTTGAGGTGCCACTGCAGTGTCCTCATATGGAGCCTGGCTAAAGGGACAGTGGCGATGGCAGCTGCAATATGTCCCAACAGCTGCAGTACCGCTCGGGTGGGAGAAGAGGGCCTTCCACGAAAGGTTCTCATCAGGTCCTGGAGTCCGAGGGCAGGAAGGCACGCCCTTTCCTTGTGTCCAGGATAGCTCCTATGAACTGCAGCTGTTGAGATGGTTTTGGCTGAGACTTTGGTCAGTTCACCGTAATCCCCAGGGAAGAGAAAAGAGCCTGCGTTTGACTGAGGGTGGCTGCTAGCTTACCCTCTGACTGGGCAGAGAGGAGCCAATCGTCCAGGTAGGAGTAGACAAAGAGGCCTCTCCTGCGGAGGGCCGCAGCTACCACTGCCAGGCACTTTATAAAGACCCTGGGGGCCGACGAAAGGCCAAAAGGGAGGACCCTGAACTGGAAGTGCTCTTCTCCGAGGCGGAAGCGCAAGAACCTCCTGTGCTGTTTCCAGATTTTGATGTGCATGTAAGCGTTCTGCATGTCGAGAGGGCACAGCCAATCGCCTGACTGCAGCAGAGGAAAGAGTCCTGCCAATGTTAGCATGCAGAACCTCTGATACTTAACCAAGAGGTACAGCACGCTGAGGTCCAGGATAGGATGAAGGTCTCCGTCTTTTTCAGGACCAGGAAAAAACAGGAGTAGAAGCCCTTGCCTATCTGGGCTGGTGGAACCCTTTGAATAGCTCTCTTTTCCAGGAGCAGCGAGACCTCTGCCTGAAGGAGGCTGAGGTGGTCCAGTGGACAACGGGACATAGGGGGTGGTGGGTTGTCCGGAGGTATAGAGATGAACTCCATGGTATACCCTAGTCGAATGGTTTCCAGCACCCATCGATCTGAGGTGATGCTGGACCACTGAAGCGGGTATAGCGCGAAACGCCCTCCTGCCTGCTCATTCTGCCTGTCCCCGATGGGAGGAGGGTTGGGAGGGGGAGTCAGAAAGGAGGGACGGGAGGGGCTGGGACCTGGGTGCCTTGGATTGCTTTAGGCCCTGGGAACCTTGGGAGGGGGGCTGACCCAGTCTACAAAATCCCTTCCCTTGGGGCTGCTGGCCGGACTGGCCTTGGCGCTGACGAAAAGGATACAAGCGGTTACCCTGCGGTTGGGACTTGTAATTACAATGTACATCCGCTACCGCCTTGCCTGATTCTTGAAGGTCTTTGAACATTTGCACCACCTCTAGACTGAAAAGCACCAGACCCTGAAATGGTGAGTCCAGGATAGAGTTCTGAAGGTCTTGCTGGAAGCCTGTCAGTCTGAGCCAGGACTTTCTCCTCATACAAATGCCTGACGCTGCAGCCCTAGAAGCCATGTCCATCACATCACAGGAGCATCTGAGTGCGTGAATGTCAACATCTAGACCGGACTGGGAGCAAGCCAGAATCTCCTGCTTGGATTCCGAGTCTTGGAGAGTCTCTGCCAATTACATATTTTTCCTCCACAAGGACTGCTTGTAGGAGATCATGTGGGCTATGAAGTTAAGGGATCTAATAGATCCAGTAGGGGAGGAGAAGACTTTCCTTCCCCAGCCGTCCAATTTTTTTGAGACAGGGACGGGAGGTTGCGAGCTGAGGTGCTTAGGCTTGGTCTCTTTCCCATGGGCAACTGTGAGAACCAGGAATTCGCCTTGGGTTGCTCCGCCAGGAATGGCTCTGACCTGGGAGGCTTATATAACCTATCCGCCTTCATCAAAACTGCAGGAACAGAGGAAGGAGTCCTCCAAGTAAGACGAGTGATGTCCTGGAAGGGCTCAATAAATGAAGGAATGACCAGCGGCTTAAGCTCCTTCTCCCCTAGGAACTTAGCTAACTGCTGGCGCTCTGGGTCGAGAGCCTCCATCTTCCACTGGTAAATAGTCTGGATATGCCTCATTATATCAAAAAATGAAGGGTCATCTGGGGGCGTGGCGAATCCCTGAGCTCTGGGGATGGTGGCAGAAAACCATCTCCTGAGTAATCAGAGTCCGAACTTGCGTGATCAGCGGAAGAGGACGATAGGGGAGATGATGGAGATGGGGAAGGAGACCTTTTTATGTGTTTCTTCTTAGGGGGTGGAGGAGGGTAATCCCCCAACTGATCTTTGTCTGGAGTGGGAGGAGGAACCATGGGTGGTGGTGGTGTGGGGACCTTATCTGGCGGTTTATAAAGGAGGTCCCCTTTGTCCGTATTCCACCAAGAGGTGAATACATTCCCGATATCTGCCACCGGGCTAGGTGGCCCAGGCGCTTGACCGTCAGTGGTGGGCATCTGGGGATCGGGCACCCCATCTGGAGTGTCTGGTGTTGGGTCCGGAAGACCGGCATCTTGCCGGCGACCAGCGTCTGGAGGGACGTCAGCTGGCATCTGTCCCTTGGGGGGGTGTAGACAACTGATCGTCGTCCGGTGACCGTCCCGTATCTGGTGTCGGGGAATGAGTCATCGGGGTAGGCGACCGGCTGGTAGGTCTGGCGTCGGGAGTAGGACGTACCTTCCCCAGTGGAGGGGGAGTCCGAGTCCAGGCATCCCCATGCCTACCAGAACTTTCCTCCAAGCGTTTTCTCTTTTCGGAGTAACTAGGCCTGTTCAGGGCCCTGGACAGGCCTTCCTGGGCCAACCCTGTAGATTTGTGAGGTCGGTGAGCCAGGGAGGAGGATCGATGGCCCTTCGAGGCCGACACCTTTTGGTCACCCTGAGAAGAGGTGTGAGTGGCCTTGCAAGAGCGGGAAGACTCAGCAGCGTAGGAACCGAGCCCGACCTCTGCGAGGAAGATGACAACGCCGGTTTGGCTGGCGACCGATGGCGGGATTTGGATCTGGCCCTATCCTTCTGCTTGTGATGCTTTTCACCCGAGGTCTTAACTTTGGAGGGGGACACTCTGGTGGGAGAGGAGGAGCTGGCACCGGAACCTCTCTGCATCGCTGCAAGCTGCTTCTCTAACAAGCAGGTTTTTAGGGTGTGAGCTCTCCTGGCGCACGTCTTTTGATTGAAGCGTTGGCAGTGTCTGCAGGTATCCGGCTAGTGGTCTGGGCCTAGATGGATGAGGCCGGCCACGTGGCCATCTTTGGCCGGGATCTGCTTACCGCAGGAACACTTAGACTTATGTCGAGGTGGAGAGGGCAACGACATAAACGAGGCATTAGATTAGATAATCAAAAAATATAAACAAAGTGACTTATCTTTTTTTTTGTATTTTATGTTTTTATTTTCATTTGTTATAGGACAAATAACAATTCCATACCTGAGACAGACCAATATAGAAAGGTAACATACATTTCCGAGAGGAGATTTAGATAAAGTCTCCTTGATAAAAGGATATATGCATCTCAGATACTGCAATACCTCATACGGAGGGAAATCTAAGTTAATTCTCTTGATAAGCATACTAAAGATAAAGCTGTAATAGAGTCCATGAGCAATGTGATTAATTCGAAATCAGAAGTTTGTGATATAAATCCAAGATGACATGTCCCCAAAGGGAACTAGTGGTGTCACACTATATTTTCTAAAGGTTAAGTACTGTATCAAATTAATACAAGCAGCAGTACATATAAATTGCATAAAACGATCTCCATGTCGATCTTAGGCAGGCTAAACTCTGTCTGCACTAAAACAGGCTGAATATCAATATAAGTAAATAAAGGCTTTACCTCTCCCCCTCGGCTCATAACCATTATCTAGTCAGGGATAAAGTGATTCCGTAAGACTGATTTATTTATTTTAGCCCCCCAATGATACCTGGAGAAGAAACCCAGCTCTCTAAAATGAGGTAGTAAACAGGAGGAGCTAAATCTAAGTTTTTAAATCAGTCCCCTTCAGTCTCTTCCAGCTCACTTTCCTCAGATTCTTCTTCGGCTCCTCTAGACGGATTTCTTCGCTTTCTGGCAAAACGTGAAGCCCATTTTCCTGCTTCAATAGGATCAGCAAATACCCAGACCTTGCCATCATGAACTACTTGGAGTCTCACAGGGAACACTACTACATGGGCGATCGAGGCCTCCCATAACTTCTTTCGTACCCCATCAAATTTCTTGCGTCTTATGTGAGTCGCATAACTCAAATCTGGAAAGAGGAAACAGAACGATCATCCTGCGTTAGCCGACCGGCTTGCCTTGCCAATCGGAGGATCTTGTCTCGTGTCCCAATCCCATCGGTAACAACCAGCAAAGTACATGGGGTGTCAGATTCTTCTCTATAACCCCGCGGGGTTATTCTATATGCTTTCTGCAGCCCGAAGAGGATCTTTTGCCCATCTGGCACCAACTTGTCTCCCATCCAGTCCTGCAAGAACATAAGAGGGTGATCCCCCTCAATTTCCTCGGGTAACCTGAGAATTCGCACATTAGACGAACGGGCCCAATTCTCCAATGTCTCTAGACAGGCCTTAAGGTGAGTATTCTCCTTCACAATTAGTGTAGTGGCTGCTGAGGTAGAATTAGAACACCTTTTAACATCGATCATCTCAGATTGCAAGGATTCTACTGTTTCTCCACCGCAGTAACTCTGGAGCCAAGAGAGTCTATTTTTGTGTTTAGGTCTGCAACTGAAGTAATCATCCACTGTAATTTTATCCCGATCGTGGCCATGGTTTCTTTGGAGTCAGGCTGAGTAGAGGCCTGTAACTCCTGGCCTACCCTCGTGGGCTGAACTGAACCAGAGGTTTTTCCACCTGTTGCTCCCAAACAATCTTTACAAGGGTTCCCCATCTGAAGCTCCGAACCTTCCTCTATTAGATGGAAAGAAAAGTTTTTCAAATTTTCTGCTCCAATTAGTAGATTTTTAAGATTTTAGGGTATGAGTACAGGAGCTCTCATACACTGCTGCTTGTGTGCTCAGGCTCCACAGCGACCCCCAGTGACATCTTGGTGTTCGATGCTGTCAACTGCAAACGAGATGTCCGTGGAGCCGAACTACGCAGGTCGATGGCGGGAAAAGAACTGGGGTGGCGCCAGGGGACCGCCCCTTCATACCACGTTTGATGTCAGGCGGAGCCAACATCGGTGGCGGTCCCCTGTCTCAAACTGCTAGCTACAAGTTTTCCGTGGGGTCCTGACGCCTGACGGCTTCAGTCCTAATGGTATTACCTGCTGAAAGAGCTCCACCCTCGAAGACAGATCTTTTCAATCCCACATAATATACTTTTTTGCGCTCTATTTCGTAAGGTGGAATTACGGAAGTGAATTTATGTCAGCATTAATTATCAGCTATCACTATCTGTAATGATCTACAGTACATTATAATCGCTGAATAAAAATAAAGTTAAAAAAAAATCAAGTTTGGTGTCACTGGCATAGTCACAACTCAAGCAGGGCACGCGAGGTCCCCAGAAGCCTTAAAGGCCCGGATCCCGAGCCCACAGTTACACACACCACACAAGCAGGAAGCTTTACTCAAGTGGGGCATGCGAGGAGCCCTAAAGGTAATCTTGACACCCTTCTCCTGCTGGATCTTGATGAGGGGTGTTCTTTTCTGTCCCCATACAGCAACTGATCAATTTTTCTGCAACATCTACCTGGCTGCACACAAAGGAATTTTGGCTGTTCTGAAGAATTACTTTAAGGACTTCTTATATCTACATATGGACTTTATTCCTGCTGTTTCTTTAACATTTTGTCTCTCACCACATTG
The DNA here is from genome assembly GCA_016271365.2 of Neoceratodus forsteri. Taxonomy (NCBI): domain Eukaryota; kingdom Metazoa; phylum Chordata; order Ceratodontiformes; family Ceratodontidae; genus Neoceratodus; species Neoceratodus forsteri. The sequence continues at coordinate 206,802,444 of JADMNL010000030.1, forward strand.
CGTTTTTGCTGTGCTACTTACAGTGTAATCAGTCTCTTCCTCTTCTGCTTAGAGTGTCAATGAGTAGGAATTTGTTTTCTTGTTTGCTTTCCTCTCGGGGGGGGGGGGGAGTACAAGCCTCCTGAACTCAGGCCAGACAGGCTTGCGCATGCGCAGTAGGTGCTGCACATAGCCCACAGAATCTTCCAGGCTAGACTGGCTTCCACATGCGCAGTCAGCACTGCACGTAGCCCACAGAATCTTCCAGGCTAGATTGGCTCATGCACATGCAGCAGGCGCTGCAAGTAGCCCACAGAATCTTCCAGGCTGGGCCTGTGCAACCTGAGACCAGGGGTTAGAGTAGTAGGTGCTCCTGCTGCATACTAATGTCGTTCCTCCCTTTGTCTTCCCCCTATGTAGGCCCGGATCCTCAGCCCACAGTTACACACACCACACAAGCAGGAAGCTTCACTCAAGCAGGGCACGCGAGGTCCCCAGGAGCCTTAAAGGTAATCATGCCTCCCTTATCCCGCTGGATCTAGGTGAGGGGTGTTAGCCCATCGACGCTGCGCGTTGACTGCCTCGCCCACCCCAGACACCCTCCCACCCAAAGCTGTCTCTCCCTTTATTGATTCTTCAAGTACGTGGACACATCACGTGACCGCCCTAACTTCTAACTAAGTCCCTGTTTCTCCATTAGCAGGTTATAATCTGTAACCAATGGGAGTCACTGTTGCCCCTTACTTTTTTGTCCTTTCCCTCCTCTCTTCTACACTCTAGCTCTGCTCCCCACTCACTTGCCCCCACTGTTTCTCCTGGCTGTGCCACGTGGAATTCCTCTCCTAGCCTGTGCATCCCAGGTTTCTGCTGTCCCCCAGCCTCGAACCCTGTACCTTTGGCACTGCAGTCCATGTCTCTACCACTGTACCATCTGGACTGTATAATTCTTCTCCCCTCTCTTTTTACCTCAGCTGCATTGTGGCCACTAGGTTCCTGATGCCTCCATGGCTAGCATAGACCACTGCTCCTATCTCATGCATATCCTACTTCTTATATTGCTCATCACCTGTACCGCCAACACACCACTTGTCCAGCATCCATATACGCCTGGTACCTCCACCCCCTACCACCCCCAGTTGGAATATGCCCCCCCTCACTCTCATGTGGACATCCCCGCCCCCCTCTTCCACCAGCTATGCCCCCCTGACACATGCACACCTCCCACTTATGCCTCCTCTTGCTATTTGTGGTATTTGGCCCTCTCTGACTCTGACCCTTCTTTGTCATGTCATCCGATTTATTCAAGACCTACCCATTCCAGTCATTGTTCCCCACTCCACCTGTCTAGGATGGCTGAATGATAGACTGTGAGCATGAGTACTCTGAAGGGCCTATCAAGCTCTTCTACTTCTCTTACTCCTTTCCGGTAATATTCATCCCAACCCTGGCCCCTTCCACTCCCCCTTAACCAAGCACTCTGCAGCTAGTGAGCTTCGGATTGCATCCCTCAACATCTGTAGTCTCCTTAGGAAATTTGACAACCTACAGGAATGGGTTGCCCGGCAGCAACCTGATATCATCTCCATAGTTGAGACTTGGCTCAATAATATCACCCCTAACTCTGCAGTTTCACTTGAAGGCTATACAGTATATCGTGTGGACAGAGAGGGTAAACATGGGGGAAGGATGTGCCATATACCTCCGTGATTCCCTGCAAGGGCAAGTCCTTGCTCCCTCAACCCTGGAATATGATGCACAAGTTCTCTCGCTGAAAGTTACCACCACCTCTGCAAGGGTCCCACTTTTCATCTCCTCGGTTTACATACCTCCCCGGAACCAAAATGTTGCCTCCCAGTCGGTCACTGCCTACCTCACCCAAATTCCCAAGGCCAAAATCCTAGCACTAGGTGATTTCAATACTAACTGGTTCTCCGACATTTCTGCTCTCCTAAAGGATGCTATAGCTGCCACTGACCATACTCAAATAGTTCCCACTTCCACCCACTACAATCCAAGAACAGGTACCTCGACCCTCCTCGATCTTGTACTCACCAATCGACCAAACAAATTCACGAAAGTTAATGTACTACCAAACTCACTGAGTGACCACTCCCCAGTCCTATGCCACTGGACCTATCAAGCTAAAAGGAAAACACCCAAAATTATTCTGCAACAGCGACTCAAACCTGGTAAACTGGGACACCTCAAACAATACCTATACAACTGGGACTGGTCCCTCATCACTAAAGCTCCAGATACTGACTCCGCCCTGGAATACTTTATCCTGTCATTCAATGCAGCTTGTGATCTCTTTGCCCCTCTCAGCAAACAAGTCATCAAAGGTGCTGACACCCCCTGGATCTCCCAATCACTGCTAATTTAAATGCAGGAAAGGGATGCCCTTTGGCACAGAGCCCTGGAGACCAGGTCACTAGCTGACAGGCAGTGATACCAGGTGGCCAGGAACAAATACTAACATACTAAAATGCCAGCGGAATAGGCCTAACAGTCTTTCGAGTCTGCTCAATTTTCAGCACCTGCACTGAGGGCCAATTCTGATGTCCTCCCCTCCCCCTTGGGCAGGGGACAACCTTAACTTTTTTTTTGCACTAGCCAGCAGGGCAAGCCAATTCAAAATTGCACTAGCCCGCAGATGATTGCACTAGCCCTTAATTACAATGGTAAATTTTGATCACTTATGCAGGAAACAATGCAAGCAAAGCCAAGAAATACTCTGATTATTGCACATTTATCCTGCTCCCACATTGCTTCCAGCTCCCCAGCAGAAAAAAAAAAAGACTGCAATGCAAAGACTGCACTGCAAACACAGTCAGTGCCCCCCCCCCACCATTGTTTTGTACCATGGCCTCCTCTCTTCCTCTTTCTGCCCCCCTCCCACACCAAACAGAGAGAGGATATCACAACAGCAAATGTTCAATCAAGCAGTCCTAGCTCTACGCACACAATAGCTGACATCATCATGCACCTCACCACACTGTCACCATCACCCACAGGGCAGTGAACAGAGTCAGGCAGAGAAAGACACTCTCAGTCCCCACCCTATAGTGAGCTGGAGACCTGCACTTTTGAAAGTTTTTGTACAGTCTCAAGAGCCAGGAGCACAGCTAAGATTTCTTTGGGGTGGGGGCTAGACAAACCTAAGGGGCTTGGGAAATAGAAAACTGTGAGATTTTTATTTATAAAAGCATTGATTTTAATATGCTCTGCCCCAACAATAACAGCTTTTTCTTAAACACTGTCCTTTCATCAGCCATGGGGAAACAGTACACAGGCATAACAATATACTATTTCTATTTCTGTATGGATGATCTATGCACCCCAGGAATGCCTATGTCAAGGTTTCAAATTATGTATTTTATCAAGGTTTATTTTTGTACCATACATGATCCAAAGCTTTGTTTTTAGGCTGAAAGGACATGCTGAGTGGGATACAGGTAAAACTGTATGGATGGTGATGGCAGGCATGGTCCATTTAGAAGAGCTACGGACCCCCTACACCTGCCAGTAATGGCAGCTAAAAGTCTGTGGATGGTAACTTAAGAGTCTGGTCTGCAGTGGTGTCCAGGGAAAGAACAGAGTTAAGAGGGGTGCGGCTCAGTTAAGCGCTTCACATTTTAGCGCCGTAATGTTCAGTGCTTTTCATTGCATCGCCGTCAATTACAGCGCTGCAACAATTGCCAGGTGCTTCACTTCGGCGCGGCTTATTTCAAAGCTTTCTATTGCACTTGTTCCACACACAGCTGGAGTATTTGGTAACCAAGGGCTAGCATTCACCTTTGTGATCTAGTGGTAAATACAGGACTTGCCTGGAATGTGAAATATTTCCTACATAAGAAAGACTGTCAGTTATGTGCCATAGTAAAGAAACAAGAGAGCTAGAATATATATTTTAAAAATAGTTGCTCTATTTGTTTAAAATGCAGAGTGGCAGATGCATGGCACCTCGCACCTGTGGTAATGGACAGAGTGGTCTGTCGAGGAGTAGCACTACCACACTGTGCAGGAGGGCAGGTCCAGGTTGGAGACCCACTCTGAGAGGCAAGAAGCAGCTGTTGCATTCGCAAACAAGCTGCGGCATGTCTGGTGGCTTAGAAAGCGAGCGCTCTCAGTGGTATATAGTAAAACTGCCAGTTTCAGTAAGTATGTCATTAGTTGGCAGACTGCAGATGACACAGGGTTATAGATATAGGGATAGACTGCAATAGAAAATAATAACGGGGGAGGGGGGAGACAGACTGCATCAGGCTAAATGGGGTGGGCTGACGGTAATGGGCACCATCTTAAGCAGCAGTAAGCTGCTCTGTGGGAGTTTATTATGCACAGCAAACACTCCATGAAAACAAACAAAAGTCTCAGAGAGCTAAAATAGTCTAATGAACACAGGCACATGACTGATTTACCTCCGATATGCCTAGTCTGCAAAGTGGAGCAGTCTGAAGGGAGAGTGTTTGTAGAAAATGACAAGTTAATTAATTTTAGAATGGAGAGCAATGCAGTTAGCGCTGAGATCGGATGGCACTGTAGTAACACAGTGCTTAATCAGTTACCGCTGAACTGATGGCGCTGTATTATCCAGCGCTAAAGTGTGATGCGCTGAACTGGGCTACACCCGTTAAGAGATTCGGAGGGGAGAGGGAAGTTATGGTGAGGCTGGGATAAAACACACCACCTGCAGGGCTGATCCTGTATACCTCTTTGCATTTTGTCACTGAAATGTTGGATACAAACACTCAAAATGTGTTGTAGAGAAATGAGGGGCACTGACTGGTCTTAATAATATTGGACAAATTGTTAGACATAGACACATTCAGAAAACTGGAACCTAGTGACTTAACAGCACTCTACCCTTGATCACACCCTGAACACTAGCTGAAAGTCTTAACAGTGGAGTGATAATGACTCACATTGAGTCTTTTGTGGGATCCCTCTCTTGAGCTGCCAGATAACTGCAGCTCTTAATCACACCTGGCCATCTGGAACACAGAGAGATTAGCATGAAGACTACAGAATGCTATAGTAGAGATATTTTTAACTTCACTAACAGCCATGAAAATCTGCACTAGTCAAGATGGGCTAGTAGAGAGTTAGCTGCACTAGCCTTGATCAATTTCCACTAGTGTTTGAGCTAGTAAAACAATGTTAAGATCGACCCCTGCCCTTGGGTTATACTGTCCCCCGTCGCAAATGTACCAGCTACATTGGGCCTGGTCAGATTTACCCTCCCCCTGTACCTGTCCCATCCCCTCTTAAACCCAGCCACAGTCTCCACCTCTACCAGCCCCCTGGGCAGCGCATTCCATGGTTCCACCATCCTTTCAGTGAAAAAAACACCTCCTCCTCTCTCCTCTGAGCCTGCCCCCTTCCAGCTTACACCCATTTCCCCTCATTGTACCATCCTCCTTTCTTTGGAGCACCCTGACTGGGCCCCCTTTATTGATCCCTTTTATGCACTTAAAGACCTCTATGATGTCACCCCGTCCTTCCTCTCTTCCAGGGTGTACATGCCGAGTTCCCGGAGCCTCTCCTTATAGGTCCTCTCCCCCAGGCCCTGGATTATTTTGGTTACCCTCCTTTCGACCCTCTCTAGGACTGTAACATCACTTTTTAAATGTGGTCTCCAAAACTGCACACAGTACTCGAGCTGTGGCCTAACCAAGCAGTTGCACAGGAGTAGGATCATTTCCACCTTTCTGGAGGTAATCCCCCTGGCGATGCATCCCAGCATCCTATCTGCCCTTGCCGCTGCCCTCCTGCAGGTCTCCAAGTTGTTCATTTTGACATCTACCACTACCCCCAGGTCCCTGTCACCCTCCATGACTTGAATTTTGTCTCCTCCCAGGGTATACCTCAGGCATGGATTTCTGACTCCCAGGTGCAGAGAACCTTGCACTTCCCCACATTGAATTTTAGTTTCCATTTTCCTGACCACCTTTCCAGAGCCTCCAGATACTCCTACAAGGCCACCCTCCCCTCCTCCTCATCCACCACTGCACCCAGCTTTGAGTCATCTGCAAAGAGATTCATTTCACTCCTGATCCCCTTCCTTATGTCTGAGACACGGACGTTAAACAGGAGTGGCCCCAGCACTGATCCCTAGGGCACCCCACTAGTAACCCACTTTGTGGATGAGGCTAGCCCACCCAACCACCATTCTCTGAGTATGCTCAGAAAGCCAATTTCCTATCTATCATAACAACTGTCTCCCTACCCCCATTTCCTTGAGTTTAGCCAGCAGGCCATTGTGGGGTACCAAATCAAACGCCTTGCTGAAGTCCAGAAAGAGGACGTCCAGCAGCCTACCCCGGTCCAGGGCCCTTGTCACCCAGTCATAGAACTCCACAAGGTTCGTCTGACACGTTCTTCTTGGGACAAAGCCATGCTGCCCATCGTCCAAATACCCATTTTGCTCCAGTAACCCCCCTAGCCTTTCCTTGACGATACCCTCCATCACCTTGCCGACCACCGATGTCAGGCTAATGGACCTGTAATTCCCCGCCTCCTCCCTTGTGCATCAGCACAACATGGGCCACCCTCCAGTCTTGGGGCACCCATCCAGTCCTCAGGGAGGTGTTGAGCAGCTCCACCAATGGGACTGCCAGGACATCCGCCAGTTCCCTCAGCACTTTGGGATGTATCTCATCTGGCCCAGGTGCTTTCTCCATCCGAAGGGACCTGAGGGCTTCCATTACTCTCTCTACCGGGATTTCAGCCTCCACCTCCCTCCTCATTTCACCCTGTACTGCTGGGCCCCCCACCTGTCTGTGGTGGCCACTCCCTTTCCCCAGACCCGTCAGGGCCCCTGATCTCTACCGGTCCCTTCCCTTCCTTTGATTTGCCCCCACTCCCCCTGCAAGACATATCCCTTCCATCCCCCCTTGTAAAAACTGATGCAAAGTATTCATTTAGGACCTCTGCCCGTTTTCCCACCTCCTGTGCCCAACCCTCCCCTATCCTTATCCTGCTGATCTGCTCCTTTACTTTACTTTTTTCCCCTATGTATCTAAAGAACCCCTTGTCCTCCCTCTGGATGCCCCTGGCCAAGGACTTCTCCTTTTTCACCTTTCGCTGCTCTCACCACCCTGGTGACTCTTTTGGCTGTCCACTCATACTCCCCCTGATCCCTTTCACTTCTCGAGCGCTTGAAGCTCCTACAGGCCGCCTTCTTGTCCCTCACCACCTCCTGAACCTCCCAGGTCCACCAGCAGGGTTTTCTGGCCTTACCGAACTTACGCCTTTCCCTTGTGCAGGATCTGGTAACCTCCTGTATTCCCCCCCTAATGATCTCCCACCTGTTATCAGCATCCATATCCAGCCTTATCCTGTCCAAATCATCTTTAAGGATCCTTCCCATCTCCCTGAAGTCTGCACCCCTGAAGTCAGTTACTACCATCCTTGTTTGGCATTCCTCCCCCCCCAGGTCCAGGAAGAACCAGACTGTGGCATGATCACTCCCCACCAATGGGTCCCTCACTTCTAGGCCCCTAATCTGATCACTGTCCACCAGTACCACGTCCAGTGTCCGGGCCTCCCTAGTTGGCTCACCCACCTGCTGGATCAGGAACGCATCCTGGAAAACATCTAGCAGCCTCTGCTCCCTGGCCACTGGTGACGACATAGTCTCCCAGTCTATTCCTGGCATGTTGAGGTCCCTCATTATCACTGCCCTTCCCTTTCCCAAACTACGGTGTCCCTCAAGATTTGCCACCAAACTTTCTTCCAGAGCCTCCGCCAGTGCAGGTGGTTTGTATACCACTCTGACCTTTACTCCTGGAGTATCTGCAAGGCTAAGGCTGAATATTATCGGACTACCCTAACAGCTGCATGGGGCTCAGGATGAAATTTTTGGAAAAATCTATAAGAGCTTAATGGTAAATCTGTAACCCCCCACAAAATGGGTGTAAATGGGTGTGTCACAGCTGACCCAGAACTCATAGCAAACTCACTTAAATCTTCATTCTCTGATCCCAGCTCAGTGCTCCCTGCCAATTTCTTTGCCTCAACCCCCCCTGCCACTGCCTCCAAAGTCCCCATTTTTCGTTTCAGAACCGTATCCCAACACGAGGCTGCCCCATTCCTCCTAAAGGCAATTAGCAACTCTAGATTTAGCGGTGACTCCCTGGACCTTAAATTGCTGAGACTGACTTTTAATGAGGTACTCCACCCACTCACAGCTCTCCTAAACTGCTCCCTATCATTAGGTCATTTCCCTGCAAAATGAAAAACTGCCCTTATCACACCCATTCATAAGAGTGGGGATCACATGTCGCCGGGTAACTACCGCCCCATATCAATACTCCCACCGCTCTCCAAAGCCCTTGAAAAAATCATTGCCACTCAACTCTCTGAACACCTAACCAAATACAACCTTCTTTGCCATGAACAACATGGCTTCCGGAAGAGCCACAGTACCACCACTGCTCTTATGGAATTCACCAATGCTTTACACATCCCTAGATGCCGGTCAATTAGCAGGCGTTGTATTCGTAGATCTGTCAAAAGCTTTTGACACTGTTCAATCATTGCTACTATTATCCTCCCTTACCCAACTCAGCCTGTCACAAGATGTCCTCTCCTGGTTCCGTGATTATCTTACCGGCAGAATGCAACAAGTAAGAATTACCGATACCATGTCCTCTCCCCTCCCAGTCACATCTGGGGTCCCTCAGGGATCCATTCTTGGTCCACTATTATTCAGCCTATTTCTCAACACCCTCCCGAGTGCATGCTCTGGTAAACTCCTCTTATATGCCGATGATGGGGTGCTGTTCCACACCCACCCTGACCCTACCACCCTCCAACTGTCGCTTTAAAAATCCTTCACTTGAGGCGGAGTCATGGTTCACTGACCATAGACTTGTACTCAACTACAAAAAATAAAACAATGTTATTTGCCCATTCCCAAAACAAGCAGAGTGCACACCCCCGATCATAGAAAATGTCCGTAATGAAACCCTGGAGCAAGTCACCTCTTTTAAGTATCTAGGGGTTACACTCAACTCAGAGTTTACCTATCAAGACATGTCCGCCTCTTAAGCTCGGCTGTCAACACATGCATTGGGCTCATACACTGCTACAAACACTGCCCCCCGACACCCTTAAGCTAGCAATTTCCTCATCCATCCATCCTCTTGCTCATCGAATCCGAAATCTTGATCTATGGTGCAGCTGACAACACAGCCCTTTATAAAGTCAGGCTTGCCCTGAATAAAGCCTGCAAACTGGCCACTGGGTGTGACCGCCTGACCCATACATGTACCCTTTACACCCGCACCAATTGGCTCAAAAATCGATGGGCGACTGAAGTACCAGACCTGTCTCTTTGCCCAAAAAATTAGGACAGGCCTTACCCTCCCAGTCTGATGTCCCTACTGAAACCGGCTCATTTCACCGTAAACGCATGCAACTCAGAAATGCCCCTTCCATGTCCCCCACTGCAAAACTTTGATGGGACAGAGAACCTATAGGGCTCCACTCTGGCTTAATGCACTCCCCATGCCCATACTCTACCCACAAACTAGGCCATTACAAATCCCTCCTTCGGAGCCACATCCTTCAGGAGGCTGCCTGTGACTGCTGTTGTCCCTCCTTAGATCTGCCGCTAGGCCATGTTCTTGGTCTTGCTGAAAATGACACTCTGTTAGTAATAAGCTCTTGCCTAGGCTCTGCTGGTTGCCCTAGTGGCCTAAAATTTGTTGTCTCTGTTTTAGTTTCCAACAACAATCATTGTAAACATTTGTTATCTATTTCTATTCCATGTACATTGTCTTATGTAATTATTCTGTAATCTCCTGACGTGGAGCCTCTGTAAAGGAGTCTCTGACTCAAAAGTTGTAAATTCCGAAATGTACCAATAAATAAATACATTTTTGCCTTTGTGACAGGATGACAATTAGCAAAAAATGGAGGCTGCAGAAAATGCAACTGTTTTTTAAAAAAGGTACATCACTAAGCCAGCTGAGGCACTGTAAAGCACTTTACCTCATGTCATGCCAGCGACCCAAGTTCAGGAACATGCTCAGGCTGCTGGGGAGTTGGCTGGGGGGGGGGGGCGCCCAGGAAAGGACTGAACGGCCGCCTGGCAGCTCTCCTCTCCCAGATCGGGAAGGTGGACTATTCCCAGTCTAGGCTGGCACCTGGTGGAGGTCGGGTGTCACAGCAGACAGGTGGAGGCTGATGTAACTTCGGATACGTGGATGGGGAAGTGGGCATCTCCACACGCATGTGCCACAACTCTGGGTCAGGAGAAAAATCATGTCCCCCATGCTGCTATATATTACAGCCCCAACATTTCCAGGTTCTGCTCGGTGTAGAGCCCCAGCAGCTTGACGGTGGGGGGGCGTGGCTTACGGGACTGGGGATGTTCAGGCACAGGGCCCAACGAAAGGCGCAAGGTGGCAGTGGTGGGGCAAAAAGCTATATGAAAAAAATACATACATCACATGGGAAACATTGAGAATAAATTATTGCTTCTAGTCATGAGGGTCAAAACAGTTTTATAAAACTTATCAGCACTTTCTGTAGTCAAGAAGCACATACTAACAGCAAACATTATACTTAAAAGTCTGGTCAGCAGTAGGAGTAGGAGACATGAGTCCTGCAGGGGGGTCTACTTAAATGCCACAAGCCTCAGGAACAAACTGAGAACTCCAGGCAGTGGTGGTCAAAGCTAAGATGGACCTGTTAGCCATAAGGGATAAATGGGCAACAGGAAACTGCAACCGGGACCTCACAGTACCAGGCTAGTAGCGCTACAAGAGGGACAGACAAAAAGGCGGCGGGGTGGAAATGTTAGAGAAAATACAGAATGCACAAAAGATGCTACTCTATGAGGGCCGGCACAGAAGAAGTTTCAGTGCCAATGAAAAGAGTCAGGGGTTAAAAGACCATGGTACGAGCAGTGTACAGACCACCAAGCCAGAGGGATGGGGACAGGGAATTAGCAGAGATCATCAGGAAGGCATCAGCCAAAGGGGAGTTAATGATAGAGGGTAACCAACATATTTAATTTCATTTATTTACAATTTTGGACCAGGAAAGCAATATTTTTTTACTTAGTTATTTTAAAATTGGTAACCGGCAGAGGCAGACTGAGCCAAGGCTCGTTTCCAGATGTGACCCGGGAGAATGGGAAAGGGGAAAGCACAATTACAAACAAGATACAGCCAGTCAGGTGATGTGACAATGATATAAAGAGCATAAGCTGAGTGCATGCAGTACTGTAGTAGAGAAATCATCTGTGCAAATTGGCAGACTCAAAAAGTGCACCGTGACAGAGTGAAGGGAGGCTAAGCTAGTGCCCAAAGGAGGAGTCAAAACAGGTTGATAACTTTCAACGGGGTTGCCAGAACTATGAGGTTAGGGGGGAAGGAGAGGCAAGGGGTGGTCAAAAGCCAGGCAAGGGAAAGGGAAATCCTACATGGAAACCCTGAGATTGGCCCTCTGGTATGCAGCACAACAGGAACTTAAGGGAGCAGTTGATGAACAGTCATTTTGTTAATCCTAACACTATCACTTTACCACTCAAACCAGGTTTTAACAGCTGCAGACGGTGCCATGACTGCTGCAAGTATGTGAATAAAGGAGAATGGTTTGTACATCCTTACAAAAATAAAATTTCCTTTAAAAACTTACTGTGAGGCTGGTCCGGTGGCGCTGAGGGTTGAAGCGCTGGACGCCACACCTGCAACCCATGTTTGGGAAAGGACTTGGGAGGCCGGGGGCTGGCAGGGGAGAGGAGAGGACAGAGCATCAAGAGTGCTGCTCTCCTCTCCAGAGGTGGGCTCCGGGGGCTTACTCGGCGTGCCAGTGACCTCTGGTGGAGACCAGAGGTACTGATGATGCTGAGCCTTGCAAGAGGGCGGAGTGGCAGCAGACGTCAGCGACTTGATCGCACAGATGTCATTGCACGTCCACACTCTGGGGAAAGCCATATATAGAAAATCCCCTGCCTCCTGGATAGGCGATGGCACCTCCAGTGCCCCTCCGCAACATGACCAATGCCAGGCTCACCTCGCTGGCTCTCCCAATCACCCCCAGCCCACCCTGGTTCCAGCGATGGGTCCCGTCGGACCGGGTTGGCAGGGGAGTATCTGTCCACGATTTCCTGGCGGGTGGCTTCAGATGGGCGGTATTTGGTGGTGGCGAGAGAGGATGCCTGAGAGAGTTCCAGGTTGGTAGGTGCATAAATAAACTGTACAAGAAAAATAAAAATAAAAACTTACTAGGACTACTGCACGGCATCTACTGTGTATGCACACTGGTGTTCAGGTGGATTGATTTATGTAAGGCGCACTGTAAGACCCCTCAAAGACAGGGTGCAAGAGCACATGAGGGCCCTGTAAATGGAAAACACAACAATGCCCTGGATTTTCAGTGTAAGGAGAAACATGGTTGTTGCCCTAATGGCTTCCAATTCAGAGCTTTAGAGAATATGAAGGAACTTTCTCGTGCGAGGGGAAGGGGGTGATAGGGTGGAACCCTATCTAAGGTACAGTACCAGTAGGAAGCATCCATGACCCTCCCCCACTTCTTTCATTCTTTATTTCAGATTTATTTAATTCTATCTCTCTATATTGTTTTTTTTTTTCTCTCTCGCTCACAAATTTCACTGTAGGCTGGCCACCTAAAGTAACCTCTTCATTCTTTGCTGTCCTTGTATTCAGTCCCATTCCCCCTTAAAAAAATGAATCATAATAAAAAAACGATAATTTAATAAATGTGTCGACAACCCGGTAGTCATGGTTGGACTACAGGGTACACTGCAGGGCCCGCTGCAGTGCTGTGTTATCTTCAGATTGTGTGACCCTTAAACGGACTGAACAGACCCAATCATTATTGTTGGTCTGTGGAAGAGAGTTACTAAATATTAGGAATTTAAAACCCGCTACTGACCACTGTAGTTATGGCTAACTGGCCTGGGAATTGCTGAAAAGGGGTCTGTCTAGTACAGTAATGACTGTGGAGACTGCCTCGCAACCCAAGGTGACATGCGTCCTACGCACTTATATTGTTTTAATAACGGATGCTATGGGAGAATTTCTGGCCAGTATAGTAATTAAAAAAGAATAAAAATATCCCCATAGTTGCATGCTCCCAAGTAAGCTGCATGTGGTATTACACAGAACGGAGTGGCTTAAAAAAAACTGAATGTAGCCTGCCGGTCGGTCGAAATGAAAAGCTTGCAGACGGTCTGAAAATTAAATATCAGCCGTCAGGAATAAATCGGCTTACTGCAAGGATACAGTACTTAGAGGTGCCCATATGTTTTTAACGCACAAGCATTAAAACAAGGATTTGGAAATAAAGACAAGGATTTATGCTTAATGAACAAATGGAGTGGCTGTCCTAGAGAGTTGGCAGGCGCTCTCTCTCTTTCTTTTGGTATTTCAAAATGGACAGCCGCCCGCATGTATTATAAATCTACTGTTTGACTGCTGTTGTATTTATATTTCTTTCCTCGGTAAAAACAAACAAAAAAAAAGAATAAAAGCTGGAATAGCATAACTGAGGAGAGGTTCCAAGGGGCTGGCTAGAGAAGGGGAGCGCGCCCTCATTCTCTCATTCCCTTTGCCAACCCAGTGAATCCCTCAAACAACAGGACAAACTGGAATCACTTGGCTGCAAGAATATATAGGAAAGTACAACTACACCTGTAGGGAATCTAAGGAGATTTATGTCCCTGTAGGAGCTGGCAGCCCTCAGACTGAAGCTTTTTATACAGATGTCCTGAAGTGATGTCATGCTCAGAGGGAAGGGCTTAGCCCCATTACTACTCATTTCTTTATTTTATTTATTTGCTTTTGGTAACCGGGTAAGTGAACTAGACAGAACTGCCTATTTTCAGGCATGACTCGGAAGAGTACAAAGCAAGGTACAGGTAAAAACAAATACAGATACAGTGTTGTACAATAGGAGTTCCAAACAGTTATACAGAGGTGCAAGTTACATAGTACATAGAGGAGGTACATATCACACGTTATAATTGGAACAAAACAGGCAAAAAGGCACAATTTAGGGTTAAAAATGTACAAAACATTGACAGTGGTGTTGGTAAGTCAGCAAGAAGACAATTCACAGGCAGAGACAGGGAACAAAGTGCGTAGCTGTAGCTGAGGAAGAGTGGGGAAGGGAGGAATCAAGAGGCCACAGAGAAATTTAAGTGCAGGACAGTGGTAGATTTGCACGACTAGTGAAGATAGGGACACTTGCAAATGTCAAGGGAGGCGAGGTAATTGGAGAGGCCTTTCTTGAAAGTGGGGTGGGATTTGGAGTGCCTAAGATCAAGTGGGAGAGAGTTCCAAAATTTGGGGGCATAGAAGGAGAAGACAAGTTCACCCATCCTGGTAGAGCATTTTGGGACAGATAGCAGAGCTAAAGACATGGAACGGAAGGAACGAGAGCAGTCAATGGGGGTGAGCATAGTAACGAGTGTGAAGGGGATAGAAGAACGAATAATGTTGTCAGTCAGACAACCTAATGAATAAGCCCGGTGGGAGGAAGAAGACAACTAGTGGAGGTCAGAGTAGAGAGTACAGTGGTGCTTAAGACAAGGCGCAGATAGCACAAATCTACAGACACTGTTGTAGGCAACGTCGCACATTTGCAAGATGTTTGCCTGTGCCACAGCGAAGATAGGCAGAGCGTAGCAGAGTCCAGGGAGGAGAAGGCCTTGGGCAACAGAGATCCTGGCGGCAGGGGTCAGGAACAGATGGACTCGGTAAGCCAGTCCAGTTTTGCATTGACTGATTTGCAGACAGCTTTGACATGCAGAGAGAAGTTAAGAGATGGATCCAGCGTGACCCCTAGGTATTTGAAGGACTGAGTTACTTCCACAAGGGAGCCATCAAGACAAGAAACCTGGAGAGACGGAGTTGAAGCGACAGATTTCCTTTGTGACCCAAAGAGCATATCCTGGGTCTTGGCAGCATTTAGCACCAGGCGGTGGGATGTAAGCCAAGTTTGGATATGATGAAGATCAGAGGAGAGATGGAAGTTAATTTCATGAATAGAGCTGAAGGAGACAAAGAGAACCAAGTCATTAGCATAGAGCAAGGAGAGACTGTGGGAGGGCACCGAAGGTAGGTTATTGACGAACAAAGAAAAGAGCAGGGACCCAAGTATGGAACCTTGTGGGACACCCAAACTAAGCAGGGCAGGGGTAGACAGAACTTTATGACAGCAGACAGAATGGGAGCGGCTCCACAGATAGCTGGAGAACCAGGCAAGTGTGGACAGGGAGGTGCCAATACAGCCTAGTTGATGTAGGAGCAGGTTGTGGGTAACCGAGTCAAACGCCTTTGACATGTCAATAAAAACAGCCCCAGTAAGCTGGCCTTAGTCCATAGCAGATTTGATGTCACTGGTGAATTACACTAGGGCTGTCATGGTGCTGTGGTTTGGCTTAAAGCCATGCTGAGTAAGAGACTGCAGGTTAAAGTTGGCAATGCAGTCTGATACCTAGCGATGGATAAGCTTCCCCAGGAGTTTGCTGAGGGCCGGCAGGAGCGCAATAGGATGGTAGTTTGATAGGTTTTTTGGATCACCCTTTTTGAAGACTGGGCATTTTTCCAGGAGAGGGGCACAGTACCTGAGCTAATGGAGAGGTTGAACAATCGCATGATGGGGGTGGCAAGAAGAGACTCACTTAATTTGAGAATTCTGGGTTCCAGTCCATCAGGGCCTGCGCTGCCGTGGGGAGAAATCATGTTAAGAGCTCGTAGGACATCCAGCCTGGAGACCAGGTGGAGAATCAGGGAAGGATGGGACAGGGGGAGGTCAGGGGGGTGTGGCGGGGGGGACTGCCAGCATCAAAACTAGGGAGGACGGTAAAGAGTGAGTTGAAAGCATTAGCTATGGTATTAGGGTTGTTAAAGGAGACGTTATTTATTAGAAAGTCATGGGGAGTTTGGGATGTGGTGCGTCCCATTATGTGGTTTATTTGTCCCCAGTACCTTTTTGGGTTACTAGAGGTGGAGTGAAGAAGGCCTCTGTAGTAATTGCTTTTGGCAGTCCGTAGCACTTTCTTACAAGAGTTACGAAGGGAGCGATATGCAATGAAGTCAGAGAGAAGGGAGGAGGTTTTCCATCTGGTCCAGAGTTTGTCCCATGCTTTAAGCATACGTAGAAGAGGGCTAGTCAACCATTTGGTAAGCAGGCCCTGTGCCCTGCGCCTGATGGAAGGAATGTGCTTGGACTGCAAGGAGCGCAGAGAATTGGTAAAGTATTCCACAGCCAAGTCAATGTTATTTGTCATGAATATAGGGGACCAGTCAACATGCTGAAGATCCCTTAAAAAAGCTGAGGTGTCAAGGGCAGAGAAGTCAGACATGGTGATGATTTTGTGTGGGGGCTGGCGTCCCAGACACAGGTGACAGGTGAATGGTCGCTAATGGAGTCCAGTAGCACGGTCACGGAAGAGATTCTGTCCGGCCTGTTGGTAAGTACCCAGTCAAGAAGGGTGTGACTATTACCATTGCTGGAATGTCGCGTAGGCACCGAGACAAGCTGGGTTAGGTTGGCCTTGCTTATATTAGAGTCAAGGGCAGGGAGGTTTGGGCCGAGCCAATTCTGGTTGAAGTCACCTAGACAAATCACTTCGTTGTTTTTGGTGGCCCAGGGGAGAAAAGCCAAGAACTCCTCAAGCCCATGTTTGCAGGAAACTAGAGGCATGTAGGTGCAAATAATGTGCAGCTTTTTGGAGTCACCCAGCAGAAGCAGTGCATGAAGTACCTCACAGGACACGAGCGAGGGGCATGGTAGTAAGGTTAGGCTTCGATGAGACTTGTAAAATAGTGCTAGACCGCCGCCTCTTTTTGAAGCGGGCCGATCAACCCGGAACGAGCTGTATCCGGGGAGGGCATGCAGAGAGTCTTTTTGTACTCACAGTGATATAAAGCTTTATACAGTAGGAAAATGGAATTGATCCTACGTCAGACAGATTGCCTATTAACCTAACTGTAAATATTTGATACCCGAATATGTATATTCAGGAGAATAAAGAGCTTTATTCTGGTTTTTAGGAAAAGGGGTGGCTCACCTGATGGTGATGTCATCCAAGAAGGAATATATATAAACCCACCACTTGGGAGTGCCAAGGTAGACAGGTGAGTCAGTCGGTTGCTGACTACAGACGGAAGAGGCCCTCAGGAGTATGTCCTTGTTTTCACACCAGCTTACTGAAATAAGACTAAAGCTAAGCCTCAAGAACTTGCTGAAGAAAGAAAGTTTGCTATGAATCACTTTTTTTTTTTTTTGCTTTCTGTATCTTTATTGTTTTTATTTATTGAACTGAATTACTGACTGAATAAAATCACAACGCACATCTGCGTTTTTATGCACCTGAATTCAGTTGTTGTGCCTGTTTTATCCCACACCTTCACGGAGGAATCGAACCTACATACTTTTGCAGAGAGGGACTTACTGGATCTCGACTTTAAACTCATTACAACCAATGGGTCTTAATGAGGAAACAGACCAGAAACCATTTTTCGGATAAGATTCAAATTAGTTAATTGTATTTCCAATAATTGACAACATATTTTTAAACTTTGAGAGGAATTCTGGCTATCACACTGCACTTTCCTTTTGACCACCCCTCCCCCTTTCCCTTACAACTTCTTTTCTTCATAGTTCTCATCCACTCACCGTTACTACCCTCACTCCCCCCGTCCCATCACTTTCTCTTTTCCTCACTTCCACCCATCCCCCACCCTGCTCTTTCAACCTCCCCTTCACCAGCCTCAACCCCCAACAATCCCTTCCCCCTTTTCTCTTTCCACCCCATCACCTTATTTTCATTCACTTCTACACTCTCCTTTCACTTGCTGTTTTCCACTCATTTCTTAAACAACCCCCTTTCCCCTCTCCATATCCTCTGGTTTATTAGGTAAAATTAACAATACCAGTATATGGTGCACTGTTTTATCCTGTATTTTTTATGTACTTTGATATTTATTTATTTAGTTTTTGTTGACCGGGTAACTGCACTAGACAAATCTTGCCTATTTTCAGGCACGACCCGGGTGAGGGGATACAGATGAATGCCAACTGGCCATGAACCAGATTAAGCTGTTGGTGGTATTTTTTTTTTTTTAGTGAATGAGGGAAATTTGGCCAGGGCACCGGGAAAATTCCCCTACTCTTTTTTCTTTAAGTGCCATGGGATCTTTAACATCCACCTGAACTACCACCAATCCAGGCAGATGGGACCTAGGTTTAATGTCTCATCTGAAAGACGGTACCTCAGAAGTGCAGCACCCCTCTCATGCTGCAGTACAGTGTCAGTACTGGGATATTACCCAAGTGCCAGATGTGGGAACTGAACCCACAGCCCTCTGATCTCCCAGCCTTGTCACATGCCACATGTCACGGGCCTGTCTAGGTCCTGTCATATGGCCCCAGTACTAAGGGGTCTGCACTGGCTGCCGGTGAGGTGAAGGATCATCTTCAAGGTGGGCTTGCTTACCTATAAGGCCCTATACAGCTCGGGCCCTGGCTACCTGTCTGACCTCCTTGCAGCTGCCATCCCGGTACGCTCCCTCCTTTGCTCCAGCAGGGGCCTCCTAGCAGTTCAGAGGGCCAGGCTGAAAATGTCGGGTGTTCATACATTCGAGGTGGCTGGCCTGGCCCTCTGGAACTCGTTTCCAACAACTCTGAGGGAGGCTCCATCGGTGGAAGCATTTAAAAGGAGCCTGAAGACTTAGCTTTAAAAAAAAAAAAGTGTTTTCTGGGGATTTTAGCTGATGTTACAATGATTCCTATTTATTAAGTTATTATGGAAATTGTTTATCTGTATACTGTCTGCTTACCCTATTTATTTTTTCTGTTAGGCAGCCAGAGCCTCCGGGATTGTGCGCCTTATAAATAAATGTTTATTAACTACTCACATGTATCTGTAATTAATCCCAGGCCACCCCTGAAAAAGGGACTCTGGTCTCAGTGGGCTTACCTAGTTACCAAAATGCAATAAATAATTAATTAATTACACACATAAATAAATAAATATATCCCAATTAGTTATGAAAATCTAAAAGCAAACCCTTGAGATATTTCCAGTCAGTAAATAAGCTCATGTATGGTCTTTTGCCTTTTTTGTTGTTGGAGTTTCAGCTGTCAATATTTACGGGAATTTGCTTCTTAGTATTTAAATTATCATGCTGTTGCTCCAATTCTTAGTTTTGCAGTTCACCTCTCCTTTACCAATGAGGAAACACTAAACCAAATTAGGAAAAAGTCTATAAATAAGTTTGGCATGTTCAACAATTTTGTTTGAACCCCGCCCACCTCCCCCCGTCAGAGTTTTTCATCATTTGCAAGATCCCAAGCACTACCATGGATTAGAGAAGGGACTTGGTCCTTCTGAAATAATTTACCCCACCCCCATCATTTATTTAAGGCATTGGTCTGCTTTTTATCATCGGGGCTCAGGGGCAGGCAAGTGCGAGTTCTCAATCTGCCCAGCTCATAGGGTTTCATTGAGCCTGTGCCGTGCCCCATTTACCACCCCCCAGTTATCCCGGGACCCCAGAACATGGTCATGCATGTAGTAGAAGAGCACATGTGCTCCATGGGTCTGGTGACGGCCCCTTCCTCCCACCCAGCCTAATGCCTGGTTCCCTGATTGGCTTGGCACTACAACCTAGCCTCCATCAGGTGGCAGCCAAGATCCGGGGAAACCCATATCCCTCCCAGGAGAGGAGAGCTGCCTTGCAGCAGCTCAGTTCGGCCCCTCGCCCCCCTCCCCCCGGACAACCCCCAGTGACTCAGGTTCGTTCCCAAACCTGGGTCGCCAGCGTGGGAGGAAGTAAGGTGTCCAGTGACTCAACCATCCACGCCACTGGGCCGACGTGCTTAAAAGTTTTTAAATTCGATTTCCATGACAATGGATAAATAAACTGTGTGGGCTGGCTGGGGGAGAAGGATGAAGCATCCCATGGACTGCTTGCCTTCTCCAGAGGGAGGTCGGGGAGAATGTTCGGTGCATGGAGGGACCTCGGCGGAGGCCGGGGGCATCACAAGCAGCAGGCATCTGGACGTCTGGGGGGCAGGGTGGATGCAGGTCATCATTGCACGTCTCCGCCCCCAAACCTACAGGGAAAACCACTGTCGCCAGCGTCTCCATGATGCCCACCTCGCCACGCCTTCATCAGCTCCCAGCCGGCTCCCCAGACCGGACCTATGTCCGCGGCACCTTGGACAGTGCCACAGCCCCACCCTGGGGGGTAAGCCAAGGGGGCAACCGGGGAGTCTCAGCCATATGAGAGTGGAGGGCGGCGAGGACCGTGACCGGTGCAGAAAGTCCTGAAGTTGGGGGCGGACAAATAGCATAGCAAATAAAAAAAATAAATAAATATAAAAATAAACTGTGTGGACACTTTATTAGGTTGATCACACAAGCTTTTAACAGGTGTATTTTAATACCTGTATTATTTTCACTGCAAGACAGCTAAAGAGTTAAATGACTGTATGTTAGTCACTGATCGTATTTATGAGATCACGTATTTAAATGCTGTCTTTTGAGAATGAACAGCCCCCTCCCCCCGAAGATGCCCCGTAAACAGGGCGATACGTAGCATGTTCATCACTGTATCCATTTAGGCACTTTATGGCAATGTAATAAACCATAAGTATTACATTTCCATGGTGGGTTCTCTGCTTTTGTTTTTCTCATTTTAAGTACAACTGTATGTCAAGCATGAGCACCTTCAGAGGTGTGAGTGCTTGGAACCCTTTTGTTTGTTCAAGGGTAAGGAAGGGTTCAGGAAAAGAGTTTCAGGAGCGGGGGAGTTTATCTGCTGTCTAATGGAGTGAAGGAAGAGGAAGACATGAATAAACGAGGGTAGCTGGTTCCAAGAAGAGGGAAGGCAGTATGAGAAAGCAGACTGCCTGGCCAAGGAGTGTTGGGGAGGTGCGCACAGGTCCCTTGAGTGCAGGGGGTAGGAGGAGTGGATGAAGGAGAGGAGCTAGGTATGAGAGGAGGGATCCAAACTAGTATTTAGAGATGATGGAAGCCCAGTGGAACTGGTAGCATGAGGGAGGAGAGGGAGGATGGATAGGAAGCAATAGAGGAAGCAGTGGAGGGTACAGAGGGTGGGTTTTGTGGCAAATCAGCAGGAGGCATTGCAGAGTGTGTTCAATCTGGCATGGAAGGCAAAGGGGGTGGTGCCATGAACCCCATCCGCATAACTGAAACCAAGAGAACCATTTTGGTGACCAGCTTTCAACAGACCTGGGAAGAAATGCAGTTCTTACTACGATGCAGGGCACCAAGTTTGGAGCAGAGTTTGGTATGGATGGCATAAATGTGGGCAGAGAAGTCAAGCCTGCTATCTAACCAGGCAAAGCAGGCAGTATAGAGCAGTGGGCTAAGGCTCTGAGCTGCAAATCTGGTGACATCCAGCAGACCAGACCTGGGTTTGAATCCCACAGCTTCCACTTGCATACTGTGTGACCCTGAGCAAGTCACTTAACCTCCTTGTGCTCCCAGGTCGCTCCTGTAAAAAAGCTTTCAGCTTAGTGTGCTATACCTGGTTAAAAATAAATAAATTAAAAAAACCACACACTTGAGGTACTTGAAAGTTGGGACTACTTCAAGCCATGTGCCATCCAGTGTGGAGAGGAAGGGGAAGGGGGTGAGCTGGGCCAGCTTCTAGCTGGTACCAAAGGTCACAGCTACAGTGTTTTTGTGTTAACCCAAAGTTGGTTGAACTGAACCCAGTGCAGAACACTGTGAAAGTCTTGCTGGAGCAAGACTTCCAGAAATGCAGTCAAAGGACTGGAGGTGTACAGAAGTGAGTCATTTGCATACCTGTGAATATACGAGTTGGCAGAGGTGGAGGGGAGGTCATTCAAGGAGAGAAGAGGACTGGACCCAGAATAGAGCACTGTGGGATCCCAGCCTGGACAGGGAGTGGCAAGGAGGTGACACCTCCTACCTGCACCAGCTGTGGACGGCCCAAGAGGCAGGAACGGAGACAGTTACAGCGAGGGCTGAGTGGCCGGCAGAGCTCACTTTATCCAGAAGGAGTGAGTGGAACACCAAATCAAAAGCTTTGGCCAGATCAGTGAAAATGGCCACTGTGATGTGCCCCGATCCATCCCTGACAGGATGGGGTTAGTGACCCTAAGTAGGAAGGAGATGGCAGAATCATTCTTCCTAAAGCCAGACTGGAAAGGAGAGAGAAAGCTGAAAGAGTAGAGGAAGTCTGCAAGTCGTGAGTAGACTAGCTTCTCCTGCAGCTTCGCAAGAGAAGGGAGGATAGGGCAGAAGTTGCCAGGAGTGGAGGGATCACCACCTTAGTGGAGGGGGAGAACCTTGGCCATATTCCAAAACTGAGGGATAAGGCGAAGGGTGAAGGAGAGATTTAGGAAGTGAGTAAATGGGAGGCGATGGCAGGAGTTGATGGGCAGAGAAGTTTACGGTCCAAGCCATCCGTGCTAAATTTGGAAGCGTTGAGTGAGAAAAGGGCAAGCACAGTCTCCTGGGGAGTGGCGAGGAAGGGGGAATCAAACCCCGGAAGGGGTGAGGTAAGGAGAAGAGGGGACAGGAGAGAAGCCAGGAGGTTGAAAGCAGGGGAGAGCACAAGTGGTAAAAATAAATAAATAATTGAAATGAGCAGCAACGGGGAGGGGACACTGGTGAGCCATTAACCATAAGGATGGGGGCGAAGACCAGGTGGGGGGCAAAGGGAGTGAATCACCTTCCAGAATTTGGCTGGGGAAGTCCGATAATTATAGAGGTTAACCTTAAAGTAAAGGGACTTGGTGATACGATGAACGGCTTAGTGCAAGAGTTCCTAAATGCCCTGTAGCAGAGGTGGTCCTACAGGGAGAGGGATGATTTAGTGGGTTTAATCTTTATTTTCCTGATGGGACGGGCTTGTCCCAGACAAAGTTAATACTGAGTGGGAGTGGGAGAGGGACACATCGGTGTCTGGGGCGGTGAGCATGGGGCAGGGTTTTAAATAATTGATTAGCAGTTTTTTTCTTGGGGCAATACTAACTGTACAGAAAGCATTTATATAGGTTTTCTAGAAGTGTTATGTATGTTAAACACAGGGAGGCAAGTGCTATGCATTTTCACAATGTTTTAGAACTTTTATGAGCAAAACGCTAATCAATTTTTAGAGTTAAATAAAACCCTGGCATGGGGGACCAGTCAGTTGTAGCCAAGTCGCTCAGGAGAGCTTCCTTTGTTCAGCAACCAAAGGGACCTGCACCAGATGTACGTTGGTGAGTGGGGAGACAGCCAGACTTCCTGACAACCATGCAGTGGTTGTTGAAGGTGTCCAGCAATATACCTGCTGCAACAATGTGGTGGAAGTGTGAGACAGGAACCCAGTCCAGGAGGGTATCGTCTGATGAGTGGGTTCTGTGACACAAACACAGAAACATAGAATTTGATGGCAGATAAGGACCGTCTGGCCCGGCCGGCCCACCAGTGCAGTGGTAGGATCTCCGCCCCCAAAATGCCGATGTCTCGGGTTCGGGAACATACTCGAGGAGTCGAAAGACCAGCCGTGGACAGGAGGACTAAGCATCTGATGGACTGCTCTCCTCCTCCGGAAGGAGGGTGGGTGGGTGTGTGTCTGGCGCATGACTGACCTCTGGCGGAGGCCAGAGGGAGCAGCTGCCAAAGCAGCGGGAAGGTGTGCCGGTCCAGATGTTGGCACTTCGGCGCCGTTCTGTCAATGCATGCCATGCCTCCCATAAGGGCTTATGCATGCAAAAATGCCATCCCCATGATTGACGCCCCACGCCACCAGTCCCACTCCGCCTGCCTGCGGCACTCAGTTGGCAACCAAGTTTAGTGTCCCATCAGGTGGCTCAGCCCTGAGGGGCAAGCCAGGGAGGCATCCCAGTAATGGGGGTAAACCTGGTTAAGTATTCTATTAAAGGACGCGCATGCTCGGCGGTCTCACCCTGGGGGACAAGCCTAGGAGGATCGCCACCTGAGGTAAGTCCCGAGGAACCGAACATTTATTTATTTATTGCAATCATCGGAAACAACCTTTGAGTAAGCTGCTCTTTTACAAAGGTTCCACGTCATACAAGCAAGACAAGTACCTGTATACAGAGACAAATAACAGAAGGTTCATTGCCCTCAAAGAGGGCTTGGTTACAATTTAGTTTTGAAAATGGGACCTGGGGTGCGGGGGCTGAGCCTACCATGGGTCCGCCCACTCCCAAAAAGGACCGCTTGGCCCATCCAGTCTGCCCATTTTTTCCCTACCTACACTATTACCACAGACCATGCCCAATCTACAGCTCTTTCTCCCTCTCCCTTCCTTTCCACTATGATTCCCTTGTGCTTATCCCATGAGTTCTTGAACCCCACCACTGTTTTTGCCCCCACTATCTTCACTGGAAGGCTGTTCCAAGAATCCACCACTCCTTCTGTGAAGAAGTGCGTCCTCACATCTCTCCTGAATCTAGCCCCCTCCAGGTTCATAGCACGTCCTTACTCGGTATGCAACTTATTTTAAACATAAGTGTTTGGATTACCTTAATTCAAGTTGTAAGGTTACAACAACTTTATATGATCTGATGTCAAATATATAAAACTTGTACTAATGGGACTTCTAATGAATACACTATATTGTACTAGATGTGACTGTGTTTTAACACAGTGCATTTCCTACCTCCCCAAAACCATTGCAAATAGGAAAATTTCATTCTTATTAAAGTAATAATGGGTGTAAAAACAAAATAAAAATAAAAAGAATGTGTTTATTCTTAAACAGAACCACCACAAATGTCTTTTGACAATTAAAAAAGAATGCTCGAAATTGTGTTACAAATGCTGTAAATTTAAACTGTTAGGCTTAGAAACTTAAAGAAAAAAAACGGCAAACGCATTGTAGCAAAACTTTTTTTTTTGGTGACTTCTGTAGTCACTAGAAGAGAGTGGTTCCAGGACTGCTACATTTTAGATCCTCTCACTGCTGGTGAGCACCAGGTTCAGAAAGAGCCCAGTCACTTGCCAGGCCCTGGACTAGCTGAACTAGGATCACCTCTTGGCATGCAGCCACTTGGCACTGATTCCTAATACTTGCCACAACTGGCACTTTTCAACCCAAATCCGGTATATAAAAGTTTTCTTTTTGTTTTGTTGTTTTTTTTTATTCTTTGGTAACCGGGTAAGGCCCACTAGGCACAAGTGCCTGTTTTCAGGGATGACCTGGGAGAACTAGGATGCTTAAGTGACTTGCTCAGAGTCACACAGTACGCAAGTGGTCATCATGGGACTCAAACCCAGGTCTGCTGGATGTTGCAAGCTCATTAACAGCTTGTTATTCTAACCTCTAAGCTATACTGCCAGCCCATAAAACCACCACCTTCCCTAGATCGGTTGCCTTCCTAAGAATTTCTCCCAATTCCTTGTCTGTCTTCCGATCTTGGCCCAGTGGTCTGAAGACCTCTGCAATCCCGATTTGCTTCCCTTGCTGCCAGCACCCATAGAGTTTCTAGTTTACCCGACTCCCCTAGGCTATTTCAATTGCCTGTATTCCCTCTGTTACATACAGCATAATTCCCGTCTCCTGTCCTCTGCTCTGTCCTTTCCTTAACAGCTGTCCCATTCATGGACTGAAGTTACCCACATCTTTGTGACAGCCACCAGGTCAATGCTCCCGTCTGTAACCATCGCCTGAAGTTCTGGCATTTTGTTGCCCAGATTCCTTGCACTGGTGCACAATATCTTTCAACATTTATCCTCACCCCTTCTTTTTCCCTTTACCCAGGGTATGTTTGATTCTGCTGTACTGGTCAATGTTGGTGGCGTCGGTAAGGCTCACGTTGTTTGTAACATAATGTGTGTACCTTGCTACTATGACTCCCCCCTCACTAGTTTAAACTAGCTATATGCTGTGCCCACCTTTTTTCCAAGTACCCGTCTGCCCTCCATATTGGGATGCAAGTCGTCCCTTTTGAATGGACTCCAATCCAACCAGGTTGGGTCCAAGTCCCTCCTCCCTACACTAACTCTTTAGCCATGCAATCCTCCGATTCAGGCATGACCACAGCAGCACCTCGGAGAAGGTTACTGCCCTAGCTCTCTCTACTTGCAAACTAAGTCAATTAATAAAACACCTCGCTACAAACTTAAATGACTTTTTCAGATAAACGCTTATCCAGAATTTTCACTTAAGATTACAGACGTTCACTCCATTAAGGTGCCTGACTTGCAGTATGCCTGTAAAAGCTGCATAAGTGTAAAACTCTTTAGTAAGATTGGACAGAAGAGTTCAAATCTTAGCCGAGACCATCAGAAGAAAATAGCAATATGCTGGCTCAAAGTGGAGAGTTGGGGGGAAAAAAAAAATCTGCATACAGATCGGTACAGTACTGTGAACATCTACAGTATGTGCTGAAAAGGTGATCTGCATTGAATAATAACAGAGATTTCAGATCAGTACTACCTCAACAGCAAGGGGTAGTCTGGCTTTTGTCCCCCCAATGACAGGCTACACACTCATATTAATTATGTTTATTTGCCAGATTATCTATCTCTAGTGTTGTGTCCTCTGGACTGCAGCACTGGCAATCATGTAATTGCAGACCGGGCTGCCATCCAGCAAAAACAGCTCCTGCTTCAGACTCCTATGCTGCCTTCTTGATGAAAATCCATCTGAAGCCTAACGGGATAAGTGGATACAGGCCAGTAATTATATATACACACAACATGCTGCTGTTCTTTGTGCTTGTATGGTGGGGGGGGGGGACTGACAAATGCCGCTGAGCAGTAACTTCCCAATATGTACTGCAGTGTTGCATCATGTAGGGAAGGGCAGCTGGCAAGAGCTGCCAAGCACAAAGTTTACAACACGGCTCTGCTGGTGCTGCATGGCATGGGCGAAGTGGACAGCTGAAACACTAAACGCAGGGCCGAAGTGCTGCACAGAACTCAGGCCCCGATTATGATCCATAAAGCGATTTACATTAACATCACTAAAACTATGTTAGCATCGCTGAGACACAAAGAAACATGTTCGGAGCCAAATATAGAAACATAGAAACATAGAAGTTGACGGCAGATAAGGACCGCAAGGCCCATCCAGTCTGCCCATTTCTTTTTCTACCTTATAAATGTGCCATCGGCCTTTGCTCTGTCAGTGGCCTATCTATTCATACTCATTTGTATTGCTCCCTTATGCCTATCCCATGCCTGTTTGAAGCCCTGCACTGTATTCATAGCCACCACTTCTTGAGGTAGGCCATTCCATGCATCCACCACCCTTTCTGTGAAAAAGAATTTCCTCACATTCCCCTAAACGGCCCCTCTAATCTCATGCTGTGTCCTCTTGTCCTGCTATTTTTCTTATATCTAAACATGTTAGACTCTTTTCACCTTGTTAATGCCCTTAAGGTGTTTGAATGCCTCGATCATATCACTCTCTCCTCCTTTGCTCAAGGGTATACATATTGAGCTCCGCTAATCTGTCCTCATATGTCTTCTGATGCAGTCCCTGCACCATTTTGGTTGCCCTTCTCTGGACTGCCTCAATTTGGTTAATGTCCTTGTGAAGGTGTGGCCTCCATACTGCACGCAGTACTCCAGATGGGGCCTAACTAGTGTCTTGTAAAGAGGGAACCTCCTCTTACGACTTGTGATACCCCTAATACACCCTAACACCCCCCCCTAGCCTTACCTACTGCTTTAGAGGTCTGCTTGGATGATTTCAGATCATCAGTGATGATGATGCCCAAGTCTCTTTCTTCCTTTGTGACTGCTAGCAACTCCTCCCAGACTATAGGTGGCTTCAGGGTTTCTCTTCCCTATGTGCATGATCTTGCACTTCTTTGCATTAAATCCCAGTTGCCACTCTTCTGACCATTTTGCTAGTTTATCCAGATCTCTTCTCATTCTGCCCACCCCATCTGGATCATCTACTCTGTTGCAGATCTTGATGTCATCTGCAAACAAACAAGCCTTACCCTCTAGTCCATCTGCAAGGTCACTAATGAAGATGTTGAAGAAGACTGGCCCCAGGACTGATCCCTGAGGTACCCCACTTGTGACTTGCATCTCTTCTGACTGTATACCATTTACCACCACTCTCTGTTTTCTGCCCGTCAAGCAGTTTGCGACCCAGTTGACCAACTTCTGACCCACCCCAAGCCTACCCAGCTTATTTATTAATCTTCTATGTGTAACAGTGTCAAAAGCTTTGCTGAAGTCAAGGTAGGCGACATCAACTGCTCCCCCTTGGTCCACCACTCTGGTTACCCAGTCAAAGAAATCTATGAGATTAGTTTGACAGGACCTTCCTTTGTAAACTCATGCTATCTTGGATCCTGCGCCCCTATGGATTCCAGGTGCTGCACTATCCTTTCCTTAAGGAGTGCCTCCATAATCTTGCCCACTACTGAGGTAAGACTGACTGGTCTGTAGTTCCCTGCCTCCTCCCTGCTACCACTCTTGTGGAGCGGGATCACATGAGCCCTTCTCCAGTCTTCTGGGACCTCTCTTGTGCTCAGAGACTCGCTAAACAGTTCTTCCAATGGCTCTGCTAGTTCCACCTTTAGCTCCTTAAGTACCCTGGGATGTATGCCATCAGGTCCCATTGCCTTGTCCACCCTGAGCTTAGCAAGCTCTTGTAGGACCCTTTCTTTTGTGAAGGGAGTAGTGCTCACCTCCCTTCCCCCTATGTCCATAGTGCTGAGCTGTGGGCCCTGCCCTACCTTCTCTTCAGTAAATACTGAGCAAAAGTATCTATTTAGGATAGATGCTTTACATGGTCCTCCTCCTCACATGCTCCCTTTCTCCATTAAGCTTAGCAATACCCCTCTGGACTTTCTCCTTTCACTAATGTATCTATAGAAAGTCTTGTCACCTTCTTTTACTGTTCGTGCTAGTGTTTCCTCAGTTTGGGACTTTGCCTGCCTTACTGCCTTCCCTGCTTCCCTTAGGGCAGTTTGGTATGCCTCCCTATCTTCATCCCGCCATGCCCTTTATATTTCCTGAAGGCCAGCCTTTGGCTCTGACCTTTTCTGCTACTGTATTTGAGAACCAAAGTGGTTTCCTCTTCTTTGCACTTCCTTTTCTGTCTAACACAATGGGATGTTGCTTCAAGTACTGCATCCTTAATGCTTGCCCACTTTGCCTGTACCCCTCACCTGTGTTTCTTTTTGCCAGGGCTAGCTTAACTCTGTTGGCCATCTTATCAAAGTCAGCTCCCCTGAAGTCCCATGTTTTTGCCTTGGAATGGAATGATTTAGATGTAGTAGCCAAATTGAACCATACCATGTGATGGTCACTGACCCTCAGGTGACCTTCTACCTGGAGATCTGTGATGCCTTCCCTGTTAGTCAGTACTAGATCTAGGATAGTCCTGTCTCTTGTGGGTTGTTGTACCAGTTGTTTGAGGCCCTCCCCCTGCAGGGAATCCACCATGTGTCTAGTTCTGGCAGATGTTCCTGCTGGTATTGACCAATCTGTATCCGCATGTTGAAGTCTCCATTATCAGAACCTCACCTTTAGCTGTCATGTTTTGTATATCTTCTAACAGTAATGTGTCTATGTCCTCCCCTGGTCTGGGGGCCTGTAGACAACCCCAGTTCTTATGGCTGTCCCATTTCCTGTTTCAGGGTGACCCACAGTTCTTCTGGCTCCTTATGTGTATTCTGAATTTCTGTAGCTTTGATATTTTCATTGACATACAGGGCCATTCCTCCCCCCCCTTTTTGCACCCGGTCTCTTCTGAACAATACATAGCCAGGTACTGAAGTCTCCCAAGTGTGGTTACTGGTAAACCACGTCTCACTAATTGCTACTATGTCCAGTTTAGCCTCTGACATTATTGCCTGCAGGTATGGGATCTTATATGGTTTCTATATTTTTTTAACATATTGGTGGCTTTCTGGCAGGTAGATTGTGTCAAGCAAATTTGACTGACTTCTTCAACTGGGTGATGAGGGCTGTGGATAAAGGTCAGGCAGTGGACGTACTGTATCTTCACTTCAGTATGGCTTTGGTTCCACACAAACAATAAATCAAGAAGCTGGGAGACCCTGGAGTAGGGGACAAACTGACAGACTGGGTGGGCAACTAGCAGGGAGGGAGAACGCAGGCAGCGATAAACATGGGATCCTTGGGTATGAGGGTGTCAGTGCCTGTCCCAGTACTTTTTAATGTCTTCAGTACTGATATGGGAGCAGACAGCAAAGGTAAAATCTGTGTTTCTGCAGGCAGTAGGAAGTGTTGTGGGAAGGCTGGACTGTGAGGAATATGTGACATAAAGGAGGACCTGAGAGAGGCTTAAGATGTCTCCGGCATCTGGCAATTGGACTTAAATGCCAAAACATGCAAGGTCATGCATGGGGAAACGGAGTATAAACTGAGGGGGAACGGCAACTGACTGAGGAGGAAAGGGGTCTGGTGTTGGTCTGGGGTTAATGATTTCAAAGACCCTAGAAACATCAGCACAGTGCAGTAAAGCAGTGGGGAAGGGAAACAAGATGTTAGGATGCATACGTAGGGGGTTCAGTACTAAAGAAAATAATAGTAGCAGGAGGATGAGGCCTCTGCACATACCCTGGCGAGGCCACATTTGGGAGTACAGCATACAATTTTGGAACCCTTATCTAAGGAAGGACATTAATAGACTGGAATTTGTGCAGAACAGAGAGACAGACCAACATAATACAAGGTCTACAGGCATAGACATATGAGCAGAGGCAAAAAAAAACATCAGCATGTACTCGCTGGAGACCAAGAAAGAGCAGATATGAACAATGTCACAAACGCATTCAGCAGGTCAGGTCCTCTGCTCCCGCAGTGCCAACCTCCAAGCACAGTATTGTGAACAGGTAACAGAACAGGGTAACCCTCCTGTCTGCTTGTGGGTCCGAATCACCTTTAGTCTCAAGTTCTGTGGGGATTCAAACTGTGAACTTTATGCTAGCGTACCCAAATGTACAGGCTCAGATAATCTGCTCTTCGGGGGGGATGCCAGATATCTTTCCCCTAAGGGCACCAAACCAGGTATCCAAAATGAACCCTTAAAACTCTATAAAAGACCTTAGGTATATTCTTACCTTTTCCCAGTTCAGTAACACCATCAAGCTTCTAAATAGTTTTGTCAGTCTTAACCCTCAATACGTTATATGCAAAAAGAACTTCAAAGACACACCAGGCAGTCTTTGGAATAAAAGGTTTACTTAAAAATAGATACAAATATGTTAAATGTAAACAAAGAACAATATATCACAGAGCATACAATAAAAAAGAAAAACAAGGAAAACTACAGACAAACTCCTACCACAATACAATTAGACTTTTTCTATCTAATGTATTACCTCCATAGTGCTTATAGTTAGATGTTTTTTAAGAGCCCAAAAAAGAAAAATGTCTGTTGAAACACAGAATACAGGTTAAAAAACTCTTTGTGTTTCCACCCCCTTCTATGATGTCATCTATCTTCTCCTGTTAGAATATAACAATTATACAAACAAGGATCTTCCTGTCAGGAGATATTTCAAATACTGTGTCTTCAGCAAAAACTAATTTCCCAATATGACTCCTTAATTAACATCCCCTCTTTGATCTCAAGTAGTTTCTCTTCCCAGGCCACATCAAAGGAGTTTATGTCCTCTCTGCCATATCTCACTTAGGTGCAATATAGCTTTTTAACACCAGCTGATATTAAATGTTCTTCCTCTGAAGACATCATAAAAGTTTATGATCTCCATCCTCTGGCAGACTCATAAAGTCCCATTTCATCTCCACTTCAAAGCAGCAACAGGCCATAAAATGCAATGTCTCAAGGAAGTTAATCACATTACAGAGATCTGCTGGTTTAATATATATCCTGTCATTTTAACTGAAACCTGGGAGGGAGAGGCATGGCACAGCTGCCTTATGGAGACAATCACACACCACATTCTATATTACAAATATCACAGAACAATCATAACCAGCTGGCCAAGCATCACAATCAAAACATACAGATACACTAGGGGTAATAATATGGCGGACTCTAGCGGACATTTACCATCAGTAAGAATAAGACTACAGGGGTAACCATAGCAAACTGGTGGAGAGCAGAATTCAGGAAGGACACTGATACATATTTTTTTGCAGAAAGGGTGATGGAGGGGCAGAAGAACGCACTTCCTGTGACACTTCACAGTGGGGAGTTTTAAGAGAGGGTGGGACAGATGCAAGGGACTGTGGGGGGGGGGTGTTGGACATGAACCTCTAAGGGCAGGTGCAGCCACACAGAGCAGACTAGATAGACCATAAGGCCTTTACCTGCTGGCACATTTTTATATACTGAAGCGCTGCTGGAATATTTCTATTTATCGCAGTGCTCAACAACAAGACTGAAATGAGAATACTGTTCGGTATACACAGTACAGCTGGAACTCCGTATCACCCAGTGCTCCACATCAGCAACTCCATACAAGTACCTCTCAGTTTTCAGAGCCCAGTAAGCCCATTCTCGTTCAATAGTACACGACCGCCTCCCCAAACATTCCAAACTCCAGAAAGAGGCGTGCTTATGCTATGTTAATCCGGGTTTGAAGCAGGAGGTGCATATTGGAAAAACTGCATAAAGGTTACCCTGCGTCCAAAGTTCCTTATAAAGTGAGGAGTCTAGGTGGCTGGATAAATGTAGTGGAAAGAGAGTCTGGACTACTCCTCAGTCAAGTTAATCCATTTTAACTTCTTTAAAGTTATTAGATTCCATCATATCATTTAACAATCCATCACCTTCATAAAAATGATCAGATAGGTTGTTAAACTACAAGACTTTTTTTTTTTTTTCCAAAAAAGGTTTTTATCCTCCATAGGCAGATCTGGGTGGCTTACAACCCTGTCCCAGAGCCCTACAATTGTTCACTTACCTCCACTGGGTCCGGAAGCATGTACCCCATGGACTCCCCCACTCCCCCCGTGATGGGGTGGGAGTGGAAGGGCTTCCCCACCTCCCGCATATAATCCAGTGCAGCCCCGGGACTGAAGCAGTAGGGGGGACTACGGGGACACAGGCAGGGCTTCATGAAGCCCAGGCATCCATGTGTCCACTTTTTCTCCCGTGGGTCCACGGACGTGCAATGAGCATGATGTGTGCAATCCACCTCCACGGATATGCCCCCGGCACTCTGTGCACGGGATCCCTTACCGCTGTGGGACTCACATGCACAGCCACCCAGATACCTCCAGGTGGCAGTCAACAGCGAGTCACAGCAATCTTCTTCACCAAGGGAGGAGATCTGTCCTACAGATGCTCAATCCTCCCTCACCTGGCCACCCCCTGAGCGACCAGCCTCCGTTTCTGAACCCAGGTCACCAGTGAGGCAGGAGGTGACGTGCCCAGCACCTCAGCCCTCCACATCACTGGGCTGGCAAGACTACAAGATACTGGGGGATGATTCTGTACGCTAAATGAACAGCATGGAAAATATGATGAATGTCCATATGATGAAATTCAAGACTGAAAAACAGAATCTTCCATAAACGTACAGTATGTGACTGAACTTTTAAATACCAGTCATATTGCCTTACCTTTTTTATTGGTTGTAAAATATTTTGAATCAGTCATGTTTGCAAGTCTTTAGATATCTGTAGGAAAAAAATGAACACTATTAATAAAAGCCACACACAGAGCACTATTACAAAACATGCATAACCTTTCTGAAGCAAACCCAGAGGCCCACAATTTTTATTCCTGCCCACAGGCACCAGAAGTCATCTACATACTCCACAGATTGATGCACCAACTGTACGGTCCTCTTCTGGATCCAGTATATCTCGTGATGAACTAACAGTGTACAGACCTGTTTGGGACACATACAGCATGGCATTTGTAGCGGTGTTGTGGTTTATACGAACATGCTCTTGTGATATCATCATCTGAGGGACAGAATCCTCACAAAGATGTGATGAAGGTTCAGCAGGCATATCCACATATAAATACTTCAAGAAGGAAACTGCACTGAACATATAGGCAGCGTTTTCATGTAGCTGCTTTTTTTGTTTGTTTTTTTAATGCTGGTTCCAATTCTGATTTTATTACAGATTTTATGGTCCTTTTAGTGAACTCATTTGATGTTTTCTAATCCTAAACTGGCAGTAATTAACCATATTAGAACGGTGTGAAGTTATCCACGTCTACAGAGCAGATGGATCTGGGAGTTCTATTAACAGGGGAAATGAACCACGCAGCCCAGTGCAGGAAGGCAGCAGCAAAGGCCAACAGAATGCTGGGGTGCATCCCAAGGGAATCACCACTAGGAGAGGGGAGGTCATCCTGCCCCCTGTATAGGTCCCTGGTGAGGCTGCATTTGGAGTACTGCATGCAGTTCTGGTGCCCCTGTTTGAAAAGGGACATCAAGCTACTGGAGGGGGTACAGCGCACAGCAATGGAAAATTATCCTCAGATTGAGAGATAAACCATATGAGGAGAGACTTGAGGGAGCGCAATATGTATTCCATGGAGGATAGAAGGGAGAGAGGGGATATGATCAACTCCTCCCTGTATCATTGATCTGATTACCTTAACCAACTCCATGTACAGGACCAGGAATAAAGAACTACACTCGTTCTATGTCCCATTCCGAAGGACAGCTCTTGGACAAAGATCCTTCTCCTACTGTGCCCCACTGTGGCTTAATGAGATCCCAGCTAACACCCTAAATGTGGCTAACCCTAGAACCTTCAAAGTCGAACTTCAGCAGTTTCTAATGCAAAAGAATGTCTGTGAGTGCTAAACTGTTAAGAGTGGGTCTCCAGAGCCTGCACCAACCCTGCCTACCAGCAACTACTCATGGACTCACTCACAAAGGCCACCCCTCCCCACTCCCTACCCCTGCTCTGCAGACTCTGGCACCTCATGCTCCATAGCTCTTATTCCACTACTGGTTGTGTGCTCCCATTTGTCTCTTGCCTCATCGCCCCTTTCTCTTACTCTCCCCCTCCCTTACCCCTCCACCCACCCCTTTTCTCCATCAAACTCCACTGTCATGATACCTCCTCTCCCCCGTTTGGTCTCTCCCTCCTTCCCCTCTCTCCCCTCTCTGTCTCTGTCTCTCTGTCTCTCTCTCTCTCTCTCTCTCTCTCTCTAGAACCACCATCTCCCACCTTATCACACACTCTCACATGCACCATCCCAAGCTCCTCAGCTCCAAAGCTGTAGTACTTTAAGAATGCTGTAAGGCCATCTGGTCGGAGCAATCTTTATAGACCTTACCAAGGCTTTCGACCTTGTGGATCATCAACTGCTGCGACATAGACTAAGCTGCCTTGGACTAGCCCCCAACACGGTCAGCTGGTTCTTCAGCTACCTGTCTGGGCGCTCTCAGCAAAAGAAAATCAACGAAGCCATCTCCGGGACCAGTGAAGTCACGGGGGGGGGTCCCTCGGGGTCCATACTGGGCCCACTCCTGTTCAGCCTCTTTGTAAACAACCTACCAGAAACGTGCCCTACTTCTAAGGTACTGCTCTATGCAGGCAACACAGTGGTATTCTCTCAAGGCTCTTGCCAAGAAGCACTCACTAAGAACCTGCAGTACAACTTTGACCTCCTGCAGGATTGGTTCAAAGATAGCCTACTAGTGCTCAACAGCAAAAAAACTCAGGCAATGCTCTTTGCCGGACGCCAGAAGAGAAGGTATACCACTCCCTTCTCAATTACATGCAACTCCCACTCCACCCTTGAGCAAGTGCCCTCATTCGGGTACCTAGGGATTACAATCGACAAGTTCCTTTCCTTCGATGAACGTATATGAAATATTACCACTGCTGCCAACAGAAGTTAGGGGCCCTATATAGGCTTCGGTTCTGCCTCATACCTGAGGACAGGGTCCAGGTGGTAAGAGGTACAGTCCTACCCATCCTAGACTACAGTAATGTGGTATATGGCACAGCCTCTGAAACCAGCCTGCGCAGAGTCCATACTACCCTCAACAAAGCCTGCCACTTTGTCTTAGATGCAGACCACCATACGCACACATGCAACCTTTATATTGGGACACAATAGCTTCCTCTCATGGATCGAATCAAGCTCCACTCCTGCCTTCTAGGGAAGAAGGCCCTTCTAGTACTTGCACCCCCCCCACAAGCCTTATTCTGTCTTGCCCCGGCAGAGCACTCCATGAAAAGTGTGACAAGACACACCTTAGTAGTGCCTTTTAGAAGAACTGCCTTGGGGAGGTGAGCCTTTGCAGTAAGGCCCCCCATCTGGCTAAATGAGCTCCCTCATACCACTAATCACCTTACTCGTCTTGGTCAGTTCAAATCCGAAATTTGGAAGACCATCCCCCCCCCGCACAATGCTAGTGTAAAGATCACCCCAGCTGATTCTAGCCTTACTTGTGCACCTGAACACACTTTGGCTTGCTGCGCTGACTTGTGGCTCCTAAGAAGCTTGGGCTACTCCCCACCTACCTACCCTAGTATACATGTGCCCCTCCAACTAGTACAGATGTACCCCTCCTACTAGTATACATGCACTCCTCCTACTAGTTATACATGTACAATCTCCTACTTATCCCATCTTCCCTTATACCCCCCTCCTCACCCGCTTAGCTCTCTCAGGAGAGGACAGGTCAGCCCCCATACCCCCCCACCTCCACACCCGCTTAGCTCTCCTGACCCTTATGCTATCACCTACTGTTGTGCTCTCCTCCTCACCCACCTAGCCTGTAGCCTACTCTTCCTAATGGCTGTACTGGATGGATGTCCCACTAATTGTTCCCTCTAGGAACTTATCTAAGCTTTATAGCTGCTATCTGGGAATACCCATAGATATGTTCCCACTAGCCATTCGCCACGTCGCCACCGGCGAATGTTTTTAGCGTGTGGCTAAAATTTCTAACGATTTTTAAAGTTACCCGAGCCACAGAGGCTAAAACCTTCTGTTCATGCCATTTTTAGCAATAGTATAGTACATGGTTTAGAATAACTCATTTGGCAGTGTATATCGTGGTGTGGCTCATGATTTCACATAGTGGCTAAACAGCCTGGGGTCACTTTAGCCACAGTGGCTAAAATTTTAAAAATCCTGGGGGGAGCGGAGCATAGCGTGTACATAGTTGGAAACTGCACTTTATTATCTAAGCTGTTATGGGACTATTTCTCTCTGTAGTATGTACAGTACTTAAGTGATGGCTTTTGCAATGTATCTGTCTCTCCCTATCCTATTATATGTAATACTTTATAACCTTGTTACTGATGTGCAACTGACAATGCCTACTAGCTGCTACTGTTTCTCCCCACTATCCATGTACTTGTTTGTTCCCCCACTCTCTGTCTGACGAGGATCCTTTGTAAATTAGCTTTTAGCGTAAAGGTTGTAATTCCGGTTTTACAATAAATAAATAAATAAATAAATACAAAAATGCAATGTGACAATTTTCCTCCTGGGC
The DNA here is from genome assembly GCA_016271365.2 of Neoceratodus forsteri. Classification (NCBI taxonomy): domain Eukaryota; kingdom Metazoa; phylum Chordata; order Ceratodontiformes; family Ceratodontidae; genus Neoceratodus; species Neoceratodus forsteri. The sequence goes on from JADMNL010000030.1 coordinate 206,839,812, forward strand.
TGCTCTATCCCCACGTTCCATTCACTAATCACTCTCTCCCTATCATATACTTCCTTACACCATACAGCACTTAGTATTAAACCCTTAATGAAACTTACAAGAACCTCTTAGCTATTTTCTATGTTTTTGCTACTTCCTGTACTGATAATTCAACTATGTCTGTATTTGTACTGTGAATTATGTCTGTATTTGTACTGTTTAACGGACGAGGACCCTTTGTAAAAGAGTTCTTGCGCAAAGGTTGTTTCCAAAATTCCAATAAATAAATAAATGATAGAGACCTTCAAGTACCTAAAGGGCATAAGCAGAGTTAACACAGAGGGTATGTTTAAATTAAAAGGTGGAAAGGAAACCAAGGGACACAGTCTGAAACTGGAAGGAGGAAGATTCAGCAGGGAAATGAGCAGGCACTATTTCACGGAAAAAAAACTACTTACCATAGTAATGTTGTTTCTTCTAATGGAGTCTTGCTGTATTCTGACAAATGCAGTATGACCGACCGGTTCAGCTGCCCCGGAGAACAGAGTTAACCTCTATGCAAATGCACAGAACGTTGAGCTTGAGCTTGGTTTTCAAACCACCATCCTCGGTACGTTGTAGTAACTGATCAGATTTTTACAAAGTTAACATATGGACCTGGTAATGGGAAAAATTATTTTCTAACCCTATAAAGCCACCAGGGGCAACACAACACAAAAAGGGCAAGAAAAGGAAGGCTCAAGCCACTGATGCTCAAGAACAGAACCTTACCCACAGGTGGGTAAACCAAGTCTGAAGTCAGAGCAAGCCTAAAGATCCCCTAGGTCCTGTAGGGGAGGCTGGGAGGGATGTCAGAATACAGCAAGACTCCATTAGAAAAAACATTACTATGGTAACAAAGTTTTTCTTCAAACAACATGAAGTCTTGCTGTATTCTGACTAATGCAGACTACCAAGCAGTGCCCCTTGGGAGGTGGGCACAGAACCTACCTAGGAAATAGGCACTGCAACACTGCTTTACCAAACCTGGCATCACTCCTTGCCTGAGTATCGAGGCAGCAGTGCTTAGTGAATGTGTGAATAGTTTTCCAGGTGGCTGCTTTACAGATTTCTAGCAGGGGAATATGCCTGGCTGCTGCCACTGAGGCTGCAGTACCCCTAGCGGAATGGGCCCTCAAACCTGGAGGGGCCTCCTTTCCCAACTTGTCATACCAGAACTGTATGCAAGCCACAATCCATCTGGCTATGGTCCTTTTTGTGGCTGGTTTACCTTTACCCACTTCCCCATAGGTAAGGAACAACTGACTGGAGACCATCCTGTGTTCCTTTGTCCTATCCAAATAGTAGCTAATAGCCCTTTTTACATCTAGGCTATGTAACCTGCATTCACCTGAATTGGAATGATCTATGAAGAAAACAGGAAGGGTAATGGACTGATTGAGATGGAAGTCAGAGACTATCTTAGGGAGAAACTTCCTGTTAGTCCAAAGGACAATCTTATCCCTATGAGGGGGTGGTGTAATTGGGCTCCACAGACAAAACTTGGAGCTCACTAATCCTTCTGGCAGAAGTGATAGCTACTAAAAACACTGTCTTCCAAGTCAGGAATTTAAGCTCTGCTGAAGACATGGGTTCAAAGGGGGGCTGCATAAGCTGGCCTATGCAGATATTGAGGTCCCAAGCTGGGGTGGGCTCTTTGTGAGGAGGGTGAAGATGAGACAGCCCCTTAAAGAATTTCCTGACTACAGGGTGAGCAGCAAGGAAAGGGCCCTTCCCTGCTGACAAGTATGCAGAGACCACTGCCAAATGCACCTTTAGGGTAGAAGGTTGCAAATGGAGGGATTGCAAATGCACCAGGTAATCCAGAAGAACTGGAAGCCCAGCCTGTTGGGGATCCAACCAGTGGCAGAGCTGGGGGGAAGGGGCTGGTCGCCACTCCAGGCTGCCCCAGTGTGAGTAGTGGTGCCCCACCACCATCTTTATTCACTGTTTAGTGCCCATTGTGGAGCCCATGAGTGACTGAATGCCCCCCCGGCTCCCAAACATTCCCAAACCTGGCTCCGCCACTGGATCCAACTCCTTGTGAGAACACCAAATGGAGAACCTCCTCCACTTAGAAGAATAAGTCTTCCTAGTGGAAGGCTTCCTAGACACCCTCAAGATGTCCAGGACACTCTCAGAGAGATGCAGGCCTGCATACTCTAATTCTTCAACAGCCAAGCCTTGAGGCGAAGGGACTGTAGATTGGGGTAGAGGATTCTTCCCTGAGATGATGTCGGCAGGTTGTGCCTCCTGGGAAGAGGAACAGGGCTGGCCACTGACAGAGACAGAAGCACTGGATACCATGGTTGCCTGGCCCAATCTGGGGCTATGAGAATCATGGTCACAGGCTGAGTCCTGAACCTGACTAGTACCCTGAGGATCAGGGGAAAGGGAGGAAAGGCATACAGAAACCTGTTTGTCCAGTCCAGCAGCAGGCCTCCAGAGGCACTGAACCCCGAACAGGAGGCCTGCAGCAATACAGAGGCAACTGATGGTTGTCTGGGGCCGCAAAAAGAGGTCCATCCCTGGAACCCCCCCCCCCACCTCCTGAACACAGTCAGGAAGACTTGTCTGTTGAGGGTCCATTCGTGATGGCCCTGACATATTCTGCTGAGAGCATCGGCAAGGACATTGTCCTTCCCTGGCAGGTAAATTGCTGACAGGGAAATCCCCAGGGAGTAGGCCAAAGCCCAAATTTTCATTGACTCCATGCAGAGGAGGGAGGACCTTGTTCCCCCTGCTTGCTGATATAGTACATTGTAGTCCTGACCTGAACCACCTGCCCCTTGAGATGGCAAATGCCTGAATAGCTAGGAACACTGCTCTGAGCTCCAGGAGGTCGATGTGTGACAGGGACTCCTGAAGCAGCCAAGTTCATGAGCTGTGTCCTCCAACCCAAGAGGGGAGGCACATGTGGTCAGTACTAGGAAGGGTACTTCTGGAAGGAAGGGAACTCCCACCCTGAGATTTTCCAGCTCCTGCCACCACCGGAGGGCCTGCAGGAGAGTGGATAATACTGGAATGAGTTTAGACAGTGAGTCCCTTTTCTGGGACCAGAAGGACCTGAGGTGGAACTGAATGTCCCTCATCTGAACCTTTGCCCATGGGACCACTGCAGTAGTGATGCCAAATGGCCCAGGAATTTCAGAAAATGCCTTGCTGGGAGAGGAACTCTGAGCTGAAAGGAATCTGCTAACTGTATGAGTGCCTGAACCCTTCCTAGGGGCAGGAATGCCCTTGCCCCGACTGTGTCCAGCTCTGCCCCTATGAAGTCCAAGATTTGAACAGGGGTCAACACTGACTTTTTCGGGTTTATTAGGAACCCCAGAGATTGAAGGGTCCCTTGAGTGAGTTCCAACGACTGTTGAACCTGCAGACAGGACTGGCCTACTAGGAGCCAGTCGTCCAGATAGGGGCAAACCGAAACCCCTTGCCTTCTGAGAAATGCCACCACCACTGCTAGGCATTTTGTAAACACCCTTGGGGCAGAGGTCAACCCAAAAGGCATGGCCCTGAACTGGTAGTGGCTTGAAGGTAATCTGAACCTGAGTTACCTTATGTGAGATTTTCTGATAGGTATGTAGAAGTAGGCATCCTTGAGGTCCAGGGATGCTAACCAGTCTCCTTTTTGCAGAATGGGTAAAATTGTAGCCAGAGTTGTCATTCTGAACTTTGATTTTGCCAGATGCATGTTTAGGTATCTGAGATCCAGAATGGGCTGCCACTCACCATTTCACTTTAAGGCAAGGAAGTAGCTGAGTACAGCCCCTTTCCCCTGTGTAGTAGTGGCACTGGTTACACTGCCCTTGAGAGCAAGAGAGTGGAGACCTCTGCCTCTAGCAGAGCTATTTCTGACAGAGGGCAAGGCCTGAGTGGTCTTGCCCACAATCTGGGGAGGGATTTGAAATTGAGGGCAAAACCCTGACCCACTATCTCCAGGACCCACCTGTCTGAGGTGATGGCTTGCCAAGCCTGAAGATAGTGGGTCAGCCTTCCCCCTACAGGAGTAGGGGAGGCGGCCCGAGCAGACTTCTCAGGGTGTCTGCTTGACAGGAATGGAGGGAAGTGGGATGGGAGCTGCATGGCCTGCACCCCTCCTTCCTCGACCCCTGAAGAACCCCCGGGTTGCTAAGATTAAGGGAAAGCCATAGCCTGATGGAAGGGCCTAGGGTAAGGTGTGCCCCTGCCCCCTCTAGCCTGTTGTTTCTGTGGGGTGGCTCCTCTCTCTTTAGCAGAAGCACTCTTGTATGCCACCCTATAATCGTTCATCTTTTTCATGTATGCTCTGTCTGTTCCCCAAACAGTGAGTTCTGTGTCAGGGGAAGGCCAGAGCATTGTTCTGGGCATCCTGGGAGTGGTTGGTACATCTTAACCAGGAGAACCACCAGAGGGAAATGGCAGAAGCCATAGCCCTGGAGGCTGCATTATTCGAGTCCACAGCCATATGTAACTGTGCCTTAGATGCCTGAATTCCCTTGTTAACAATCTCCTGAAGGTCAGCTGTCAACTTTGGAGAATCGTTCTGGGCTAACTGCTGCACGGATTTCCAGAGTGTCTTCTGGTATCTGGAGGCATAGGCCATGTGAGAGGCCTGCCTTATACCCAGGGAGGAAGCCAAATATGTATTTTTGGCTAGCGAGTCAATTCTCCTGGAGTCCTTGTCCGGAAGATGGGAAGCCAGGGGAACACCAGCCTTCTCACAGGCTGTAGTCTGTACAACCCATACATGGCTGCAATGGGAAGATAAAAACTTGGTGCCATTGCCAGCCACAGCATACTTCCTGTCCATCTTTTTGTCCAAAGAAGGGACAGAGAAGGGACTTAAGGATTTATCTTTTAAAAAACTTGTGTATGGGGATGGAGAGATCCTGAGAAGAAGCAGGGAGGTCCATCATCTCTCTACAATCGTCCTCCTCATCCTCATCCTGTCTAGTTTCTGGACAGGGAGTTGTGGGGTCTCTGCCACCTGCCTCATGAAGGCAAAATGGGAGGTGGCTTCAGAGGGGGCCCTAGAGGAGACTCATACTGAGGATGCTCAGGGGTAACCTCATTTTCATTTGGTTCCCCTTCATCCTCATCCTCCTCATGCTCTGATTCATAATACTCAGGGCCCCTACTTTTCTGCTGCACATTGGGACCAAGTTCTGCAGCAAGATTACCATTTGCCACAGAACTTCTGTGTGGTGGTTTGTAATTTCTGCGGATGTTCTACAGCACTAACCAACTACCACATCACACTGTCAGCTTGTCATCCTGACTTCACTTCCATGGCAAGGGTTATAGCAATCAGGATGTGGGAAAGGACAGTAACACTATTTCAAAAATAACAGACTTATAGAAATAATGTTATAGCCGGCCCAGTGGCACTAGAGGTTGGGGAAGCAGTCGCTACCTGCATGCGCCCGCGACCCGTGTTCGGGGAATGAGCACAGGTTAGCCGGGGTTGGCGGAGGAGAATGGATCGGCGTCCGGAGGACTGCTCTCCATCTCGAGGGTAGAGATGGCGGCGGTGCTTGCCTGACCCCTAGCAGAGCTAGGGATCGACAACCACGCCCAGCCGCAGGAGGACAGGGGAGGCGGGACGTGGCAGGCCCAGCTTGACTAGTGCTTGCAGGAGCATCGCAGTACTCAGTCGCCAAGCGTCACTGCATACACGCCCTGCGGGGAGAAAATCGGGGAAAAATGGAACCTGCAACACGACGTCGTTCCCCGTCGCCATTCCCGGAGGACGCCTCCCTGGCATGGACCCGTTCTGGTGGGTTGAGTCGCTCCCCACCACCTGGCCGCGAAGGGTAAGTCGCGGGGTGCTGAAGGGAGGGGGTCTCATGTCCGGGGATGGCGCCGGAGGAACGGCGGAGTGCAGGGGGGAAGGCTCCTGAGAAATAACATCGGAAAGAAATAATGTTATGCCTAAAAAAGCGAAACAAATATCTGTCCCTTAAGATCCTAGCCTACTGCATAAATGAAATATGCAGAGGGGACCTTGTGTGATAAATAAGGTATTTCTATACTCATGCTATCTATACCACTCATGATGTCCCCACTGTGCATCACTTATATATTTGTATGTGCTGTCTACATCCCTCGATGTCCCCACTGTGTATCATTTATATATTTATATGCAGTCTGTCGTTTTTTTTCTTTTAATTTCCATGAAATTGTATCCTCATTCATACAGGCCTCTTTGGAAATGGAATAAGCCGAATAGAGGATATATTACAAAACTCATTTTTCATGCCAACCTGCTTCTCCTGACACACTACATAATACCATCAGGCCACGTTATACATGTGAACGCATTGTGAGATAAAGCTCTCCCGCCCATCACAATGTGTCCCCTGTGTGACAGAACACCGCACCATACCTTCCCAGACTCAGAGCAGTCATGTGTTCCCCCAATCTTTGTGCTGCCCTGCCAGCTCCCAGAGCTCGTCTCTGAACCTGAGTTGCCAGCACGGAAACACAGCATGCTACCCTCTGGCCCTGCACACAACATTTCTCCATAACTTTTAGGTGATTCTATCAACCAATGACAATATGTAATCAATAACTCTGGCAAAAATATGCACAGAGCAGTTATTTATTTGACAAGTGTATTCTTTCCCTTGTCTATTTCCTTTCAACAGGTCAACACATTATTATATTCCACTTTTCTAGGCAAAATTACTTAATTTTTCTTAAAAATTACAGGTTAATTCATTTTATCAGTTATTCATTTCAGATGGCATCTCTATACCTTAAAGGCAAAAACAAGTTGGTACAAAATAAGGTATGGACTTAACAGGTCTATGCTGTTGTCAAAGTTTTGTTTAAGTTGGCCCTAGTGTAATAATGGAAGACTGAAAATTGTGTTAGGCTGTAGTGCAGGTTGAGCAAATATCGCTGTGCCTGATGTGCTGTGCCACCGCCTCTGGCAGTGGGAGCTGTGGTAGATAATTGACTATTCATTTCTGTGGCAGAATGCAGCCATTTCATTAGCTAATGTATGATGTTATAGCACTGATAACGTCACGTTCTGAGCATAGAGGGGTTTTGGATATGAAAAGAGGGGAAGGGAATCAGATTCTATGGATAAATGGAAATATTAATAAAGAATCACCAAGAACAGTGAATTCTGCGGCACTGTGGAAGTTCTGAGGTAGGTTGCAAGTTCTGCGCAAAACTCTGCGGCTGCAGAATTCTAGGGGCCTTGATAATACTCCTCAGGGTCTAAGGGACCAGAAGGAGCTGAACTGGTAGTGACCTGAACCAGTGACTGCCCAACCGGTCTCTGAGCTGGTTCACCAAAACCTGGCTGCAGGGACTGAACAACTCTTATAGCCTTGGCAATCTCATCCACAGCTGGAACCAAAACCGGCTGTTTGCGATGTTCCGAGTCTTTTTTTTATTTCTTAGATGGAGCGGTATCCAGGGTTGAATCCGATTGTCTTTTGGAGGATGAAGGTTCGCCCTGATCCAAAGGATCTGAGACCAGATCGGCCGGTTCAGTTGAACCAGACCCGACATCCAGGGCCAATTTTTCCATCCTTTCCTTTAACTTACCCAGTCTCCTGCAAGGGCAGATTGAGGAAAGTTTTTGCAAATGTCACAATCTGCTTGCCAGTGAACAAAACCAAAGCAGTGGAGACAAATCAAGAGTGGGCTGGCCTTAGCAAATTGTTCACCACACTCGGTGCAACGTTCAAACCCAGCGGAACCGTTCTTTCTCTTGGGTTTCAGTGACATACCGTTTAATTTAGCGCTTAACCCAGAGGCTTAGTTAGGCCGGTTAAGCTATGCTCAAACACAATTTAATTATCCGAAGTGGCTTAGTCAGGCCCAGATAAACAAGAATTTATTTACCCCTGGTGGCTTAGTCAGGTCGGGTAAAGAGAAGAATGAGACCGGACAACCAGCGGTTTAGCGCTAGCAGAAGAAACCGAGAAAAAACTTGGTTTAGTTAGGAACCCGCACCGGTACCCTTAAACAAGAGGGAAAAAAAAAACCCACTAACTTTTAAAAGAAAAAGTGCTGTTTGGTTTCCTCACGGTCGCGGAACTAACCAGAAATCGGCCCACTTACCCAACCGGTAACACTACTGCTATACTGAAGACAGAGGTTTGAAGAACACTGAAAACAAATAATAACAGACGGTAAAACCAACAATTTTTACTCTATTTATCTGAGAAGAAGAGGAGCAATCTCTAAGGCCTCTTCACTGGCAGGTGGAGTAAAGAATCTGATCAGTTACTAGAACATACCAAGGATGGTGGTTTGAAAACTGAGCTCGAGCTCAACGTTTTCTGCATTTGCACAGTGGTTAACTCTTTGTTCTTCGGGGCAGCTGAACCAGTCAGTCATACTGCATTAGTCAGAATACAGCAAGACTTCATGTTGTTTGAAAGGGTGGTTATCGGGTGGAATGCACTGCTGGAGGAGATGGTATCATTGAGGTCTATGAGCAGATTTAAGAAGGAGTGGGACAGGATCAAAGGGAGGGTCCAAAACTGAGGGTGGACTGAGGGGCATGTGAAGGAAGTGGGAGGAAATACAGTGGAAGGGAGGGGCTAGGGGAAGGGGGTCAGCTGCAGTTCAAATGGTTGAAGTGCTGCACATTCAAGCAGATTGGATAGACCGTAAGGCCTGTATCTGCTGGCAATTTTGTATGTTCGCATGTTCGTGATGCAGTTTATGTCATAAATGCTTGCTTGATAGAGGCTGGCCTATTGAATGCACCCCTTGGGTTTAAGCTGAAAATTTACAAATTTCAATTTTTTTTGACAAGTAGCTAGCAAACCTTTGTAGTCATACCAACAAATTTATTTTTTTGCACATTGCTACCAAAACAAAAAAAAAAAAAGACTCTCTGGTGTCCAGTGTTACCCCCTTCCTACCACCACCCCTACAAGTCCTCCCTGGCTTCTAGTGGCCACTTCTACCCTCTCCCTGTCCCTTTTCAAGGGCTTCCCGGCGTCCATTGACACCCCCTGCCTTTCCTCATCTCCATACAAGTTGCCCCTGTCTCCAGTTGCACCCCCACCCTCCAGAGAAACCTAGCTCACCGCTCTTGTCCCATGACAGCGGCCAGCACATGCCACGTGTGCAAACATAAGGTCATTTCAGAGACACCTCATATTCCCTGCCACATGACACACACTACCCTGGGAAACTAGTAGGAGGCGGCAGTCATACAGCAGATGGCAAAGCCCTCCCTACGCAAGACAGGAGGCGTCCGAAGTGGGCACAGAACCCCACTTAGCTGGTCAGCAACAGATGTCCTGGGCTTGGACCTTGAACCCAAATTGAATGGGCTAATGGAAGAGTACTGGTATGAATATATTTGATACAGACCGTTGCTTATTTACTTGCTAATTGCCTGTAACTTTTTTAATGTCTATACTGATCAAATAAATGATATTTCTGTCACGGTGTGGTATAGAAAGGTTTTCTTTTTCGTGGTTACTAATTTCCGACCCTAAAAAACTCACGACAATGTGTAAGGTCTCATGGAAGGGAGGTTGTGCCAGACGAACCTGATCAAATTTTTCGATTGGGTGACGAGGGTGGTCAATCGGCAGGGGGGATGGGCATGGCCTATCTGGATGTCAGTAAGGCCTTCAATCAATCAATCAAACTTTAATTAACCAGGCTTTTCACCTTTGAGCAAGCTCGTTTGCAAGGTGGTCCTGGACAACAATTACAATGGACAACAATACAATGGTATAGATATACCAGTACACAACATATACAACATCTGAATACAGTCAACGATACATTTTGTGCATTTTACAGTATATACAGACTACAGGCACAACGGATAATATGGGGAATACTGCTACAAAACTATAGTAACCTATAATAAGACAACATGACAGAAAATATTAAGTATGTGCTAAAGAGGAAACAGGTTGTGGAGAGATGAGAAGGGGGAGGAACGGGGCAGCTGAGGAGAATGGGTAGGGGTAAGGGGGAGAGAAGTACAAGGGCTAGAATAACCTGATAAACAAAAGTGGGATTGGGAAAACAAGGTCTTGAGCAATTATCTACGACATGAGCAAGTTTCTTTCAAGGCAGCTGTGAGAAGAGACTTGAAGATGGATATCCCTGGTACAATAACAATCTTAAGTGCCTTCTGCAGGGAGTTCCAAAGGGAGGGAAGAGCAAAGCTAACAGCAGCAGCGTCAGATTGTGTTTGGATCTTGGGGGACATCGAACATAACAAATGCGTAGCGTCTCAAACAGTAGGTCCCTGAGTTTCAATTAAATAGACTGGAAATATAAGAAGGAAGTTTATTTGTAATTGCCCTGTGAAATCAAAGGGCTGCATTCCTCTTCCTCTTCCTCCTGATAGTAAGAGAGGACCAGCCGAGCATCTCGTAGAGCTGACAGTGGTGGGTGTTTAAAGGAGCGCTAAATATGAATTTCAGGGCACGGTGGTATAGTGTGTCTAATTTACTTAGAACTGATACAGGGCAGCGGCTATAGAGGATGTCTGCATACTCAAGTAGAGGTAGGAAGGTAGTTTGGACCAGTGCCTTTTTTGCCTCACATATGAGAAGATGTCTAATACGATAGAAGACGCCCAGGCGCTGTCTCAGTTTTTTGGCTAGTTCCTGCAAATGTACTATAAAATTGAGTTTGTTGTCTAGCCAAAAACCTAGGTATTTAAAGTTGTCAACGATTTCAGTTGATTCATCAAATAAGGTGCGTATCCTATGATGGTGTACGGTTGTCATCAGAGTGTGGGATTTAGGGGAGATGACCATAGCTTCTGTTTTGCTTGCATTAAGGAGGAGCTTCAGCTGCAGAAAATGTTTTTGCAGGATGTCAAATTCATGTTGCAGCTCCTTGAACGCAAGCTCGGGGGAAGAGCACACTGGGTATGTCACCGTGTCATCTGCAAACAGATGCACATGTGCCTTGTGTATTTGGGAGTCAATGTTGTTAATATAAATCGTGAAGAGTATGGGGACCCAGTATGGAGACTTGCGGTAGAATTTTAAGCAGCGAGAGATCACCTTGGTCTTTGATTTGTTGTATTCTGTTGGTAAGGCAGCAGTTGACCCATTTCATGGAGGTATCGTCAAGTCCAAGGCGGCTCAACGCGGCCAATAGCAGGTAATGGTCAGCGGTATCAAAGGCCTTGCTTAGGTCTAAAAACAAGGCATAGATGGGCTTCTTTGCATCCGTTGCATTTAGCCAATCACTGGAGACTCTGGCGAGGGCGCATGCAGTGCTGTGCTTTGGTCTGAAACCAGACTGTATGGAGTTTAATAGGTTCTTAGATTCCAGGAAGTCCTTTAGCTGTTGGTTAATTAGCTTCTCCAGTAGTTTTGATAGGATGGGGAGTAGGGAAAGTGGCCTGTAATTGTTTAGGTCACATGTATTCCCAGACCTGACAAAGGGGATAATGTGTGCGATTTTCCAGATTGGTGGGAGGCCCCCTAGTGAAAGGGAAAGACTGAAAAGGTGTGTGATGGGAGCGGTTAAGTGAAAATGTCCTAATTTCTGCTCTTTGTGGGAGGTGTGTCCCACTCTACCCCTGGCAGGTTAAAATGCACAACTAACACCACCCCCCTTCCTGCAGTTCCTCCTGATCTGTTCTGCCACTACCCTGTCCATCCCTTCAGTTTGAGAGGGTGGCCTGTACACTACCCACAGTCTTAGTGATCTATTTTTGGGATCCTGTAGTTGTACCCACAGTGCTTCCATATCATTCCCATCTCCCTCCTCCCTTACACATTTTAATCCCTCCATTATGTACAGTGCCACCCCCCTCCCCTTTTCCCTATCCTTCCAGTGTAATCCGTACCCCAGAACCGTCATGTTCCAGTCGTGGATTTGAGTGGCCCACATCTCAGTTATAGCCGCCAAGTCCACACACCCCTCATTCAAGAGAGCCTGTAGTTCTGCCCCCTTATTCCCCACATTCCTAGCATTTAGTATTACCACCCTCCAACCCTTGTCTCTACCCTCCCCTTCCCTCTCTCCCCTTATGTCCGCTCCCTTAGTAGTTGCCTTCCTCCTTACCTTGCTATCACAGGGGATAAGCCCATTTGGTTTCACATCACTAGGCCTCTGAACACCACTGTCCCTCCTGCTATCCCCCTCCTAGTTTAAATGCTCCTCAATGTGCTTCCCTATCCCTGCCTTCAGTACATTTTTTCCTTCCTCATTTAAGTGCAGTCTATCTTTTGCATACAGACTGCTGTTCTCCCAAGTCCCCTCCACCCCCCCCTCCTTCCAGCCCACACCCCTTTTCCCTGACACCAGGTCCCCAGCCATTCATTATAAGATCCAATATTCATAAAGCTAAAAAAAAAATATGATACAATCGTACAAGATACAAATGTGAGACAAAAAGGGTATATTAATTCAAGTTCCAAAAATTACATAACCAATATAATGACACACAACTGAAAAACATGGAGAGGGGATGAAATTAGGAAAAGGGAGAATTGAAGAGGAGTATTGGGGGGGGCAAACCTTATCCTCAGGAGTGGAACCCCACAAGGGTAGGAACACTGCTCGGTGCAAACCCAGCCAGTGCTATAGGCTTTTGGTATGCCTGAAGAGGAGCAGTAGGGGACGAGAGTAGGTATGAGAAGTAGGACAGTAGTGAGAGAAGTGAAAGTAGCAAGGAGATGTGGGTCAAGAGCAACTGCAGGACAGGGAAATGTAGTTTCGGAGAAGATAGGACAACGAACGAGTGGACGAGGCAGAGTGGATATCTAAGAGGAGGGAGTTCCAAATATCTGGAAAGTGACAGAAGGCAGATTGTCCGGAAAAGTTTGGGCAGGGAGGGCAAAGGTCCTATAGGGAGTTGCGGAGGGAGTAGATGGGGGTAGGAGGAGTGGAGAGGAGAGGGTTAAGCTAGGGTGGAAGGGAGCCAAGTCAGAACTTCCCAACTAATGAGGCACTGTGGGCAAGGTGTCTGGCCCCAAGAGGGGGGAAGGAGAGAGCGGTGTAGAGGTTGCAATGGTGGGTTCAAGGTGGACAGGGAAGAACAAAGCGACAGAAGAGCTGACTAGAGTGTCCAGTCTGGTAAGAGTGGACTTAGGAGCAACACTATAGACCATGTCACAAAAGTCAAAGATTGGGAGGATCATCTTCTGGATGATCTCACGGCGGGCTGGAGGGGGGATGCTGCCACGTTATCTGTACTGCACGCCAAGTTTGGGATGTAGCTTTTTGTGGATAGCATCCACATGTCCAGCAAAGTCGAGGTTCCTGTTGAGCCAGAGCCTGAGGTATTTGAAGGAGTAGACATCCTCTAATATGGACCCCACGAGGGTATGGAAGGTAGGGGTGGCAGTAAGCCCGGCGAGCTTTTGCCTGGTGCCAAAGGTCATAGAGACAGTCTTTTTGGCATTGAGTGACAGTTGATTTGTACGAAACCAGCACTGGACATTATTAAAATCCAGCTGGAGGCTGTTCACCACATCAGAGGGGGAGGTACTAAAGGCATACAAAACAGTATCATCTGCGTACATGTGGATATCAGCTGTTGAGCAGGCAGCAGGTAAGTCTTTTAGTAATATTGAGAAGAGTATCGGTCCAAGTACCGAACCTTGAGGGACACCTGTGTTAATGGTGTTAATGGGGAGAGGAAGCTGCTTATCCTGACTGATTGGGTCCTACCCATAAGATAGGAATGGGACCAGCGAGTGGCGGCCTTGGAGAGACCAGCTGCTGCAAGCTTGTTGAGGAGAAGGGAGTGGGCAACAGTGTCGAAGGCTTTGGCAAAGTCGACAAAGATGACAGAGGTGATGTGGCCCAGATCCATGCCAGAGAAAATGGAGTCAGTGAGCCGCAGAAGGGATGGCATGGTGGAGTGGGCCTTATGGAAACCAAATCAGAAAGGGGTGAAAGAAGAGTAGTCAAGGAAAGGAGAAAGTTGGGCCAGTACCAGGTGCTCTTGCAGTTTTGTAAAGACTGCAAGCAGGGATACTATAATAGAAGTTACCTGGATTGGAGGACTCACCACCCTTGGAAAGGGGGACAACTGTGACAAGGTTCCAGGCATCAGGGCCACTGGCCAGTGTGATTTACTTATTTATTTTTACTTTTATTTATTTATTTCATAAATCAGATTTACAGCCTTTGAGACAAAGACTCATTTACAAAAGCACTTCGTCGAAGGGAGGGTAAACAACAACTGACGATGAAATACAATATTGGAGGACAATACAGGTGAAATACAATAAAAGAGAATATACAAAGCAATTCCAATAATACATAGGAGTACAGAGGCTTGCAATTAGCTACAGATTCGATCTAACACTCATATAAAATAATAAAATACAAAATCACACGTGCCCACACAATGCAAAGCATCATGGGCTGCATATGCAAATCACCACAGAATGTTATGCTGGTCCAACTTTAAGCAGAATTGCATGGTGCCGAAAGGCCTGTCACACAGTTTGCAAAGGGTGCTAACAGATGACATAGACACGTGTTTCGTCCTACCAGAACTCATCAGTATGCCTCGTCTGTTTGACACCCCAGTGGAATGGACCAACTACCCAAAAGACAGTCGTCTTGGATATGTTGTGGTGAACCCATTAAAATAAAAACTATTTAAAGACAAAGAACCTCTGTGAAGCAAACACTGAGGCAAGGGTTACCCAAAGGGCATTTGGCTGGGAAGCCAAGTTTCAGAAAATACAAATCATACATGCCCACACAATGCAAAGCATCATGGGCTGCATATACAAATCACCACAGAATGTTATGCTGGTCAATAAATCAAAACAAAAGAAAAAAAACACTACGGTTCTCAAAGGGTGACAGGAAAGGTTAAGGAGAAAACAGAGCATTCAGGAAGTATAAGGAAACACAGAAGGAGCAGGACTGAGAACAGTACCAGTTAAAAGCAGAAGAGAGCGGGGAAGGCAGTCAGAATAGCAAAGGCCCATTCGAAGAAAGATAGCCAACTTAGTTAAGAAGGGGATAAAACCTTTATAGGTACATTAGGGAGCAAAGAAAGACAAAGAGAGGGATACTGAGGCTGAATAAAGAGGAGGGTGGGTGGGCAGCGAGGTACAGTGAAAAAGCAGGGATACTGAACGAATACTTCTGCCCAGAATTCACAAAAAGAAGAGGAGAGGGAGGTACCAAATCCAGTCAATAGAAACACTCTGGATATGGGGGTTGATGTCAGTCCTTTTACAGAAGAAAGGGTTCTGAAAGAATTCCTAAAACCAAAAGTGAACAAAGCAATGGGGCCTGATGGGATTCATCCCAGAATTCTAAAAGAACTAATGGGAGAACTAGTAATACCACTGACTATCTTTTTTAACAAATCATGGGAGGAGGTTGTGGTACCTGAGGACTGGAGGAGAGCAGATGTGATTCCCCTTCACAAAAGTGGGAGCAAGACAGAGGCAGGAAACTACAGACCTGTCAGTTTGACCTCGGTAAGGAAAATGATGGAATCACTTCTGAAGGAAAGAACTGCTAAGCACCTAGAGGCCAGTGGGGCACAGGACCCAAGGCAGCATGGATTCACAGTGGGAAGGTCATGTCAGACGAATCTAATCGATTTCTTTGACTGGGTGACCAAAGTAGTAGACCAGGGTGGAGCTGTGGACATGGCCTACCTAGACTTTAGCAAGGCATCTGACACAGTCCCACACAAAGATTAATAAACAAATTAGCCAGCCTGAAGTGGGTCCCAGGGTGGTAGCCTGGTAAAACATTGGCTGAACAACAGAGCATTGAGGTAGCTAGTAAATAGAGTCCACAGTGAAGAAGGGGGTTACTAGTGGGTACCATGAGGGTTCTATACTGGGGACGGTCCTTTTTAATGTCTTTATAAGCGACATTGCAGAGGGACTGGAAGAAAAGTATGTCTTTTTGCAGATGACACAAAGATCTGCAACAAGGTTGACACACAACGTGGGGTGGAAAGGATAAGAAGGGACTTGGCAAGGTTGGAGGAATGGTCAAATGTATGGCAGCTTAGATTCAATGCAAAGGAGTGCAAAGTAATGCACCTGGGAAACAAAAACCCAAGGGAGAAGTACACAATGGGGGGTGAGATACAGACAACAAAAATGGAAAGGGACCTGGGGGTAGTCATATCAGATGACCTAAAGGTGGGCAAGCAATGTGAGAAGGCAGTAAGGAGGGCTGGGGGGATACTGGGATGCACAGGAAGAGGCATCACCAGTAGAAAACAGGAAGTTGTTATGCCTCTTTACATACAGTTGGTGAGGCCCCATCTGGAGTACTGCGTCCAGTTCTGGAGACCCCATCTCCACAAAGCCATAGGGTGAAGTCTGTCCAGAGGAGGGCAAACAAAATGGTGCAGGGTCTGCACCAGAAGACATATGAAGAGAGACTAAAGGAGCTTAATATGTATACCCTCGAGGAAGGGGGCATGACAGACACTTTCAAGTACCTCAAGGGAATCAACAAAGTCCAAGAGGGTAGCATATTTCAGAAAAAGATGTGCAAGAACAAGGGGGCACAATTTGAAGATAATGGGGGGACGGCTCAGAGGTAATGTGAGGAAGTATTTTTTCACAGAGAGGGTTGTGGATGCATGGAACAGCCTTCTTGAGGAGGTTATAGAGTCAAAAACATTGAGGGAATTCAAGAATGCATGGGACAGATATAAGGCAATTCAAGTGGGGAGTAAGAGGAAGTAGGCTGTTGATTAACTAGGATCTGCAGCTTATTCATTACGTATGGACAAGGGCAGACGAGGTGGGCCAAGTAGTCCTTATCTGCCATCAAATTCTGTTTCTATGATGGTTATTTTGATTTTTCCCCATTGTTCCTCCACGACTCCTTCTTACCCGTGTGCTAGTGCTTGTCTGAGGCATGCTCCCATTTTCCCCAAAGTCAGCCCTCCTAAAGTCCAATAGTCTTGCTTTTGTATGGCTTGACTATGGCTCTGTTTATCGTGAACCACACTGTTTGGTGGTCGCTTGTTCCCAGATGGCTACCTACTTCTAAATCCAAGATCCTCTCTATGTCCCCATTTGAGAGTACTGGGTCTAAGATTGCTCCCTCTCTCGAGTGGGTTCCAACACTAGCTGTCTGAGGCATGCCCCCTGTAGGGCATCGAGAATGGCCCTGCTCTTGGATGTGGCTGCAGCAAAGGTGCTCCAGTTAACAACTGGCATATTCAAGTCCCCCATCAACAATATCTCCCCTTTTTCTGTCATTCTAAAGATGCCTTCTGTCATTTCCTTGTCCACTGCCTCCCCCTGAGATGGGGGTCTGTATACAACCCCTGTGTGGACTGTGGTGCCATTTCCTGTCTCCAGGGTGACCCACAGTGCTTCCTCTACTCCCTGTTTACCCTTTAGTTTCAAAGCTTTGATTCCTTCCCTTACACAGAGAGCTACTCCTCCTGCCCTTTTACTCTCCCTGTCCCTCCTGTAGATTGGGTACCCTGGTATGCTGACATCCCAGTCATGGTTCTCTGTGTACCATGTTTCTGTGACTGTCATGATATCCAGGTGCCCCTCTTCCATCAAGGCCACTAGTTCAAGGAGCTTGTTACCCAGTCTATGGGCATTGGTACTCATCACCCTCCATTTTGTGATGGCCTTACCCCTTTTAGCGCCATCCCTGTCCTTACTGCCTTTGTCTTTTCTCCATTTACCCCTGTCCTGCTCCCTCTGGACTTCTCTACCTTGGCGCTTACCTTGCTAACTGCCCTGTTTTGTGGGGGAGGCTGGGACTTCCTGCCCTTTTCACTGCCTCATCCTCTATTTAGTTTAAATGCTTGCCAATGGAAGCATTTTAAACCTTTTACCCGGGACCCTGGTTCCCTCCTGGACAGATGCAGACCATCATCAGATATAGGCCTGTATCCTCCAGGTGGACCCCAGTCTCAATGAAGCTAAACCCAAGCTCCGCATCAGTTTTTCAACCATTCATTGAATTCCATGGTCTGCGGAGTACCAGCATCACCCTTGCCAGACAGGCTGCACCTCCAAGAAGATTATCTGTAAGCTATTGTCTAGGGCCATCTAACCTACAAACTCCTCTTGCACTGCTCTGATCTCATTCCCAGTCAGGTCATTTGTCCCTAGGTGGACAATGACATCCAGCTCCCTCCCTGTGCAGCTGCTCAGCGATCCTGAGGATTATCTGCCTCTGTCCCTCCAAGCCATGGCACCAGGCAGGCACCTTACCTCCTCTCCCCTTCCTCCCCCAGTTCTACACCCCTAATGACAGAGTCCCCCACCAGGAGTTGTTTCCTTCCCCCATGGGGTCCTGTGCCACCCTCCTGTGGGTCTTCTTTGTGGAGGTTCCCAGCATCCTCCTTGGTCTCCACTGCAGGTGCCTCCATAGAGGAACCACTCTCCGCCAGAATGGCATATGAATTGTGGTAAGGTACAACAGGAGGGATGTGCCTCTGTTCCACCACACTAAACTTCCCAGAGCCCACCTTGGTCCAACTGCTCCTCTTTCTTGGCAACTTCTGAGACAGTGGTGGTGGCCTGGTGGTCCCTGGGCAGGGGAGGAGGTTTCACAAATCCTAGCCAGGTCAGCCTGGAAACGGGCAACCTTCTCCCTCAGATCAGAGAGGTGCCTGCAAATAGGGCAGCATCGCAGTCTCCAGAATGTCTCCCGGAAGACTATCGCCCCACAGCCATTGCACTGCACCACTCCCATCATGTCTTATTTTGTGGCCCCTGTCCTGTTGCTTTGTATCCTTACTCTCTTCTCTCTCTATTTATTTTTCCACCTCCTTTACTGCCTGTGTGCCCTTACAGCTCCCACCCTTTCTGTTCTGGGACAGGAACTTCCTGTATTCTTTGGTAGTCTCCTTCCTTCCTCAGAGTCAGACCTCCAGCAGCTGGGGGAGGGGTGAGGGAGAGCTACTCTTTTCCTTTAAGGATGACGAAACTCAGAAAGAACTGGAAGGGGACAGGATCAGTTGTGTTCCAGGACAGTAGCTGCTGCTGTTGTTTTCACAGGGTTCTTGTGGATTTTACTTGGTAGGTTAGTTCTTTTCTTTCTTACTTCTAAGGGGCTAGCAGGGTACTGTTTTGGGGGATGCTGGATGTTTGTAAACTGACTTGGTGGCTGTAAGTGGGCTCATTTTCTGGATGTTTCCACTGTGTAACAGGCCGGCTGGCAGAGCCTATTTCTTCTGATTTAAAACCTATTTGGTGGAATTTGCTTAGCCTGGTCTTGGCTGCTGGGCTTGGAGGAGACACAGGGCTGATACACTCTCTCTCTCTCTCTCTCTCTCTCTCTCAGGTCAGGTGTCTGCCCACACCGCCTCCCCACCCCTCCCTCCCCAGAAGTCTCAAGTTTATAGGGAACACCTGCCCTGCAACTGGAGGAAAAGGCTGCAGGTGCAGCTCATGTAGTTCTAGCCACTGGGGTTGGATTGAAGGCTGGGAGAGAGGGAGCCTAGGAGTTGTTCATTCTCTTATAAGTTTAATGTGTTGTACTGCACCTAGTAACAGGGTTACTGGTGTGCATGGACTGTCTCTAAGATTAGTGGGGTGACCTGATTAGGCAGTAGGGTGTATCTTGGACTAGGGGGAACCTGGTGGCTCACCCAAGGAAACCTATTTGAAGGGGTGGAACCACACGTCATTAGGGCCTGCATCTTTGGGAGGTGGTGGGGGTGCACAGGGTGTGAAGCAGCCATGATACTGGACCGGATGTACGGAAGTCTGGTGTAGTTGCCAGGTGTGATGTAGCCGGTTTGGGAGGAGGTTGCAGAGAGGAGAAAGCTGGGGAAGGGGTGGCATGGTTGGGGAAGGGCTAGGAATTTCCACGGGTTGCACCATGCACTGGGGGTGGGGGCATAGGGAAGGCGCAGGAGAATACTCAGAGGTCACATAGGGACCCTGGCAGAGGTGGTCCAAAGGACACTACCAAGGAAGCAGGCAGGTAACTGGGACCCTCACAAAGGAGGGACGGAGGGACAACATTCTCAGGGAAGTAGGCAGATGGCCAGGGCTGGACAGAAGGAAGCAAGGCGGGAGGTGGATCAGAATTTACACTCAACAACCACTTCAATTTCTTCTTCTGCTCTCGAGGATGAGGGGGGTGATGTAGCTACGACAGGGGTGGTTAGAGACGGAAAGGAGTGGAGGCAGGAGGCAGGGCCAGATAGCAGGAAGAACAGGGGGACCTGGAATGCAGGAGAATGGGGAGCAGTGAATCAGAGCAGGAGGGCAGGGGAAGAGGAGGAAAGCGCAGGAGAAGGAGCAGTTGGGAGGAAAGGTAAAGGAGAAGGACCAGAAGTACAAGGAGGATTCAGTAAGGGAGCCGAGGTTTAGGCCAGGGAGCCTGACGAGCAAGGAGGAACTAAATGGAGACAGGAAGGAAGGAGGATGAGCCAGGCTAGTTTAGCAGATGGGGAGAAGGACCAGTTCTTGAGCAGTGAGAGGAATTAGCAAGTACAGGGATACTCAGGAGGAGGAGGCACAGGATTGGAGGAGGGTGGCCATGGTAAATAAGGAGGGGGTGGCATGTGGTACCCAGATAGGGGGAGGAACAAGGAGCCGGCTGGGTGGAGGGGCCGGTAGAAAGGATGAGGGACATGGAAGGGGGGGGAATGGAGGAAAAGAAGTGGTCAGAGTGCTCTTGCTTGGGGATTCTATGATCAGGGGTATTAAATGGGATAGGGAGGGAGAAGCCTGGCCAGTTAGAACAAGATGCTTCCCTGGACTAACGGTGTACAAGGCTAAGCCGAGGTATATCAGCTGGCAAAGGATTGGGGTTCCCAGATGTACTGGTCCACCTGGGTACAAATGACATTGAGGGAAATAGCGAGCTAGAGATACAGGCAAGATTCAGGAGCTCGCCAGGGTCTGTCATGACATAGGATGCAGAGTTTCCTTTCAGAAATCCTGCCAGTGCAAGGGCTAGTGGGGAACACACAGGAAGATTAGGAAGATAAATCAGTGGCTCAGGGAGTGGTGTGAGGCCAGAGGGATAAGGTTGATGGGGATTGGGGAGACCTGGGAGGATAAGGAGCTGTATGCTAGAGATAGACTACATCTCAATTTGAGGGAGGGGAATCTTAAGTTGAAAATAGAGAGGTTCATTGGTGAAAAGTGGGGTTTAAACTTGTGAAGGGGGGCGGGATGGGAGAAAAGGCTGTCAAGGGGCTGCCGATAAATGAGGGACTCTGTCTCCACCGGGACCAGGAGGATTGCAGGAAAGGCCGACTGGCAAAGTGCAGACCAGGGAAAACAGAATCCCCATGGGAACAAGAGCAGGGAAATGGAACTATAGGGAAAGGGTGGAAGGTAGTCCATAAATGCCAGGAGCTTGGGCAATAAAATGCCTGAGCTCCAGGCGATGCTGAGGGAGCAGTGGATGTGGCAGGGTCACTGAGACTTGGGCCACTGCAGGACATCACTGGGACCTGAACCTGGAGGGTTACACTATGTTCAGGAAGGACAGGGGAGGGAAGGGGAGGGGTAGCAATGATGAGTCAAAACTGCATTGGCATAGGGGAGTGAGGAGGCGGAGGGAACCGTGGAGGCGATTTGGGTCACCTGATAACAAGGGGGGCAAGAAAGTAAAAATAGGAGTGGTGTATAGACCCCTGCCCTGGGCGGAGGAGCTGGAGGACAGTCTGGTGGCAGATGTTGGGAGACACTGCAGACTGGGCAGAGGAACGTGGTGGTGTTGGGGACTTAAACATGCCAGGAACAGACTGGGAGACTATGACATCCTCTGTGACCAGGGAACAGAGGTTGTTGGATGTCTTTCAAGACACGTTCCTAACTCAGCAGGTGAGGAACCGACCAGGGAGGCACGGGTACTGGATGTGGTCCTGGCAGACAGTGACCAGATTGAGGCCTGAGGTAAGGGACCCATTGGCAGGGAGTGACCATGCCACGGTCTGGTTCTGCCTGGAACTAGGAGGGGTAGAAGGCTGCACAAAGACGGAAGTAACCGACTTCAGGGGGGTGGATTTTAAGGAAATGGGAAGGATCCTTAAGGAGCATTTGGATGGGATTGGGTCAGACATGGACACTGATAGTAGGTGGGAAATCATCAGGAGAGGGGTGCAGGATGATACCAGCACCTGTGCAAGAGTAAGACGAAAATGCGGTAGGGCCCAAAAACCCTGCTGGTGGACCAGGGAGGTCCAGGAGGTGGTGCTGGGAAAGAAAGCAGCCTATAAGCAATTCAAGTGCTCAAGGAGTGAAAGGGATCGAGGGGAGTATGAGCTGATGGCTAGAAGGGCCACTAGGGTGGTGAGGGCAGCTAAGGCAAGGAAGGAGCAGAACCTGGCCAGGGAAATTAGGAGAGGGAACAAGGGGTTCTTTAGATACATTGGGGAAAAACGAAGGGTGAAGGGCAGATTAGCAGGATTAAATCAGGGAGAGATGGGCACAAGACCCGGGGAGCAGGCTGAGGTACTAAAGGGTACTTCACCTCAGTTTTCACCAAGGAAAATGGGGTGCTGCATCATACATGGGAGGAGACAGAGATACTGAGGAGGGGGACCCTCACCGATCGGGCGGGTCTGGGGAGAAGGAGGCATCACTGGCAGGTGGGGAGGGCTAAGCAGGAGAAGAGGTACGGAAGTGGAAATCACAGCAGAGAGTGAGGGAAGCCCCCAGCTCCCTTAAGACGGAGAAAGCACCGGGCCGGATAAATTACATCCCAGAGTGCTGAAGGAACTTGCGGATGTCCTGGCAAAACCCTGGCAGAGCTTTTCACCATCTCTCTGAGGACAGGTGGGTGCTCCAAGACTGGAAGGTGGCACATAGTGCCTATCTACAAGGGGGGGATCAAGGGAGGTGGCAGGAAACTACAGGCCTGTCAGCCTGACATCGGTGGTGGGCAAGGTGATGGAGGGCATTGTCAAGGAGAGGCTGGGGGGGACCTGGATAAGTCAGAGTGCCTGGACAATAGACAGCATGGATTCATCCCGGGGAAATCGTGTCAGACAAACCCAGTGGAGTTCTATGACTGGGTGACTAGTGCCTTGGACCTGGGTAGACCAGTGGACGTCCTCTTTCTAGACTTCAGCAAGGCATTTGACTCTGTTCCTCACATGGGCCTGTTGGATAAGCTGGGAGAAATGGGGTGGGGAACCAGATGATCAGATGGATAGCAATTGGCTCCAGGACCCGGACCCAGAGGGTCGTAGTTGGCGGATAGTCTCATCCCAAGGAGGGTCATTAGTGGGGTCCCACAGGGATCAGTCCTTGGGCCCCTTCTGTTCAACGCCTCGTCTCTGACATAAGGACAGGAATCAGGAGTGAGATGAGTCTCTTTGCAGATGACTCGAAACTGGGGCGGTGGTGGATGGGGAGAGGGAGGTGGCCTACAGGGGACCTGGAGGCTCTGGAAGATGGTCTAGAAGTGGAAGCTGAGGTTCAATGCAGGAAATGTAAGGTACTCCACCTGGGGGCCAGAAACCCAGGCCAAGTGCACCCGCTGGGGAATGCTACAAGTCTCAATGGCTGAGAGGACCTGGGGGTGGTGGTGGATGTCAAGATGAACAACTCTGAGACTTGTAGGACGGCAGCAGCCAAGGCCAACAGGATGCTGGGATGCATCGCTAGGGGATCACCTCCAGAAGGAGGGAAGTGATACTCCTCTGTATAACTGCTTGGTGAGGGCGCACCTTGAGTACTGCATGCAGTTTTGGAGGCCACACTGAAGAGGTACATTAACCTCCTGGAGAGGGTCCAGAGGAGGGCAACCAAAATGATTTGGGGCTTGGGGACAGGACCTATGGAGGAGGCTCGAAGAGCTAAATATGTACACATTGGAAGAGAGAAGGGACCAGGGGTATGATAGAGGCTTCCAGGTACATGAAGAGGGTAAATAGGGGAGGAACAGTCAGGGTGCTTCAAGGAAGGAGGAGGGGCCACTAGAGGCATGGGTGGAAGCTGGAGGGGAAGATTCAGGGAGAAAGGAGGAGGTGCTACTTCACTGAGAGGGTGGTGGAGCCATGGAATGCACTGCCTAGGGGCTGGTGGAGACAAGAGACAGTGGAGGGGTCAAGAGGGGTGGGACAGGTACAGGGAAGGGTTCTGGAAGCAAAATCCAATGCAGCAAGAATATCCAGAACTGGGAAGGGAGAAGCCAGAGAAGGCGAGGGGGACAGCAAGGTCAGCACCCAGGGTGGGGGCTGACCAAACGAGCAGACACGAAAGACCGTTAGGCCTATTCTGCTGGCATTTTAGTATGTTAGTATGTTATGTGTCTTAGTGATCCTTCCGTTCCTACTGTCAAACAGGAAGTTCCTGTTGTCAGTCAAATCCAGTGCCTACAAAAGTGGAACTGGCTAAGGGAGGAGGGGGCAATTAGTAGGAAAAGTTCTAGCTCTTTACTCATCTGCTCCTTACTCTGAAAGCAAGATTCCTGTCTGCCAAAAGCCAGCAGCAGGGAACTGTAATTGGAGACACCTGGTTTTCTACTGCCTAAGCTCACCCCCAATTAACTTCTCTCCTACTGATTTAGCAAACTAAGAAGCTGATACAGTCTCCTTTCCCCAACACAGAAAAACACATTGCCTTTCTTTTTTTTTACCCTAAATGAGACCCCTCACTTCTAATAAAGTATCTGTTTGTTTAATCCCAACAGGCACTGACTCCTGCTCAGTTAGAAGTGTTCTATTAATAAGAAAAGTTATCGCTCTTTAGTCAGCTACTCCTTGCTCTGAAAGCAAGATTCCATCTTCCCCCCTCCCCAGTAACACAATCCATATTGGGCAAGGTGAGCCAGTGATGGCGCAGGGCGGAGATGGGCAGGCAGGGTTTCATTTACAATTTTCTTCCTTAGTCCCCCCTCACCATGGCGGCACGTAAGCACATGCATATGAAGATGTGTGCATCCTACAGAACCACTGCCCTCTCTTAGTGTCACTCAGGCTGCCACCACTACTCCCAGGCCTCTACCCAGGCACAGCCAATAACCTCCCCTCCCCATGATAGAAGAGCTGTCCATCAGACGCTCAATCTTCTCCCTCCCCAGCCAACCCATGGTGACCCAAGCTCATTCATGAATTCCAGTTGCCGGCGTGAGAAAAGGTAAGGCACACAGCACTTCAGCTCTCTACACCACAGGGCCAGCTTAACTGCCTGCTTTTCTGTAATATTAATGTTATAGAATATTAATGGCCACAAAACAAATGTCATGCTACCTAACATTTGTCACTTTTTGAATTACTGGAATTTCCTAAGCCTCAGTCTCTTGCTTCTTTTATTGTGTAACTATGTATTATTATGTCACCCTTTGTATGTATGTATACCCCCCATTCCTTCGACGTGGAACCTTTGTAAACGAGAAGTTCCTGCCCAAAGGTATTTGTAATCATAGATTTCAACAAAATAAAATAAAATAAAACAAAAATTGCCCTTGGTGAACCGGAAGTTACAAGGCCACTGTCCTAGTAACTTTCAATACAGCTAAGAAATGCATCAATTCTCAAGAAATCCTTGCCCTGGAGTGAGTCATTGTGCTTATAAAATATATATATATATTTTTTTTAAATGGAAACAGGTTTTAGTTTCCTTCAGTTAGGTTGTTGCTAGGTAGAAGAAGTGAGCTTGGTAACAAAGGCTGTATACCTGTGAATGAACCCAGGAATGGTATTTATTTTGAAGTAACCTATGTTCTGCATTTTTGTGTTTAAAAGTGGAAAAATATTTATTTTAATGGAAACTTTTTTTTTATTCATTTTCATTTAGTTATGTTATTGCGAGGTAGATTAGAACAGGTTAGTTACGAACTGTGCAGTTTCTAAAATAATCAATAGTCATGTGCTGTGTTTTAAACAATGAAGTTGTTCAGTTTTTTTTTTTTTTTTTTTTTTTTTTTCATACCACATTTTATAACTGGGCAGTAACCTCCTAACCATAGCAGAACCAAAGTCTGCCTTACCACAACACTGGATATCCACATGGCGCGGAGTGAAAAGTGTAGGATTACACCCAGATCAGTGGTGGCTTTATAGACTTCTGCAAAGTGGACAGTTCTAACAGATGCAACCGAGATGACAACAACCCTCGCAGAGTAGGCAGACATGCAGTCCTTCCAAGACACTGGGGCACAAAGCAAGCCTATAGTAACTGGAGATACAGGAGTCTCTCCAACAAAATTCAGTAGCTACTTACCACTAACTGGGTTTCTTTCTAATGTAACTCATCCACATTCACACACTGTGCTTGGTACTGGCATATGTGCCCACTGCTGAAAGATCCCAGAGCATTCAGTCCGAAAGGTCTCTTTGTGGCTGCTCCCACTTAACTAGCGCCCTCTAGCTTCCAACTGTCAGATTCCGATGCTCACAGAAGACCAAAGTACTGTGAAGATCCCAAACCCAGAAAAGCCTCACAGACCTATACATGGAAGAACAGGTGGGTGCTATGGTGCTGTGAATAAGTAAGCATTAATCACCGCCAGATGAGGGCTCTGCTGGTGGATTAATGCCCGCTGGGGGGGTTGGTGCCCGAGGGGTCCAACCGCCCAGCGGGCATTAATCCGCGGCAGAGCCCGAGGCTGAAGGTGACACGCGCTAGTAACATAGCTCGCCACGGCAACAACGAGCCTATGTTACCGGCATCACCTCCGGCATCCAGGATCGGTTCAGCGCTCACCTGCGGCGAGCTGTATGCTCCCCCGGCACCCCTTTCCACACAACGGGCGGCAGGCAGGTCTTGCAGGTAACTCCTGTTATTCACTTACAGGCAGAGAACACAGGCTTTACCTGTTCAGTCCTGCATGATTGCGGTACTCCAACCGCGGTGCTGGCTGCCGGATCCGTTGAGTGCCTCCCTGTAGTCCAGGAATTTCAGGGCTCAATCACTGCTGCCCTCTACCGGGTGCTGCTACCGGCTAGTACCGCTATCCCTCTCTGCCGCTGCTCCCCCGCGCGCTCCCGATGGCATCTCCGCGCTGTTTCTTGCCTTCTCAGTGCTGCACCTCTGCCTCCTGGCCAAAGCTGGAGTACTGACCCAGCGGGCTGCTACCTCAGTGCCTCCTGGCCACAGCTGGTACTGACCGAGCGGGCGTTATGTGTGGCTTAATACCCGCATGGTTTCAGTCAGCTGTGGCGATTCGGCCAATCGTCGCACTCCTTCACAGTGCCCGACTCAGAGCCGTGTTACAACTACCATTAAAAGACACAGTTACTGGTAAGCAACCACCACTTCCATCAACATGTAGTCAGCCACAGCCCCACACCCACACTATGCTAAGAGCAGTGCCCAACAAGCTCACACAGGAAACACTATCTTTAAAACAGTAGCTTCACAGCTGACAAATACCTGAAATTGTAGGTTGATACGGTAGTGAGCGGTGACCATGGGGGTGGAAGCCCAAACTAAGGTCTTGCAGACATCCAATAATGGAATGTCCCAAGAGGCTACCACTGTGGTGACTTTCCTATAGTGGAAGGAGCTCTCAGACCCATGAGTACAGAGCGTGATAATCCATGTTCATTTTGCCGCCGGTCTGCCTTGCACCAGCAGGTCATAGGTAACAAATAGCAATTTGGCATATCCTTCCTAATCTGCTCCATTTCTCTGCATATAGGAACCCAGGGATCTCCTGAATCCAGGTGGTCAGTGCACAGAAGTCTCACCCAGACAGGAGTAAGGTTCAGGGAAGAATAACGAAAGTGAAACTGTTTGGCTGATGAGGAATTCTGATACTGTCTTAGGGAAGACTTGGACATCTGGTCTGAAAACTACTTTATCCTTAAATGCACGATCAGGTAGTCTGGGTCACTGTAAAGTGACTGGAATCATATCTGGAATACAGTGCCCAGTTCTGGAGTCCTCACCTAGACAAGGACTGGCTGGCGACAGTGCAGCGTAGGATAACCAAAATTATTTGTGGCCTTTGAGAATCAGCGTAAGGCACTGAAAATGGACTCACTCAAGGCCAGACGAGATGGGTGATATGACAGAGACCTTCTGCTTACTGAAAGTAATAAACAAGGTGAACTGCAAGGTACTATTCAACAGGAGTAGCGAATCTACAGAACATGAGGACACAAGTGGAAGCTAGAGGGGCAGGGGGCAGAAGGGACACAAGAAAGTTTTATTTTACAGAATGAGTATTTGAGCCATGCAACAGTTTACTAGCGGAGGTGGTGGGCACCAAAACCATTAATGAAACATATATACTGACGGCAGGTAAGGACCGCTTGGCTCACCTAGTCTGCCCATTTTCCCTACCTACTACAATACCACAGACCCTACCTTGATCTCTGCCCTCCCCTTCCCTACCACTAAGGTTCCCTTATGCCTATCCCATGCATTCTTGAAGCCTGTTACCATTTTTGCCCCCACCACCTCCACTGGCAGGCTGTTCCAGGCATTCACCACTCTTTCTGTGAAAAAGTGGTTTCTCACATCTCCCCCATGTCTCCCCCCCCCCAGCTTCATAGCATGCCCCTTATTCCTGAGCACTTTATTTTCTGCAAAAAGGCTTCCCTTTTGAACTTTATTTATACCCATGAAGTATTTGAATGTTTCTATCATATCCCCTGACACCCCCTTTCCTCCAGGGTGTACATACTGAGGTCCTTCAGTCTCTCCTTATAGGGCTTGTGATGCAGACCCTGCACCATTTTGGTTGTCCTCCTCTGGACTGCCTCTACCCTGTGTATGTCCTTCCAGAGATGTGGTCTCCAGAGCCTCCACACACTACTTTAGGTGAGGTCTCACCAGTGATCAATACAGGGGTAACACCACCTCTCTCTTTCTGCTGGTGATACCCCTCCCTATGCACCCTAACATCCCATAAGCTCTAACTACTGCCTTGTCACACTGTCTGGGCACCTTTAGGTAATCAAATATGATTACTCTAAGGTCCCTGTCCTGTTTTGTAATGGTTTTAAGCATGGCTGGGACAGCGTAGACAAAAATCCATATTAACAAAAGGTCTCAGGGGTAGGATAGGGTCATTATTTGGGTACACTGGATGGAACATTGATCCAGAGTGGGACAAATCAGTTTATGATCCGGTGGTTAATTTGGCCATTAGCTTTTACACTCTACCAGTCAAATCAATATTTTTAGTGGCCATTATTTTTGATGAGCTAAAAAAATCACCTTCTTGGGCAGGTAGCCAGTTGGCCAGTACATTTCAAAACCTTGTTGCCAAACAAATTTTTAAGTAGCTATTGGCTACCTGGCTACCTGATTTGTCCCACCCTGCATTGGTCTTTTTCTGCCATCATGGTCTACATTCCTATGTCTTTCGAGTTGCAGACTCTCCTAGCTGACGTAGTGGCCACCAGGAGGGTGACTTTCTGCGAAAGGTACTGTATGGTGCATGTGTCCAACGGTTCAGTGCATGTGTCCAGGGGTTCAAAAGAAGGACCTATACATTTTGAGACTGCAGTCAGCCCTCTGTGATTCCAGAATGTTTCTTAATTAAAATCTATTTATTAAAAACTCAAGTGTTCAGACTGGCTCGGTGGCGCTGAGGGTTGAGGCGCTGGATGCCACACCTCACCAGCGATCTGGGTTCAGGAATGAACACGGGTCGTCGAGGGTAGGTGGGGGTCAGGAAAGGATTGAGTGTCCCATGAACTGCTCTCCTTTTCTGGGGAGGAGGGTCCACACATGCCGATGCGCTGGCATCCTCTGGCGGTAGCTGGGACCTCTGCAGTGCTCGGTGACAACTGCAGGAGGGTGGAGCTGCGGTGGACGTCCTTCGGGTGTGCGCGGGAGAGTGCACACGCAGAGCTGGACGTCACTGCGTGTCAGAGCACTGGGGACGAAAAACCAAGAAAAGTCCCCTATTGCCTGGGTGACGCAATGCCAAACCATCAGGAGCCCTAGCCACACATGTTGGCCGCAACTTCCAACTCTCCCCCTGGGGTCTGTGGGGCCTCTCCATTGGGTCAGGGGAGCCCTGATCCTGATGCAGCATGCGGGAGGAGTGGTTAAGGAGGGCAGTGGAGCTGAGTATGGAAGCCTGAGGGATGCCCCGGGCTGGTAGGAACCTAAAATTGAGTGAAATAAATAAATAAATAACTGTGTTCAGTTGTTTTTCTTTATTGGTTTTCGTACATTTCATGTACACTATACTATATCAATTAACAATATAAGCAGTATAGTGGTTTCTCGCTATAATGAACATAATTGGGGCCATAACTTACGGGGGAACAGCCAGCACTTACAGCCCAACACCCAAGTGTATGGCTGGTCCCAATTTATACTTTGTGTGAAAAACAAAAAAAAAATATTCTTACTGTTTACTGCAGTATAGTACACTGTATCAGAATGAATCTGCTGACTTGCAAGCTAGCATCCTCTGTAACTACAAATCCCAGAATCCCCTGCAGCTGACATCAGAGGAGGGCTGCATCAGTGGTAGAGACAGAAGCCTGTAGTGCACATTAGAGCTTGTATAAGGTCTGATCACTCGAGTGTGATTTGTTCCCATAGCGTGGTTCTCGGGGCAGCACTCATTAGCTCCTCCTCCAGCCTACTCCTATTGGTGGATTTCGCCCACTGGCAGTGCTGCCCCTGGGGAAGCACCCTCACGCTCAGCCTCTCACCTATCCCTATTGGTGGATTTCTGTAGCTGTTACTTCCCACAAATCTGACTGTTGCAAGTCTGAGGAATTCAGGGTTTTAAGTGTAGATTAGAATGTTATGGAAATGCTCCCCCAGCAATGTGCACTGCTTGTCTTTGAATTTTGGTGGCTCAAGGTGTATGTCTGTCTGCATCTAAAAGAGCCAGACTTCAAAAGCTCAAATCTTAACCACAGACATTTTTTGTGCTTTGTGTCAAACTCAGTTGTGAGCATTTAATCACGTTTCATAAATCATTACTTTTTTTTTAATATTGCTAAATTAAGACAAACGTAAGTGAAGGAATAAATCTTATTTATAAATTGTAATAAATATGGCAGTGCCATGATGGTTGGTTTCTGTTCTCTGCCCCTAGGACAGTGCTCTTGCTGCCCCTGGGGCAGTGCCTGTGTAGTTGGTTCCCTGGGGCAGTGTCTGTGTAACTGGTTCCCATGGGCTGCCCCTGGGGCAGTGTCCTTGCTCGGTGCACGACTAGCCCCTAGCGGCGGCTGGGGTGTAGTGCACCAATGCTACAGAAGGGGGGTGGAGAAGGGGCAGATGCCTGGAGGAGCGTGTGTGGACACGTGCGCGCGCCCTCCGCTGGCATCACTGCACATCCCACTCATGCAAGAGAGAAAACCGAAAACACAGGAGTCCGCCACCGCAGGATGATGACTGTCCCCCCACAGCGCCGCTGGGAGGGCACCTCCCCAGAACTAGATCCGGTCTGGTGGGTTGAGGGTCTCCCCACCCCCTACCACAAGGGGTAATTTGTGAGGGCTGAAGGGGAAGGGGTCTCATACCCAGTTGGTGCACGGGGGAACAGCAGATGGTACCAGCGGGGATGCCAGGGGAGAAAAAGACCAAGAAAAAAAAAATCTCTCACTGCTGAAGCCCTCCCCAGATGTCAGCCGCAAGGGATTCTGGGAATTAGTAATTTGTAGTTACAGAAAATGTCAGCTTGCAAGTCAGCAGAATCACTCTGAAACAATTTACTATACTGCAGTTTTATGTTGTTTGTCTTACCCGATGATGGCTGTCTGTGTGGACTTGTCCTTTTGCTGCTGGGGGAGGATGGGGAGTTAGAGCTGGAAACACTAACACATGTCTCTACATTTGTTACTTTAAGTTGAACCCTAAGTGGTGCATTAAACACAGGATTTTTTGCAATTAATTTCATTTCTTTTAGAGTTAATGGAATCATATTCTCGTTCACGCAGGTCCCACAGAGCCATCTGACTGCAGAAGCACAGGGCCACTTTCATGTGTCTACAGATGCATAGAGCCCGCATCAGGCTGCAGAAGTGTAGGCTCCTCTGGGCCTTGCACTTCTGTGCAGTTACAGATGCAGATGTGCAGGGTCAACAGTCTGCTTGGGCGAAGAGGAGCATGGCCCTGCACTTCCAAACCAAGTGAGAAGTTCCTCTAGCTGCAGAAGCACATGGCCTTCCGGGCTCTGCACGTCTGTAGGGCTACAAGTGCAAACACACAGGGCCCTGTGGAAAAAAATTAAGTTCCGCACTCTTCTTTTGTGACCTGACTTTCTTCTTTTGTGAGTCACAAAATAACTCACAAAACAAAAATCTTGGCTCTCGAAAGAAAATGGTGGAACTCAGATTTTTTCATAGTTCTTTCATGAGCCAACCTCTTTTTTGTGGGTCACAAAAGAACTCATGACAGAAGACTCTCAGCTCATGAAAGAAGATGGTGGGTTTGATAGGGTTGGCTAAGACCCTGTCCCATTTCCTATGGAAAGAGAGAGAGAGAGTTTCAAGCATCTATTTTCTCATCTCCTAATCTGCCACTCATCTATCTCTTGCCCGTCTGACTGCACAATCCAATTTTCCTCATGGCATCTAGGAACTGGCCACTCTGACATGCCCACAATTTCCCCATTTTCTCCCTTCCTTCGCTTGTTGTTTCTACCCTTTTTTTTCTTCCCTTGCTTCTCTGTGGTTAAAAAAATATGAATCTTTAAGTGAAACTGAGACCCTTTGGTTTGAAAATGTATTGTATATATTATTGAAATGTCTGCAGAAAGCTATCTGGGCTTATCTGGAACATAGGGGGTTAACCTTAAGGTGAATTTTGACTTCCACAAGCTTGTCTGCAGAATTATCAGCAAGAAATCAGCCCTGGGACAGAATGTCTTAACTTGCTGCACCTGTTAAGAAGACTAATGTACTCTTCAGGCTGCTCACAGAAAAATAATTGACAAAGATTTAATATATTTTATGGTATACGTGGTATAATTTACAAGAACAGGATGAAGAATTTAATTGCCAGGGAAAGACCTTATAAAAGACAGCACTGCTTTGTTTAGACACAGAGCTGGATAGTTTAGAGACTCTCAGAGGAAGCACTTCTGTTTGTTTGAACTGCCTGTATCAATACCTATCCAGCACAATTTTATTTTGTTACCAATAATAAAATGCTACTTGCGAATTTAACAACTTCTTCTGTTTTGCCTTTGCTTCCTGACCTATGCTTCTATGACAGTGGAACTTTGGGTTTTTTAATTGTTCTTTTTGTAAGTCAACCTTCTTTTGCGATTTACGAAACAAGTATAAAAGACAATCAACGAAGTAACACCGTCTTATTTCTTGTGTTGAGATTCTACTTTCACGAGACAGCAAACTTCTTTTGTCAGATTCACGAAACAAGAATTTCTTGTTGTTTCAAGCCTCGGTAAGGATTTTTTGGATGTCCCAAAAATATATTTTGGAGGGTTTCTTGAAAAACAAACTCCAGAATCAAGCTAAATGTTTCCCATTTAGCTAGATTCATGTGTGTGTTTTTCTCCAAGGTATCATTTTTATGGGATTAAAACAAACAGAATACTAAACATGAGCTGATGGCCTATCAGCACAGTTTTTAGAGGTCCGTACACAAACAGTGGCACAGTCAAAGCTCCAAATTACTGGTTCCATAAACAGAACTATAAAGACTGTTACCCATATAAGGAAAACAACAGAAGTTAGCCATCCCAGTGACGAAGTGGACTGAGGCGCCATGCACGCCTTGCCTTTACCCACGCTGGCAACCCTGATTTGGGAATGGACTCAGGTCACTGGAGGTTGGCAGGAGAGGATTAAGTGTCCAAGGGACTCCTATCCTCACCCTGGGTGAGGGAAGCACGTCAGCCTGGCATACGGCTATCACTAGGTGGAGGCCTGGTGGCAGTGCAGTGCAGGCTGCAAGAACAGGAGGGTGCCAAAACATGAAGTCAGGCATGCATGCCTCCATGCACATACTCAATGCTCTTATGGCAAAAGGTAGGGACATGGTAAAGAGGAAAATGGAGGCTTATGTGGCCCACCCTGCCACTCTTGTCTGAGGCTTCACTGGAAATGTATGTCGGGGGTAGGCCCTCCCCCTCCCATCCCCACTGAGGGGGAAATCCATGGGGGCACTCACCTATGACTGGACAGAGGTAAGGGACGACCAATGTGAACGGGGCTGATAAGCTGCCCAAGACCTGCAATGGAGGCTAAAAACTTTTGTGGCAAAAAAGGAAACAGAAATTACTGTTATTTACATGAATTTGTATTCATGCACAGTTAAATGCAGATCATTTGGGGGTATGGATGTCATTTATGAAATGTAATATTTTAAAACAGCTGCAAACTAAAAATAACTTCCTGTCCTGTTTAACATGCTCACCCTGTAAAAATGAGGCTGGGGGATGAGGGACATGACCTCAGTCTTCCGCATACTCAAGGTTATCAATAATGTCAGATAGACAGAGACATCTGAATTAGTGTGCGTCAGTTAGACACAAGGGTATACTCTGAAGTTCATCATTGGTAAATTTAGGGATAGCATTAGGAGGTACTTTCTCTCTCAAAGAGTAGTTAACATACCGAGTAAAGATGGGGCTCGCCATATGATGTAGTTCTTCACTTTTTATTTTAAGCAGCCACGTGAAGGAAACATGGGGCGATGTTTCGCGACCCCTCACCACTTTCTCAGGCCCCATATGCTGTGTTCGTTCAATGTAGCACCCATATTTCTTTACAAACATCTTTCCTTGGGTTGCCTTCCTTATATATCCAATACCCTAATAATGAGGGAGATGGCAGGCTAGACTTGCAGCAGCCTGCATTACCAATGCAACTGTCATTTACTGTGCAATTATATTTTTCCAAAATGAAAGGGTAGCAGCAAGTCTTACAAAGCGATCTGATAAATCCTCAGGTGGTCCAATCCCCCAAACATGCACGCACACATCCATTCCTTGCATCTTCTCTTCCTCTCTGGCACAGTATGTGGTGAACCCTCATTAAATAAGACTTACAGAGTCTGTAATCCACACTTAGGTGTTAAAATTAATGTGATAATGCCCCTCACGGTGTGAAAATGAGATTTTTCCTCCCCTAGTAACTAGGAGTTTGTAAAACAGAATAAATAACTTTGAGGGTAGGAAGGGTTAATGTTTTCCAGCCTGAGTTAGAAAGGGGACAGGAAGTGTGTATGATCACTAACACGTGCACATTGAGCTATAAATATGCAGCCCTAACAAAGTATCACCACACCAACTGTTTCATACCGACAGACATGGGAGTTATTCAGGATGCTGTATACATGATAGGATTCCACAGCGGCTGTCACGGTTTGAATGTTCTGCATCTGTGACTGTTCACTGAGAGTCGACCCGTGCCGCTACCATGACGTCATGTCATGGTTTGCGTGTCCTAGTGTCACTGTTGAGGACTGACAGTCTGAGTCCTGTCGGAACGTGTGAACAGCAAGGTGTGTAGTACTGCGAGTTGCATGTGGGACATTCCACAAATCCTTTGGTACTGACTGTGATGACGTTATGCCTGCTGTGTACGTCACACAATTAACTGGTACATCGGCATGGGCTCTGGTATATCTGTACGAGGTATCGGGCGCTAACAGTAAGCAGCAATGCATGTGTAAGGAACGCAGTCAGTGCTGTCACACTGGTACAGATCTGCAGTATAGGTAGAGGAAACTATGCCATGGTGGGCATGAGGGGTACAGAGACAACAATAAACAGCGCAAACAAGTATATGTTGCAACATACGGCATATATACCATCCAAGTCAGGCAGTGGATTCGACAAACACACTCAGCAAGCACAAACACCAGGCAACAGTATGGTGATGAACGGAAATATGAACAACATATGTATCTGCCGGATACAATTGTGCCAGCTCCACATTCGATGTCTACCTGTTCACATAGTCTCTGATGTTTGTG
This sequence comes from Neoceratodus forsteri, assembly GCA_016271365.2. NCBI lineage: Eukaryota > Metazoa > Chordata > Ceratodontiformes > Ceratodontidae > Neoceratodus > Neoceratodus forsteri. The sequence goes on from JADMNL010000030.1 coordinate 206,875,541, forward strand.
TTATACTTGGAACAATTGCACACGGTGCTGTCCACAGGTGCTGATGGTGCAGTAACATAAACACTGGACCTTGGTTAGCATGGCTGTGGGTTTGCGTCCTCAGTGTGGGGAAATGCTTGTCATTTCTTATTTGTGCGACGTCTTGTTTAACAATAGCAGTTATGTGCAACCACTAATTACCACACACACAGCTACACATTTAGTCTGTGATAGAAATTAATGTGTATATCACACGTTTACAGTACTGTGGCTGCAGCTTGTACACGGACACAGGGCGAACCAAGTATGCTGTCAGGGAACACACACATGGGAGCTTATCACTGAATGCACACCCTACTTGTGGAGTGCAGTGTGGATCACTCATAACACATGCCATTCCGTGGTCAGCCGAACAATAACACCGCATGGTCATGTACATACGCCTAGTGCCCACTCAGTCGTGCTGCACTTTGCTGTCTATATTCCACCCAGTAGACGGGACGTACAATCAGTCCATGCCCACTCATTCAGGACTGCTATGAACGAGAGGCAGACCGATGTGGATCTATGCTACAGAACCAGTGTCTATACATAACTGACGCCCTGCAGTCCGCAGGATACGATCGGGAACCACATCAAACGTAACATCCTATCTGTTTGTTTGTTTCTGACTGTGTCCTACAGTCTGCGGGGTGTCAGTTGCTTATACACACTAGTTCTGTGGCATAGATCCACGTCAGTCTGCCTCCCAGTCGTCGCTGTTCTGCATGTGTGGGGTGTGGACTGATCATACCTCTGGTCTACTGGGCGATATTTAGACGGCACAGCGCAGCATGATCGAGTGGACAGGAGGCAGTGGGAAAGAGTGCAATATGGAAACGGGCACTGCTGTTTGACAGTATTGGTACAAGTATTGCTGCACCGTGGATCACATCGTTTACCTGGTGAAACATTTTATTTCATCACTGGGACTCGGGGGCATGTGCACACAGCAGCGAGAGGTGTACACTAGAGTATCACAGCAATTGCATTTGACGGACATTACAATACGTCTACCACCTCATATCGCAATGTATAGGAACCCACCATTGGTTTCTGTGGTGCTGACCTGCTACTGCACACCGTCAATGGAACAGCCAGCACAGGACCGAACCATGAGGTTACGTCATCTGAATACTACTTCCTGCTTCAAGCACTAAACAACAGACCTCAGAACATGATACACTGGTGGATACATTAGGGCACTACACTTTGTATTACACATATCCTTGCTGTATATCATATATTGTCGGGCGACGTGTATCATCGCTGCATCCCCAATGCCTTCCAAATGCTCATATTCACAATTCCTGCCCCCTTTAATGCTAAGGCTGGGGAAGGACAGCCAACTGAGCCTGAAGTTCCGAGTACAAAATGCCAGAGAGGTCAGATCAGAAAAAAAAAAAAAAAAAAATCAACATTTCTAGGTGATTTGGCCTCCTGCATACAATTCTGCTATAAAAAAAAACAAAAAACAAATTCAGGTAAGCAACCCCACTTAGGGTGCTGCAGCCTCAAGAGGCATCCCTTTGGCAGATATCTGCAAAGCAGCTACTTGGAAAAATGTACACACTTTCACTAAGCACCACTCTCTGGGCATTCTCTCCAGAAGATACGCCAGATCTGTAGTAAGGAGAATATTTGTTACTTTTTCCTTTTCGATCTCCTGGAGGGATTTCATACAGGGACCAAGCCAGTAATTGCTGGCTTTATTATACCAGAGGCAGCGCCAAATTACATGCACAATGCCCTCTCTACCACCAATGGAGCAGAAGCAATTAGTGTTTACAGATACATTTCCTTTGTTATAACTGGCTAGTAGGACATTGCTATCAAATAACTCAGCTCTAAACACAGTAGAAAAAAGTCTTCCTTAATTGGGCGTCAAAGAGGACACTGAGATAATATTTGTAGCCAAAACAGCAGGTATTGGCAGCAAACCAAGAGTAAAATCTGGATTTCTGAATACTTTCCAAGTCTAATAATGACAAGTGACTACTTATTTTTTGTTTCATATATTTTTTATATTTCAAGCCAAGTATGATATTTCTTTCCACGTAACACTCCAGGACATCTAATTTACACTAATATAATTTAGATATTCTAGCTTTTAACGGGATGATCCGCTACAGCCCATTTTATGCCACTTTTTCTCATCTTCTCAGCATAAGTCCAGGAATCTATTTTTAAGGCATTCTGGCAATATGAAGCCAATAACTGATTCTTTTGGTGTCAATGGTGGCGTTTATATTTTCCACATCCAGCTGACCTGCCAGTGCCAGCGGCTCTGCAACCACTCGCGATGTGGGTGACCTGGTTCGGAAGTGAACTCAAGCAGCTGGAGGGACAGCTGGGGTTGGGGAGGATAAGCATCCAAGGGACTGCTCTCCTACTCCGGGGGGGGCGGTTACAGTGCCTGGTGCACACCTGGCCTATAGCAGTGAGCTATAAGCTGGATCACCAGACCTATGGTCTTGGTGGAGGAGTCAGCAGACACCAACATTTACCTGCGGGTGCATGGGGCACCATCATGGTGTCACTTAATGCCACGTCCCTCTGGGGGGGAACCTAACCATATGAAAAACAAAAAAAAGTGCCTCAGGACCTCCCGGCTTGGTCACTGGTCCCAGGCATAGCCACTGCGTGGGTACTGTAGGCATTACCATCCCCTAGGATGGCTCTGCCACGAACAGGTAAACTCATGGGACTGAAGTCCTGCAATGGAGTATGTTATGGTTTCGGGGGCGAGCCGGGGACGAAGCAATGCTAGGGAGCAGACATACACTGTAAATTAAAAAATATATATATTTTGGTACACTGAGCTCAGACCTAATATATGTAGCTGGTGTGGTTTTGCTAACTACTGAGGTGGATCTAAACAACTGTATTGCTGGAGTTGCTAATGTCTCCCTGTCTTCCGTATGCCATATCTCTATCCCATATAATGCTTGTAACAAACATCTGGCTACAGTTGATTCTCATAATGGTCTTAGTGAATATGCACCATATAAGTAGCTGAATTTTCTAAGGCCCTGCGTAGTTTTTTTTAGTTCTTGTAATTATATTTGCACTATGTCTTGCCCAAGATCCACTGGATGAGAAAATAAGTCCCAAATATACATAGTTAGAAACCAATTCAAGCTTCTGCTCACCATGAAAGTAATATGAGTTTAAATACTCTTTTCTGCCTGGGCATTTGAAACATAGAAACTCAGAAATTGTTGACAGATGAGGACCGCTAAGCCAATCACCTTGTATGCGGCCACTGACCCCAAGTGATCAATGGCTTTTCATCACTCCTCCCCCTCTCAAGGTTCCCTTGTGCCTATCCCAGGCATGCTTAAACCACTCTACTGTGTTTGCCCCCACCACTTCTTGTGGCAGACTATTCCAAGCCTTGACTACCCTCTCTGTGTAGAAAAACTTCCTCACATTACCTATTAATCTCCAATGCACCCACAATCTCCAACTTCAAAACCACCATCCGGAGCCAACTCTTTTAATACTCGCAGCTGCTCCTGTCTCTAAATATGGCCTCGATCTCTCTCCTCACTTGACAACACCCACTGAGCGGCACTCCACCCCTCCCCCCACCGCGTGCTCCATACCTCTGCTATAGTCAGCCAGTGGCAGCTGCGTCAATGTAATTACCACAAAATTGTAAATGTATGGAATTAATATGTGTAACGCTATTTCAGCTACTTGTATGCTGTAACCTAGAATTGTAATGTTTGTCCTCAATGTGACGAGGTACCTTTCGAAACGAGTCTCTGGCTCAAAGGCTGTAAACTGATTTACAATAAATAACTAACTAAAATAAAAATAATCTACCCTCCTCCAATTTCACACTGTGCCCCCTCATTCTAGTACTTTTTCTACATTGGAAAAGGTCCCCCACCTGTACCTTGTTTAGGCTTCTGAGGTACTTGAAAGTTTCTATCATGTCCCCCCGCTCTCACCTTTCCTCCAGTGAGTACATATTGAGGTCCCTCATTCTCTCCTCACATGTTCTGAGGTGCAAGCCCTGTTTTACACACTATATATTTTAGATGTTTTTTATAATATGTATGATATATGTACTTTAAAATGTTTAAGTCTGCATATTTTTTTATTTAATTTACTATAAGCATTGCAGTTTAGTTAGTACAGCTCCCTTCTGCTCTTCAGCACAAATCTGATGTTAGAACACTAGAGGGAGCACCAGCACACAGCAACATCTGAATTTCAATATTTCCTCTAAGGGTGATTAACACAGAGGACAACACAAGGTCATCGGTGTGTAACCATGCTATGCTTTCCTTCGAGTGGTTCCCTTGGCATCTCTGTTAAACCTTGAGAGCGCAACTCGAGAGGTTTTCAGAGTTGCCATGGGAACCACGAGAAGGCAAGACTAGCACAGTTACACACCGGTGACCACACATTGTCTTTTATAGTGTATGATCATCGGAAAAATCATAGAAAAGAAAAGTTTTTATGATCACTCCACAAAATTAAATCACATTACAATTAGACACCACTATGCAACAGACTGCTGGCTTACCTTGTGACACAGGAAGACATGCGCATTCACGGGGTTTGAATTCGAGCAGGTTTAATTAGAAAATAAAAATAACATGAAAGGCTAGGAAACGTTATGAAAAAATAAAGAAACATCCCAGAAATGCTACTTGGACTGCCAGAAATCATGCAAGCAAGTTTGTTTTCTTCTATTCTGTTACACCATTGATGTGACGCAGCGTCGGTAGTATAACAAAGGCACGACATCACATTGATGGTGTAACAACCCTGTAAAAAGATGATCTTTGCATGTTTACTGTGTTCGACCATACGTTATATATAATTAATGAAACCACTGGGAGTACTTTGTTGTTTTTATAGCAATGGGAACCCATGCTTGCTTTTTACTGTCATTTTCATTTTTTTGTTAAATACCTTATTGCCACTGTTAAATAGTCCTTCCGATGATTTTACGTGCAAGTCGAAGATAGAAACACGCTGTAATGGTGAATGCCCATTCTGAGCATTCTGATGCTGTTCTTTTAATCACGCAACTGGGTTCTTTTCGTTTCTAAAACATTTACGGGCTTCTTGTTTAAAAATAAACTGAAGTGCTTTAATTCACGAATACTGCTACTGGTAGTTCTCTCAACTGGGGGCCTGTTGACTCTTTGCAGTTCTCAGTCTGCGTTGTTGCCATAATGACCCTGTCCACCATGCTGTGATTCATTCATGAAATGCGCGTATGTCAGAGACGCTCTGTTGGTATTCACTATGATGTTGACTGGTTGTCATGGCAGCAAAGCAGTTAGGAGCACTGGGCTCAAGATGACTTACAACTGGTGAATGAAACAACAAACATTTGGCATGTCACTTCAATCGCTCAGCTTGCCATTCGAGGCTTTACACACATTCCGAATGTGTGTGGCGAGATCAAGTTGAGGATCAAGGATAACCCCTAGATATTTGGCCGAGTCAATGACTGGCAAGATGGAGCCATTTGCTCCATAGATTTTTAGGGGTGCAGAGCAGGAAGAGGTGTTTGCCACTGACCCGAATAGCATGGCCTGGGTCTTCTTCAGGACGCATTTCACCAGATGGGGTCTCACCAACTGTCTGTACAGAGGCATAACAACTTCCTGTTTTCTACTGGCGATGCCTCTTCCTATGCATTCCAGCATCCCCCCAGCCCTCCTTACTGCCTTCTCACATTGCTTGCCCACCTTTAGGTCATCTGATATGACTACCCTCAGGTCCCTTTCCATTTTCCCTGTTCAGGTTGACGATAAGCTTGTGGCCCTCAAGCCAGTCTGGATATGATCGAAATCGGAGTTTAGCCTAGAGTTGATGATGCTGATATCGCAGGAACTGGCCAGGACTATGAGGTCATCCGCGGATAACGTTGGGAGCCCATGGGTAATAGCAGAGGGCAGTTCATTAATGAATAGAGAAAACAGTATGGGACCCAGGACGGAACCCTGGGGAACCCTGCAGTTAACTAGGGAGAGGGCTGAGACAGTGCAGTTGAAGCAGGTGTATTGCTGACTACCTGCAAGGTAGTTGGAGAACCATTCGAGGGCATGGTGGGAGAAACCAAGGGAGTGCAGTGTGGAGTGGAGGAGGGAGTGGTCAACCCAATCGAAAGCCTTGGAGAGATCGACAAATATGACCCCGGTCAGGTTACCTTGGTCAGTCACGGATCTGTAGGGTTAAACTGCAGAAATCAAACTGGCTCACTAGCAACATCTTTGCCCTTATGCGTAGAAGAGACGCATCCTGGAACATAGAAACATAAAAACATAGAATTTGACAGCAGATAAGGACCGCTTGGCCCACCCAGTCTGCCCATTTCCCTACCTGATGGATAAGCTGCAGATCCTAGTTAACCAGCAGCCTACTTCTTCCTACCCCCACCCCCTAGAATTGCCTTATGACTGTCCCATGCATGCTTGAATTCCACCACTGTTTTTGACTCCACAACCTCCTCTGGAAGGCCGCTCCATGCATCCACAACCCTCTTAGAAAATTACTCTTAAATTACCTCTGAGCCGCCTCTTCTATCTTCAAATTGTGCCCTTGTTCTTGCACACCTCTTTTTAAAAGATGCTACCCTCTTGGACTTTGTTGATTCCTTGAGGTACTTGAAAGTTTCTATCATGTCCCCCTCTCTCCTTTCCTCGAGGCTATACATATTAAGCTCCTTAAGTCTCTCTTCATGTGTCTTCCGTGCAGACCCTGCACCATTTTAGTTGCCTCCTCTGGACAGCTTCCATCCTGTCTATGTCTTTATGAGATTGGGTCCAGAACTGCACGCAGCAGTCCAGATGTGGTCTCACCAGCTGTCTGTACAGAGGGATAATAACTTGTTTTCTACTGGTGATGCCTCTCCTATGCATCCCAGTATCCCCCCAGCCCTCCTTGCTGCCCTCTCACATTGCTTGCCCACCTTTAGGTCATCTGATATGACTACCCCCAGGTCCCTTTCCATTTTTGTTGTTAGTATCTCACCCCCCATTGTGTACTCTTCCCCTGGGTTTTTGTTTCCCAGGTGCATTACCTTGCACTTCTTAGCATTGAATCTAAGCTGCCATACATTTGACCATTCCTCTAACCTTGCCAAGTCCCTTCTCATCCTTTCCACCCCACCTTGTGCATCAACTCTGTTGCAGATCTTTGTGTCATCTGCAAAGAGACATATTTTCCTTCCAGTCCCTCTGCAATGTCGCTTATAAAGACATTGAAGAGACCGTCCTAATACTGAACTCCTGGGTACCCACTGCTAACCCCACTTTTTCAGAGTGGACTCCATTTACTATTACTCTCTGTGTCCTATTCTCCAGCCAATTCTTTACCCAGGCTGTCATCTTGGGACCCACTCCCAGGCTGGCTAACTTGTATATTAATCTTTGTGTGGGACTGTGTCAAATGCCTTGCTAAAGTCTAGGTAGGCCATGTCCACAGCCCTCCCTGATCAACTACTTTGGTCACCCAGTCAAAGAAATCTATCAGATTTGTCTGACATGACCTTCCCGCTGTGAATCCATGCTGCCTTGGGTCCTGTGCCCCTCTGGCCTCTAGATACTCGACAATTCTTTCCTTCAGAAGTGATTCCATCATTTTCCCTACCACTGAGGTTAAACTACAGGTCTGTAGTTTCCTGCTTCTGCCTTGCTCCCACTTTTGTGAAGGGAATCACATCTGCCCTCCTCCAGTCCTCAGGTACCACCCCATCTTCCCATGATTTGTTAAAGAGGTAGTCAGTGGTGTCACTAGTTCTACCCTTAGTTCTTTTAGAATTCTGGGATGAATCCCATCAGGCCCATTGCTTTGTCCACCTTCAGTTTTAAGAGCTCTTTCAGAACCCTTTCTTCTGTAAATGGGCTGGTATCAACTTCTGTATCCAGAGTGTTTCTACTGTTTGTTTTAGGTACCTCCCTCTTCCTTGTAAATACTGAGCAAAAATATTTGTTTAGTATCTCTGCCTTTCACAGTCACCCTCTGCCCACCCTCCTCCCTTTATTAAGCCTCACTATCCCTCCTTGGTCTTCCTTCGCTCCTGATGTACCTATAAAGGTTTTATCCCCCTCTTAACTGAGTTGGCTATTCTTTCCTCGGTTTGGGCCTTTGCTGTTCTGACTGCCTTTCAGCTTCCTTTTGCTTTAACTGATACAGTTCTCTGTCCTGTTCCTTCTGTGATTCCTTGTACTTTCTGAATGCTTTCTTTTTCTTGAACCTTCACTGCCACTTCCTTTGAGAACCATAGTGGTTTCTTACCTGCTTCGCTTTGTTTATTTGCTTTACACAAAGGCTTGTTACCTCTGTGATGGCAGTTTTATTATTCCCATTGTTCTTCCACCCTCCTTCCTGCCCATTTGCTAGTGCATTCCTTAGGCACTCACCCATTTTGGCAAAGTCAGCCCTCCTAAAATCCAGTACCTTTGTCTTTGTATGGCTTGACTCTATTGCTGTGTTTATTGTGAACCATACTGTTCGATGGTCGCTAGTTCCCAGATGGCAACCCACTTCTACATATGTGATCCTCTCTTCATCTCCATTTAAGAGAACCAGGTCTAAGACTGCTCCCTCTCGAGTGGGCTCCAATACTAGTTGTCTAAGGCATGCCCCCTGTAGGGCATCTAAAATAACCCCACTCTTAGAAGTGGCTGCTGCAACTGCACTCCAGTTAACATCTGGCATATTCAGATCACCCATACGCAATATCTCCCCCTTTATCTGCCATTCTAAGTATACTTTCTATCATTTCCTTGTCCATTTCCTCCCCCTGAGAGGGGGGTCAGTATACAACCCCTGTGCAGATTGTGGTGCCATTGCCTGCCTCCAACTGACCCACAGTGCTTCTTCTCCTCCCTGTTTACCCTTTTGTTCTGTTGCTTTGATTTCTTCTCTTATGTAGAGAGCTACTCCTCCTCCTCTTTTACCCTCCCTGTCCCTCCTGTAGATAGTGTATCCTGGTATGTTTACGTCCCAGTCATGGTTCTGCGTGTACCATGTTTCTGTGACTGCCGTGATATCCAGATCTTCCTCCTCCATCAAGGCCACTAATTCAGGAAGCTTGTTACCCAGACTATGGGCATTGGTACTCATTGCTCTCCATTTTTTGATGGCTTTACCTTCTGTAGCGGCAACCCCCACTGACCTTTCTACCTTGGTCTTTTTCTCATTTAGTACCCTGTTTTGTAGGGGAGGCTGGGATTTTCCTGCTGCTTATCAGTGCCTCCCCTTGACTAGTTTAAAGGCTTGCCAATGAAGCATTTAAACCGATTGCTTAAAACACTTGTTCCCTTCCTGGACAGATGCAGACCATCCTGCCAGTATAGGCTGGTGTCCCTTCAGGTGGAACCCCAGTCCCCAATGAAGCCAAACCCCTGTGCTCCACACCATTTTTTCAACCATTTGTTAAACTGCATGGTGCAAAGTACCCTCTCCTCACTCATGCCACTGACAGACAGCACCTCTGAGAAGGATACTGTGTGTGCTACTTGTCTTAAGCCCCTCCCCAACTCTACAAAGTCCTTTTGCACTGCTCTAATCTCATGATGAGCCAAGTCATTTGTCCCTAGGTGGACAATGACGTCCAGCTCAGACTCCATGCAACTGTTCTCGTGATCCTAAGGATGCGCTTCCTGTCCCTCAAGCCATGGCACCAGGCAGGCACCTACTTCAGTTTTCCTGCTCCCCAGTTCTATCCCCTAATAATTGAGTCCCCACCAGGAGCTGCTTTTTCCCTGTGGTGCCCTCTGCCTCCTTCCTGAGGGCCTCCCTTGTGACAGTTGTCTGCACCCTCCTTAGTCTCCTCTGCGGGTGCATCCATGGGGAACGATGCTCCCCAGAATAGTGTATGGATTGTGGAGGAACAACTGACTGGTGTGCCTCTGTTCCACCACCCTTACCCTCCCTGAGCCCACTGTGGTCCAACTGCTGTGCTTTCTTCAACCTCTGAGGTAGTGGTGGTGGCTGTGGTGCTCCTGGATGGGGAGGTTCCCTGCCACTGTCCAGTGCGGCCTGAAGATGGGCAACTTCCTCCCTCAGGGCAGATAGTTGTCTCGCAAACAGGCAGCATCTCAGCCTCAGAAAGACTCCCAGAAGACTGCTGCCCACAGCCATTACATTGTACTATTCCCACATAACTGTCTACCTTGTTTAGTTTTTGGGGTTTTTTTGTGTGTGTGTGATTGGTGCGTTATATAGAAATATATGTATTTATATAATGTGTATGCTTATATTGTCAGTGCAGTGTGCTAGACAGGATATGACAGTGATGTGTACCTTGCCCTCTTGAGGAAATGATGTCAGAACCCCAGGTATAAATGAACTATTTCCAGGGTGGGGTGGTGAGGGGTGGGAAGGGTTGGGCTTAAACTGTGCCCTCCGCGAAACAATCAGCTAAGCGCTCGACCTACCCGATGTGATGAGTGCCTTCCTGTCAGCACCATACACGACAATTTGTAATACTGCTTCAAACCAATTTGACAGAGAAAATACCTGCTAATCAAACAGAGAAAATCCAAACATCCAAGTCAGACACAGTAACCTCCCCAGCCCCAAAAGAGCCTGGTGACTTGTGCTCTGAAAACAGTCAGCCCCAAAACACGCTAGCTGTGCAGAAGGGCAGAAACAGAAAACAGTATTCAGCCTATCTGGGTTTAAACTCTTCCTGCACTGAAAACCTTAACACTTGTAACACAAGTAAAGCAACTCCACCTCCTCTGTTGATTGAAAGACTGCCTTTTCTGATAATTCTAAGTTGCTTATTTCACCCTTCAGTTAGAAGTATCCTCCACCTGAAGAATATTAACTTTCCTAAGGAATCTGCTTCAAACCAAAGACAATTGTAAATTGTAAGGTTCACCTCCCTCTGTTGTGAGCACTACTCACTTTCTTGCAAATCTTAAGTCCAGTGTTGCAGCTTGCAGCCAGAGGTAGCTTCACTTACAAGTTCAAGTAACCACATCTTGCCTCTGATTGGAATGCCTACAGGTCTATGAAGAACGAATATAAGAAGAAAATCCTTAGGGCCAAAACTCTGTACCTCAACAACCAACAGCTATCAAACTTAGAAACCCCAAAAAGTTTTGTCAGTCCGTTAACTCCCTTATTAATGACCGCTCCCAACCCACTCCACACACCACTGACCTTGATGGTAATAGTCACACCAACTCATCCAAAATCACAACCCTTTTTAACGTATTTCTTTGTGAACTGGCCAAATATATATCTAATGCTTCTCCCATTCACAGTCCCAGCAAAATCAAAAGTGAACCACACAACCACTTTTCTATTTTAAAATGGGTCACTTGCCAAGAAGTTTGCAAACTACTTGCCGCTCTAAAAGTGGACAAAACTACTGGCTCTGACGGTCTCATACCTAAATTTCTCAGACTCGCTGTTTCTCAAATAGCGTTTCCCATTACTAAACTCCTCAACCTTTCCAGTCCTTCTTGACTGGTACTGTGCCTGCTCTTTGGAAGCCTTCAACAGTCATCCCACTCCATGAGACGGGTAAAAAAAAAAACAACATCCCTTGAAAATGATCATCCAATCTCACTTCTTTCTGCTCTTGCCAAGCTGCAAGAAAACATTTTCACAGTCAACTAGTGAATTACCTGCAGCGGTATGACCTCATTATCCCTGAGTAACATGGCTTCCATAAAGGGCATAGCACTGACACTGCCGTGATCTATTTTACTGATGCAATCTACTACGCCATGGACAAAGGCCTGGTAACAAGCTCTGTGTTTGTGGACCTGACCAAGGTCTTCAACCTGGCCGACCACAAGTTACTAATAAACAGGTTACTTGATCATGGTCTAGAGCCTCCTGCACTCACTTGGTTCAAAGACTACTTGAGCCACAAAATGCAGGCTGTAAATATAGGAACCATCCTCTTCGGGGCAAACAACATCAGCAGTGATGTCCCCCAGAGCTGTATCTTAGACCCTCTCCTATTTACCATCTTCATAAATAACTTGCCCACAGTCTGTAAACCCATATGTACCCTCCTTTATGTGGACAACGCTGTTCTTTTCACGCGCAACAATGATATTGATGTTATCAACTAATCGGTCAGCTCCTGCCTCGATAGGCTTCAGGACTGGTCTGTGTGTGAGAAAATGGTCCTTAACCTATGTAAAACTCAGTCCATGCTATTTGGGCCTAGGCACAATCTTAGAAAGTTATCCCCCAGGTTCGGCATCCTCACAGACAACGGTTCACCCGTGGCCATGGTAAACACTACTTATCCTTCAAGTATCTCACTGTTCACCGTGATCCCACACTATCCTTCAAATCCGATCTTCAGCATACCACCTCACTCCTTCACCAGAAATTAGGTTCTCCACACAGAGTTCACCAGTTTCTACCACCCATTGCCAGAATCTGCACTGCAAGGGCAATTCTTGTCTCTTCTCTTGACTACAGCTTGGTTGTCATCAACACTGCCAGCAAATCTACATTACAAAAAAAGTACACCTTATACTATAAAAATCAGTAAATTTGCCTCAGGCAGCAGGTCTAATGCCCACCACTGCCTGGCCCTAAATTCCCTAAACTGGCTTCCTCCTGACCTGAAAGCCAATCTGTCACTCACCACACTTGTCAACAAAACCTTGCAAACTGATGTCCCTTCTTACCTAAAAAACAAATTTCATTTGTGGATTTCCCCTCGTCCCCCTCTGCTGCTAATAATAATCTTGTAGTCCCTATATTTGGCACCAACATAGGACAACACTCCTTCAGCTACCGAGCTACTTCTATTTGGAACTCCTTACCCCCTCCTGTCAAACAATCCTCAGTTCCCGTTGGCTTTACTAAGCTCTTAAAAGCACATTATTCTTCAGCTCAAGCCTGTAACTGTTTCCACTAATCCTCCCAGTCCATAAACCTAACCGCCCCAACAAGCAATGCACTTGCCCCCTCGAACCCATCTTCCTTTCTCCCCTTTTTCTCCCTCACTCTATTGACCTCTACCCCCCACTTCCTCTCTCAATCTCTCTAGTGAATGCAACCTCAAATGCAATCAGAAACTTTACCTGCCTTTGTTTCTTTCAATCTCAGTATATTTAACTCCAGTATAGGTTCCAAATGTCCATCCCTTCTTCAAGCTTATTGTAATCTCTATCAAATTCATGAATACTACCACATCACTGTTTCTTTTACACATCTTCTATTGATATGATGCACTTGCACTATTGCCTGTGCTGCTGCACCTGGGTCATGCCTCAAAAAGGCATTCGTTGCCAGTGCACGCACCTGGTCAACAAAGTTAAATAAATACACTTGGCAGCAAGTGGTATTTTCTCATAAAACCATGTACTGTACTTCACGTACACACAATTTCTTTATTACTGTAATCTGCACTAAGTACATCATTAAAGAACCCCTGACCAATTCAGGGTAGCTATGCTACCTTTACTATTTACTGTACCCACGTAACTTAAGAGCCACAGTAACAAACTTGAAAACAGGATCACAGTCACCCAGATTTCTTCTGAGTTGCTCATATACATAGCCATCAAAATCGCATATATTAACATGATAATCGGCTTCCACAGCAACGAGTTGTGATGTCCCAAGCAAAGGCTGTGATGTCAGAGGCAGCCAGACCAGATGAAGAGCAAGGAACAGTGATCTGTTTTTAAGTTGGTTACCATAGTTACAAACAAAAAGGTAAAATGCATGATATCTAAGCAGATGTGGTATTTTTTGTTTTTAAGTTGCTCCTGAGACAGTGGGGATTCTTGCAGGACGTTCCTGATTTTTGAACTACACTGTTCAGGAACAGCGAGGTCACTAACAAGCTTGACCTGTACAGTTGCTGGACTAGGGAAAACTGAGCCTTGAACTGGACTCTGGATGCCCACACAAGCAGGCCATTTCAGCCAAACGTTTACAGCATGTTATAATCTTTATAAGGTAGAAAAAGAAATGGGCAGACTGGATGGGCCTTGTGGTCCTTATCTGCCATCAACTTCTATGTTTCTATGTTTCTGCTGCTCCCAGGGGATGTTGTTACAGAACAGGATGCAGTTCAAAAAAGACATTCTTGCCACAGAAGTTAAATGGATCCGGTGACAACACAATGGCATGCCGTTCTGCCGTTCAGCTGCCTGGAAGATGCATAATGTAAACACACGACTGAAAATGGCAGGCAGTTCGGGACTCAATTTACCTACATCCAATGACAATGCAAGTCAGTCTTGTTAATAACTGCACAATTTATGGGCTGCATAATCGAAAATCAGTTCTCTAAATACTGATCCTGGATTACAAACAAAACATTTGCAGAAAATAGCTGATACAATCATACAAACACCTAGTAATGTATAAAACTATACTCCATGTACACACAATTTCTTTAGCTGACTATCCTAAATCCCCCCCCAACTTACACTCTTCCAAATCCCTTCCTTCTTCTTCTCTCTCTCTTTCTCTCCCCCCACACCTCTCCAACACATGCCACTAGTGTGCTGCTTACCCCCCCAACAAAGCCTTATTCGGCCCAACTCTTAAACTGGTTGTCTTTAACAGATAAAACCTGGCTGTCTGTTACCCGCTGTGACTGCTCCTCATTTCTGGTCTTCCCTATGACAGCTCCTCACTTCTGGCCTAGGCCCTGGGTCACTCCTTCCCCAACCTAAGTTCCCCCATTCTATCCTACACCTAATCATCCCTGCTCCCAATTTCTGTCCCCCCACTCCTCTATTTCTTGATGCTCCTGGTTGCGTAACACATGGTCTTTTCCACCTACATTCTGAACCTCCCATGCCTCCCTTCTCCTGCTTCATCCTGTTCTCGCTACAGCAGATCCCCCACCCCAATACCCTTATCCACCTTCATTTCTCCTCACTATTCTCCTGCGTGTTTCTAACTAAGACTTCTTAAGCGGCAATCTTCTGGCAGGTTGGCACTTACTGTAGATTACCAGCATTCTCTACCAATATGTTGCCTTTGGTGATGTTTCTATCATTTTTAATGCAAAGCACTTCTGGAAACTATGCCATGAAATGTTTTACACTGATCATGCTATGCCATCTTTGCATTTCACTGTTTGTTGTATCTGAGCATGTGTTGTATTGTACTTTGTTACCTCGACTTGGAACCTTTGTAAAAGAGCATTTTTTGCTCAAAGGTATTAATCTGAATTGTGAAATAAATAAAAAACTGCCATGAGACAGACTCACTGACGAAGAGGGGGAAACGGGGCCTCAGTTTTACTGTGGATCACAAATGGATGCTCCACATTCTGCACTTTGTCTCACATACATACGCCTGGGTGTAGGTTAGTCTGTGATAAGCACACGACTAGGGGCATAGTGGGCCGCAAGTCGAGTGCCCTTACTACTGCTAGAAGAGCATTTATCCCAGACACCACCCCCCGAGTGTGTTATTAAGCTTATAAAATGGGTATAAAATAAGAAACTGTGACATTCTTTAAAAAAAAAAAAAAAAAGGTAAAATATTAAAAAGAAGTCTCATTGTAAATGCTCCCTCCACTTCCCACTGCACTGCTGTCCAATGTTACTAAGGGCAATGTGTTGTACCGCAGTGTGTTTCAGTGACCTATCAGGTTGCTACATTAGGCCACCAGCAAGACCGCGACTTCTTAAGTTCTTGCCAGCAACACGCTACCATCTGAGGTAGCGCGTTTTGAAAAAGCAGCAGCACTCTGACAATAACTGCAGGTCGGGACAACAAAGCCAGTGGATCAGGATGGGGGAGCAAGAGGGATTTTTAAACAGAAACAAGACATTTTAAGTGTAGAGTTTTGTTGTTTATGGCCTTTTAGAGTGAAAGGCTCACCAGGGGGAGAAAAACCTGCTGGATAAATGCTTTTTTTTGTTGGGGGGTGTTTTTGTTGTGTGTGCGAATTCAGTGCTCATGAAAGGTGCTGGTTGACAGCACTGGAACTTGAAGTCCTCTGCTTACCCACATGACAAGTACAGTATGGGCAATCACAGTGCAAACTTCTCTACACCATCCCACCACCACACAGGTAAGAGGGTAGTTCAAGCTCCATGTTCATTTAGTCCTTGGCCTCTCACGAGACTGCCAACAAGGGTGCCAATCAGTGCCAACTGTATTGGTGTTTTTTGTGATATAGGCATCTACTAACTGGGAATTGGACTGATACCACCAAAACTCATTTCACATAGGCGACTGAACAATTCTCAGGTGATAACTGGTCTTTTGACCAGTACTGACGTGCTGTATTTGAACCCATTTGCTCAGTACAGACCACTGAGCCATTCAGTTCCCTGACAAATGCTTTCTGACAGAATGGGATCAATGGCACATGCATTTCAACTGTACTGCGAACACAAGATATTGGCATTTTTTTTTTTATTGTCAATAAGAAAAAAAAAATCATGCTGGAACGCCCTCCTCTCAGCCAACTCAGATTACAGAGCTGAGATGCCAAACAGACTCGCTCAGTAAACTGAGTGGGTACATGCATACTTACTGGCTACCAGCCTGTCAGCCAATGAGATGAGTAACATACATCCCAGCAAAGGTTACACTGAGCAGAAGCTCACAAGAACTCGGGTCCACCACCTCTGTAATCTTTCTCCATTGACTACTATAAGAGAGCTCCACCTCCTGCAAATGACAGTTCCAAATCTAGATGTGAGAGTCCCCCCACATAATCACTGACAATTTAACCACTGCATCCCAGTATCTCCTCGACAGAGTTCATTTTTTGCACCCCTACCTGCTTTATCTTATGGCCCCATCCCAATATCCCAACACATCCGATCACATCTTACAATCCGGCACACAACAGCCGGGTGGGGTGCCAATCTGTCTGATCTGCAGTGGTCCGAGGCAGGGGGATCCCGCACTGGAAGGGGCTGTCTTGGAAGCTCTGGCCACATGTAAATACTCGGAGCATCACCCCCCGCCCCCACTCCCCACTCCCGAGACACCGCTGTTCAAACCCCAGGTTTAGGGCTCCGCTTCCACTCACACCCCTCCCTGTTCATCCTGGATCTGGAGGGGGCGCCCCACGGCACAGCTGGGTGTGCCCCTACACGGAGCTGCAGCAGACAACGCGACCCGCCTGCGGGAGACAGATGCTGACATTAGTGTGGCCTACCTGGTACGGTGTGACGGACCTCGGCTCAGAGGAACGCAGGGAGCAGGGGTCTCAGGATCTAGTACCTCAGTGGAAGGGAGCGGCAGGCACCAGCATCCGGAAACAGCGACTCGAAGGTGCCGACAGAGTGCAGGGGAGACACCAGAAGTGGCGTGAGACGGAAAGGAAAGGCGGGGACTGACCAAAGTCCCAGCCAATCCAGTAGCATATGCTGCTGCCTGTCATGAGTCTAGGCCAGTGTTATCCGCAGATATGACTATGGGAGGAGCTAAAGTGAGACCCGCCCATTGAGTTCTCGCAGCTATGACTAGAGGGTGGAGACGCGCTATCAAAGTATGCTGAACTCAATGGACCCACACAAACTAGCTTTCTGATTGGCAGCTCCACCCGCTGTCGGATTGGCTACCCGTTCGTTAGCCCCCGCCCAACCGGATGCTGAAAGTGCACAAAAGATGGCGCTCTCCATTGACTAGAGTGCAGCATGATGGGCAAATAAATAGGAGGATAGGTGAGTTAGTCATTTAGTTCTTGGTAACCAAGTAAGTATACTATGTATTCAATTTCTACTGAACGCAAGGGGATCAAAGTCTGTTCTGGGTTTGGCCATGCAGGAAAATGTTCTAGGGTAGCAATCCATACCCTGTTGGGGGATGATTTTCTGTCAGTCATGTTAAAAGTACCCCTCGTGGCGTTTTGTTGCCTGAAATGCTTGTTATTAGCCCTAATGGGAGTTGACTGTGTTGTTAACCATCTCTTAACAACATTTTAAGGGGAATAGTTGCAGGTAAATTGTTTCTATTAGTCGTTTGTGTTTTCCTGTCACCCAGTACCTTTGTGCGGAGCTGACCACCAGGGAAACTTTATCTTAATTTTGGTGGACGCACGGTGCATATTTGAAGCTCAAGCCTGGCTTCTCTGAGGCAGACTGGATGGGCCTTGCGGTCCTTATCTGCCGTCAACTTCTATGTTTCTGTTTCTCAAGCACTACTCGGGCTAGTGACCGAGAAGCGTCAGCAATGATGAGCGGAAGTGTAGTGTGACTTGGTATTACCAACATCCGTGGAGGTTCTGACCAAGGCATGATCACCTAATCTTCTCTCTGAGCTGCATTTTGCACCCTAATATATTGTACAGTTTAGTAACTGGGTAATACAGCTGAGATGCAGTATGTGCAGCGGGGGTGTGCTTTAACTGACTTGCTGTTGGGTGGACTGATGCAAAGAGTAAGGCTTTCGGTATCACTCCATGTTGTCACTGGGGAACTTGGTACGTATGGGTAACGTTTCCCTACTGGGGTAGTGATACGGCCCAAAAGCTGCAAATTCAGCATAGAACCTTGGGGACCTGAACATTCCAGATGCTTCATTTTCTGTTGAAACATCCTAACACTGAAGGGTTAGTTACTAAGTACAACTTCTGATGCTTAGGGAGAGAGCTGAAAGGGAATGCAACCTAAATGAGTAGGAGGAGAACAAAACCAGAGACCAAGTAAGGTTTTTGGATTTTGCAGCAGGTAGGGGAAATGGGCAGAATATTTTATTTAGCGCTTGTTGACTGGGTAGGTACATTAGACAAACATTTGCCTATTTTCAGGTACGACCTGGGAGAGTACGATGAAATACAAGTTCATACAGAGAACATGATACAAGTTAGGCATTGTACAGAAGCAGATAGAACCAGATGAACATAACACACGCAGTCAGTAAACAGTTAGAATAGGAACAAAGAATATATACATAGTCACCAAGGCTAAGAACAGTGTATTATATGTAAAGCACAAGGTCAAAAGGACATCCACCCGAAGGTGGATTTTTGTGTGATGCCTGGCCAGCGGGTGTCAAGGGAAAATTTCGGGGAAGGGGCATACCTCTCAACCTTTTGTCCCCCAGATGTGGAACATTGCCTGTCAAAATGTGGAACAAATGGGCAAAATGTGGAACACTTAATCAAATCTTTACCTAAGAAGCTCAAAACACTGTTA
This sequence comes from Neoceratodus forsteri, assembly GCA_016271365.2. Classification (NCBI taxonomy): domain Eukaryota; kingdom Metazoa; phylum Chordata; order Ceratodontiformes; family Ceratodontidae; genus Neoceratodus; species Neoceratodus forsteri. Next base: position 206,894,650 of record JADMNL010000030.1, read on the forward strand.
AAATGTTGCATTTATGTTCAGAATGTCTGTTATTAATTGAATAATTTATTTTTCCATCATTTACTATGGATTTTGCTTTAAAATGTTGACTTTGAATGTGGAACAAGTCCTCACAATGTGGAACAGGGACCTTTTCTGAAGTAAAATGAGGAACGTTCCTCGAAAAGTGGTACAGTTGAGAGGTATGGGAAGGGGACCCAAGTTCAAATAACACTACTGGGAACACAAGGAGAGCATACATGTGATATCTCCCTCTTTACGCAGGAGACTCCTGTTTTTTTTTTTTTTGACTGAACTCCCTTCCTCCTGGGAAACAAAATCTCCTGCTTAAGTAAAATTCTGTCCAAAATATCCATGGTTTTTGGGCAGATAGACACATAAAAATTTAAATCAGTGATGAACAATGTATCTGATAACTTTATATAACTAGTTGTTTATTCTTTTTAGTGCTTATTCTTGACAAAATAAAATACATTACATTTTTGTAATCACTTTTTTCTTATTTTTTGTTGCCATTTAAGGACAAACTCATGACGTTACGGCATCTCCCTACTAGCAGGCCAATCTCCCTCCTAATTTGACCCAAATCTCCCTCTTAAGCAAGTTGGACATATCACATGTATAGGAGAGGCATGAAGCTGGCTCAAATGCAAGAAACAATGTAACAGTTTATTGAACATGACCAACCAATAACATTACACTAAATATCTATATTCTAAAACTCTACAACTAGACCATTACTAAATTCAGAACTTTACCCCCATGCGGTGAATCAGTAATGAATACTCAACGCCAGAAACTCTTGCGTGTCAGAAGAAGGGGGAAAGAAAGGGAACCAGCTGCCGGGATAGAGAAGACATACAACAGAACATGGACCAGGACTATTGAGGCGGTGTTGGCCATCGGCGCAAAGGTCTCTACAGACCACTGGAAATGACAACCCTCCAGGGAAAAGTCTGCCACAATTCCACCCAGCCACAGCTCCCACGTGGACTGCCGGGACAAAGGACAAGCAAGGGCATGACAGCTGGTCAGGGCAAACAGGGTTGGGGCACCTGGGGCCACACACAGGATAGAGGGTGGTGGAACAATAAACATTTTTATTTACTTAAACTCTGTGTGTTTTATTCTTGGCCATAGGTACTAAGATACTCTAAATACAAATGAAACCATTCAGAAACTATCAAAGGTAAATCACAGTGGCACTGTCTCTTGGTGACCATCGTTGGCTGGCGGGCATTATCTATATTTATGCAAACAGTTAATTGGTTAAAGTTCCTGGTTCATCGGAGCCTTGCCCCTTTAAATTTAGCACAAGCCACAATAAGATTCCATCTGTAGACATTGGACAAGAGTTACCATCAATTTGTATTGTTGGCCCCTTTTTAGACTCGAGGGCCTGACGTTACTGCTTTAATTCTGCTGGGACTGTCATCGCCCCTTTAAGGTTACTGTTCTTATAGGCAGTCAATCATGCTGCAACATCCCAGCCCCGTCTCTCAATGTCTATGGGGCTTTCCTGTGGCTCCGCCCCATGGGCGGTCTTTTGCTCTGGCCTTGTCCACCCCCACATTTCAATGGCTCAAGGGAGCCCTCATTTTGACCCACCCCAAAGGCAGTCCTTCCTTCTGGGGCCTTGACCTTTGCCCCACAGTCATTTGGATGGATGGCTGGCGCCTGGAAGAGCCAAAGATTTATTAAAATAAAAATTTCTTTTTGTTTTGTTTTTCCGGCAACCAGCACCCGAATGCGGTGCTGCTGCCACTCACACTGCAGCCTCCTATTTTCCAGACTGGGGCATGCTGCTGGGGAGGCCTGGACCCACTTCATCCCACAGGCCTCCTTTGAAGCTGGAGCCAGAGAGGATGCCCTACTTTTGCTGCCGCCGCACCTCCCAACAAACCTCCCGCTGCTGGACGGAGGGGACAGCCTGCACCTGCTGCCCCTCCCGACAGTCCCTCAGTGGACTGCTGGAAGGAGGAAATGGAGATGGCATGGTCGGCTTAATGCTGCCACTTCTGCCCCTTTCGGAACACCTCCTGATGACCATCTTGCTGCTGCAAGTGCCTGCTGGAGGGTCCGACCTGGACTTGTCGCCCTCCCGATGGGACTTTTGCACTGCCACTGGACCCAGGAAGAACCACGAGGAGGGAGCAGTTGGCTGAGGACGGGCCGGGACAAGGGGTGAGTCCCATCCCATTTGCCTAGCCCCGGCCGACCTAGCACTCCCCCTCGTACTCGCTGCTGTTGCTTGCTAACAGGCCAAAACAGCCACTGCTTATTAAAAGGGCTGAGGATTCAGTCTCTGAATCCTCACAAGCCCATCCCTGCCTGCATGCCCTCGCGACTGGGCCCACAAGAGCAGGTACCCAGTGCAAGGTAATTGGGGGGAGGGGGGGGTTCTATGAAGAAGCTGTGGGCAGGGAAGCTTCATTTATTTATTTAATTTATTTTCAAAACTGAGCCCAGCTTGGGCTTCACTTGGGGGCTGGAGAATACCTGTCATGGGGTCCACCCTACACCCTGGGGCACCTGCCTATCACCCCAGCCCCTGGGGCACCTGCCTGCCCATATTTGGAGGGCACCAGGCTCGGGGCACTACATATACAATATATAGTTCTGAGCCTCAAAAGCAGAGCAGCAGTCAAAACATCGCCTAGAACAGATAGTAAACAAATTATGTACAGAGCAGACCCCAAGCAGGTTGCATCAGCAGGACCTGCGCACGGGTACCAAAAGGACATGCAAGTCCAGTGCAGGGGACTAAGATTACTTATGGCGGTTTAGGACAACCACATGCAGAGGAGAGCTTCAGGTATTTCCACAGGGAGCTCCAAAGGCATGAGTGAGAGGGGGAGGAGCGGACCTGGCCGGGAAAGGAATTCCATAGTCTGGGGGCCAATGAAGCAAAATCCCTGTTCCCCATTTGCGTTCGAGTGGCAGGAACTTTGAGAACAGCAGGGCCCAATTACCTTGGGGGGGTAAGAAGGCAGCCGGTTTGAGGAGCTCAGCCAGTCCTGAGGGGGTGCTAGTTCTGAGAATCTTGGGCTATGAAACTGCCCAAGACAAAATTCATATGATTGGGTGGGGAGAGCCAGTCAAGTTTGTCATACAGATCACAGTGGGGGGTGAGGCGAGGGGCAGCAAGTGTAAAGCAGCAAATGTTGTTGCAGGCTATGTGCCACCTAGAGAGGTGAACTTTGGAGGTATGTGCAAACAGGATGAGTCCATAGCAGAGGGAAGGGAGAAACACCTCTGGCCAGTGCAAGGTGAGCAGCAGAGGTAAGATTGTTTGCTCTGTAGGCCCGCCCCAGTTTGCAGTTGACAGCTCTGTGTACATTTTGGATATGATGCCCAAGGTCAAGCTGGGGGGGGTCAAGTGTCACCCCAACATATTTGATGGAGTCAGTGATTAGGACAGGAGTACCATCAATACCAGTAATACTCAGTGGGGCAGGAGAGGCCTTTATCTTGTCCAGGGACCCAAAAAGCATGGCCTGAGTGTTTTTTAAGGTTAAGTACCAGCTTGTGGGTTATTATCCAGGACTGGATATTCCCGAAATCCTCATTCAGTTGGTGGTTGATGACCCCAATGCCTCACAAATGGGTGAGGATAACCAGGTCATCCACATACTTGTAGCTTTGACGTGCCCGGCTGCCGGACCTCCCTATTCCAAAGGTCCCTCAACTGTAGGGCCCCTTGATGGATGAACAGCCTACTCGCCTCCTTAACAAATGAACCTAGACTTGGGCCATTCAAAACCCACCTTAGGGAACATCTCCTGACCTCAAGACCCTGTGTCTGCTCTTGAGCTGATTGCCTCTGATGATGGCCCCCTGCCTGAATCTACCATCCCCCGCCTGCTTCTCAGCCTAAGCGGGTGACGTTAGAAATTGTTTCCTATCTGCATTACCTGTTATGTTAGAACCTTCACCAAATAATCCCTAGTATCTGTATGTTTTACTGCTCATTGTATTTGAATGTTTGCTACTGTTCATTGTAAATTAATCTGAACTTTATTCACTGATCTATTGTTAGTTATGTCTTTCTGTACCATATCTCTGTGATGTGGATCCTTTGTAAATGAGTATGACAAAGGGGTTTCTGAATTACAAATAAACATAAAATATAGGATATAGGAGCTACAGTTGGAAGAAGTAGAGGGCAGATTATTGACAAAGATGGATAAGAGAAGGGGCCCTAGGACTGAGCCCTGGGGGACACCAGAGGTCACAGGAGTGGTGGCAGAGAGGACCTTACTAAATTTAGTAAGTTGCTGTCTGCTCTGGAGGTAATTGGTGAACCGTCTTAGGACAGGTGGGGACAGACCAAAGGACTGAAGTTGGGAACAAAGACCTGCTCAAGTAGGTCAAAGGCCTTAGGTCAATGAAGATGGCGCCTGAGAGCTTACCCTGGTCCATTGCTGTCCTGATCCCAGAGGAGACAGTGACAAGGGCAGAGGACTAACTGTGCCCTTTGCGAAAGCCATGCTGCGTGGGAGACCATAGCTCATGGGCGTGAATATACTCTGAGTTGCCCAGCCACAACTTTCTCCAGAAGTTTACTGATAGCTGACGAGATGGCTATCTGTCGGTAGTTGTCGAGGATCTCTGGGTTGCCCTGTTTGAGAACAGGGACAATTCTCACCACCTTCCAGAGGTCGGGGATAACTCCAGAGGCTAGGGACCTGTTGAAGATATGGGCCACTGGGGAGGCAATATGAGGCACCAAGATGGAGGAGCTTGGGTTCCATGCTGTCGTGACCAGCACTAGAGTGAGGGGAGAGACCAAAGAGAAGTCTCTACATTTTCCTGTGCCATCGCAGCCCTGAAGTAAAGTAATGGATGGGAGATGGGGCCGACGTTGGGGCAGAGGCTGGGACACAACTATCACTCCCCTGATGGTCCTTATCTGTTGTCAAATGCTATGTATCTGTGTAACCCTGCTGGCTTTTTCTTAGGTGCATGTATGGGACGGGGGAAGAGTGAGGCAGGAGGAGACTGAGATATTTGGTGTCTTTTAAAGGAATGGCTGTCAGGAGTAGGGATATGGGTTTGTGGGTGATTGACACTTAAAGGACAGAAGACTATTCAAGGGGAATGGTCTTCATCTCATAAGGGAGGGGACTAGAACAAGTTGGTTGCTGCTGTGCCACACACTGGGTGAGCAAAGCTACTGACTTAGTGGTGTGTGTATGTGTGTATATGTATGTGTGTGTGTGTGTGTGTGTATATATATATATATATATCATTTTATAATTTCTCTTTATGGTATAATTGTAATAGTTGTTGTTTAACCAGGGATAGCACACTAAGCCGAAAGCTTTTTTACAGGAGCGACTTGGGAGCACAAGGAGGTTAAGTGACTTGCTCAGGGTCACACAGTATGCAAGTGGAAGCTGTGGGATTCAAACCCAGGTCTGGTCTGCTGGATGTCACCAGATTTGCAGCTCAGAGCCTTAGACCACTGCGCTATACTGCCTCCTATATTAATAGTATTATATAGCAATAGCAATAGTATTTGTGTCTGTCTGTCCTATCTGTTTTAGTTCACTGTCTTAAGAGAATGACTAGTTCTGGCATAAACAGAACAATGGAGGATTGTGTATTGTGAGGCTATAATACCATCGAGACATTCTGGGGACATGGGAACCTTGAGAACAAAGCGCTAGAGGTTCCAGCATTTCCCCAAAACCTCAGGATGGTATTTTAGCTGAGTAATTGCAGTCCTCTGTGTTTTTACTATAGATCCAAGAAAGATTTGAAGTCTGCTTATTTTCTGCCATTTTTCTTTTCTTTCTCATTGGCTGAAGAGCTGTCCAGCTTTTACTGTAGGCGGCAGTTATGGTAAAAGCCAGCTCACGCTCAGCTGTGAAGTGCGTTTAGGGCAAGCTGAGTGTTCCATCTCGTAATACTATCATTGCAGGTTCATAGGTTTAGTATGTACACACTTCCCCAAGCTGCCCAGTTAACCATACCCAAATGCTATGGGCTAAAATTCTCCTTGGACAGCACTGAAAATCCCTTTTTTATAATATATATTTTTATAATCTGTCTACATCCTCCCATGCAACACTTTGGGTATCAGTATGGTACTAGATTACCTTGAACGCTCACCTCATCACTTTGAGGTAGTTGTTATGGGTGACTTAACATTAACTTGTTGGCCCCTGAAGCTGCCCCTTTTAAAGATGCCATTGTGGCACATAATCTTTCCCAGTTAGTGACTTCCCTACAAGAATTAACCAGAGGACAGGTAATGGCACCCTCCTGGACCCATTCCCCAAAAAAAAAGACACATTAACACCACGGATCTTCTTCGAGGCAGTCTCTTACAGCAGGTCATTATCTGTTGGATAACAGACGCACGCGGGAGGTCCCAGCTACTACTCTGTTCTCTTCAGCCACAACCTGTGTGCAACAAGTCCTCCTTCGGAGCTCCTACTTGCCTGTCATCAGCTAAGAGTTCTACCAACCAAACTTTCATTTTTACAAGTTAATTTACTAATGTCTTCAGATCCCTTATTCCGAAGTTGTTCCTATTGCCACAGAATCGCTAAGGAAGACCTCCACTAAGTCTTTGTTCCTTGCGTTGGTCCTGTACACGACACACCAGAGAGTATCTTCTGCAGCGGGGCCACAAAACGCCAAAGGCAACAGCAGCTCCATGAGTTCCTCAAGGAGCAGAAGGTTGCCCCCCTTGAGCAGCAGCAGTCCTTCTCAACCAGAGAATCCCTCGCATTCTCTCGGTCTCACTCACCTACAAGGACCCTCTGCATAGACTGTAATAGGGTCCTGTAAGAAACATACATCAAAGACTAAGCATGTTTCTACCACTCCTCCTTGTCAACTAAATCCACACACAAAGTGAGTATTGAGAAGGTAGCCCCTAGCACATCATCCTGTACACAGACTACCGTGGGCTCCTTTCTTCCCTCGTCGCTGCCTCCTCCAGCTTCCCAGATGGTGGGTACTGTCACAAATTCACTCGGCAGGTCAGGCCCTCTACTCCCAAAGTGCCAACCTCTGAGCGCAATCTTGTGAACAGTGTAACAGACAAGGTAACCCACTTGTCTGTTTTTGTGAGTTTGGATCAACCTTTGGTCTCTGTTCCGGAGGGATTCAAATTGTAACCTCTTGCTAGCATACCCAATGCACAGGCTCGGATATCTCTCTTCAGGGGTCCAGATATCTTTGCCTATGGGCACCTAACTAGGTATACAGAGATGAACTCTTAAAAACTTTAATAAAGACCTCAGATTTAAAACGTTTCTCTTTCCAGTTTGGTACCACCATTCAAGCTTATGTCTGCTGAACTATAAATATGTCTTAGCAAAAGAAAGCAATTCAAAGACAGACCAGGTTTGCTCTAAAATTAGAGTTTTTACTAAAATATATAATACGTCAAACATACAATACAGAACTCTTGTATCACAAGACATACCTATCTTTAAACAAAACACTGTTTAAAACAGTGCAATTCCTACAACTATATTTAGATTTTGTTTAGCTTTCTAAATACCGGTTTTCAGTGCTGACATGTTTCCTTAGTCGGTGTCAGATAAAAAGTGTGTCTAGTGAAGGAGAATAATCTTTACAAGCAGTATTGGCCAACCCCATTTGGATGAAGTCCTCCAGCTCCTCCTCCTGTCAAAATATCAAAAAAAAAAATATATATATATATATATATATATATATATTTCTATACAACCACAGGATGTAATTTCAAAGTATTAATTCTGCAACCTTAGCATAACTCCAGTTTCAAATGACACCTCTTTTGATCTCATGCTGTACCCTCCTCACACAGGCTTCACAGGGTCATTTACAACCTTACACCTCTATGTAATTTCCTAGCTTCCCTTATTGTAACATCATAAACCTAGTTTATGGTTTCTCGCTTAACAAAATTAGCTTAACAACTCTGTAATTGGCTCAGAGAAACAGGATCCTTAAGTCTTCCAGTAACAGATTCTCTAAAAACTGAGTGTGTGATACAGTGCTGTCTGCAGTTCTCTTGGCCTGCATCTGTCAGCTGGAATCTGGGGGATGAGTGAGGTCATTCCTAGAGCATTTGAATTTTCAGCAGAGACATTAGTACATTTTATATTAAAAAAAAAAAAAAAAAAAAAGATATATTACAGCACTCAGAGCTGGCTGTCTATGTCACACTTCTCCTCACCTAGACTGGATTTGGGGGATCTATCCCCTACATGGGATGAGCTTCCCAAATCAGTTCACTCCTCATAGACCCTAGACAGCCCATCGGCATTCTGGTTCTTAATGCCTGCCCTATATATGATTGTCAGATCATATCCTTGCAAAGCAAGACTCCATCTTAGTAGCCTCCCATTGCTCTTTCCCATCTGCGTCGGCCAAACCAGGGGGTTGTGGTCAGTCTGCACCACAAAATGCTGCCCATACAAGTATGGTTCTAATTTCTTCAGGGCCCACACTATGGCAAGACACTCCTTTTCCACCGTGGAGTACGCTTCCTCCCTGGGGAGCAGCTTTCTGCTCAGGTACAAAACTGGGTGATATGTCCCTTGGCTAGACATCTGGCTAGGTACTGCCCCAATAGCCACATCCGAGGCATCTGTTTGAACTATAAAGGTTTTGCTATAGTCTGGACTTGTCAAAACAGGAGCACTGCACAGTGCCTCCTTCAGTCTGGTAAAGGCTTCCTCACAGGCTGGGCCCCAGGTAATTTTCCTTGGCATCTTTTTCTTTGTCAGGTCAGATAGGGGAGCAGCCAGGGCACTGTAATTTAGGTACAAACTTTCTGTAGTACCCTGCTGTCCCTAGAAAGCTCCTGACCTGCTTCTGGGTTTCTGGTCTGGGCCACTCCTGAATCACCTCTATCTTTATTTGGTTAGGACGGAGCTGTCCCCGGCCTACCACATCCCTGAGATATGCCACTTACCCCACGGCCACCTGGCACTTCTCGGCTTTGACAGTGAGCCTGGCCCTCTGTATCCTGCCCAGCACTTCACTAGGGTGTGAAAGGTGTTCCTCCCAGCTGGTACTGAAGATGACAGTGTCATCCAGGTATGCTACAGTGTACTCCTCAGCACCATTCAACACCTGGTTCACCAACCTTTGGAAAGTGGCCGGGGGGGTTCTTCATTCTGAAAGGCATTACTTTAAACTCAAATAAGCCTATCTGAGTGATGAAGGCTGACCTTTCCCTAGCTGTGCCTGTCAATTCTACCTGCCAATACCCCTTGGTCAGGTCTGTAGTTGTAAGGTAGGTCGCCCCTCCCAACTTGTCCAGGAGTTCATCCGTCCAGGGCATCGGGTGGGCGTCTGACTTCGTGACTGCATTCAGTTCACGATAGTCCACACAGAAACGAGTTGAGCCATCTGGCTTGGGCACAAGGACTGTGGGTGAGGTCCAGGGGCTGTGGGATCTCTGGATTACCCCTAAATCCAGCATCTCCTCCACTTCCCTCCTAATGTCCTTTTGGACAGTGTGACACCCGATATGCTGTTCGCCATATGGGCGTCTGTGTCCCTGTCTCCACATCATGTGTCGCTAAGGGGGTTAATCCAGGCTTGGCGCTAAACAAGAGGGCAAAGTCTGCTAAGACCTCCCTTACTTTCTGGACCTGGTCTGGGGTCAGCTGGGGAGACCATTTTACTGCCTCCACAGAGGACTTCTGCTTACTCTCTTCCAGCAGGTCCAGAAGGGGGTCTCCTTCGTCCATCCCCTCCCCATGACTACATACTGCGAACACAGTGTCAGCCCTGTTTGCATATGGCTTCATCATGTTGACATGGTACATTCTTTCAGTCTGTCTACGGTCAGGTAACTCCACAATGTAGTTTACGTCATTTACCTTCCTAACCATTTTGTACGATCCTGCCCACTCAGCTTGCAGCTTGTCTTTCCGGACTGGAATGAGGACCATGACTTCCTGACCCACCATGTACAAGCGAGCTCTGCGGTCATACCACACTTTTTGTCTCTGGGCAGCTGCCAGGTTGCTCTGGGCTGTCCCCATAAGCTCTTTCATCCTTTCCCTAAACCTAAGGACATAATCCACAATGGGAGTTCCCTGAGTGGTGTGTTTGCCTTCCCAGTCCTCCCGGATTAAGTCTAGCGGCCCACGTACCTGGTGTCCATATAAGAGTTTGAAGGGGGAAAATCCTGTCTACTCTTGGGGCACCTCCCTGTACACAAACAGGTGGGGAAGGTATTTCTCCCAGTCCCTCCCATGTGGGTCAGCAAATGCCGGGAGCATGACTTTAGGGTACCATTGAATCGTTCCACAAGCCCATTGGCTTGTGGGTGATACGATGTCGTGCATCTCTGCACCACCCCATACTTCTCCCATAAACATTTCATCGGGTCCGACTTGAAGGAACCCCCTGTACCTGTGATTACCTCCTACGGAAACCCAACACAGGAGAAAATCCCAAGTAAGGCATCTGCCACATTGTTTGTTTGTCCTCTGTGAGGATAGGGTGACTGCCTCTGGGTACCGGGTGGCATAATCCACCACAGTCTGGATGAATCTCTTCCCTGAGGAGCTGGGGGTATTTAAAGGCCCCACTATATCCATTCCCACCCTCTGGAATGGCTCCTCCACTATGGGCAAGGGGATCAGGGCGGCTTTGGTTTTCTTGCCCGCCTTCCCTATTTCTTGGCATCGGTGACAAGACCTGCAATACTCTTTCACCTGCTGGGTGAAGTTAGGCCAGTAGAAATTCTGGGCTAACCGCTGCATAGTGCGCGTGATTCCCAGATGACCAGACAAGGGAATATTGTGCAATTTTGAGCAACTACTCACAATACCCCTGGGGAACGACAAGCTGCCTGCCTAGCATCCCTCCCTCTGTCTGTACTGCCTGTAAATACATAAGTCCATTTTCCCAATAAACCATATGCCTGCCGTCACCTCCCTGTGTGCCCTCAGTCTGCCCAAGCCCTCAGCTTCTCTAAACTAGGGTCACTGGCATTTATTTACTTTAGGGGACACTCTGGGAACACGAGAGCACCAAGTGAGAAATACGGCCGCATGTGCATTGCAGTCACTGATACGTCACTGGTTCAACACATAAGGCATTCGCGTACTCTAAAACGAAATTTGTTGCTATTAAAGAATTTATTAATAGCATAATTTACCGCTGTTTTATCATAATACATTCCTGGACCCGGGGATATGGGGGCAGAGAAGTAGTCCATATGTATGCCACCTCAATCAAGATTTCAATTAAGGAACAATAACTATAATTCTACACATTAGGAGTGAATTTTATTTCTGTGCACCACTGCAGACCCGGGGGGTGTTTGGGGGGGGGGCCCCACAGAACAGATGCAAACCCCTCACACAGTCCCACGGTATGGGACAAATCCCCTTCAGTCGCTAAACTTGGGTTCCTAGCACTAGCGTCAGGGCCCTCAGGATCACTGTCAATCCTAACCCTCTGACAATTGGTCACCCCTCCCTCTTCGGAGTAACCTTCCGTAGCTGTGTGGTCACTCGCTACCGCGGAAATTTCTACCCCCTTTTTATCAGTCTCCCCATCTGGAGACACCGGCTGGAGAACCAGCCTCTCCATGGTTTCCACACTGGTTTCTGTGGTGTTCAGTGAACTGCTATTTTCCCTTGCTGCTTCACTACGGGTAACTGCACATACCATCCCACTGTTGGAGATTGTTACCCAGGATCACATCTACTGCTAACATTTTAGCTACCGCCACCTGTTGCACAGTTCCCCTTGTTTCACCTCAGTCCAGGAGAACACTGGCCAGTGGCAATGTTTTCTTTTCACCTGCAAAGTCCTGTACAGTCACATACTTATTGGGTATAAGCTGACCAGGCTGGACCAGTTCCCCCTTTACCAATGTCAAGGATGCCCCTGTGTCCCTTAACCCCTGCGTCTGTATGCCATTTACCATGACTGGGTGCATGTGTTCCCTCATGTTCACTGGCATGCTTCCAGGGACACACAAACAACCCACTTCCTTTCTGGTACTACTTTGCATATTATTGCTTGCCCTTCTTGGACACTGTCTGGCAATGTGCCCAGTTTCTTTACATAACCAACAAGCATTTCTTACGGGAGGCAGTGAGGGTTTTAGCTGCCCTGAAGGCACGCTTTTTACCTTTCTGCACTGCCATGCCCGCCCCATTCATTCTCAGAGCAGGTCTGCTCTTGGCATAGTGGTCAGAGTTCAGCAGCCTCTTGCACTGTTTTTTGGATCTCGGTCCTCTAGCCAGGTTTAACTCTGCTGGGCATGCCCAATAAAACTGTTCTAATAAAATCACATTTTCAATTTTATCAACAGTGTTTGCCTCAGTTCCTTCCCACCAACGTTTTAAAAACTGACGTCGTTTCATGGCTAGCTCCTCATAGCTCATATCAGGGCTTCTTCTGAGCTTACGGAATTTAGCTCTATATGATTCAGCAGTTAATTCAAACTTTTAGTAGTGCAGCTTTTAACTTGTTGTAATCATCACTGCCTTTATTGTCCATTTGACCCAAGGCAGCCCAAGCTTTTCCTGTAAGTAGCGGGGATAGCTGGAAACTCCAGGAGTCTTTAGGAGTTTTAGCCTGAATACAAACTTTTTCAAAAGAATTTAAAAAGGCATCTATGTCCTCCCTGTCCTTAAACTTGGCTATTAATTTAGAGTTCAATTTGTAACCCAGTCCTGCAGTCCTAGTTAAACCCAAGCCACTTACCTGCCCTGGTGCCGCTGGTTGGAGTTGTAGCTTCTCCAGTTCGTGTTGCCACTGGCGCTCCTCTCCTCTCCTGCAGCTGTGTTCTCGCTCTCTTCTCCTCTGCCTCTCACTGGCACTCACATTCCTCACGGTCTGCCTCCCTCTGTCACTCTGCCTCCAGT